>JAHHUM010001453.1:412722-1012722 GCA_036173005.1 Crenichthys baileyi | reverse complement strand
ATCTGTTTTGCTTAAATCATATTGTATCTAACCTGCGGGTAATGTTCAAAATTTAACCAGTTCAATAGTTCAGTTGCTATTTAAATATCAGTGTGTGCAATATTGCAATTACAAAGTTGTTGCTTGAATGCCATATTTGGTTGAATTTTATATTTCAAGTGTCATGCATTCATGATCTGCATTTCCCTCATTTATTTTGCCAGTAAGATTGACTCTATTCCCCCTAAATGATCTTTCTTCGTACTCAGTTGCACATTTCCTACAGTACAATCTATCTTACCTTATTTTTATTATTAGTTATCTTTATGTGTGTCTGTATGCTTCAGTTTGCTGCTGTAACACTTGTGTTTCCCAACAGAGGGCCAATAAATTATATTTCTGTTCTATTTTTGATTTCCTCACCTGCTGTAAATTCTCAGTGGCACAGATGCTAAAGCTCACACAGACTGGTGAAGGCTTTGTGTAATGGTAAAGACAGAAAACAGATGGGATAATCTGGGTCAATCATAATTGAAATCATCATCACAATTTTCAGCAACAGGATTTTATTTACATATTTTCTTGATATAATGCAGCTCTAAAAAGGATCCACATTTATTGATTGAATATATTTATTTTGGAGCAAACCTAAAAATCTTTCTCTCTTTGTTAAATACAAATTGAATTTTTCTTCCCTATTACAATATGTGCAACTTACACATCTTACTTTTCTTAGGATCTTTGCACAGGGATATGGTTGTTAAGGTGCATTGCTGACAAAACGCCCCGAAAGGGTGGTTTTTATGGATTATACATTTAGCTGTTTACTTTTAAAGTTGTAAGTTTAATGAGTAAAGTTAAAGCAGCATGCTACACTGCGGTCAGGTCTTTCCCAGACGGCTGTCGGTCTGAGAGAGAGCTGAGCCTTGGCCGACCTGCCCACATTAGGCAGACCAGCAGGAAGAGAGCAGCAGCTATAGAGACGGGCTCTCTGTTACTGCTTTTACTGCTCCTTCACTGTGATCATCATTTAGATCGTTGGAAAACCCCACATTTCTAGTTACTGCAGCAGATCCTTCTTGACACGTCTCGGATCAAATCCGCATTGACTAAGTTGTTCTGTTTGCACTATCACCATTGTGGAATGGGTCCAGATTGACTTGCAGTTTCGTCTGAACCTCAACCACTGTCTGGACATTGAGAAAGGCTGCTGTAGATCGATGTTGTCCACTTACAGTCCTGTTTTGGAAGTTCTATTCCCGGTTTTCTAATTCCAGACGATGTAAATAAGAAAGGAAACAAGTATTTATCTGTATCAGAGTCATGGGAGCTTTTAACCCTCCATTGATTTATACACATATACACACTTACTTCTGTTCTCATTGGGTTTGTAGACAGGCCAGAGAGTTTCATGTTTTAAATACCTTCTTGAGGCGGGTAATTGCATGCAGCTGTGTGTGAACACAACTTGGCAGCGGGCTCCTTAATTTGTCTGTATGAGCTCTTTTTGGCTGTTTGTGTGATTGGCAACCAAAGACAGAATTGCTGTTTAAATTTAAATAAATATATATGAAAGGGAGTTTGAGAGCAGCAGCTGAAGGAGATGTGTCTGCAGACTGTAAAGGTATTTACACTTACATAACACTAAAGCACTAAGCTGTCACAATCAGAGACGTTGTCAGGGTGATGGGTGGAGAGAAAATGTTTTTGCTGTGGCTTCAGGCACAGTTTGTTTAACTTTGGACTTAAAAATCTAAGCTCAATGTGAGAATTCAACCTCCTTAAATTCTCATTAATGTAGCATTGCTGCAAATTCATTGCTTGTGCCTCAATATCTAAATCAAGGGGGTCACTAGAAAGGACAGAAAAATAACTATTAAAAGACAACGTCATTTATATAGCACGATTGCTTTTAATTTACAGGTGTCATTTTTTGTCATATTAATTTTGATAGTGACTCGAACAAAAATATTGAATACAAACTAAATATAGTATTCTTTTAAGAGCTTATTGTGCAATATTTATTGTTTTAATTATTCAGGTTGTCTGCTTTGTTAGCTAGCCTGCAGTCAGTTGCTGAACAGACATGCTGCTATTAGCATGCCAACTATAGTTTTAAAAAAGTGATCAAGATTATTTATAAACAGCCAAATTGGTCTTTCTTCTCTTTCAGCCAGCTGACAAACAGTGAGGAGTCATATCATAGTCACTGTGGCACTTTCACTACCATCTCAGGGAAACAACTTTAAACCAAAGGAATGGTGTGATGGAAAGTTTGAAGGAATTTGAAAACGTGATACCAACTAACTCATGCCTGTTTCATATAGATCACATATAGAAGTCCTTGTTTAGCTTTCAAGTCCTGGAATCAAGAACAAGTGTAGACTGAACCTAATTGGAAACAGTGCATTTGTAATGCTTTGTACACACAAAGTAATTCACTTTTGGAAACTGTTTGAAAAGATGTTGGAGCTTCTCGTCCCAAAATAAAAACAGGCATTTTTGGACATTTTGCAACAACACTTTTAAAATGATCTAGTACAAGTTAGAGAGGCAAAAATAGTGGCTACAAACTTGAGATCACAACAAATGCTCCTTACAAAGCATGTGGTGTTTTAAATGTGAAAAAACATTCTTTAATTTTGTATTTAAAGGCAAAAATATATGAAAACTTCTTCTAAAGTAATGTTCTTAAGATGAGTTACAGTGATTGTGTTTAGAAGCTAGTTTCTTAAGACCAAAGACATGTATCCATTTCAACTGTAAAAACAAGTTATCAGAGTAGGAATTTACTTAGCAAACTGCAGTAGAGAGGCAGTACTTTTTAATCTACCAGGAGCCTTTGGTTGGATCTTTTGTGGAGAAAGACTAAGCATTTTTTTTTGCATAGTTTATGAGCGTTATAATTCATTCATATGAGTTAAAATAGTCTCCTGTTCATATTTTAAGTTAACTTTATCTGTAATATATTTGAAATCACTGAGGTCTCTTTATAGTTATCTGTGATGGACTGATGTAATAAATCGTCAATCAAAGTAACATTTTAGGGTTTTAAACCACAAATAAAAACAACAACCCCATGGGTTGTTTGTGCATTACAAGGGACTAAGACTGTTGCGTGTGTGTGTGTGTTGTTAATGCTCCTTTGGGGCATGTCTCTCTTTGTGAATGTTACAGATATTTAAAGTTCCCCAGTGTAAATGCTGTGTAATTATCACAAGTTTATGGCTGGAAGCTTGGAGCTCTTTCTTCACTCGCTGCAAAAAGTTTGTGGTACTTGAATAATTCGTTTAAATCAGCAGCATCTTTACATAAGCACCAGCTAATAAAAGTAGCTTTTTTTGTAAGCGGAGTTGCTAACAAAATTCAGTAGAACATTTATAGAAGAGACATCTATTCGTTTACCTTCAAGGTAACATTAGCACTGCAGCACAACTAGCTGACATGGGAGGTTAGAAAAGTAGCTGTTTGAAACTCCAACTATCCATTGCATAAAATGTTTTAGTATTAGTTAGGTTTTGAGCATGTAGCAACCACTGTAGCTGTTAATTACTTTAGGGGCTGTGTAAAGTTGTTTGCAGCATGTTTTCTACTGAGATATTTGCTATAAAAGTGGCTAAAGAGGCCTGTGAAAAGCAATAACAGTCCACTGTTACCATCTGTTTTTAATGCTAGTATATGTTTTAAAAACATTGGTATAATATTTGCTCACAGTCCCTGCTGGACAACTTGTCTTTCAATATGTGTGCTCACCAATTTTATCTTTATGGGGAAAAAAGTAAAATATTTTCCAAAAAAAAACACTTTTTCAGAGTCCAAAGCTATGGCCTTCAGCCTTAATATATAAAGTGTAGATGTAACAGATTGTGAACCCAATCTTCAGTTTTTGTTTTTTTTCTGCTGTCTGTCCTGGTTTATAAAGAAGATAAAGATGTATCTTTTAGAGTTTTATATTTAATGCAGTCTATTGTCATAAAAAGATGTTCTGTTTTTATTTTCATCTGTATTAAAATCGATCTTTATAATTTTTTGAGCTGACACGAGAAGTAAGCAGAAATACTGTGGGAGAAGCCAATATTACTGGTCAAAGTTGAGGTTAAAACGGTAAATGTTTTACATTTGACCAACTGACTGCTGTTCTTAGGGTTTATTGCTTCAACGTAGAATTAATATTGATACCCACATTCAACTATATACAAGATACTTAAGCATAATTGACACATTATAAGGAAACAGCTGTCTATTATGCAGGCACATTGCATAAGTGTCCTTTAACCTTGACGTTAAAATAAATGAAAAAAGCATTAATAACTCAGCAGTTTCCGTCCTGAACCTGAGCTTATAGGAGCAGTTGTTGATTCATCGCAGTACAATTGTGTGACAGCTCTGTTGCCATGGTGAAATGTACAAGGACAAATGATAAGATGTAGATGTTTGTTTGGCTTTGTCTTTTCGATTTAGATCGAACCTTATGTTTTAAACTCTCTTTGAAAAATTACAATAGAATGAAAAAGTAAGCACCTGTTTTAAACAATTTCATTTATTTAGGTAAAAAGCTATCTGAACCGACCTGGCGCTACGTGCCGTCTAACTGGTTTTGCTCCAGTAACAACATCCATCTAGCGTTTGTGATAATAATGTTGAAGAATATTGGTCCACTCTTTCCCTGCAGAGTTTTAGATGTTGTTCTGGGTTCTATTGTAACCTCTTGGATAAGTTGTTGATGCATTCTATTCATAATTTTGGTTGGGTGGCCACTGCTTGAATTTTTTTAGATTAGGGCAGGATGCATTACATTGAAATGTTTTAACCTACTTGATATTGTTAAATGTGTTTATATTTGAATGGCTTTTTGTTTTCCGCTACTGGTCAGGCCTTATTAGATTTCACAGGTCACACCTAGGCCTGAATAAGGCCTGGGTGTGACTTGTGAAATCTAAGCAAAACATCTAAGGGAAGAAATGACACTTTGACACAGGTCCAAGTTGGTATTGGGTAGGCTTTTTTTGATGATCTGAAACATTTAAGTGTGACACAAAACTGAAAACGGAAGAAAACTTTTTCATAGCCCTATAGATGAGGATTCTGCTAATCAGTTGTTATTGTAGCTCCACAGGCTCCTCTTTTACCTGTTCTGAGGTGCGTCTGAGAGCAACTAGTTTTAGTGCCGTCTCTTTAAATGCTACTGAGGCACTTCACACCCTGCCCCCCTCCAGGTCAAAGAACGCTGCACTTTAACCTGTTCGGCCATTTTTGTAGTTTAACAATTATCTAGTGCCGCAGAAACAAGACAAAAACGGCAAAACAATCCAAAACTGTTTCTGTAATAATACTATTCAAAACACGCAGTACAGTTATGTCCTCAAGAAGCTAAATTCAGCACACAGCACAAAACCTTTGTAGCGTTATTTGCAGCTTACCGCTTTGCTGCGTCCATCGTTTCCATAGACAGTAGGAACTGACCCCTTAATCAGATGAAGTCTTTCAGCAAATCCATTTTGATACTGGTGGTGGTTGCTGAAGCACTCGTCCTTGAAGTGGGGAAATAGGAATTTCCCCACTGATGTGGGTAGATTTCCATGAAAAATAAAATTTAACCAGGCACTTCAAAGCGGTTCTGATGCTTGGGGACGGTGTAATGAGTTGTGTGGATTAATATACCCAACAACCGAACCAAACTTATCCTCTTTCAGCGTAGGCATACTTGAGCTTGGACTAAAAAATCTCAACGAGAAATAAATATGGCGGATACGCGAAATTGATCAGCTGGAATTCTTGTACCTTATTTAGCTGTTCTGCAGCAAATAAGACGTAATAGTTGGAAAAATGTAACGGATGATAGAAAAAACTGAATGGACTGAAAAATATGACGCAAACAGAATATAAAGATATCTTCACAACACCCTGAAAGACTAAATTAAACTTTTCTGCACTCCTACAGACTCAAAGTACACAACAAATGTATTTAAAGGCTACAAAAGTGGATTTTGCATGATATGCCCCCTTTTAATATTGCCTTGAAATGTCCTTAAATAATAAGATTCAATCTGTGAAATTTCCTTGCAGTGTTGCAATATTCACGTGCCACTAATCATCTTTCCTTTAAGTGGACTTCTGTGGATCCGACTGCTATGTGTTTAGAATTTGGAGAGGTGCACGTGAGAGAAAGAAACGTTTAAAATGCCTTTTGGGTAAACTAAAGTCTTCAAGGATTCCTTTTATAGCCATGGCTGCCTGCTACTGCTCTGATGGTGTACACACGCACAGAGAGCAGCCAAAAACACCTCCCTGGGATATCTGCTTCATCACGGAACAGAGCTCTAATCAACACAGTTAAACGGAAGAATAAATGTTTAGCTTGCTACTGAAGGCTTTGTTTCCTAATGCATCTCTGAGAGCTTTGATTTGGGTTGTACACCCTACCTAGTTTTTATCATAATAATTTTCCTAGTGGTAACATCTTATCGTGGTGTCATTGCATTTGGATGGTTAATTTGCGTTTCTCATGAAAGGGTGGATGATTGTAACTAAACTGATTATTTGCCACATGATATTTAGCTTTAACTCAGTCACCCAGTCAAGTGCCGTGCGTTTTGGAAAATAAGTCTGGTCTTAAAATGTAGTTGCCAAGATGATCTTGTATTTACTTTGTATAATGCTCATCTAGGGAAAGATTTGACTGGAGAAATCCAAATTAAGAAAGGCTTGTGACAAAACTGGGAGTGAAAATGATGTAATCTAGAATATCAAATACATTTTTGCTCCTGTGACGCTGGAAATTTAGTAAGAACATACTTATCTAATGGTATACTAAGGTTAAAAAACAAATTTTCGCAACTTCTTAACTGATCATTTGCTGCTGGACAAAATCTCTGTATTTATAAACAGACAATAAAAGTTGTGGATCTTGGAGGGTTAGAAATACTGATCAATGAAAAAAAAATTGACAATTGGTAGACCAATCAGCAGATCCATCCATTTTCTTTCACTTGTTGGAGTCCATTGTTAGACTCTCTAGCTTATTCCAAGGAACCCAAGGTGTTCTTAGGACAGAATGTATATATATTCATTCATGTATATATATATTCACATATCCAGTATGTTCGTGGTATTCTCAGGGGTCTTCTTTCAGTAGTATATGTCTAAAAAAAAACTTACCATATATAGGAATTCGACGTTATGAGAAGACGTCTAAACCATTTACACTGACACCTTTTTGATGAAGGGGGGCTCTTCTTCAAGCTCCCTCTTAGAGGATGGAGATCCATTCCTTGTTCCCTATGCATTCCAAAGCTCAACCAGCCTATGGGAGGAGCTTCTTTTAGCCGCTTGTGACCAGGACCCTGTTCTTTTGGCCATGATGCATATCTCTAACCTAGATGGATGTGGAGAATTTGTTCAATTGAAAATGTGTCTCTTGACCTCCCGAGCGAAATGTTGGTAAATAGACATAGAAAAGACAATGCTACCTTTTGTCTAAACATGCTAAGAACATGGTTAAAAAGGAAATGTGAAAAAATTGTGTTTATTGATATCTAAATTTGGTTGATAGGTAGAAGGGGTTGATCAAATGGGCTACCTAAGCCTTAGTTTCAACATGTTTATTTAGACAACGGCAGGACATGTGGGTGACACATAGACAAGAGCTGGCCAGCCTTAAATAGCCATAGATTTCAAATGACATTACATGTTTGTAAACTTTAGTCACTCTACACATCTTCTAATAAACAATGGCCAAATCAGGTACTGCACAGCTGAAGGGCATCAAACTTGCAAATGCAGAAAAGGCTAAAGCTCACTGATCTGTTTTCATCTTTACTGTGCAAACTAGTGTATGTATACTGAGATCAATAGTGTGGAATTCACAGTGTAATGCTGCATTGTGACTGGGTACCTTACTTTTCTGAGAACAATGTTCTTCTGTCAACGTCTTCCAGCCTTCTATACCTTTGGCATGCACTGGAGCAGCCCACAATTGAGTGTGAAACGGTCAAGATAAGACTCTGGTCCTCTCAGTCTGAGACCATGGTTTTTAACCAGTACAAGGTGGATTGCTCCCTCTGGGTTGGTGGTCAGTTTCTGTTTCAAGAGGAGGAGTACAAGTATCTTGGCTTCTTGTTCTCAAGTGATGGTAGGCTGGAGATGGACAAGTGAATCACCGCCTTGTTTGCTGTAATGCAGCCGCCGTTCTGGTCTGTCATATTGAGGAAAAAGCAAAGCCAAAAATCCTTAGTTACTGATCTGTTTACGTTTCTTTCATCATGAGATATGGATCATGACAAAAAGAATAAGGCCCTGGATAAAAGCAACTGAAAATAACTTCCTTCATAGGCTGGTTCAGCCTTAGAGATAGAATGAGGAGTTTGGAGTAGAGCATCTTTGCCTCTTTGCATCAGAAGGAGCCAGTTGAGGCCTCCCTTAGATGTGTTTCGAGCACGTCCCACTGGGAGGAAACTCCCAGGCAGAGACAGAACCTACTTGATGGAACCACATAACTATTTCCTTTTAGCAGTGACGATGACTGAATCCCTCAGAATAAGCTGGAGAGTGTTCCGTGGGGAGAGGAAAACCTGTTTCCCCGCCTGAGTCAGATACCTCCACAGCTCCAATCTCCGATAAGTGACCAAGGATGGATGGATGGAAGAGTTCTCGAAGAGAATCAGCCAGAGTTTGTGTTTACATTTGTCTCTCACTTGACATGCTACTAGACTCTTAAATGGATTTTTTAGGGGAAGAAGTAATTGATACACAAGAGGCGGATCATCTTTTTATATGGGGGATTAAATTTGGGGATAATACACCCCAGCCCCCAGCAATGGACGGACTAAGCAATTGATATAACCCTTGCGGCTAATGGGCTCCAGGGGCATAGTGGTTTAGGACCGCTCTTCTAGTTTTGGAGATCCCGAGTTCGAACCTTTGTCCTGTAGCCTCCACCTGCAATGCCTTGATAAACGTTTTACTGCATGTTATCAGATTTCTGGTGAGTTGGAGTGATACAGTATTGTTATAACACTTAAAAATCTGATTAGGATTTTGATAAGTTTGCCTTTTGCTGTCCATTACTGTAAAATGTCTAAATAAAAAGATCCCATTAATCTAAATTACGTTTTATGTTGTGAATTGGATGAATTCATCCAACTCAGTCAACTCAGTGACTTTTTTAGTAGATCTGCAGTATAAGTACATCGACTGTCTCAGTCCACTGTATGGATCCCTGCAGGACAGCCATCTAGAGTAGACCATCTCCCCTCCCTGATGCAGAATTGACACTGGGCCCAATGGATTTGTGGCTCGCTGCGGTTAAGTGGAGATCATAGGCTTTCTGTCACTTGTTTATTGTGAGGAGAATAGCTTCAGGAACACACATGCTTTCCATACACACTCTTTTAAAGATTGTTTGTTGCTCCTCAAGGTTGTTGCTGATTAGGAAAGCTGTAGCGTAAATCAGTAATGGCAGTGGTTTCTTTTGTAAACTCCTCTCCTGTTTGATTAGTTCGAGAAGAGTGAGCATCATTTTAAACAATGCATATAGAGTTCTTTTTCTCCTAATCTATTATGTTTCCTCTAAGTTATTTTTTCAGAGTTTTTCCCAGATTGTTTTTTTTTTAGTTTTTCTTTTTTTACAAGAATCAGATAAGATATAGATTTTTTTCGGAAATAAAGGTCCCCAAACAAATTCCAAAGCAGCATGTATTTAATAAAAGTTTTCTTTTTAGCTTGCCATTACAACACAAAGTAGTTAAACTTTGCATAAATTACTAATTTGTCCTATTTAATTTCGACTTTTAAAGATGACATAAAGCGTATTGGGTCAGACTTGCTAAATTTGATCTAGAACCTGTCATGTGATGCTAGACTTCATTAAGCCTAATATTAAAACACACACTAACCAGTTCACTTGATGATTAGCAATTTGTTCTAATAAAGCCAAAAACGTATTCATGTTTGCCAACATAAGGGCTCTGCAGTGTTTCAAATCAAACGTCAGCTTTTGTAAAAAAATGTTTTTAATTAAGACTGTGAGACTCTGGGCTCTATCAGCATTTACAACCATATGGCCAAACTCCTGCACAAAAAAGTAATACTAGGGAAGTCATAGGGGGCCTTATTCATTAAAGACTCCTGCATACTTTTAAACAGTGTGGGTGGGTTGCGTATTCAAATAAAGTTCTGCAGTGTTGGAGGTCAGCCAAGGGCAGAGGAGGGATGTTTCCATCTCTATTTAAGGAGGTGGGAGAGACACAGTGTGATGTGACGTTTAGGACCCAGAAAGATGGAAACTGTATTCAACTGTCTTTAGATGAAAGTATCGCAGCACTTTTTTTCCTTTAACTGTATTTTTCTTTTAATGTTTTCTTCCGCTCTTTGATGTGCTGTTTGATAAGAATTTAGTCATATCTGAGGATTTATTATCTTGCGGCCTGTCATTTCCTTCCCTTTTATTCACCCACCTATATGAAATGTCCTACAGTTATGTGAAGTTCATAATTTCCAAACTACATGTTGTCTTATGATTCAGGGCAAAGTCAGGGCTATTTGGATTTGAGAAGTTTCTTTGATTAGTTAAAATCCTACTAAAGAAACTTATCTAATATATAATGGTGCATTTCAGCTAGAACATGTTCTTCGTGTATTACAGAAAAAATAATGTGTTTGTCATTAAATTAAAAAGTATAAACCTCTCATGTTTTTGGTCAGTAAGGATTACCAAAATTATCAGCTTTTTCTGAATGCAAAAAGTAATGTGTATATGACTTTCCTTCAATTTATGCAGTTAACATAAATGTCATTATTTGATTGTGTTTTATATTGTATGACTTGGGTCAAATGTTTTGGGCATCCTTTCAGGCCTATGATTATTACAGCAGGAGAAATTCCTGGTCACTCAGGTGCTTTCTATGGAATGTCATTACAAGGAATTTAAACTGTAAGCCAAGCCTAGTTTATGTAGCACCATTCATACTCGGGGAAATCAAAAGTGCTTTGCAGGACATCAAAGGAAAGGCAGAAATAAATGACAAAGCATTAGCATAAAATCATTGCAAGGCATAAAATAAACAAATGTTTCAAACAGTTGATTAGTCATATTGCTTGATCAAAAGATGTAATAAACAAAAATACAACCAACAGTTTCTGCACATCTCAGGTCTTCAGGAAGTTTATTCCACAGCTGAGAGCATAGAAACTGCTGGCTCACCGTGTTTAGTTCTGGTCCTAGGAACACTGAGTAAGCAGATCTCTGGAGACCTGAAGGTCTACATGGTTCACACTTGACAAGCAACACAGAAATGTATTTCAGTCCAGCCCATTTTCCCATCCTATCATTATGTTGTGATTAACTGTGTCAAACGCAGCACTGAGATTGAGAGACACCAAGAAAGAAGTTCAAGACCAATTACTGTTAAAATGTACAGTTTATCGTTCAAAACTTTATCAATGGAGTCTCCCTGCTGTGGTGCCAACTTTTTCTATACCTTGGTATACCTTCATAACTTCAACCAGCCCATGCCTATTGTATTGTATGTTTGTTTTAATGTGTTGGTGAGAATGTTCTGCCATAAATTACCCAAACATATATCCAAATCAGCAAATAAAGCTTTGCATTGGGCTCGTAACCACAATAGTAAAGTGTAGCCCATATAACCACATAGTGTATTTTCTCACCTTTAGAGTTAAGCCTTGTTTTGCCTGGCTCCACCAGCCCTCACTTTTGTCTCCCTTTAAATGTTTTAGGAGTCTGCCTCAGTTACAATATAAAGAAAACTGTAATATATAAGAATACAAGTTAACCATTCATTTTCCCGGTTTTCCCATATAAGGAAAATCTTATGTTATCCTTCCTGGAACAATAGATCAAATTTGCAACTTAGATGGAGTCAAGGACCAAAACTTCTGACAGGAGCATAACAGATGGAAGCTGCTGTCATGCAAAAAATGAGGCAGTTATGCAAGAATGAGTTAAACAAATTCACGGATTCATCAGAATGCGTTGAGGTGGATGAAATCACTGTCTGAAGAGATGGAATTCACTAGGGTGCATAACCAGAAATCATCAGTATTTGACATTTTGATGTGAGTTTTTGTGTGGTCTACAAAATTTCAGAAAATATTCTACCTAATGAATATTTTATAGTTAGAGCCTAAGTGAGGATTTCACCTTTTTTTTTTTTTTTTTAAATCTCTCTCACTATAATTGGAAACCGAGCAGTAGACGGTGACAGGTGGAGGTGTGAATGGGATTTTCTTTCTGACGTTGTGGGAATAGGCTGTGAAATGGAGATCAGTGTAATTCTAAAGGCAACACCTGGGGAATTCTCTGAGCTGGATAATGGTTTTAAAATAAATACAGTACTGCAAAAAAGTTTTATGCTTTTGTTCCATTCATATGTTTAGAATCAAGCAAATTGTAATATCAGACAAAGGTAACCTGAGTAAATATAAAATCCAGTTTTCAAATGGTGATTTTATGTATTCGGGCGGAAAAGCTTTCAAAACCAACTTGGCCCTGTGTGAAAATATAATTGATTTCCATTTTATATTATGAATTTGTCACCAACCACATTTCTTTTCTTCATGTAGCCACGGTAGCCAAACTCAACCCTGATTACATCCAGCCCTGTACAATCAAGAAAATACTTAAATAGGACCCACCTGACAACATAAAGTAGGCTAAAGATTAAAAAAAGGAAAACATCATGTTCTCATCTCAAGAAATCTAAGAACAAATGAGGAAAAAAACGCATTGACTTCTATCTATCGGGACAAGGTTACAAAGCCATTTCAAGGTTTTGGGCCATTATTTATAAGTACAGAAAAGATGGAACAGCGGTGAACCTTCCTTAAGCGAGGACTAAATGGCACTGTTCTATTTCTAGCTTGCAACAAATGTCCACAATAGGTCCACCAACCACAGCTGCACTGACTGAAGTTATAGGAAAAAATGCAAAGACTCCTAATTAGAGATGTACTGAGGAGTCAACTCATGACTGGAATCAGCCGATTTTTAGGTTCATAAACCTTTTTAGGAGATGGGCCACTTAGAGGCTTAAAAATAATTTTTTCCTTTTGGTAAATGAACCATACAGTAAAGAGATCAAAATATGAACTCTAGAGATTTTTTCATACAGTTTGACGATGCTCTGCTTTATGATAAAGTTTTTAAAGAATAATTGACTGACCTTAAATCAGTATTGGGAAGTTTGAGATACCTGTAATCATTCACAATGCAGGCTCGTCAACTCTGTTCTGTTTTAATTATTTTTTACTCTAATCAATACAAATACAATAATACAAATACAAAGTATTATTTTTATTCTTGTACCCCTTGACAATAATCCTCTGCTCGTCTTTTAGTTATACCGATCAATCTTTTCAACTCCAGTGTAGGATGCCATCATTCTAAGCCGCGCATATATTGAAAGTAGGTCCATAAAAATTGACTGTTTTGATTGACCTCAAAGTCCAAACCTTATATACATAACTGGAAACTCCAACAAAACATTTGAGTAACTGTCTTCCAATATTTTTGCAATTTTATACAGTGCCACGCACACTAAAATGTATAAGTTTCACCTCTTAATTATTAGAAAATCAAAATCTGTAGTTCTTCAAATTATTGTATTTTAGGACTTTATTTATTTCATTACTGGTCTGTGCAATATTTAGACAGCTTGTGTAGACTAGTTTGACAACTACTATAAGGAAATGATTGTCCTGAAGCTCATCTGTGCCTGTTACCACTGACCGGTCAGTTTTTTTTAAAACTGCATTCTTATTCGACTTACCTTTTCCTCCCTGAAAATAAACCTGACAACAAAGGCTTCCAAGTTATTTTTCTTCCTTCTGCTTTGATGGGAATTCTCAGCTTATCTATTTTTCTAACATCAATATGAAAAACATCCTGTAATGGAAAAAAAAAATGCTTTTTCTACCTTGGTTTGAGGCTTCACATTTATTGGGGAGTATTTCTTGCAGATGTAACAAGTTTTGCTGTTTTTCATAAACATTAATTAGTGTTCTTGATTTTATGTTTCTGGGAAGAAATGTTTTGAGACTCCAGCTATGTGCTTGTACTACCAGATACCAAATATGATGATGCATACTAAAGCAGGGATATCAAAAACTCATTTGAATCGGCTAAATTAATCAAAAAAGAAATAAAACTAAGTTTGTTCTGCTGTATTTGTCAGTGGAGGATGTTTTCTTTTGCTCTCTTCCTATGCCATGTCAGCTTTAAGTCAACCTCCTTAAAACATTTAGAAAAATAAAGTAGGAAAATAAGATTGACTCAGTTTTTCTCTTTGGAATATAATTGAATGTTTAAGAGTTTCTTCACATACTGTTCTATAATTGCCTCTCAGTGACTGAGCTGATACCAGCTCTGAAAACACACTTGCATAAACCTGATCTGTGCATGTACACCTGTAGGAGACATGAAAATAGACATGGCCTGCAGCATCACTGAGGCTGGACCGGCTCTATGGGAGTCGGGTGGAGAGTGGGGGGTTAGACATCAAAGAGCCACTTTCAGAGTAAACTATGTCTTGCCTGTGTGCACCTTGTTTGTTCAAATCAGATAGAAAGCATTAGCTATGCTGCTTTTAATCAGCAGGTATCTCTTCTGCTTCTCACTCAAAACAGGATATAAAGCAAGTCCACTTCCTGTGTGGCTTGTTGTGCAAATAACAAGCACACACCTCGTTTTATATCTGTTCCCCTTTTTGATTTCCCACGAAGTTCTTGTTGTCGAACCCTCGGTTCCCCCTAAAGTGCCTTTTGATTTCCTTTTTATTCAGAAGCACGAACCTCTGCAGGTTCATGGATTAATTCGACTTACCTTTTCCTTCCCCTGAAAAGAAGCCCGACAACAAAGGTTTCCGAGTTATTTTTCCTCCTTCTACTTTGATGGGAATTCTCTGCTTTGATGTAGCTTGAACATTATGCTGCATGGTGCCTGCTTTGCTATCTATAATGAGAACCTGAAAATAAAAGTGTTCTTTCTCAGATGCTAAATGAGGAGTTTAAACCAAAATAAGAAATCGTGTTCTATTGGAAAAAGTCAACGATCGTCTTTTGAAACGGCATTTTTAAAGATTAAAGGAGTACGTTTAGCTCCTTTCTGCTGGTTCATGACTGTTTTTTTCACTCATGCCTTTTCTTTAACTGAGTCCTTTGCATATTTAGATTTGAAGAAATTTTTCTACTCGGGGCCTTGCTTATGTATTCATAGCTGTTAAACTGTTTCACATCTTGTCATGTTACATCCCCAAACCTCATTGTATTTTACTGAGATTTAAAGCATCAAAGCAACACGAAGTAGTGCATAATTGTGAAATTTTGTTCATGAATAAACACAGGTTTTGTATTCAGCCACCTTTACTCATATACTCTTAAATGAAGTGGAGTGCAACCAAACACCTTCGTAAGTCATCAAATTAGTAAACCTGTATTAAATTGCATTTTATCAGTATGAATTGATGTCTCAGATCTGCTGAAAAGTGGTTGCTTCTTTTTCTGGTAGTGGAAGCATCATGCTGTTGGGATGACTTCCTTAATTAGGGACAGAGATAAAACCTTTTTGGAATCTGCAAAACATTTGAAATTGCAATAGAGATTCACCTCCAAACAGAATAATAATGCCATGCATATACCACAGGCTAAAGTTAGGAAGCAAGGTCAAATTAGTACAAAAAAGGTGGTATCATTGGTAAATTGTAATGTAATTTAAATTCAAATAAGGACTTATCAGGATATGTTTTACTTTAGCTATCAGGTTACTTAGGTTTTTCTTGCTAAGAATTTGTTTTCCTCAAAATAACTCTCTAACAACAGCATGGCATATATACAGTATTCAAACTGTGACTTGTTTTTATACTTGTGCGCTTAAGTTTTAACTGTTGCAAATCTTCTGAACCCTAAAACTAAGCCCGTCTTTTCTCCTGTTAATGTTAATTGAAGCAAATGTTTCATATCATTTAAGGCAAAGTCTAATCATGCAGTAAAAATGTCCTAAAATCCACAGAACTCATGTTCAATTTTAATAAAGGTATTGTGAACGGAAGGTTGAAGTTTCTAAAACTTTTTCCGTAGTGGACAACCAGAGCTACAACAGAACGGTTAGATCAGAGCGTATTCATGTGTTAGAATGTCCTAGTCAAAGTCCAGACCTAAATCCAATTGAGAATATGTGTTAAGACTTGCAACCTGGTGTTCACAGATGCTCTCAATCCCCTCTGACTGAGGTTGAGCTATTTTCAAAAGAAGCATGGGCAAAATTTTCAGTCCAGATGTGCAATGTTGGTAGAGAAATACAGGTCACTGAGTCGCAGCTGTAATTGTAGCGAAAGGTGGTTATACAACGTTTTGAGTCGGGTTGGGGGGGCTGAATACAAATGCATGACATGCTTTCCAGAAAAATTTTGAAAATCATGTATCCTTTTCAGTGAATTTCCATACTATATAACATACTATATAATCTCAATAAAATACACTCTATTTTTTGCTTGCAATATGACAAAATGTAATAAAATTCAAGGCATATAAATAAATCTGCAAGGCACTGTAGATTATAATGCTGTAGCAGGATGCAACAAGATTTTTATTTTTGAACTGACAAGTGCTTGTCTTTTAAACATGTAGGTGCAAATTGTTCTTTTTTCAAACTGTTGTAGAGCATTTCTTAGTAAAAGGGGGGAAACTGTCATAGTGTAACTGAAGGAGGGTTCACATAGAGGGCAGCATTACTCTGCCTGCTGGGATACCTTTCATGGTGGTTGACCTCTTTACCTTTTAGTGACCATGGTAAAAAGATGAATGAAGATGGAGTCAGAAATCCCTGGTTGGAGTTAACAGTTAAGAAAGATGCAATGGTAAAGACAGGAATCACTATTAAAGTTTTGTAGAATGTAAGGTTTGGACTTTCCGTCTCATTTCTGAAGTTAATTAGAAAGGATTATGTCTGCGTGTTTGACCTCCTCATCATCTAAACTCAGATTATTTTTCAATTTGTGATTAAACTCGGATGAATGGGTTAATGGTTCCACTGGAAACAATGCGGAGACGACAGGGTCTCAAAGTGAAAATGGGAGTTGCTGGAGGTGGAACATGGGGGAGCAGAGCAGAACAAGTGTTATAAGAGAGACCGATTCATCAGAAAGTGACTCATCAAGTTATTATCCAGTGATTGTGATATTTTTTTCTAACAAGGACAGTAACTGGATTTTCAAAGGTTTCAACATCATCTGTAATATCTGGTTAACATAAATTCATCTTTAATGCAGCAGCATAATTCCATTACTTAAAAAATCTTCATTTTGCATACATTTATTCAGAGTTGGGAATACCCTCATTGAAAAAGTAATTGTTTCAAACAAAATTAAATTTAACTTTGGGTTCATTTTATTCTATACAGTACCTTTTTAAATTTCCATTAGTGATCAATTTCTTTCTATTATCCTAGGAAGTACAGGGGTTTGGGGAATGAAACAATAAAACCACGGCTGCCCAAATCACGGCAGAATTAAATGTGCACCTCAACTCTCCTGTTTCCACCAGAACTGTCCGTCGGGAGCTCCACGGTCAATATACACGGCCGGGCTGCTATAGCCAAACCTTTGGTCACTCATGCCAATGCCAAACGTCGGTTTCAATGGTGCAAGGAGCGCAAATCTTGGGCTGTGGACAATGTGAAACATGTATTGTTCTCTGATGAGTCCACCTTTACTGTTTTCCCCACATCCGGGAGAGTTACGGTGTGGAGAAGCCCCAAAGAAGCGTACCACCCAGACTGTTGCATGCCCAGAGTGAAGCATGGGGGTGGATCAGTGATGGTTTGGGCTGCCATATCATGGCATTCCCTTGGCCCAATACTTGTGCTAGATGGGCGCGTCACTGCCAAGGACTACCGAACCATTCTTGAGGACCATGTGCATCCAATGGTTCAAACATTGTATCCTGAAGGCGGTGCCGTGTATCAGGATGACAATGCACCAATACACACAGACTGGTGAAAGATTGGTTTGATGAACATGAAAGTGAAGTTGAACATCTCCCATGGCCTGCACAGTCACCAGATCTAAATATTATTGAGCCACTTTGGGGTGTTTTGGAGGAGCGAGTCAGGAAACGTTTTCCTCCACCAGTATCACGTAGTGACCTGGCCACTATCCTGCAAGAAGAATGGCTTAAAATCCCTCTGACCACTGTGCAGGACTTGTATATGTCATTCCCAAGACGAATTGACGCTGTATTGGCCGCAAAAGGAGGCCCTACACCATACTAATAAATTATTGTGGTCTAAAACCAGGTGTTTCAGTTTCATTGTCCAACCCCTGTACCCCTGTATATTTTGGATTCCTAATGAGAAACAACTATGTTTCACATTCTGCTAAAAATTATATGTGTCAAAATATCTTTTGTTTCAAAGAGATCTGAGAGAACAATTACCTGCTATTTTGACATTTTTATTACTAAGGCAGCTGTGAGTTAAATTCATGCAACAAATACAGTGTCTCCAAACTTTTCTGTTAAAAGTTCAAACATTCAGATCCAGTTTTTTATACCTTTAATGTGTTCTGGCTAAAGTATGCAATCAGGTTTTTACGAAAACCTTCTCAATTTTAGTTAACTTCAATGGCTTTTGTATCTAGCATGAAATGCATGTTCAAACTTTCAACTTCCAGATGTTAGTCAAAGGAACCAAATGGATTTTTATTCAATTTGTTTAAAAAGTTTTCTGTCTAAAAACCATGCAGCCAAGGTTGCATGTGTCCTTTCACAACCATAAGCCTCATTGTTTGGTTTCTGGTGTTGTCATTTTAGGCAATATTTATGTCAGTGAAAGTACATTGACTGAATTCCCATGACTAATTTCAAGTTGAAGCAGCAATGTCTTGGATGTTAACAAAACCATGCATCAATGCTCAGTTGCTACCTGTGGTTTTGATGAGACTTGTGAGAATTCTTGAAATTAGTGGAATGAAATATCAGGCTGGATATTTGCTGTCTTTCCAAAATGCTGTTTCTAAACTGATAATCCCTAGAAAATGGTAAAAAATTTTTATACGACTTTTGTGAACATGCTTTTAAATGAAAACATGGAAAATTCATTACATTACAAGTTGAGTAGTTTCACTGGGCATAAATAAATCACATTTGTAGGCTGTTTTGACATACTAGTCCAGCTTTCATTTCTACAGACAAGTTTGGAACCATTCAGCACTGGCTAATTTGACTAGTCAAATGAACAATTTTACATTTAAAGGAATCAACAACCAATTTAGTGGATTTTTTTTCCCAGTTTTAAAACCAAATTGCACAGCTGTGCACCCTGCATGGAGTTAATGGCTGTTTTGCTTGCTATAACTGGACATATTCTTGGAAGTTTAATCTGTTCTGTGTCGATTTTAAATTAAAATGGCTACAAACAGTTAGGTCAGCCACGTCTTGGAGCAAAAACACAGCAGTGCTTCTCAGAAATCACATTACTTTTGGTTGATTTTTGGAAATAAATTCATCTGTCCACATGGAGAATTTTTCCTGCATCCCACTGTTGCAGTGGGAAGCCTTTGGCTGATTAAAAGTTGACTGGTTCCAGTTTTCATGCAGATTTAACTGGTTTTTGAAACAAATTAGTGTATGCAACCATGGTGAAAAACAAATTGCTAGTTTTAAGACTCTTGTAATTGTTGGATTGAAACAAGTTTAAAGAATTCAATTTTCCATCTAATGGGTTACCTTTTTAAACTGTGTCTTATGGAGTTCATTGACAATGTGGTGAATGAACTGGTTTCTCATAGGTATTTGGCATGTTTTTGGGACATCATCTGTATTCTGTTCATTTGAAAAAGAAGTCATTCAAATGTTTTTGTGCCAGTGAAATTTTCCAAGAATCAGGTTGGTTTATCAGACAAACAGTTTGCACTAAAAAAGTGCATGAAAATTAGCATCTTTTAACTCATGAGCTAAATTGATTAGAAACCATTAATTTTGAAGTGATCTTGGAATTCAGCTTGAGCAGGATTTTGTAGCAAACCATGTTTGTTTGAAAATCTGAGCTGGCTTCAAAACCCCTGTTGAAACTCCTGGAGTCTGTTGCTGAACATCACTTCATCACAAACCTGAACTTGTCTGTGTCATTTAAAAGTTGCAGCCTAGAGCAGTTTTCACTTCAGGACTTCAGTTTTGGTCCCCTGACATTGAACCAGAAGCTTGCAACATTTGCTATGTGAATAAAAAACTTTAAACAGCCCCAGAAGTGTCACTAACTTCAAAATGTTTCTGGTTGGTCAGACTCAGGACAAAAAAGCTCAGGATCATCAATTTTTGAAGGAAACAGTGTTTCAGGTTTGAAGTTGCAGATTTTCTGTTTTGATTTTTGCATGTTTTGATGAATTATTTTAAGTCAGTCCTTAAGTAGTTTTAACCATTTCTTCCAGTTCATTTAAATAAAATTTGATGATAACTGTTTTTGTTTTGTAAGGATTAGCATTAAAGAACAAATTTTGAAGGATAAGATTTGTGTCAGTTTTTGCTTCTTGCAATCGAAAACATTTTGGAAACCAAAAAATTATTTTTTTGACTAGGTTTTTTAAGTGATAGAAGTTTTTGTTTTTTGTTTTTTAGAGCCAAACTTTTTTGGAAACTGAAAATCAGAAGTCAGCTGTGGCAAAATGACAAAATAGAAACATACACACACATGCTTTGGCAATTAGCAATATGAAAAAACAGAAAATTTGTGTGGCAAAGTAAGTACTAAATGAGTTAAAAACTGTACTGCTAACTAGCTTTAATGCCTTTTTTTTTGGTTAAAAATCCAAAATTTTCAGTTTTTTTAAAAGCCCACTCACTGGAAGTTTTAAATGTCACTGGCTTTGAACATCACTATGTCTTAATCATAGTTGACAAAATCAGGCTAAAGATTCAATTTAAATGTTGGAGCATGTAAAGTTGTTTTTTGATAGTTTTTGAAAAACAGTTGAATGAACTACTTGCATATACCTGACATCTGATGAAACATTATCTGAGAAAAGTGATCTCTGAAGTCAGAGAAATAAACAACCTTTTTTAGACAAAATTGGCAATAAATAATTTTCAGAGCAAGTTGAATGTGAATGGATTTAAAGAACAAGCATGGGACACCAGCCACAAAAATTTTAGTTCTGGTTATAGAATCTCCCAGATTTTAAAATAATTTAACATTCTAAAAAAATATGGCAAATCACAGTTCATCATGGAGGGTGAAAGTTCAGTTTTCAAAAAATTTAAGGGATCCCTGAAGATGGGATTTAAAGAGTCTAAAGTGGAAGTCAGTTTGATCTGAATGAACTTTTGACAATTTACACTATCAGTTATATGATGCAAAAATTCAGTCAATGAACATGGCAACTTGAGTGTCCTTTTAAATGTAGTTCTTTTTTTTGACAATTAATTTTAATGCCACATGTAAACTTTTTTAAAATCTGCTTTAAATCCTGTAAAGAGGGTTTGATTTTCATGATTGTACTTTGGCTACATCTGGTTTTCCATTTTTTGACTTACAGTATCCACTAAAAAAGCCTGATCTTGAAAAGCTTAGGCTGGAAATTCATCTCATTTTCTATTTGTCATCACAGAAAAACAAAAAGTGTTAGAAAAATTTGAAAAAAAACTCAATTGCAATTGAGGACTTGCCATGGTTATAGGATAATTAAAATGCAATCATGTTGCAACATTTGATGAAAAAATGAAATGAATTAAAGGAAAGCATGAAACTAATTTGTTTTTTTCTAATTGAAGCTTGTATTAGCATTTTGGTAATGTAAGCCTATGTGCTAATTGTCCATTTAGAAAAAATTCTTTTCTGATTGAAAGGATGCTACATGTTCACATGCCAAGGAAAGCCTGTTTAGAAAAATTGAATTTTGAAAAATACATTTGAAAAGAACTGAACCTTGAAAATGATTGCTCTATGTCCTAGTAAATGTAAATTGGCAAAATAGCATCTGTTGTTCTCTCAAATTATAATCATAAAATACCCTCTAAAGAAAACATACATTTTTTGTAAATCTAATCAAAATGTTATCTAGTTATCTGATGAATAAATGTAATCAAATTTTAAATGACAAAAGTGCAAAATTGCAAATTGATAATAACTTTAAACTGTACTTCCTTTTTCAGGAGTGATTTTAGTTGAAAATACATTGTGTGAATGACAATATGATTTTCATATTTCAGCTGGCAAGGTCAGTCACCCTAAATGTTTATTGTGATTTTTTTGTTGACAAAACTTAACCTGTCAGAAGTTTGATCAAATGTCTTCAATACCACCACTGCAGTTCAACCTGTGCACTGCCACAACCTGAACCAGGCCCACAAGACCTGGAAACTGATTTTTGAAAAAGCTTGTAGATATCATGATTTTTGCACTATGACATTATTAAATAAAACAAAGAATTACACAATAGATACTTTAAATATGTGAATAAAAATTTAAAACATTTAAATATCAAAGGTATTTATTTATTATGTAGATTTTTTTGTTTTATTGAAATGAAGACATGTTGTAAATGGAGATTGTGTTTTATTTTGAAATTAAGATTATCCTGCTCTTCTGGTTTGTAGCTTGACTTTCTGTTTCACACCTGCGCTCTGATTGCCTCACAGCTGCTCTTCATTGTTTACCACAGACTAATGTCTGGGTCTATTACCTAGCAGTTGTTTTAAATAAGAATTTGGATTACGGCACCTCCTACTGCTGCCTACATTCCTGCGTGTGGCTCCTTCAGTCATTTTTCATGAACCAAGTATGTCTCAGTGTGTCTGTTACATCCACAGAGTGAATATCTGTAATGATTTGGATGAGATTTTGTTTGGTGGGGGTTTTATCTGCATGCTCAGGCTGTTACAGAAATAAAGTTCTTGTGTTGTACCCTTGAAATTAAGAGAATTATGGCTCCCTTATAGGAAGGCAATCAAGTTCCTGTACACAAATAAATAAAAGATGATATGCACCAACTCCTTATTGAGCAAAAAAAAAAGTACTCTAACTAGTGTTTAAACACATTTCTAACTTTTTTTATATATTTAGAAGCACCTCAACAGTTTACAGATATTAGTCTATGCTGAGAAATGGGATTTTCCGCCAAAAACACCACAATTTGCTGCTCTGAGTCGTGTAAATTCTTATAGTCCAGGTATATTTACAGAAAAAGTATGGAAAACTGTTAAATATGATTTCAGGGTTTTGGAAGCTCTGGATAACTACATAAAAAAGAAAAAAAATATTTGTACTGCTAGACCTTACCCAATATAATGTCCTTTATTCCCTCACTCCCTCTTGTCCTTTTTTTCCTTCTTTCTGTCCTTCCTTCCTCCTTTATGCATTTTCCTTTCCTCCTTATGCCCTTTCTTTTGTTCTTGCTTCCATCCTTGTCTGTCTCCCCTTTTAGATTTATTCCTTATTTTGTTCTTTCCTTTCTTCCTTGTGTCCTTCCATCCTTGTGTTCTGCTTCCCATATTTCTGCAAAACCACCTTTTTTCTCATTGAGTCATTCTCCTTTCCCTTTCTTAAGAGTTTCCTTATTTGGTTCCTTGTCTCCTTCTGTTCTTTATTGTGTACTTCCCCCATTCCTTTCCTACCATTATTTCCTCATTCTTTCCTTCATTTCTTCCAGGTTTTTGTTTGTCAAGAACCTATATTTATTGCCTGACCAGGGAAAAAATATCTGAACTTTAATATTTTAACCTTAAAAATTAATGTAAAGGAACAAGAACTTTTGAAAGTTGAGCCTGGAAAGTCTTAAATGAAAATTAGTCTGGAGACTGTTGTTAGCAATTCCCTGGCCAACAGCAAAGACCTGAAACTGTCCACCAGTAGTTTGTCTGCAATTAAAATGTCACGTTGGCTTGTTATTAATTGTGATGTATGCCTCTGTCCTGCAGCATGTGGAAGGGCGTAAACGTGAACTGCACAGACAGCTCAGGCTACACACCTCTACATCACGCTTCGCTTAACGGACACAGGTATGAAAACATTTTCTATGTATCAACCATCTGAAGAGACAACATTTTAGCAGTGCCAGTGTTGTTCGCAACGTTATGTTTGTTGGCCAGTCTTATAAATTTGCTGGCTTGTCCCTTTTTGGACAGTCTTCTATTCATATTTTTACATCAGCGTATTTTTTTTATAATGATGTCATTTATTTGTTCTTAAATCACTGTTGGTTTTGTTGTAAACACAGAGTCTTCATCTTAAAGGAATGCAACCCTTTTTAAAATACAGGTACTGTATTGCTCAGAAAACAGTTTGAACTGTGAGGTCGTCCACTTCTGCAAATTGGTGGGACTGAGGAATTAGTGTTTAGGGGGAATTATGTGGTTTTCCTCCTTTATATCAACCGGCGAAAGAGAGGAGAACTAAAACTACAGACTTACTGAAACTTAAGCCGCCAACAAAAAGCTGCAGAAACGTATTTTAACATTTAGTTAGTAAGTAGAAAAAAGGAAGTTCCAGTTAAGGCTTAAAGAAAACAGGACTTAGAAATACAAGGAGCTGTTCTCATATTTGTCATTACAACATTTTCAGATCAATTTAGTGGCTTTTAGTCGTTCTTGCAGCTTAAATGCAAACATCAAAGCCCGACATTCTTCGCATGTAATTTTGCTCTTTACCTGTCACCACAATCAGAATGAATAATCTAGGAATATAATAGCTTTAAAATTAACCAAGCAGTTCATTAAACTCTGTGTTTCTCCTGGGAGAGGTTGTGCCCTTTTGTCTCCTTCCTGACATTTTCAATGCAAATGAGGCTCCACAGAATTTCTTATTTCCTCTTCCGATGGTGAGGAAAAATGCAGTCCGAATCCTATTAATATAAAACACAATCGCAGACAGCACCACTTAGAAGAAACTCGTAAAGTTTGCAGATCAATCTCTGTCAGGAGGTGCTGTTTTTTTTTTTTTTTGCAAAGAGCAGTGGTCTTAGATCGTTCCTTATCAATTTTTTAACCATTTTTTAACTTTTGATTTATGAACCATGAAAAAACTGAGCTCATAGGTTTTATGTCATGGGATCATAATGTGTGATACTTGGAAAGGTGTTAACTTTCATTCTTTTAACAAATTTTTGCTTTTGGGATGTATTTACTGTTCTAGCTTGAAATGGAAAAGGAAAATATAAAATGAAAAACATCTGAAGGTGTGGGTTCAGGATGGAAACTTAATGTTTCCTTTTGTTTGAAAAAAAGTTTGAGAACAACAATTTTTTGCAATAAAAACTGCTTTTCAAACCACAGTTAAGTGTTGACCAAACCATTTAAAAAAATTTTCAGTTGCACAAACTGACTTTTTCAACAATGTTCACATTTCATGTAAAAAAAGAAACATTTAAGAAGAACTGTAATGGGTGCAGATGCAAGTTAAAAATATTCTGCTCTTATATTATTAAAGTAATTCATGAGGAAATGTAAGATGAAACTTGAAATAAAACAATCCGCAAGTACTTAATACAGAGAGTCCTTAATACACCAGTTTCTTTTTCAGTCTTTGTTTCATGAAATCAGATGTATTTTATGGTTTTAATACTAAATATGTTCTTGCTTATGGATGTCCCTGAAATTCCAATGTGTACATGAAGGTGAATTTGCAGTCAGTCAGGCTCTAAAAAATCGTGTTGAGGTTTTTGTGAAAAAGTTTCAAACACTGGAATTTGGACAAAAGTGGCAAATGCTTTTTTTAAAATTGGAAAAGTGAAAACATTAGGCTGTTTAAAAAACACAGTTTCATCAACCAGTCAAAAATTTGAATTATGAATAGTGTGATCCTAGTTGTGGGTTGTGGAAAGTGAAAACCACAACATTTCAATGCATGAAAAATAAAACAGACAACTCTTGGGAAAACAAATTGGAAGCATTAGAAAGTTTCCTCAACTTTTTTGTAATTTTGAATTTAAATTCAATTTTGTTAAAAGACAAAAAGGGTCAAATTAAAATAATGTGGGCAAAAACATTCAGGAAAGGGTTTACTTTACATTAGGACGAAATATTTCAAAACCCTTTATTTCTTATAGATTTGATGATTTGGAATGATAGGAGATGGGCGGACCAGATGAATGATCCCCGAAGCATGAAAATGTTAGAACCAGTTATAGTGTTTTCATATGGACAAACTGAAAACAATTTAACCAGAACTGTTTTTTGGAAACTTTAAAAATTTGAAAGCAAGTGAAGAACATTCAAACTTTTTAATGATTACATGTTAATTTGACCTTTTATTCATCTTGCTTCATTATTTCCAATTAAAAAATGATGGACATTTTGTGTTCAAAAAATTCAAAATGTTTGTAAACAATTTTTAACAGCATGCTTTAAAAAGGATAAAACTGTTTACCCATGGCCATTTTCAAATATGAACATGAAAAGCATTGTTTAAAATGTTTAATTTGTTGTATATTATTAAGTGTTCAGCTTTTCAATTATTAAGTCAGTGTTTTGAAAAGTGATATTAAAAATTTTCACAGGAACATGTTGATTGTAAAAGGTCATTTGACACACCACACACACACATTTACACACACAATGCAATATGTATAAAATGAATGCATGTATGTGTGTGTGTGTGTGTGTTGTTTGTGTGTTTGTGTGTATGTATGTATGTATTATATATAAAATAGCATGTATATATATATATATTTAAATAATAAGTCAGTTAGCATTCACATGTTCCAATAACTACAAAAAAGTATATGTTTAAATTATGGGTATCTGTGTAATTTTGCATGAAAGCAGTAACATTCAA
The DNA here is from genome assembly GCA_036173005.1 of Crenichthys baileyi. Classification (NCBI taxonomy): domain Eukaryota; kingdom Metazoa; phylum Chordata; class Actinopteri; order Cyprinodontiformes; family Goodeidae; genus Crenichthys; species Crenichthys baileyi. The sequence goes on along the minus strand of JAHHUM010001453.1, from coordinate 985,967 downwards.
AACAGATGTTTTGCCAAGGAGTATGACAAAATTTATTGTCTAAAAAATGGGGTTTCCATATACAGTTATATATATACAGGGGGGTTGGACAATGAAACTGAAACACCTGTCATTTTAGTGTGGGAGGTTTCATGGCTAAATTGGACCAGCCTGGTAGCCAGTCTTCATTGATTGCACATTGCACCAGTAAGAGCAGAGTGTGAAGGTTCAATTAGCAGGGTAAGAGCACAGTTTTGCTCAAAATATTGAAATGCACACAACATTATGGGTGACATACCAGAGTTCAAAAGAGGACAAATTGTTGGTGCACGTCTTGCTGGCGCATCTGTGACCAAGACAGCAAGTCTTTGTGATGTATCAAGAGCCACGGTATCCAGGGTAATGTCAGCATACCACCAAGAAGGACGAACCACATCCAACAGGATTAACTGTGGACGCAAGAGGAAGCTGTCTGAAAGGGATGTTCGGGTGCTAACCGGGGCAGAATTAAATGTGCACCTAACTCTCCTGTTCCACCAAAAAAAACTGTCCGTCGGGAGCTCCACGGGTCAATATACACGCGGGCTGCTATAGCCAACCTTCGGTCACTCATGCAATGCCAAACGTTGCTTTCAATGGTGCAAGGGAGCGCAAATATTGGGCTGGTGGACAATATGAAACATGCATTGTTCTCTGATGAGTCCAACCTTTACTGTTTTCCCCACATCCGGAGAGGTTACGGTGTGGAGAAGCCCCAAAAGAAGCGTACCACCCAGACTGTTGCATGCCTAGAGTGAAGCTTGGGGTGGATCAGTGATGGTTTGGGCTCCCATATCATGGCATTCCCTTGGCCCAATACTTGTGCTAGATGGGCGCGTCACTGCCAAGGACTACCGAACCATTCTTGAGGACCATGTGCATCCAATGGTTCAAACATTGTATCCTGAAGGTGGTGCCGTGTATCAGGATGACAATGCACCAATACACACAGCAAGACTGGTGAAAGATTTGTTTGATGAACATGAAAGTGAAGTTGAACATCTCCCATGGCCTGCACAGTCACCAGATCTAAATATTATTGAGCCACTTTGGGGTGTTTTGGAGGAGCGAGTCAGGAAACGTTTTCCTCCACCAGTATCACATAGTGACCTGGCCACTATCCTGCAAGAAGAACGGCTTAAAATCCCTCTGACCACTGTGCAGGACTCGTATCTGTCATTCCCAAGACAAATTGACGCTGTATTGGCCACAAAAGGAGGCCCTACAGCATACTAGTAAATTATTGTGGTCTAAAACCAGGTGTTTCAGTTTCATTGTCCAACCCCTGTATATATATATATATATATATATATATATATATATATATATATATATATAAAAATATGCTTTCTGTTCTGCCAACTGTTAAGTATTTGTTGTCTATGCCTTCAGGGATGTGGTGCTAAAACTACTCCAGTACGAGGCGTCGACAAACTTGGCCGACAGCAAGGGCTGCTTCCCGCTGCACCTGGCTGCATGGCGAGGGGATGTGGACATTGTTCGCATCCTCATCCACCACGGTACTTCCCAATGCCGTGTCAACCATCAGGTAATCCCATTGTTACCCTCAGAAAAACTGTGAAATCTGGAGCTAAAACTCCAGTTACTGCTATTCAGATAAAGAAAAGGATTAGCCATCTTTTGAGGTGGTTTGAAATTGTAAGCTGGAGCCATGCCACATATTCAGACGTTCACCCTACTGAGGGGTCCAAATAAGAATCCATTCCAAATTTGCTGTTCAGATTATTACAGTTTAGTTTTATACTGTAATAGTGTCGATTCTGAAGGCCTGGCAGGTTTTTGCAGTGGTTCTTTGATTTTTTGTCTTGAACACATGCATTTTAAGCAATAAGTTACTGCTGGCTGGCTAAGACATTGTCTTGCAACAATGGCTTCACATTTGTACCCTTATTCCACTGCGGTCCAAACCATTTACATTACATCTCTGCCCTTGCTTCTAGAAAAAGGATTGTCTTATCCTTTCAGATCTCCTCTGCTCCTTGCAAACTGATGCTGCTGCAGGTTCTTTTATCATGGCCTCTGTCCGAACGCGCTGATCCCTTCCAGCTTCCAGTGATCCCTGTCTGACAGGCTGCTGGGAGTGTTCAGCCTACCGCTGCTGTCGTTCCTTATCTGTGAAAACGACCTTCTTCTCTTCCCTCATGCTCTTCCTGGCCATCTTCGCTTGCAGCATATTGACGGCAGCACGGATCAGTGATGCAGGAAGTGGCACTGAATCAGAACCGTTGTGGAAAACATTAAGTGGATGTGTGTGTGATGGCAGTGTAAAGCAGTAATAGACCCTGTAGGTTACTGGAGGGTTATTTACCCTAACTAATAACCCTGTTTTCCTCTGTCACCATTAGCCAAATTGTTTTCCTCTGAGAGCTGTTGGTCTAATTGTTGGCAATGAAAAATGATGCACCTTGCCCCTGAAATGAAGAGGGTTGTCAGCAAGTGAACACGGATAATTTCCTTTTTTTTACTCACTCAGTGAGTAAAAAAGTGATGTATTTTTTTTGTTTTGTTGATAAATCACCTCTGAAATGTTATGGCTTTGACCAGAACATCTAGATTTTTGTTTCAGTATTTCCAGGTATTAAAAAAGAAAAATCTTTGTATTCCTACACCTTACTCCCTATTCCATTGTCTAAATTTTGTGCCCTTCGTTATGTCTTTCCTTCTTTGTGTCCTTCTTCACTTCCTTGTCTTCTTTCCTTCTCATAATTGAAAAAAAGTAGTCATTGGAGAGTAACACTAGAAAATAGTATTGAAAAACTGGCAAATTGCCAAGCCTTTGCTTCAGTTTTTAAAGATAAGAGGTAAAAAGAAACTGTGCCTAAAATAATAATGTAGTTTATCCTCGATAACTTTCTGACACTGATTACTTTAGCTGATAACACCTAAAAAAGATAGCACAGGAGCAGCAAGACCTTTGCATACATAGGATCCAAGTGTTTCATGTTCAGAAGTGTTTATTTTTCTCTTAAAACTGAAAGAACTGTATTTGTGTTTGTGCATGCTGGTATAGGAACCCTGCTGTTGCAGTTATTGGTGTGAGGATGTTGTTGTATTCAGATGATTAGAGGGAACCATTGATGGGGTGTTTGTGTACATTAACATACCCTAACTCCTTTAGTTTCTCTCAATGTTCATTGCTCAGGGTCATATACTTATTTTTAGCCAAAGTCATTATTGAGAATTAAAAGTTGCTAATCACTGGCAGAGAGTTACCATGTTTTCAGTGACATGCACTATATTGCGAAAAGTAGGAAAGTAGTGTCCGTCTACTTTTACACGTACCTGAACTTTGATGACATCCTATTATTAATCTAAAGATCAAATTTGTCTATGGACCCACCATTGCCAGCAATAGCAACTTTAACTATTCTGTAAACATCTTTCACAAGGGTTAGGAGTGTGAACACCTGAATTCATTGATTTGGTGGTGTGAACCAATACTTTTGGCAATATAGTGTTTTTCTACGTATTCAGATATTGAGTATTATTTTATTGGTCCTCATTTTTCTTTGTGGTGAGACAAATTGCATGAGTATGGAGAATGACTTGAAAGGGAGAGAAAGTAAATTAAAAATGGTGGGTGTTATGAGTTAGTGGTAGGCCAGTTCCAACGCATTGCTTGTTCTCTAATTGGTCCCAGTAGTTTCTATTGACAGGTTGTTTTTGTTTTTTTGCAAGAGCATGTGAGTATAAGAGGTGGCGTCTGGCTAGACAATGTGATTAGCGATAAGCTGAGTGTATGTCTGTGCATGCATGAGCGACAGTGAGTGATAGTGAAGGATTGCTTGTTTACTGAAGGCTTGCACTCGGCTTGTGGAGGCCAAGTGGATGTTTTGAAGGCTCACAACTTACTTGTTGTGATATTTTTTTTTTTGGCTCATTCTAGAACAGCTCGCTCACTCAAGCCTGGACTTGAATTATTATATTTATATTTAATATATATATTTTTTCTGCGATCATGTTTTTCTAATTTGTTTTAGGGTGAACTCGTCCTTTTAAAAGGATATGTCTTAAACCATAGTAGAAGTAAACTATATTATTACTAGAATGATTAATATTTAAAATAAATAAATGTAACATTTTTACCAAATCTCTCTGTAAGAACTATATAGAAGGTATAAAAAAATTATTTTAATATTTTACTACTTTGAAACAAGACAAAATGGATCAGGAGGTAACCTTTTAAATTGTGTTTAGCATCTTACAATAGTAATTAGCGTGATTAGCAAGGGTAAAATAACTAAAGCACCAGTGTGTGTGTATTCCCCAGAGAATATAGATTCTTCACTTTATGCTGGGATTTCCAAAATGCTGCTAACGTCTCCAAAATTTGACTTTATTTTGAAACACCTCACTGAGAGGGGCCAACTTTGTCTCATCTTCACTCTGTAACACATTAGAGTGCTGTTATGGCACCTTGGTATCGTTTAGGAACCCTGCGTTCAGTGACCACAAAGTGATCAGATTTGCTAAGCTGGTGAGTTTCCCACCAGCTTTGGACTATTCAGAGCCAGTCAAGCTGAAAATCAGCTGAGTTCTCTGTATATCCATTTCTTTCCTGCTGTTCTTTTCGGTTTACAGTTGTGTGCATGTTTATGGACATGTTCTACTCTCAAAATTCAGCGTTCTCCTAGATAACTTTTACAGTGTTTTAATTAAGACTTTATTTAGAGACTTTATTGTTAAAGGTGAGGGACTTTACTAATACCGTATACTTAACTATTCTGTTAGTAATATAGTACTACAACAATATAAATTTATAGAACTTGATGGAGAGTTGGAACAATGGTTTATGAATGTAGTTTCCAAAGGAAATCAGGAGTTTAATTCTGGACCTTCACAAGTCTTGTACTTCGTTTTGTGCACTTTTCAGATGCATGAAGGTGTCACGTTCATCTGTTCATTTATATGCAAGTATAAATAGCGTGGGAATGTCCAGTCATCAATGTTTTTAAATTGGAGATACATTCTGTGCCCCAGAGAAGAACATGTTTTGGTGTGAAATGTCTTTATTAACCTAGAACAAAAGCAAAATACCATGTCAAGATCCTGGCTCAAGTGAGTGTGACACGCAACCTTAAGTGCCTACTGTACTCGCTGCTCCTTTAGCAGCTCGAGCTAAAGAATAGTGTATTTTCAGTCACAGCCGACTAAGTCCTGCATCAACGTAGCCTGAAAGACCGCTCAAAGAGGAAGAAGCCGTTACTTGGAAAGCAACATAAATAGCCAGATTACAGTTTGGAAACACACTCAAAAATAAAGATTTAAAATTTTGCGGAAATGTCCTGGGGTCTGATGAAACTGCTATCAAGGAGTTTGGCCATAATGACCATTATTACATTTGCACACCTGAGATCACTATCCCAACTGTGAAGTATGGGTATGGCTGCATCATGTTGTGGGGGTGTTTTGCTGCAGGAGAGACTGGTGCACTTCAACAAATAGATCATAAGGAAAGAATATTGTTTGGGAATATTGAATAAACATCTAAAGACATCACACAGGAAGTTAAAGCTTTGGCAGAAATGGGTCTTCCAAATGGAGAATGATCCTAAGGGTTAAAGACAACAAAGTCAGCATTTTGGACCTTCACAAAGCCCTGATCTCAGTCATATAGAAAATTTGTGTGGGTAGAGGGAAAAAGGTATGTGTGAGCAAGGCGGCCTATGAACCTGACTCAGTTACACCAGTTCTGTCAGGAGAAATGGGCCAAAATTTCAGAAAACTATTAGAAGCTTATGGAAGGATACCCAAAACATTTCACTCGGTATAACATATATCTTCTAGTAATGTTATCTTTTCCATCAGCAGAGGGAATTAAAGTTTACCATTAAAGCCTACTGGGAACCATGTTAACCATGCTGAAGGTCACAGGCTCACTAGGTCATTTGCCTTGCAATGTTTTCCTCCAAATTTATTTTGGTATAAATACCCATACCTTACATTCCTGGTAACTTAATGCTCCATCATGCACGCATGTTGCTACCACACAGCAAAATGAAACCATATGTTTCATGATGATCAATATGTGAACTCTCTGAGAACACATGCTACTGCCGGGAGAAACCACTCTGGGAAAATCCTTCTTCACAAGGCCTCTGCCACGCCGATGGCTGCCAAAACACACAGTCACACTGAGCTGTTGGATGTTTTCTTATGAGTAATCTGTTTAAAGAAAAAGAGGAGGCAGTCATATGGTTTCCACAGCCTGGCTACGACTGCAGTGGGCTTTCGAATTAAAGTTCAGCTAACGAGAACTGGTTCATCGCCGCATGAAAACAAATTACCACCCAAAGTGATTATTGCAACATGAGAGCAGATTATGTGTGTGAGGGGCTTTAATTGAGGTGTTATGTAGGAACACTAATAAAAAAAGGTGGTTGGATTTACTTTGCAATTGGATAATTAAAACCAGAGCTGTGTTTAACTCTGCAGGAAGGTTGGTGTTGGTGTTCACCAGCCAGAGAACTATTAAAATTGTGTTTTCATCTCCTTACCAGTCGACTTTAATCATTTCCTCTGATATCTGAAGCTTTTTTCTAAGCAAAGTCAGACTTTGAATGAATTCTTGAAACATTTTTCCCAAATGGATATTAAACATTAAATTCACTTCCACTTTTGTCAAGACCAGAATGCTTATTTAAAAGCAGTTTGCATTAATTTTGTATGGTAAGCAAAGGACTTCCCTATGCAAATGCAATGCTCTACATGCCTTTTGGTATCTCAGCTGTTGATGCTTTATCCACCCGGTTTTAGCCAGTAGGACACCAGAGTCTATGCATAATCTCTCTGGATCTGCCGGTGTCCAGGGTCTTCATTTATGTTCTTTTCAGCCCAGCCATAACTGGAGCCATTTAATTGCCACAGAATTTCAGACTTTTTTTTCACATTTTGCCATTTTAATCCAAAGATGTGTTAAGAGAGACAGAGATTGAAGAAATTATTCTTATTTCTCTCATCCACTTATTCTACAGCTCATTTCTCTTTTGTGTAAGACTACAAATACTAAGCTTCCAGGATTATGAGACGAAGTTACAGAGACTGAATTTATCCTGCATGTCAGTCCATCAGCACTACTGCAGAGAATGTATTAACAAATGATCTCTCGGCTCCACTTGCTGTGGTTAACTTTCTGTCTGATGCAAATGTGGTTTGTTGCTGTGCAGATATACTGTTGTTGCACGGATTATTTTTAATATTTGGAACAAATTAACGAGAAGCTAGTTATAAAATAAAACCTGATTAAAACAATACAACTCCTTTACCTATAAAATTGTTAATCTCTTTTGGTTAAATCAGGGTTCTAACATAGTTTGGAAAGGTTTGTAGGGCTTTGAAATCCATCCATCCGTCCGTCTGTTTTTTTTAAGGACCTTCTTGACCATTTAGTCCAGCTTTATTTGTCAGTGTTAAAATCTGTCAGGGCCAAATGTAGCCAATGGAAATCTCTTTGTCTGGTTACGCCATGCTCGTTGATGGGATTGCTGCTCTGCAGCCAATCTGCAACAATGACCCGAGTGCTAGAGGATATCAAGAGGCTTGTCAGTATTTAATGGAAATACATAGCACACCGAGGGAGGATTTTTCTCCTTTTTCACTCCTCACTTCCTCTTCTTCTTCATCTCCTTGTTCTGTCAGGCTGAGTCTGAGCTTGTCTCTGTGTTGCTCTACGTTCTGTTGGGAAAATCATTTTTTTTTAAACTCAAGCAGTGTGTAGGAGACACAGCAGGTCAAACTACAAAGTTTTCATGTCCATTTAAGGCTGCAGGGACAAATAGGTCAGTGGCATCACCAACAATAGCTTCAGTTCTTGTCACAGTGGTTCCTGGGTCACATTTGTGGTGTTCTTGTAGTCTCTGTGGTTAGTTTCTAGATTGTTTTTATTCTTTTAGAACATATATTTGTAGACATCCAATAGTAGCTTGCAGGTGGCTTTTTGAAGCAGTGTTCTAGACATGTTCCTTACTGTAAGGTTGCCCTTCTTTCCAGGAACTTTTTCAGGGTTACTACATATTAAGTATTATAAATGAAGTGTTTTCCAGATCTGCAAAAACACTGCCAGATAAGCGATTTTAATAATGATGGGTATGTCGGTCGGTTTTGTCGGTAACACTATTTGAATACAAAACAGTAGTACCAACAACAACAGTAATAGTAGCAATAGTAATATTATTTATAAAAAGCAATATTAATAATAAAAAATGGTAGTAGTAATGATACTACAGGTACACAGTGTAAAAGTTGACGGGTAGTATTTAGTCCAATTCTGTGATAGTGGCTCTCAACAGGGATGGATAAATTATAAAATCTGATTGCAGTTGGGAGGAACGATTTTCTGTAATGTTCCTTAGAGCAGTGACGTTGAATGAGTCTATTGCTGAACCTGCTCTTTAATTTGTCCATTGTTTTGTAGAGGGGGTGAGAGGGACTATACCTGATTGTCAGCAGTTTTGCCAGCATCCTGTCCTCCACCATATCCTCCAAGATGACCAGTTTAGAACCCATAATAGACTCTGTTTTCTTGATGAGTTTATTTTGGCGTCTTTTGACTTGATGCCTGCACCCCAGGCCACCGCAACAAAGAAGATGGTACTCGCCACAACAAACTGATAGAAAAACCACAGCATCTTGTTGCAAACTTTGAAAGACCTGAGCATCCTCAGGAAGTAAAGCTGGCACACGCCCTTCTTATAGACGGCCTCTTCATTTATGGGCCAGTCCAGCTTTTTGTCCAGTGTGACACTCGAGTACTTTTGAAACCACTAGATCCACATCCATCCAATATGGCCTGACAGGAGAGGGTTGGGGTTTGTACCTCCTGAAGTCCACCACCATTTCCTTTGTCTTTTCCAAATTCAGTTGCAGGTCTCCCCACACCACTTTACAGAGTGGTCAACCAGGTCCCTGTACTCAGCCCACCCCTCACATACCCCACAATGGCTGTGTCATCAGAGAATTTCTGCAGATGATGCGACTCAGTGCATGCAACAGGGTGTCATACTTAAAGCACTCACCTTCATACCAGGGGCTCATTATAATAGCTTGGATTAAGTCACATGCAGAACTTCACTTTGACAAGAGAGGTTGTACTTTTTTAGAATTTTGATGCATGGTAAACTGATTGGACGACATCAAAACTTTTTAGGGCTAGACATAGGCTGCACAACCTTTCAGGTTCTAGTTACCTAATGTTACCCATTTTTAAAAAGGATGTCACTAAAGGTTTAATCTAGAAAAATCCAAGGTTATACCTGTATAGGGCTGCCATTACCACCAACTACTTTTTTCAGATTCATCCATCAACAATATTTTCAAATAATCTAGATTTCAGTTTCAGTTTTTTCACACTAAACTCTTACATTTGTGGTATACCATAAAGTTGAATGTAAACACATATCACCTTTTATTGATGTGTTTTTAAACTTTAGGGTGCCAGCTCCAGCAGGGCAAAAATAAAACAAATTAAATCCTTATTAGTTAGGTATTTACAAAAAAAAACATAAATGAGAAGCATGTCAAATATGATGTAATCAAGCTGTAAATAAATATTAACAGACCTCGGATCAGTCATTAGTGCACATACTATACCTCAAATGTAATAATAGAGACAGTAACTTAATAATGACTTGTGTTTATTAACTTTGTGTTATTTGAGTTTTCACAATATCTGCACAATTAAATGTGATTAAATTGTGAAGTAAAATTAGGTTTGTGAGTTGGAAGCATGGTGTTAATCAGCCATATATGGGCCTGAGCATTTTTATAGTCAACATCAGTTACCTCAACTAGTAGTGGCTGCCCTCTACCCATATGAGCTTTGACACACATTCATCTGCTTCTACAATGGTCATTACTAATAGGCTTTTTCTTAGTGTCTTTTTTTTACAATTCATAAAAAATTTTTGTGCTTGCTTGTGTTGCAGGTCTTAACATTTTTTGCAGCAGCATAAGAAATGTATTTTTGTTTTTTTTTATTTTTTATGTTAAATAAAGCTACATAAAGCAATGAGTTAGGGGATTGGTTAAGGACTATTTAAATGTGTAAGATGTTTTAAAATAATAAATGACTTTGGAATACAATTGCTCTGTCAAGTGGCAGCAAACCTAAAAGAAACAACTTCAGTTAGCCTTTTGAGGCAAATGTGCCCTGCAGGTCTGAAGAAAAACATGCGTCGTCCTAAAGAGAGGATCATTTTCATTTGGGATTCCCTAAATAATCCAATAGGTTTTAAAAGTTTCTTGAAAACGGATATTAGTCCAGAAAGGTGTTCCTAAATAAGGCTAAAATCTGCCTGAAATCCCTTTGTGTGAAAAGGAGCTCAGATAAACCTGTTTTTTATCCTCTTTATTCTTGTTTAACTATTTAACTCGTATTGCTCTGTTTCACAAAAAAGTATCTGTATTCTGTGCTTTCCTTCACAAAATATCACCTCCTTTTCTTTCTAACCTTGTCTCCTGCTCCATTAATTCTCCAGCTATCAGTCTTATGTTCTCTGACCTTTTCTTCTTCACCCCTGAATCTGCTCCACTACTTCTATATCTCCTGTTTCACCCATCATTGCTCCCATAATTCCAATAACCATTGTTGCCCCTCTTCTAACTTTTTTCTCCTTTTCTATAGAACCATGAGAGGGAGACACCGCTCCATTGTGCAGCACAGTACGGACACACTGAGGTGGTTTCAGTGCTTCTTCAGGAGCTGACTGACCCAATGATGAGAAACAACCGACAGGAAACTCCCCTGGACCTGGCAGCACTTTATGGACGCCTGCAGGTCAATGAGAATGATATTTATCTGTTGTATAAAGAAAACACTGTATTTTGCCAGTCTACAAAACAATATGTGTGTAAGAATTTAGTGATTTTGAAAGCTACGGTTTCAAAATCACTAAATTCTGTCACTAAATGTAGGGCCAGTGAAAACTACAGTCACTCAGCAACTTTTTCTGGCATCTTATTTAGAGAACTTTTACCTATGGAAACAGTATGACAGGCTGTTTTAGTAGTTTTTAAACCTTAACATTTTAAAACCTTGGTATCTTTGTGTCAGACACAAGTCTAAGCCTATTCTCTACGTCCCACATGATTATTACTGCCATAACCCACAAGCCCGAAAGCAATTAAAGGAGAAAATCTGTAAAAAATCATGACATAAGCCCTTTATACAGCCAGCTGACAAGCAGTGCACAGCAACAGATAGGACAGGGGGCCCCTGTGCTTCTCCCTGGTTTGTGTGGCTGAAGAAAACTCCAGTCACCTGGTCACTTTCCCTGTATGGAAAACGTTTGTGAGTTTCTAACTGTATCGTGAATCCAATAACTGGGCTATGATTGGTCTACCTGAATCTTACTTCAGGTTCTGTGTGTTTGGTATGAAACTGGAAATGGTTTAAGTTCTGGCACTTGATTTTTGCAAAAGGCTGCATCATCTTTTTAAAATCACCATCACATTCATTTATTTTTTAATAAAAAAAGTAAGCATGATTCTTGCAAACAGAGTGGTGGTAGCTTACCTCTAGCTCTGTCCATAAAATTAACTACACCATAAAATATAGTAGCATTGAGCCAGGTGAACTTTCTTTGAGAAATAAAAACATGGCTTCATCAGAGGCTCCATTCAAGAAATATCTCAGGACATGGTTAATCAATATTACAATGCAGTATTCAGAAATGCAATGAGATGGAAATTGTTGTGACACAACACAGTTTGATATTTGACAATATATATTTTTTTAAGAACCAAGAAGAACTTTACCATGTTTATTTACTTGGCATATTTCTGTGATTTGTGTGCAGGTGGTACGCATGTTGGTGAGCACTCACCCAAACCTCATGACGAGCCACATACGCCTCCATACTCCGCTTCACCTGGCAGCACGAAACGGACACCACAGCACCATCCAGACCCTGCTGGAGGCCGGCATGGACGTCAACTGTGTGGTGAGTTCAATACTCTCTGGACTGGGTTTGCCTTCCGTCACCATAAAACGATGAAGATCACGTGATACACACAGCTGCCTTACTTAAAGGGTATGTTCTCTTGTCTTTCCCATGTTGAAGACAGGCTAAGAGAAAGAGGGCAGAAGAAGACATACTCCACCTCATATTTACAGGGGTTGGACAATGAAACTGAAACACCTGGTTTGAGACCACAATAATTTATTAGTATGGTGTAGGGCCTCCTTTTGTGGCCAATACAGCGTCAACTCGTCTTGGGAATGACATATACAAGTCCTACACAGTGGTCAGAGGGATTTTAAGCCATTTTTCTTGCAGGATAGTGGCCAGGTCACTGCGTGATACTGCTGGAGGAAAACGTTTCCTGACTCGCTCCTCCAAAACACCCCAAAGTGGCTCAATAATATTTAGATCTGGTGACTGTGCAGGCCATGGGAGATGTTCAACTTCACTTTCATGTTCATCAAACCAATCTTTCACCAGTCTTGCTGTGTGTATTGGTGCATTGTCATCCTAATACACGGCAACGCCTTCAGGATACAATGTTTGAACCATTGGATGCACATGGTCCTCAAGAATGGTTCGGTAGTCCTTGGCAGTGACGCGCCCATCTAGCACAAGTATTGGGGGCCAAGGGGAATGCCCCGATTGGCAGCCCAAAACCATCACTGATCCACCCCCGCCCTTCACTCTAGGCATGCAACAGTCTGGGGTACGCTTTTTTGGGGCTTCTCCACACCGTAACTCTCCCGGATGTGGGGAAAAAAAGTAAAGGGGGCCCATCAGAGAACAATTCATGTTTCACAGTGTCCACAGACCCCAAGATTTGCGCTCCCTTGGGACCCCCTTTGAAACCGACGTTTGGGATTGGCATGAGTGACCAAAGGTTTGGCTATAGCAGCCCGGGCCGTGTATATTGACCCCGTGGAGCTTTTCCCCCCGGGACAGTTCTGGTGGAAACAGGAGAGTTGAGGTGGCCCCATTTAATTCTGCCGTGTTTGGGCAGCCGTGGTTTTATGTTTTTTGGATACAATCTGGGTTAGCACCCGAACATCTCTTTCAGACTCTCTTTCAGGCTTGTCCTCTTCAGGTTGGAGGAGAGTTCCTGCCTCAAGTGGAGGAGTTCAAGTATCTTGGGGTCTTGTTCATGAGTGAGGGAAGAATGGTTAGCACCCGAACATCCCTTTCAGACAGCTTCCTCTTGCGTCCCCAGTTTAAACCCTTTTTGGGAAAGGTTCGTCCTTCTTGGGGGGTATGCTGACATTAACCTGGATACCGTGGCTCTTGATTTCATCACAAAAACTTGCTGTCTTGGTCACAGAGACGCCAGCAAGACGTGCACCAAAAATTTTCCCCCCTTTTGAACTCTGGTATGTCACCCCATAATGTTGTGTGGCCCTTTCAATATTTTGCGCAAAACTGTGCTCTTACCCTGCTAATTGAACCTTCACACTCTGCTCTTACTGGTGCAATGTGCAGTTAATTAAGACTGGCTACCAGGCTGGTCCAATTTAGCCATGAAACCTCCCACACTAAAATGACAGGTGTTTCAGTTTCATTGTCCATCCCCTGTATATGGGCAGGTCATCAAATAAACAATAACTAGTAACTAAAGGTTGTGCTCAAAAATGATTTGTATTTGACTAACTAGTGTTGTAGTTAAGTTTCCTCTATCAGTTCATGTCACCATATACTTATTAAAATGCAGAGAGCCTGCCTGGTTCATTAGATTAACTACACTGTTAAAGTCAGCTTACAGGTAGTCTTGATGTTTGAGATACTTGAAGCCTTTATTGTGTTTTTAAAAACACCAAAAATATAAAATATAAAATGCTTTTTTGTTGCATTAAGACTAACTCAAATTTAGAAAAGCATGAAAACATAGCGAAGTCTAATATGGGCTAAAGTCTTCAGGAACCTTTAAAACACAGTTTAACATTTCTAAAAAAGGTTGCTCTATTTGTAGAAAGAACATGAAAACCGGGGATTCTTTGTTTTCCCAAAATATTGATAAAATCTTGTTTTACTGAGCAGCACTAGCAATGAAAAAAATTTAAATCCCTAGAATTTAAATGATCAGATCATTTTAATTAAGCTAAAGGCAAAATAAACAACCAAGTGTGATTTAGCTCATTAAATAGGGTTGTTAGACTTTAGATGCTTTTTGGTAATAAATCTTATACCGTTGGAAATTCTTTATATTTCCTCCTAATTGCTGCCACATTTGCATCGAAAATGCATTTGTGGGTTGAGTAACAGGGTTGATAATGTGGGTTACACTCAACTTGTCAAACTGCAGGACTCAGAATTTGCAAGCTATGAGTGTCAGTCTCCTGTTTTTAGATACTTTGGGTTAGTCAGAACCTGAGAGATTCTATTGCTGTCTGTGCCTGTATCTTGCCGGCAACTATTGGGAAAACAGTTGGACTTGACTGTGACATTTCGTTAAAGTAATGTCTTCCAGCATGAAGCTGAATGTGACTGTAAAGACATTGCCATTTCCCTGGGCAAATCTTTTAAAATCCCCTTTACCCTGCATCTCTGCAGTTAAAGAAACGCGAAGCTACAAACATGTGTTTCATGACTATTTAAGAAGGGAAACAGATTAGCAGTCGTGGCAGATTTCTTCTTTTAAAGACCATGTTTCTGCCTTCGTCTCTGAATGTGTATCAGCATGTTTATGCTCGACGTGCCTCACATGGTTCGGAGGTTTGAAATGAATAATTGATTCTGAGGAAAGGGAAAGAGAGAGGAGGTGAGAACATGATGTTCCTAAGGGGTCCTCATAGTTCATGGTCTCCTTTCTCTTTACACCTTATGCATTCATATGGAATAGCCATAGACATTTACTGGATGCAGAGCTTTTTGTCTCTATAAGGGGTGGTCAACCCCAGTGCTTGAGGGCTGGTGTGCTGCAACTTATAGATGTGTCCTTGGTCCAACACACCTTAATCAAATGGCTGAACTGCCTCCTCGGTATGCAGTCAAGTTCTGCACAGGCCGGATAATGAGCCATACATTTGATTCAGGTGTGTTAAGGTAAAGACACATCTAAAACTTGCAGGACACCGGCCCTCGAGGAGTTGCCAACCCCTGGTCCATACAAAACAACATAACAGCTGACCAAAGTGCTGTACAAAAATATACAATGGAACAGGAATAAAACAATTATAAGAAAATACAACAGATACATAGAAAAAGTACAACATTAAGACAGTGATGCTAGCTCAGTCTGGATTAAAAGCCAGAGAGGAAAAAATGTGTTATTAAATGGGTTTTAAAAATAGCAAGGGAAGGAGCCTGCCTGACATTCAGTGGGAGCTCATTCCACAATTTAGGAGGCAACACTGCAAAGGCCCTGTCTCCTCTGGTTTTATAAACTGTCTTCGGGACTGCCAAAAGCATCTGATCACATGATCTAAGAGCACGCAAAGGCATATAGGGTTGAAGCAGCTTGGACAAATAAGGAGTAAGACCGTTAAGAGACTTAAAGACGAATAAAATAATTTTAAAATGGATTTGGAACCAAACAGGAAGCCAATGAAGGGATGCCAGAACCGGAGTTATGTGCTCCCGTTTAGTTGTACCAGTTAAAAATCGTGCAGCACCTTTTTATACCAGCTGTAGATGGGAGATGGAGGCCTGGCTAATTCCAATCAAAAGAGAGTTGCAATGATCTAGACTTGAGGTAATAAAAGCATGGATCACTGTCTTTAGGTGGCATCTAGGAAAGATTAAATGTTTGACAGGCGCCTCCCTTAACTGAAAAAAAGAGGATTTGACGTGCCAGTCAAATTTTAGGCTGGGGTCCATTTTTACCCCTAAATTACTGACTCTGGATTTTTCATGTGGGGCCAAAGGGGTCAAATGTGGGGATACAGCTAGGACCACTGGATTTAAATATTATAACCTCAGTCTTTTTTTTTTTTAAATGAATTAAATTCTGTGCCGTCCACCCCTGTATGTCATGTTGTCCAGGAGAGGCTTAGTGGAGCCATTATATTTTGAAGGAAAGTAAACTAGACAGTCATCAGCATATAAATGAAATGGCATGCCATGCTTTCTTAAAATAGAACCAAGTGGCAACAAATAAAGTGAGGACCAAGAATAGAGCACTGAGGTACCCCTTGGGTAAGGGCAGCAGAAGCAGAGGTAAAATCATCCATTATCACACTGAAACTCCTATCAGAAAGGTAGGACCTAAACCATTGCAGAGCTGAATCAGTGATGCCAACCCACTGCTACAGTCTGGAGATGAGAATGTCATGGTCCACTGTATCAGAGCAGCTGTTAAATCTATAATCACAGTAAAACACAGTTCCCAGAATCCAACTCTTAAAAATGTCATTAAGAACCCCTGAAAGAGCAGATTCAGTTCTGTGGTTCGTTTTGAATCCAGACTCGAACACTTCCAAAATTCTAGATTCATCCAGGAAGGCCTTCAGCTGGGTGTAAACTGTTTTTTCCAGAATTTTGCAACTTGGAGATTGGCCTAATGTTTGACAAAGATGACAAATCAAGGCCCATTTTTTTCAACAAAGGTTGGTACACGGCATGTGTAAAATTTCTTGGGACCACACTGGATTGCAAACTGCTGTTAGTAATGTTTAGGATGAAAGAGTCAACAGAAGGAAAAACCTCCTTAAGAAAACATGGAGGAACAACATCAAGGGGGGAGCCAGATGCTTTCATACTGGTAACCAGTGTCTCTAGAAATGAGAGGAAAATAGGCTCCAAATGATCAAATACAACAGGGCAGGGGACCAAGATGGATGGGTCATAGGAGGGAAAGAAAATTCAAGCCCTAGTGTTAATAATCTTGTCCAAGAAAAAATGAAGAAACTTATCACAGAGTTCTCTGGAAGCTTCCAGGGGGACAGGTTAATGAGCATTAAGGACAGTGTTAATGGTACTGTAAAGAACATGGGGGTTGTGAGAGTTTGTAACCATGATATAAGTGAAATATTTTGCTCTAGCGGTTTTCACAGTTCTTTGATAGCGAAACCAACTGTCTCTCTATATTTCAAAAGAGACTTGCAGTTCGTCCTTTCTCTGTTATCACTCATTTCTCACACATTCCTGTCTGATGGCATGGATAAGGTCGCTCAGCCAAGGGTCTCATGTTGGCTTTGTTTGCCTGGTTTTGATCGGGGCGTTCAAAGTTCAAAACAGTATGGCACAAACAATCAAAATATAACAACAGCTCATCGCTGCTGAAAAACACAGAGGGCTGCAAATCTAAATGATTAAAACAGCGGAGAAACGAACAGTGGTGGAAGGGTTAATAACACGGCAGCGCAGAGCTGATATGTGGAACTTAACAGGTTTAGTAAAAGGAATAAAATCAAATAAAACAGGCATGTGGTCTGGAAACGGTGCATTACAAATTTCAAAGTTTCGAATGGATAAAACATAAGACAAAACAAGGTACAGAGTGTGCATACGTTCATGTGTTGAGCTTTTCACTGAATGAGTAAGGCCAAAGGCGTCCAATATAGCTAAGAAATCCTTCAAGGCTTTCCAGTGCAACACACATGAATATTAAAAACCCTAGCAATTAAAACTTCCTCATATTTGGACGTGAATTCACCCAAGAAATTAGAAAAGTTGGAAATCCTTATTGTACTTTGGTGGCCAGTAGATCACCGCGCGCAGGAGCAGAGGAGAGCAGCCCAACTCAAACATGTTCACTTCAAAGCTAGAGAAAGCAGTCTGGAGGGACAGCTGCTTGCAGTCATAACTTGATTTTTAAATAGTCACTAAATCTCCTCCACGACCCAATGACCTTGGGGTATTAAAGTATAAGCAACCAAGGCATAATTATTCTGAGAAAACGCTGGATTCACCTGTAATGATCCATGTTTCAGTCACACAGAGAAGGTCCAGACGCGGGGGGTGAAAAAATCCTTAAGAATAAAAGTTGCGTTCACCAGACCTATCCTGATGGGAACTGGGACTGGGGCAGCAGTAGTGGGAGAAGTAGGTCAAATTCGTGCAAAGTGCTGCAGATTCCCAAGGTTGGCATCTTGCCAGCATAGTGTGAAGAAGTGAGATGCAGGGGGTAGAACAGTAGGTCTTAGTCGACAACAGGTACCAGCCAGGAATCGATGGGGTCCAAGAAACGCCAAGAAGCATACAGTCGAGGAACCAATCCAAACTGGTACGGTAAAATCCCTGGAGAATGGGCCAAATTGACCCTCTGCCTCACCAACAGCCCACTGCGCTTACCACGACGTCTGTGACTCCTTCTCCGGCGAGGTGGGTGTGGTACCTGGCAATGGTAACTAGATACTCAAACAGCGGGGGGCAAAGAATCATGCCTTTCTTGACAATGATGTGGAGCTTTTGCAGTAAACAGACGAAAACCTTAAGGTTTTGGCGATCAAACGCCAGCAGTGAGTTCACATCAGGAAAAGGGCACAGGAACAACAGTAAAAACAGATAAATAGAAAGCAGTAGACGGCTCGCCACACACACCGGCGCCATCTTTACCAGCTGACCATCAAGCATCTAACATGATGCTTTCATTGTTTCAGGGTCATTTGGTTTAAAGAGGTCTTGCTAAAATGTTGCTGAGGTTTATGGCTTACTTGAATCAAGTCTTAATTATTTTGTGCCAGCACAGCTTGAAAGAGAGGTGACTTTGTTGACAATGTTCCATGACAAATCAGAGATAATAGACATTACAGATTGGTTACAAGTTTACTTTAATTTCACAGATCCAAATCATATGTATAACTGGTTAGATTCAGTACTAAAATCCATATCTAAAAGTAATTTACTGATATTTAATATAGTAATATAGAATAGTAAAATGTACATCTACCTACTTACACTTACATGGTCGACATTTTTTTTTCACACCCTGCCACAAGGACTTCATGGGCATATATGTTTGTATTCATACTACTACTCCACAGCAGTCTTTCTACTTAACAATTGTCCTTGACATTTTTCTACCTTGATTCTTTTTTTTTGTCTGTTCAGTGCATTGCACTCTTTGAATAGCAGTTTATTTATGAGATGTTCACTGTTGGATCCACAATCGACCTATGCTGCAGATGTAGCACTGGGAACTGGTGGACTCTGTGTAGGACCCTGAAGTTTTCCATATTTTGTAACATTATAGTCACAAACTTTTGTGTATTATTTAAGGTTTCATGTTGTCGACCATTAAGGTCTTTAATACGTAATGTCATCTCCTCTTTAGCACTCAGCGCTGCTGGTTTCTCAACTTTATGAAGAGTTTTTTGTGTATTTTTTTTAGGATTTTATGTTGTAGACCAACATAAAGTAGAACAAATTGTGAAGCAGAAGGCAAATGACAGTTTTCATTTATTTGTTTTTACAAATACAAATCAAAAAAGTGTGGTTTTGTATTCAGCCTTCATAAATAAATATGTTGTAGAACCAACTTTTGCTGCAATTTCAACTGCAAGTCTTCTGGTGTATCTCTACCATCTTTGCACATCTAGAGACTGATATTCTTTGCCTAGTCTCCTTTGCAAATTCTTTCAAGCTCAGTAGGTTGAATGAAGAGTCTGCAAAAAGAAATTTTCAAGTCAATTGGATTTATTTCTGGACTTTGACTTGGCCATTCTTTGTTCAAAAGCATTTCCTTGTAGCTCCGACAGTATGTTTTGGTTCATTGTCCTACTGGAAGGTAACTTTAGAGCCTCTCACAGGTTTTCTTCCAGTATTGACCTGCATTTAGGTCCATCCATTTTCCTACCAACTCTGACCAGTTTCCCTGTCCCAAAGTATCAGGCTGACACTGCCATGTTTCAACTTGGGGGTGGTGAGATCAGGGTAATGTTCAGTGTTGCTTTTCTACCACATATAGTATTTTGCATATAGGTCAGAAAATTTATTTTTTGTCTAATCTGACCAGAGCCCTTTCTTCCAAATACTGCTCTGATATCTGATATGTATTGTATGGAGCTTTGATATTGATTTCTGTTGCTACTCTCATGTAGCCAACAGTGGAAAAAATAGCAAAAGTAACAAACTAAATGTCAATTTTAGTTTTTTGAGTTTGCAAACATAAGCATGTGTAGTTTATCATTGTCACAATAAATAGAAATTCTTATTTTAAAAAACACTTCCTGAAAATTTTAAACAGTACAATAATTGCCAATCCCTACTTCATCTCTGTGCTGTGTTCCTTCGTCTTTATGAATCTGCCTGTTTACTCATGCTGTTTAACAAACCTCTGAGATTAACCGATGCACCGGTAGACTTCTTTAACTAATTAGAGGAAAGTATTGATGAGGGATTTTATTTAGAGGTGTCAGGTTAGAGGGAGTGTAGTACAAATCCACATCCTACCTTTCAGGCGTTGGAAGCCATGTATTATTTTACTTACTCTTTACAATAATGAACTACTTTATATTGATCACATAAAATCTCAATAAAGTGCATTGAAATTTGTGGTTGTTACATTTTAAAACGTGAAACGGTGCAAGGACATGCAACATGGCTAGATATTCATGAGGAGAAATGGAAAGATCTTTGGACTTATTCAGACTAACATTTTGTCCAGTTTCATTGTATTTGTTTAATTTAACAACAAACACCAGAACTATCTTCACAAGTTTGATTTTATCAGCAAATCCACACAGTGCTCTCATTTAACAGTTGCTGGTGGATGTTCTTGTTTCAGACTTTAGATTATTTCTCACCCAAGGTGCTGCTGATCATTGATCATAATGATTTGAAGGGGAGAAAATGCTTCAAGGGACTTATTTCTCAGACAATATAACAAATTAAGGGAGCTGCTGAGTCTGAAGCAACATATGAAACTATGTTATTTAACTTGTCCAAACTCCCTCGTCCTCCTATTTAAAACAAAGACAATATCATCATTTTAGCTTTTTTTTTTTAGGTTTGTTTAATACGCACAGTGCACATTATGGTTTTGTTGTCCCTGAACAGACCATCCAGAGTCATCTGATATGTGTAAATTACAAAGTCATCTGCATACAGTGATTTCGTAAATGGCATATTGGTACTGTATATAAAACATGAACTATTTCTCATTGTCTCCACTTTCACTATGTTTTTCACTCTCAAAAAACGTTGTTTGCGGAGTTTGTTTGATGTGCTCGTGGATATTTGGATGCATTTTATCTTTAGTAGAAACTGCTACAACCTGACCAGCTGAAATTGTGAAGGGTTGTAGGGTTCCTTCAAGGTGGAGATCCCTGAATCAGTGACATCGCACTCTTTACTGTGTCCTTCAGTCTTTTTATGTGTGTCTCTCTGAGTTCATACACACTCTGATCTGAAGAGCAGGGTTGTTTTTTAGCAGAGATTTGGCCTTAGGCTACATGTGTCTGGTTAAGATCAGCACTGAGGTCTTTGATATGTCATGTCAACTCCTCCACAGGATTCACTGCTGCTAGTTTCTCATTTTTGCTATCAAGCCTTTGATAAATCTTATCCTTAATTTGCACACTGCATTTTCTATACATTTTTTTAATTAAATTTTAAATTAAAAACACATACCATTAACAACTGTACCATTATTATTTTTAGGCCTACAGTGCAACAACTTGTTAAAAATAACAGATAAACAGTGGGTATTAACAAAGTCACTCTTTAAACATCTGTGTTTGATATTCTAAATCTTTATTACATGCGTTTAAAAAAGTTTTTTTTAAAGCATGGTCTCAAAGAGTTCAGTACTGCTTAATCACTTTATGTCACCTAAATTTAAAACAATAAGTAAAATGTAACTTTTTGTTCAACAGCATGAGAACCCAGTGTTACAGCTAAATGAGCGCAAAGCAAAAAGTTATTCTAATAATGAAAATAACACCTTTACTCTCGCCCATAGACTGCTGGAGATGGGCACCAGCTCCCCCGTGACCCACTATGGAATAAGCACTATAGAAGATAAATGAAATGAAAATAATATTCATAAAGCGAATACCAATGCAATATTAAGTCATTTCCCTTTGTTTTATGTTGGGGTTCTTAATTTTTTTTAGGTGCGTTAGGCATTTATTTAAAGATTTTATTTATTTAAGGTGCGTTAGGCATTTATTTAAAGATATAAATATGTTTGGCTGTATTTTCTTGGTGACTAACTCAGTGTATTGTGTGCAGTTTCGTGCTCTATGACTAAAAACAGCTTGGTTTCTAATGCAGTTTTGATAGTTTCAAGGACTTAAGAGTTGTACAGATCTCCAAAGGTCCATATCATGTAAAAAGAAGAAGAGTAAAGCAAAATGCTTAATGTCAGGTTGTTTTGAAGGCAAGTGCAAAAATACACTGAAATGTACCTGTTAAAGTAGCTAGAAACTCCCTACTCCTTTTGTGTGTCTATAGATCTGGTGGTGGAGACACCTCAGCTGAAGAGGGTGCATCATGCTTAGGGATCTGTTTCTCAAAAAGAGTGCTTCTCTGGTACAGATAACATTATAGATCATTTCTCTTGACACCTCCTACCTGAACGCTTAGCTCACTAAGCTAAAGCTTTCTTAACCCATTCACCCCAAGATCAGGATCAGCTTTATTGCCAAGTTTGTACATACAAACAAGGAATTTGACTCCGGTACACTTTGCTCTTTGGTTTTTGTTTTTGCACTACAGAATATACATATTTACAATGTACAGATATACACATATATAAATAAAAAGGTGCATTTACAACATCTGTCTGCTGTTGTTTTGTACTCTATTGAATGTTCAACAGAGAAGCAGCCTGGGGGAAGAAACGGTCTCTGTGGCGGCTGGTTTTAGTGAACAGCGCTCTGTAGCGTCGGCCTGAAGGCAGAACTCTAAACAGTTTATGTGCAGGGTGTGTGGGATCTGCAGAGATTTTAGCAGCTCTTTTCCTGACCCTTGACCTGTATAAGTCCTGGATGGAGGGAAGGTCAGCCCTGATGATTCTTTCTGCAGTCCTGATTATTCGTTGCAGTCTAGACCTGTCCTGTTTTTTGGATGAACCAAACCACACTGAGATGGATGAAGACAGGACAAACTGAATGATGGCACTGTAGAAGATGACCAGCAGCTACTGTGGAAGGTTGTACTTCTTGAGTTGCCTCAGGAAATACAGTTTCTGCTGGGCCTTCTTTCGAACAGTGTCTATGTGTGAAGACCATCTCAGGTCCTCAGAGATGGTGGTTCCTAAGAACCTGAAGTGATCCACAGCCGATACAGTGTTGTTGAGGATGGTGAGGGGATGTATGGAGGTGGTGTTTTCCGAAAGTCCACTACCATCTCCACAGTCTTGAGTGGGTTTAGTTCCTGGCAGTTCTGACTACACCAGTGTACCAGCCGATCCACCTCCTGTCTGTATGCAGACTCATCACCGTCTTAGATCAGTCCAATGACAGTGGTGTCATCTGCAAACTTAAGGAGTTTCACGGACGAGTCCGCTGAGGTGCAGTCATTTGTGTACAGGGAGAAGAGGAGTGGGGAGAG
Organism: Crenichthys baileyi; assembly: GCA_036173005.1. Taxonomy (NCBI): domain Eukaryota; kingdom Metazoa; phylum Chordata; class Actinopteri; order Cyprinodontiformes; family Goodeidae; genus Crenichthys; species Crenichthys baileyi. The sequence goes on along the minus strand of JAHHUM010001453.1, from coordinate 962,538 downwards.
AACACACCCCTGGGGGGCACCAGTACTTATTGATCTGGTTCGGGAGAAGATGCTCCCCAGTCTCACCTGCTGCTGTCGATCCGTCAGGAAGCTGTTGATCCACTGACAGGTGGAGGCTGGGACGTTGAGCTGGGTTAGCTTCTGGTGGAGGATGTCTGGTATGATAGTGTTGAAGGCCGAGCTGAAGTCTACAAACAGGATCCTGGCGTATGTCCCTGGGCGGTCGAGGTGTTGCAGGATGAAGTGTAGACCCAAGTTAACAGCATCATCTGCCGACCTGTTTGCTCGGTAAGCAAACTGCAGGGGGTCCAGTAGAGGGCCTGTGATGTCTTTCAGGTGCTTCAACACCAGCCGCTCAAAGGATTTCATGACCACAGACGTCAGGGCTACAGGCCTGTAGTCATTTAATCCTAGGATGGTGGGTTTCTTGGGCACTGGGATGATGGTGGATCGTTTGAAGCAGGAGGGGACCTCACACTTCTCCAGTGACTTGTTGAAGATCCGGGTGAAGATTGGAGCGAGTTGATTTGCACAGGCTTTCAGGCATGATGGGGAAACGTTATCAGGTCCTCCAGCTTTCTTTGTTTTCATGCGCTGAAAGAGCCTATTTACATCTTCCTCAGAGATCTTTAGTGCAGGCAGAGGATCTGAAGGTAGGGGGTTGGTTGCTTTACTGGTCGAATTTGTTCCTGAATGGGATGTGGAGGAGTTGGTTTGAGGTGTGAATGGCTTCTTGTCATGTCTGCAGTAGAAGCCATTCAGACGGTTGGCCAGACGAGGACTTTGTTCAGGAAGGGTGGTGGGGCTTCTGTAGGCAGTCAGGTTTCTCAGACCAGTCCATACAGCCGAAGTGTCACCAGTAGAAAGGCTGTTTTTCAGCTTCTCACTGTAGCTTCTCTTGGCTGCTTTGATCTCCTTTGTAAGTCTGTTCCTGGCCTGCCTGTACCGCGCCCAATCTCCACTGATGTGAGCTTCTTCCTTGTCCCTGCGCAGATTCCTGAGGTGTGGATTAAACCATGGCTTGTTGTTCCCAAAGGTGCAGAAGGTCATGGTCTGCACACACATGTTCTCACAGAAACTGATGTATGATGTCACCACATCAGTTAGTTCGTTTAAATCAGTGGCTGAGGTTTCAAAAACAGTCCAGTCTGTGCATTCAAAGTAGGCCTGTAGCATCTGCTTTGATTCCTCAGTCCACTTTTTAACAGTGTGAACCGTGGGTTTGGAAGCTCTTAGTTTCTGTCTGTAAGTTGGGATGAGGTGGATAAGGCAATGATCCGAAAGTCCCAGAGCAGCCCTGGTAACAGCATGGTATGAGTCCTTAAAAGCTGTGTAACAGTGGTCCAGTGTGTTTTTGTCTCTGGTGGGACACTTAATATGCTGTCTGTATTTTGGGAGCTCGTTAGAGAGATCTGCGCTGTTAAAATCTCCCAGTATTATGATGAAAGAGTCAGGGTGTTTTTTCTCCACGTCTGTAATCAGCTCAGCAAGATGTTTTTCCGCGGCAGAAGTGCAGCCATGTGGAGGAAAATATGAGCCGATTATTATGAACGAGGAAAACTCTCTGATGTCTAAGATGTCTAAAAACCTTTTGCTTCATATGGTTGCTATTTGGAGAACATGCAAAAGCCTGGTTTCTCTGTAAAGGTAACACTCAATATTTAGAAATAAATGGCGACATTCTGATGTAAAATAAATAAATAAACAAAAAAAATAAACATCATGTTTTGCCATCTGGGGGCATGTCTACAGGCCCCCAATGCTTAAGGGGTTAATATTCACTGTTTGAGATGCGCCAATCAGAATTTTGTGGCTAATTGAAGGATTTGAAATTTTTCTAAAGCCTTGTTGTGCTTTTACAGATTCTGGTTTATTCTAATTACTTTTTAGGATCTGTAATATAGGATTTTGCAAGAACAGCATATACAGTCATGCTCATCTGTCTCGTAGCCTGTAGGAACCTCAGACATGTCGTAGAAAATAGTTTCGATTTAAATAGCTTCTTGGATCCCTGTTTTTTGAAAATGAAGGTAGGTATCTTTGGCACTTCTTCCCTCGGCTCCCTCACTTACCTCAATTATATCATCCTCACCTAACAGTGGGGAAAGACCAGGAGCACACAGAAACCAGCCAACAGTTCTCTGGGGTTTGACTGTTGCAGTTGGATTGACAGGAGGGTGCAGTGTTACTCTCATCACACTTGCTCTGTACCTGTGTGTCACACTAACGCACTCCTGCTCCTCAGAGTGTGTGATGCATCTCCTTAATTAGCAAATAAACATGCTCAGATGAGACTGATGGCCAGTATTTTAAAAATTAACAAATATCAGCCTTATTTGTGTCGACTGACATATTATTCCTGTAGCTGCACCTGTTATAAATTGTCCTTAGCTGAAAGGAAGTTATGCATGTGAACAGTAGTATAGGTCAGAATGTAGGTATAAGTCTTAATGAATAATTTATACAAGCAGCAGAGTGTTTCTCTTTTCTCCTCTGTGTGCTCCTATTCCTCTCTTTCTCACCTCCCTCTGTTCCCATTATAATGAAGGAGATTCCCCATGGAGAATCACTCTATGTTGAGCAGGTAGCCAACATAGGGTAAAAGTTGGAGATTTTAACCACAGTAACAAAAGAGAACAGCAAGTGCTTCGTTTATCTATGCAGAAGGTGTGACAGTAAATTGTTGTGCTCGTAAATCTGCTGTGAGTGTTATGCTAAGCTGCATTAATTATCTTGACAGACTCAAAAGCACAGCTGAAGGGATTCCTCTGTTGACATGCTGCAAGTCTTTACTCGTCTCATTTCAGCACAGGCAACAGTCTACCCTAGTCAGACTACCCTCTGAGTTTCAATTGCTGGAAACTCCTTGAGAGTCAGAATCGCCTTTTTGCTTCCTCATGACATCACAGTATTATCGCCGGGGGAAACGAGACAGGAAGTGGTGTGGGAAGTTGAAAACGAAAGGTCATATGTGTCCGAATAAGGGGCGGCTCCCTTCCTGTGCCAGGGCCTCCCGTCTTGCATGGGGTTTAAAGACTGGTTGTAAACTCTTTTCTTTTTGGATTTAAACCCGCAATATTCTTTCGTGGACCTGTTGCAGGCTCAGGAATTTTAGCATTTTCTACATCGGTTTGTTTTCTCATGTCTCATTAGTTTTGGAAGTGATGTTTCAAGAGAAACCGTTGAGTCACAGTAAGTTTAATCTGATGCAGCTTTGTGTTCAGTTTGTTGGCCTGACTGCTGTCCAGATGATTTGTCTTCATTAAGGCTGGGAGTTTGGTTCAAGGCAGCGCTTTTATCCGTGTTGTCAGGAAGCCAACCATGATGGATACAATGTCTTAGATGTTTGGCTGCATATATGCCGTGTTTTTGTGATAAGATAGGCATTATTACTTGCAGCGAGGACTGCTATTCAGCATGTTTAAATATGTAGTTGAGACATAGAAATGTAAATATTTGCACGAGAGTAAAGTTTAATAACACCTATAAAAGGCTTCTTAACCCTGCAACGTAGGTACATTTTTAATAAAACTGCTTTCTTATTGTACAAATTAAAAATGGAAATGTGATAAAAATAGTAAAAATGTTATGTTTCAGAAAGACCTTGTTTAAAATCACTTTTAACCTCATAAATATGCAGTTAGGAAAGAAAACTAATAGCTGTGTATCATTTTTTTGGTAAAAAAGTTCACACCATTGACCCCAAGATGCTGGAGTCCTCTAACAGTGAGCTTTAAAGATTTTTTTTACCATCCCCCTCACTGTACATGGGGGCAAGATCAACTTGGACCCCTCTTCCAGCCTTGTCTGTCACTGCTCCTTAAACACAATTATTTAAAACTTTTTAATTATTGCTCTAAGTAGTAAAATAGATTAAAGTCAATTTGGAAAACAAAATAGAACAGTTGGATTAAAAAATAAAACAAAACAAGAGAGGAAAACACAACAAATAACTTCAAATTAAATATACTATAGGAATAAATAAATGGTAAATACAGGCTTTTTCTAATAGGCAAGAGCGGGGCTTTGTTTTAAAAGTTACCAAGGCATCATTATCCAACATCCTGAGAGAAAGCTGCCTCCAGAGATGAGTAAACCTGCATCTTCAGAACAAAGTGTTTTTATGGGATTGTAAGCAATGTGCAACTGTCCTACGTAGATGCTGCTCAGCTATTGAGGGCTTTGTCTGTTTAGAGAAAGATTTTGTACTCAATTATTATTTTTACAGTGAGTAAGATTACCAACGCTATGAAAGAACCTCTGTAGTGTTCTGGATCAGCCGAAAAACTTCAAGAGAATTGTACCCAGTGAAGACTGCATTGGAACTATCAAGTCTAGAAAACACATGTATATTTCATATTATAAGTTGGTTTGGCCCAAAAAACCCTCTATATATGGTGCTAAACTGTGATTTCAGACATTTGAATCTGTGCTGGTAAATAAAAAGTGTTAATTATTGTTCTAAGCACAACCACAAACACCGGAATCTGCAAAACTCCACAGCGTTTATCTCAGGGAGAACTGTTTTGTCTTTCATCTGCCTCTCCATGCTGATTTCATTGTGTTGCATCATATCTGTAAAATTATTAGTGCTGAAGGTAAATACTTATAGAATGAGTGAAAATGGGACATTTTCACACAAGGTTCCACTAAGTGGGTAATGGTGTGCAATTAATGCATGACTTCTTTGAATCTTTTGGACTGGGAGAAATATTAATATCTATATAAAATCAAAATATTATACTTTTGATCTTTTTTAATGGTTGCCTCTCTTCTGCAATGTCTGTTGTCCATTTCTTGTAGACAGAGAATGGGAGTGCCCTTCACGAAGCTGCTCTTTTTGGGAAGATGGATGTAGTTCGCCTTTTGCTTGACTCAGGTGGGTCTATAAATATGCTGTAATAAAACAAGTACTTTGCTTTTTATGGGCCTGAATTTTACTTGTTTTTTTATTTTGACCTGCAGTCCGATGCTCAAACTGTTTAGTTTTTATGTAAAGGCTAGAGTACATTTTTCCCTCTTTATGAATCCAAGTAGAACTGTTTGCTGCATTCCTCTGTGATTTAGAAATATTATATTTTTGCGTTTATAATCGCTCCCTACCCGTTTCTTCCTCAGCCAAAAACAGCAGGATGTGATCTTGTAAAGACATCACTGTTTTACTCGATGAGTTTCAATGTGATTAGTAAATAACACAAGGTGACGATTAGTGTTGAGCGGACTAAAGTGCTGACGTCTAATGTTGATATATGATACCCAAGAACAAAGAACACAAAGTTGTATGAAAATTAGTTTTTTATGCCAAACAAAACAAATAAAACCACATTACGATGAATCAATAACTTAAAACTTGCAGTCATTTCTGGACAATGTCATCCTTTGATCATGCTGCCATCTTCCACCGACTTTCCTGCCGCACTCCCTGTTTCCTGCAGGACTTCCTCTGGGTGGCACGTTCCTTTTGGCCAGAGTTACAGTATATCAACATCCTGGATCATTGTAGTGCTGTCATTAATTATTGGACTTCGTACTTGAAACTGTAAATGCAATAAATAAATAAATGTGCAAACAGGAAGTAAAGAGTTTTTTTCAAACAAATGTTGGACAATTACCCTTGGTCACCAATAAAAATAATTTAAAAAAAGCTAAAGAAGGCAAAAAGTAAGAAATTAATAGAACATGACAACTATGTTCCAGTCTGCCGTTTTGAGTTTTATTAATCATTTCAGTCCCATAGAGTGATGTAATCAGTCAATAGATAAAATTTACACTCCTTCAGGAAGAAAGTACTTTCATTCAATAAAATGGTAAAATGAAATAGTTATTTTTCTGAATAGAGTTAAGGTTCTTTGATTTTCGTAAATTATTTGCACTTTCTCATGTTTAATTATCAAGAAATATGCCTCACCAAACTCTGCATTTCTGTGGTAATCAGGTACATAAAAATAAAGTTTTTCTGTGATTTAAAATGAACAATTTCAACAAATCTCAGTCTTTAAAAACCTTCAGTCTACAGGTTCCTTGAATAATTTTATTTTTAAGTTTGATTTATCTTGGCTGAATAACTTGTAATGTTAGTTACAAGTTGTGTCAAGTAGTCTCATTTTTACTCATGTGTAAATGTGTTGCTACATCAAAATATTTTTGACATGTGAATTTCAGGGATAGACACCAGTTTGAGAGACAGTCAGGGGAGAACAGCGCTGGAGATTCTCAGAGACCACCCAGCACCTAAGTCTCAACAGATAACTGCTCTTATTCAAGGTAAGAGAAACGATCTGTAATTTAGACAGCCTGTGGGAGGATGAGAGTTGTTGCGCAAAAAAATAAAGATGTGTACAGTAAACAATATCCAGATTTAGTGTATATTTTGGTTTTATAAGTACAGTAGTGCAGGTGTTACATCTGCAGAGATTTTATTTTTCTCACCTTCCCTGAATCTCTTCCACACCTGACTGCACAGTGACTTGTATGTACTGAGAGATCAGTGGCAGCTGTTTGTTTTTTATTGGCTGTAGGTGACAGTCGAGATTGAATTTGTTGAATGGTGTTGACATACTGAGCTACAGAGCAGCATATTGGCAAATATGACATTGTGACCTTTGGAAGTGGATGTGGCCCAACTGAGAAATCTCATTTGTTGAGGAGGTTTGTCCTCCCTCTGGGAAAGAGTGAAAGATCTTCTGATGACCCCACAACATAGCATTCATTCCACATCTCTTCAATTGTCTGACAAGCGATGCCGTAACATAACTAAGATGCTATCAATGGTTATCCGGAATGTGAAAAGTTAAGAAAGTCACAGTCAGACAGGACAGTAATATTTAATAGGATCCATTAGTGGAAATGCAGTATGTACACTTTGGGCCTTATCTTCTAAGATCCCAAATAGCGGGTGCTAATTTGCGTGTACTATAAATAAATTGCACGTGCACAGATTGTGTGTGCAATGTATAACAGGTGCAAAACAGGTGCAGACCGCCCTATTTAAATGAGGAAATTGCGTGTGCTACTGGCCGGAACAAGAGAAAAAGCAAACAGATCCTCTGCTGTGTTGCTAGAAATATGCAAGGCGAGATCTTTTCCTTCTGTTCTGTTCAGCCCTTGCTTTTCTGGACTGTTACAGTTAGTTAAGTTTTGTTGTGCTACTCACAAAATGATTTTACTGAAATCGTTTTATTTGTTTTGCCAATTCTTTAATAATATACAATGTGTTTGATTGTTTAAATTGTTTTTTGGTGACACAAAATAAATTTTCACTGCAGAAATAAAACCCTCCCCTGGCATATGTTCACATTTAAACAACGTAATCAAACTGATCCAGCTGCGATTGCCCTGCAATGACATAACGTTACTGGCAATAATGCTTCCTTAAAATGGTGATTTTTCACCTGCTAAGAAGTGATTTTAGCATCCAGTTTGCAAATGAAGGATTTAATCTGTCTTTTAATATCTTTAGTTCTTTCCTGTTAATTATATTATCAACATCAAAGCACAGTGGGTCTTTTGCATGATGTGCGATTACAGGCTGTGCGCGCTTGATCGGTTATGTGCACATTTTGCCATGATCGGGTTCAGCAGATGATCACTAATATTTTTATTTTTGACAACAAAAATCTGTTGGCACATGTATAAAGATTATCTCTCCCTGTCATCTGTCATTCTATCTATGCCTCCTTCTGGCCAAAGTGACAGCAGACATTTTTGCGTCCCAGTTAGCACCTGCATTTCAAACGTGCTAAATCCACACGCAAAAATTGCGCCAGCAAACTGTTTCAGGCTTTGAAAATGGCATTGCGGGTGGTAAGGGATGACATTTGTATATCCTCCTCCCATGAATTTGCGCTTTTGGATCATTACCATATGTCATTTGGAAGCATATTCATGGAGGCATACACACTAAAAAGTTTGTGGCAAAGGCAATCCGATTAAGTCAAGTCAAGTTTATTTATATAGCGCTTTTCAGCAACAAGGCACTCAAAGATTACCACCTCCTTTGTAGATCAACTTTGCTGCCGCAAACAGGTTTGCATGCGGTTTTGTACGCGCAAATCTTTTGAAGATCAGGCCCTTTGTGTAGAATGAAACATTAACTTCTGTAGTGCAACAATATATCTACATTTGTCCAAAATGTCACAGTGCAGATGTAATTTTTGTGTACAGACAGAGAAAGAATGCTTCAGTCACTGATGATCACTTTGCTTTCTAAGTGCGATGGAAAAAAATTTATGGATTTGGTGTCTATCTGAAGCTCTCCTCACCAAACTAATGCAAGAATTGTTGGTACTGGTAACATGCAGGAAGGGGAAGACCAACCTCATCATTTTAATCAAAAGTGCACAGTTTTGTTTGACTTTGCAAAATAGTTAAAAACTTGTAACAAAAGCAAGTCCAATAGTCATCTAAAAGCACTGTAGGGCAAGCTAAAGAGTGTATTTATTACCTAATATTACCATTTATGCCTCATAGTTTGCTGTATGCCTTACATCCTTTGTAACACCTGGTTTAGTTAACACCATTGGACATATTACCAGACACCCCTGACACAAATAGCCACAAGGTTCTGAACAATCACCGTGTGGTGCACAGCAGTCGAGTGTTTTTAATTATATATATAAAAATTTATATATATATATATGTATATATATATTGTGTATATATATATATATATAATGTATATATATGTGTATATATATATATATAATATATATATATATATATATATATATATATATATGTATAATATATAAAAAAATAAATTAAAAAGAGATCTCAAATTAAATTGATGATTTGAAATTCATTTGAATAATTGTTATCAGATAGCAATATTTGGCACAAAAGCAAATTTTTAAAATTCAAATCAGTTTTGTTTGATGACTGAATGTATAGACATAGACATTTTGTATTTAATAATGAACAGCAACTTTAACCTTGACTTGGTAGGAAACTGGAATGTTGTGGCTTTATTCTTATACTACGGTCACACTCAGAATGTCCTACAGAAAGTGAAAACATCATACTTTTATAAATTATGCAACCATGTAGGGAACAGAGTTAAATATATCTATATTTTACAGTAGACAGTTTCTGCCCTGTAGTTAATCTTCAGCCTCTCTCTGCGTCATTCTTACATTCTCACATCTAAGCAGCAGATGCTGCTGGTTGGCCCTCCCCTACTTGATAATCCTTGGTTCTGGTTGTATTTTAATCTTTTGCTGAAAAAATTACAGAGTAAATTGTGTGCTACAGAGCTCTCCCTGTTGAAAAAAAACTGTCCAACAGCACGATGCTTCCACCACCATGCTTCTCAGTTCAGATGCTGTCTTCAGGGGAAAAATAGTTTTGCAAATCACTGTATTTTATTTAGCATTTCATTCCTTTTCAAGTTATCCTACATGTTGTAGCAGGATAAACAAAGACTACCTCACCCCTAGACAAGAGGTATGCCAGCTCAGGGTGTCGATTTGTTTTGTCATGGAAATAAAAACTGACCATTCTACAACGGGGTTCCAATGCGGTTTAAAGCGTTTAGGGTGGTCCATGTGTTTGTGGCGGTACAAGCAGTAGATTCCTGGAAACTTGACTAGTGTAAGGCATTAGGGTTTTAGTCCGTTTAAATGTGTTAAAAGGGAGTTTTTCCTCTCCACTGTCGCTACATGCATGCTCAGTATGAGGGATTGCTGCAAAGTCAACGCCAGTGACTGTCCACTGTCACTACATGCTCATCCAGGAGGAGTGACTGCTAAAAGTCTCTGACTCGATGCAATCTGCTGGGTTTCCTTAGATAGAAAAACTTTTTATCCAGTTTGAATAAATAGCTGAATCCGACATGCACTGTTCAATGGTTAGGACTAATTGGAATGTATGTACCTGACTTTGTGAAGTGCCTTGAGACAACATGTGTTGTGAATTGGCGTTATATAAATAAACTGAATTGAATTGAAATGTGTGATAGCCTGGTTCTCAAAACAGTTTTTGTAAATAGCATGTGTCAAAAGACAATATATTATGTATTATAATTGTATATATTATAAATGTTTTTTCCAGATTTCAGCTGTATACTTGCTCATTATATTACTTTAAGTTAACCATAATTGAACACATTAGGCCACTAGGTCACAGATTTGTCCTCTGAATTTTAAAAAATAACTACTTTTTTAGCAGTTTTTTCTGTTTTCAACCATACATTAAAATTCCTGTTTTCACTCTCATACGTGTTTTGTGTTTAACCATTGATTACTGGTGTGAATTTTCTCCGCAGTCCACACTGATCTAAAAATTATCTCTTGTAAAGACAGTGCACATAAAAACGCTGTAATCCTGTGGCTTGGAGGCCTTCTCTGTCTGTCATTGTGAAAGCTATAGGGTGTATATTGAGAGCCGGTTTTTCGCTAATTTAAAGCAGGAGAGATAAAGGCATACATAAACCGAGGGGTGGTTGTATGAAGAGCGTTTGCGAGAGCCAAAATCAACCACAAATGAGGTTTAATTAGGAGGCAAAAAAAAGAGAAGCCCGGAGAGTCCCGGGAATGTGACGAGCTGGCAACAAAACTGATAATTAAGCAGGAAAACACAATGCAATGTAAAGAAGACAGCAATTTGAAGTTAAATGTTAGAGAAGCTTGGATGAAAAAGTAACAAATTAAGGAAAACATTTGTACATATAATGTTTCAGCCCTCAGCATGATGTCTATCAGTTCTATGCCACCTGTCTTATAATACAGTGTTAAAAGCACAGTTTTACCCTTTTTAAAAAAAAGTCATTTTGGTGTGAATTGTATTTATTATAAAACAACAAATAGTTCAACCGGTGCTAAAATAATATGCCATAGTATTGCACATAGTCATATCTGTAGAAATGTAACCGTATGAACATTTTGTTGCATGAATATTGTGTGCTAATTCATCCAGTTATTAGTATCATAACTATTGCCAGAAGCATCAATATTATCATCTCATGTTTGACATGTTCTCTTTAAGTGATTTAGCTGCTATTACCTAGCTTTTTAGTTGGGCTATCTGCCCAGGTAGCTATTGTTGTTTTAAAACAGCATTACCTTGAGAGGAATGGGATGGTTGGTGCTTTAGCTTCAACAACACCACTGCCCAAGTTTTTCGTCAAAGAAATATTCCCAAACAGATGAATTTGTGTTTCTACTAAGAAAGGGAAAAACGTAGTACAATTCTTTCAACCAGCTGACAGGCAGTGCACATCAGCAAGTGGGGGAGGGGCGGTGGTCCAATGTACGATGCAAAATTATAGCCAGAGAAAACTCCAGTCACTCCAGTGCCTCTCTGGCATTATGACAAAAGTACTTTAGACTGTAGAAACTGTATGATGGAGAACGTAACCCTTTTATGAACCTAATTATAAATGGACCGCCTGATATTTTTTTTAATTTTATGGCTGTAGAATTGTCGGAAAATGTACAAAGAGTGTGTGCTTCCTTTCCTATTTCCAGGAACACCTCAGCTTTTAGTCTCTGGTTATCCAACATGTCTGTCTATTAAAGACTGTGAAATAACAGTTGAAGGAGAAACAGATTTGATTTTTCAGTGTAACTCTGTAAAGGAACTTCAAAAAGACACAGGTGAACAATTTCAAATGAACAATTAAAATTTTGAACTATATTACAATTATACAAAGTGCCAATCTTGGTCTTTTATAAAGTCCAGGCCTTTTTATCTGCTATGGTAGGCCCTAAAGCAGTTAATCTACAGCTACAGAGTTCCACTCTGCACACCTCTCACTGCCATAGGTCACCCCATGCTGGCTCTCTGGGCCTCCTCCTGTCCCTGGCTTGTGGATACAGAGACGAGATTTTCAGATGGGTTCCTCTTTTGCATCTTGTCAAATGAGACTCCAAGGAGAAATGGAGCAAGCACAGTGGATGAACTCCAGGTGCTCTTCTGGGCTTGAACTTCGGTGGGGGAGGGATGATGTCTAGGTAAAGTGCCGTTTTCCACATTGTTGCTGCAGAACCAGGTGGTGACCTGCTTCAGACAGCATCTCCTCCACCTTTGTGGCTAAGCACATGACTTCCTATGGTCACCTGTCTGTGACCATGGGAAGGACTGGTCTCTGGTTCAGAGAATGGCCTAAAGGTAAAATAGATATAGGACAAGATCACATAAGATAACAATTCATACATCACAAATAATATGTAATATAAATGTGAAAAATAATAAGCCAGAAAAAATATAAAAAAAAAATAAATAAATAAATAAATAAAATAAAATAAAATTTAAAACCAAACAATATTTTAGGCCTCCACGGGGGCCCTTAGGTGTGTGAATGAGTGTGTTGCCCTGCGATGGACTGGCGACCTGTCTAGGGTGTACTCTGCCTCCCGCCCATAGACTGCTGGAGAATGGGCACCAGCTTCCACGCGACCCACTATGGAAGAAGCGGTATAGAAAATGTCTGACTGACTGACAATATTTTATTATACTGTATATGATGAAAAAAGTCTGCATTAAAGTTGAATGTTATTTTGAGCTAAATAAATATCCACTGGACATACAGGGGTTTGGACAATGAAACTGAAACACCTGTCATTTTAGTGTGGGAGGTTTCATGGCTAAATTGGACCAGCCTGGTAGCCAGTCTTCATTATTGCACATTGCACCAGTAAGAGCAGAGTGTGAAGGTTAAATTAGGAGGGTAAGAGCACAGTTTTGCTCAAAATATTGAAATGCACACAACATTATGGGTGACATACCAGAGTTCAAAAGAGTTCAATGGTGCAAGGAGTGCAAATCTTGGGCTGTGGACTATGTGAAACATGTATTGTTCTCTGATGAGTCCACCTTTACTGTTTTCCCCACATCCGGGAGAGTTACGGTGTGGAGAAGCCCCAAAGAAGCGTACCACCCAGACTGTTGCATGCCTAGAGTGAAGCATGGGGGTGGATCAGTGATGGTTTGGGCTGCCATATCATGGCATTCCCTTGGCCCAATACTTGTGTTAGATGGGTGCGTCACTGCCTTGAGGACCATGTGCATCCAATGGTTCAAACATTGTATCCTGAAGGCGGTGCCGTGTATCAGGATGACAATGCACCAATACACACAGCAAGACTGGTGAAAGATTGGTTTGATGAACATGAATGTGAAGTTGAACATCTCCCATGGCCTGCACAGTCACCAGATCTAAATATTATTGAGCCACTTTGGGGTGTTTTGGAGGAGCGAGTCAGGAAACGTTTTCCTCCAGCAGTATCACGTAGTGACCTGGCCACTATCCTGCAAGAAGAATGGCTTAAAATCCCTCTGACCACTGTGCAGGACTTGTATATGTCATTCCCAAGACGAATTGACGCTGTATTGGCCGCAAAAGGAAGCCCTACACCATATTAATAAATTATTGTGGTCTAAAACCAGGTGTTTCAGTTTCATTGTCCAACCCCTGTAAATAAATAATGCTGCAATGAAGCTAAATCAAACTTTTGGCCAAGTAGTTGTCTACTGTTTACAGATAGGAGTTAGCTTCTATAACCATTTACATACTCTGATTTGCATGAAATCCATTGCTCCTAATCGTCACTTCCTTTACCTGTTTTTCATTATTACATAAAATATAAGGAGCATTCCTCTATTGCGCTCTCTCTCCTTTGCTCCGTGTCATGCAGCTCAATGCTGCACATATTCACTCACTCAGCGTTTCTTTAGCATAACGTCTAATGTATCATGCCGTAGACTGTTGGAAAGGTCAGTAGGTCACACAGTAAGGAGAACCTGTATGTATACATTATTTAATACATCCTGAGAACTGCAAAAAGGCCTGTCGTTCTTTTTTACAATGACATACTTTACTGATGCAAAGTGATTGTCCTTCACTCTGCATTTTTTTATGTTAGTGCCTGTAAAAACTAACGTTGACAATCTTTTTGAACACCTGTAATCAATTGTAGTAAATATATGATTATCTTGAAGTAGGGTTCACCTCTACTATGAGAGTTTTCTTTAACTGAAACAGTTGTGTGCAAGAAACGGCTTATTTTGTCTTATAAGAGACAAATATCAGTTGTAAATATTTTGTGTGGTTTTTCACCTGCTTAATATGTGGAAAATATGTTGTAATTTACATTGTAATAAAAACTGGCAAGTTCTCAGTATTCAGTAGAAAAACCTTCATATAATTACTGACCAGCTTTGTGCATGTTTCTAGTATTTTGATGATTTATTTTTGGTGATAAGCTCCAAACCCCCTTACCATTTCCCTAATATTTTATCTTCCTTCAGAGATTCTCTGCGAAATTTAAGTCAGGACTCTGACAGAGCTGTTCGAAAGTGTTATTAATATTGCTTCCAGCTAGAAATAAAAGTAGGTTAAATGAAAAGATTACTCTAAACCTAACTCTATCAGGGGTATGAATTATTTAGGGCCTAACTGTATTTATTTATTTATGTATATGTATGTATGAATGTATGCAAATGTGTATGTATACATGAGTATGTTTGCATCTATTTGTAATCACACTGTGGAACAATGAAGGTTTTCATCAATACTGGAGACAACGTGGGCCGCCTGACCGTACATAAATGGGAGGTTTCTCCAAAATTGATGAGAAACTGGGCAGGGGTTATCAAGTGGCTCACAGCAACACTAAAACAGTGACAAGAATTTAATGCAAATGTTTGTTGTTTTCTGACAAGCCCGAAGGCAGGAAGACAGAAACATTTACTTCTATACAAAACAACCAAGAGCATTTAAAATATTAGGGTGTGACAGAACCAATCTTGAATGTTTGAGCCACAATTACTAAAGTTGTGTTTGACACACGAAAAACACTGTCCATCACCAAAAGAACACCATATTCACAATAAAACAGAGCAGCGGCAGAATCATGCTGTGGGGTCAGAAGGATTTGGGGCTTTTGTTGCAGTGGGTGTAATTATAAATATTTCCAAATATTCAACAGTTTTGACTCATAATCTTCACGTATCTGACAGAAAGATGGAGATGAAGAGAGTGCTTATTTTTCAGCATCACAGTGAGTCCATGCCTACTTCCAAACTTAACTGTGGCCCCATCCACAGGCCCCAGGCCCCAGTAAATTTCGGTCAGTAAATTTTCTACAAGTGAAGGAGTACTTTACTTGTACTTCACTTGCTAATACCGCCACAAAATTAAAGTTTTGGAATGACCTAGCTAGTCTAGTTGACAGATGTTCTCACAATTGCCACCAATTGGCAGAATAGGCAAATATTGCCAAGCCAAGTTTTGTAATGCTAATACACTAAAGGAGTCTGAAGGCTGAAAATGAATAAAAAGTGCACCTTTTCTTTATATGTTTTCTACATGTCTCCACTTAACTGAACTTCCCTGTATTCATTACGTTTAAATACAGGGATCGTCTGTATGTGCTTCCTTCTACTAGATTATAAATAGTCTAGCATTAACATATAAGAAATCCTTACATAGATGCTTTGTGAGGGATTATGGCATTTTAAATGCAAATATTCACGCTGTAGTAGATGTCTGTCAGAAACGGTGGTCATCAAAATCCAATCTCATCAAGCCAGAAGTGGAAAGATGTTTGGGCACCAGCATAAGCGGGAGGCTGAACGTGTTTTTGTATTAGAGGAAGGAAGGCAGGGAGAGAGGGGGCACAGCTGTGGCTGGGTGAAAGGATCAGCTGCAAGCCATTTCCTGTTGGAGAGGAGACGGAGAAGGACACACATGCAGATGCAAAGCGTCTGCATGTAGCAGCTGAGACCCGGTTTCTGGTACATTGTTAGGAATGATACTCTTTAATTTGCATGACACCATTCATGCAACAGTTTCACTTATCAACTATTAAACTGGCAACTGGTTGTCATTATTCCACGTTAGTTAGCAAGGTTCTGCAGGATTTCTCCAGGTAATAGAGAATCTGTGGCAAACACTAAATAAATATGTCCAAGAGTTTTGGTCTTTTATTTGTGACTCATAATTAAATATTAATATTGTGCGTTACAACTGTGAAGAGTGGTAGTTTAAAGAAAAGCAGGATTAACAGAGCTTTATGTAAGGACTTTACAGGGACTCAGCCAGCTGATTTCACCATGTCAGCATAATGGGCTGCTAATTTCACATGTAGTTATATTAATGATCTAGTGTTTGACATGTTTCTGCCCCCATACATGATCCCACTTTGTCTCCTCCTCACTTGCTGGAGTTTCTTTTTCCAGATCCTTCTCTCTTTTGCTCCATAAACTGCAGAGAGCTCTGCTAACAGAAACTGTGAAGTGATTTTTTTTTTGGCAAACAGCAAGGTGTGAATTGAATGCAGCTCAAGCTGTTTTCCATGCAGATAATTGCTCTCTTATATTGATCCAGGAAAATAACTGAGATGGTATCTCTCACCCAGTCTAGCTCCCTCATCTCAGTTGCTTTCAAACATTTTTTCTTTTACTCACTGACCACCTTTCTTTACCACCCTGTATCAATGTCTTTGTAGAGTATATGATGGACGAGATGGAGGAACAAAGTATTTTGGAAGAACCTGTCCGGAAGTGTCCCGTCCCTGCACCTCGGACCTCTATCCCGTCACCTGCTGCCTCGCCATCCCTCCGACATAAGAGTACGTTTAGAAATTTCTCATTAAAAATTATGCATTGAAACATTAACAGCTCATTTCATTAGAGGTTCTACTCTAGCTGCTTGAATTATTTAAATTATTGCTCTTGCTGGATATGAGCAAGTTTAGGGCAAGAGTTAGATCCACAGCTATTGGTAGCACTGCTGATTTTGTTGACAATTGGTTAATAAAAGTTTTTTTCCACAGAATAAATGCACTGAAATACCATTTAAAAGCAAAATTAAATTTAAGGCGTTTTCCACATCTAAGATTTGTGAGGGCTTTAAGCGGATATTTAAATGCACTACCAGATTATATGTGTTCAAAATCCAAAGCGCATGAAACATAACTTAGAGTATTTCTGTAATGACAGCAAGAAAAACAGTTGTGAGCTGTACACAATTTTTTTTTTAATTGCTGATGCCCTCCTCAGGATTTGTATTTGAATGTAACAAGTAGTTCAGCGTATCTGAATGTGTGGTTTTGCTTTCCACATCACACAAGCGGTAAAGCTGTTTTTATTACTGAACACAATGGTTATCCAGGCTTTCCCATTCTGCAGAGAGGTTAATCCAGAAGTTGACAAAAGGTGAAAAAGCTACATGATGTATTTAGTCTTCAGAGGTCAATTTATTACGTTAGGATTTTAGAGGCCAAAAAGGAGAAAATATAAGGAAGACAGTTAAGGGTTATATAAGTTTGTTTTGCATTAAAACTGGCACCATAAGAGTTGTCTGGAAGCATGCCTAAAATTATTCAAGTAGAGCTGGTCTACATGGATGAAAAAGATTATCACCATATTCTTTCTGTATTGAGCGGTTTTGATAATTATCACATATATCACAACATGGGTTTAAATTATAGGTCTAGTTAGTTTAGTATCTAGACACTATCTGTTTGAATACAATCTTAAACAACAGATTAATATATTAAACAATAACACCCAATTAAATTTGTTTAAAAATATTATCTAAACTCTTATCTATCTAATATTAATTACACGTTTTTATCTAGCAATATACTATAGCAATATGTTTATATACGAATCCCATTTACAATGCTGTTTAAAGTGGAAATATATTTGAGAAGCAGAAAATACAGCAAATCAGTTTTGCACTACTGTTTGCAATCTCTTCTCCATTTTGTAAAAATCCTTAAATAATGGTGACCCTACATACAGCCTTCTCTGCCACATGTTTTGAGCGCTTTTAGCATTGTAATTTTCATTTTCTGTTTCTCGATATAAAATTTAAATCTTTTATGTACCAGCAATAAATTCCAGATAATGACTGATAATAGTGGCTGATTATCATAAAGACAGTCAGGTCGCTAAATACTCAAAATGTACCTTTTTTTTTTTTTTTAAAGTCAGAAAAATCAGGTCTTCTAGAGGAAACAAGTACTGGCTGTCTGTGCAGCCATGTGTTAATCCTGTCCAACACTGCCCCCTGTGTTGGAAATATAACAAATTAGGTTCCTGCTCATCTCCTCTCTTCTTGATAACTATTTTAAATAATTTAAAACTTGGACATTTTGTTTTAATTGACCAGAAAGTAAAGTTACTCCTCTGTCTTTTTTGGAAACTAAACGATTCTTCCGAGTCTAGTCTCATATTTTCTCTGTTTTCACACCGATCTCTCCTTCCAAAGATGATGCTGTGACAAGCGAGCTGTCCAAGCTGCTCCATGACATCAAGAAGTGCCGCGACAGGGACTACTCCTTCGAGGAGCTCTGCCACACCATCTCCTCCCACTCCATGGACAGCTTCGGTAGCGGACGGCTGTCTGACGAGGAGCGCCCGGACCGACCCAACGGCACCCTAACTCGAGTCAGCAGGGTACATTTTTATTAGCGGCTTAATCTCATAAAAGATTTATATACTTTACGGATACATTCATTTACAGCCCATGCCAGAAGTTTACATACACTCATCTTTGGCATAAATGTCACATTTCAGAGTGAAATGATAATGCAAGATAGAACTGAAACAAAATTTTAAATAAATTGATTTACTATTTTGAATTTATTGTGGATAATTTTTTTAAACCTCACTTGGTCAGGACTATACACACATACTAAAATAGATTAATAAGCCCCAGCTAATATGTGGATAAATGTCGTTTAACGAGTTGCAAAGAAACCTGACTTTTGTGTTTCTGTCTGGAAATGTGAGCAGGCTTTTGATCGGCACTGGTAAAGCTAATTTTATTTGGTTGGTTTCGTGTCGCAGACCTGGCTTTTAAGCACTGTGTATACATTTTCAATTGGGTTGAGTTCATGGCCAAACCAGAGAGTTAATGTTAGCCTTTGTTTCTCCATTCTCAAATCAGTACTTGGGATCATTGTCCTGTTGAAGCTTCTAGTTTGGTCGAAATTTCAACCATCTACCTTTTGATTTGAGGTGATGTTCAATGCACCAGTACCACTGGCAGTGAAACAGATCCTCAGAATGATTCTACCGCCACCATGCTAAAGAGTAGGCAAAGTGTTCTTAGGTTTCAGAACCTCACCATGACTCCTTAACATGCTTATTCTCATTGTAGCCACATAGCAAAATATTGGTTTGATCTGTTTTTCTTTGTTTGTTGTTTTTGCATGGGGACAGGCTTTGGGTATAAACAAATAATGAAAACATTTATAGCCTTCGCTAATTTATAATGCACATCCCCAGATGGGCTTTTAACTAAATAAAACGGTTCAAAATACAGTAAAAGATCAAAGCACAGTAAAATATTATACATACATATCATACATAACGCAAATCTTAAAATTACCTTAAAACAGACCACAAATAAATAAAGGGACCTTCGTGAAACCATCATGTGCTGTTTATCATGAATATGAGGCTGGCCTCCTTTGAGAAACTGCTTGAGTCTTAATCTGAAAATTTGCCAGTCTGCAATCAGTTTCAAGTCCTCAGGTAAAGAATTCAATCCGACCATTCAAACTTGAAATCAGTAATAGATTACAAATATAACAAAGTTGTCAAAGTTGACCATATTCAGTTTTTTAAGAACATGGCAATGATAAAATCTAACTGCCCAAAATTGTAATTGCTTGGTTATATATCAATCTTAGAGGCCTGATGGTTGTTGATGCTGCTTGGGACCAGCAGGTCACTCAGTAACTTAAATGGGAGAGGGTCATTAAATGTATGAAACTATTTGCAGCATGAAATGTCTAATCAGTCTAAATGTATGTAGATTTGCTTTCACAACTCTTGTCACCATTTTAACATGTTTTTCTCCAGAAGCCAGTTAGGTTTGTCCATGTTGGGAGCTAAGAATTTAAATTTGACCTATAGGTGTTTGTTTTGGAGCAGGGACTTCTGTCCTGGTTGGCAACATACCGGTCCATGTTGATGGTAACCCGGTGGACAGTGACTGGTGCTCCAACAGATTTCAGTTCATCACAGACTTTAAGCCTTGGTGGTTTCTGAACTGTTACTCACCAATTTGCTTTTACAAGTGATAGTTTGGGTCAGAGGGATAAAACTTGGACCCAACTGGGTGTTCCAGTAGAACAATAATTCTGAACACACAGCAAAACTGGTGGTGTGAATGGATAAGGTGAGCTAATTTAAGCTTCTGGCCCCGATCTTAATCGTATTGAAAATGAATTAACGATATTGAGAAGTAGGCTCAGTTAAAATTAACTTTACCAGTATGCCAAGAAGAGCGGTCAAACCTCCACCCAGACTTATGCCAGAAGCTTGTTTCATGGCTACTTATTTCTCTGCTTCCTAAAGGACAGCTATCCAAATATTAGTGGGGGTGTACACATGTATAAATTTGACCCTGTATGTATAATTCTGACCCTTTGTGTGATTTAGAGAAAATCCACAGTAAATGCAAGCTTGTTAAGATGCATTAGTCAAAAAAAAGTTGTTGTATAAAAATTTCATGCTGTAAAAACTGTTTAAAGACATCTTTTACGAAATTAATACGAAAATATGGCTATATTGAGTGTATGTAAACTTCTGGTCATCGCTGCATGCATCTCAGTTGAAACCTGTAACATCAAACAAGCATGTGCAAAAAATTAAAAGACGTCACTATACAAAAACTAATTATTGGAGAATAAGTTTGGAATCTTTCTGAAACGTGGGTTTGGATTGTGTTACACACAGTTGGCAGTTTACGGGAGGAAGAGGTGTAAGATAAACAGATTTAGCCCATGCTTCACATATCATTATGTGGGCAGGAGGATTGTTTTGGTTTCCTGTGCAGATTATCGAGAGAGAAAGCAAACACTAATTTGTACAGTTTGTACTCTTGCTTTTACTTGTACTGTCAAAGATGCAGACTTTAAACTTCAACAACGCTTCCAGGGACTATCAGATGGATGCTTGATGGATTATTTTCCTTCATCTCTGCTCGTTTTTCACCTTATTTAAAACACAGTCGGCTGTGTTCTAAAATAAGTTTTCACTGCTGGTGTATCTTCTGTTTTGCAGCTTGCTTTACATTTTACATCATTCATTATGTTGTAGTTTATACCTTAATTTTGAAGATCTTTACAATTTAGCATTTAAAACAAGTTTTAAATGTAGATTTAGAAAATGGTTTCCCAATATTATTAAAAGTTCTCTAGCTCAGAGTGAGGAGAAGAAAACCCTCCAAACCATATTTAGTGCAATATAAATAAAGGAGTTAACAATATGAGGACAGGGATAAACAGGTGTCAGGTTTTTGAATAGCAAATTAAATGTTAACTGATTAAAAGATAACTATTAATAAATAAATTATCAAATGTTCATGTGGTAATTTAGGCCTAAGGACAAGCAGTACATGTTTTGATTCCTAACGAACAGCAATGCGGGGTTAGAGGTGACCTAGATTTTGTGGATTTAATGATAAAAGGTTTATTTCAGTCTGTAGAGACTCCAGAGTTAACTTTGGGCAAAAGTCTTGAGACTTGAATTGGACTTGGAAAACTGACTCGTGAACATCTCTGCATGGCAGCATTTAAAAAAGCTGCTGCTGTTAACTCTTTAGCTTTATTACAGTGCAAATGTTGGTCTGAAAAGCTTCTAAAGAAAACAACAAAATCCTTCCACAACAAGAAGCGTTTCTGTTGTGAAGGCCATTAATTTTTCATGAGCGTAGCCGTAACTCAGAGAATTCAGAGAAGCTACACCAAATACAGCTAAATAGTAGGTTCCTGTTTTAGTCAATTAAAGCCAAAAACATAAGATGATGACTATTTCAACCTGTTTATTACTCATTTAATTTGCAGTTAGCATGTTGGCCCTGATAGCTAGCTACAACAGCAGCCTCTCTGTGTAATTTCTGGGCACAAAATAGGCACTAAATCTTCCAACAGGTTGCCCATATCATGCCTGATTGCAGTGTTATGCCTCTTAAATGATGGAGGTTAAAAGCTCCAAAAGACAAAATAAAGCAACCTTATATAGTTAAGTTAGATTTTCTGTTCCCTGAAGCTCCCTGTTACTCTCCTGAAGAGCTATGGAAGTTGGCCCTTAGTTTTTACTGTAGAAATATGAGGTAACTCTAAAGGTATTCTGGTATTTGTTTTTTAGTTTCTTCTATTTAACACAAGAATATTTCAGAATAAGGTGAGAGTGCTCACTCTGCAGCCACTGTTAGTTGGCCTCTGTAATAAGCACCATCCAAAATGTTTAAACTTTAAGTAAACTTCGAGTTTAACTAGAAATTACACGTATACTTTTCGATGCAATTACTGCCTAATATTACCAGACCGGCCCCATCTCTAGTCATTGGTTGCTTCCTATTTGTCTGGCTTGCACTTTCGCTGATACTCCACCAGAGGGCAGTATCAGACAACCAGATGCCACAAAGCTGGCTTGTCTAGTTAATGAAGTCAGTTCTTGCTGCATTTAGGAAACAGCTTTGGTGTGTTTGTTGGGCAAACAGCTGCCCACAGCCTGCAGATGTTAGTTTTCTCTCACTCTTAAATACTGCAGATTTTTCCCTGTTTCTGTTCTCCATCCTAAGACTAAAAACTGATCAGACTTTAACTGGATATAATGTTAACGGTAGCTTATTTTACGAACTGATCAGAAAACCTTGGTGTTGCCACCACAACATGAACAAGAGGCTTTGTGCAGATCATCCATCACCCTGATCTCCCTCCACCTGAGCCTTCATGCCACATAGGCCCACACAGAAATCTATGCATGCCTGTGTTTTCTGCTTGTTAATTACAGCATGTGTTCTTCTTTCTTTCCTTTCTTTGGCTTTTGTGACACTGATAAATAGCTCATCATTTTCCCATTTCTGCTCAGTGCAAATGGAAGCCGAATCATGTTTACCTACAGCAAAGCATGCCCTGAAATCATAAGGTTCACACACCTGTGCACGAGCAGTGAACACACATACCTCAGCTGATTTAGGCTGTAATTATCCCAATCCATCTTCTGTCTCTCTCTCTCTCTCTCTCTCTCAATAAGCACTAATTTCGATTGGATTACGGACTTGCTTGGTGTGTGTGTTTTTATCCGCTCCTGGGCTGGTGTCTGAACATGCTTCCAGGGCCATTAGTATGTGATTTAGTGATCCCATTAATCATAAGTAAAACTCGGACCAGCACGGCAGCATTATGTGGCTCTGAATACAAGCGAGTAAATGTATTGTGTGCAGCAAGTGGACCTAAGGACCAAAATAAAAAAAAAGATGAGTAGTTTTTTTCAGACTTGGCTTACCATAAAAAAGAAGGTACAGAAGTCCAGAAATGCAGTTCATATAGAAAGTTTTCACTACTTCATCTAAGTAACATAACATCGTCTTCAGTGACTTGTGTTGCCATCTGCAATAAAACAAGCACTGGCCCTGCATTTTAATGCTTATTTTTGTCCCTGAGGTTGCTGTTAATGGTGCCACATAGAACACCACCTGAGGTTTTTTTTTGTGCTATTTTTCTGGGATTAGTTACAAATAAAGTGCAGTAGTGCCACCTAGAGGGGCGGTATTGGGTGCAGTGGGATCCCTTATTTATTTGCAGACAGTTTTTGCAAATAAAAAATAAGTTTTAGAGGGCAGAAGACCAGTTCCAATCAGTTGCACACATACTAGTATTTATTATTTACTTTTTTGGTGTTTTCTCATACTCCATTTTTGAGTTAAATATGATGATTGCTTTTGATTATTACGGCTCCCTATCTGGCCATTCTGTTAAAAACTTTCTAGAGGCTCCCCTGGTGAGGCTTCTCTTTACTGACCTGAATTTATTTTTTTCATATTTTCTTTTTTCTATTTATTTTTCTATTTTTATTTATTTTTAATCTAGGGAGTTCCTGATTTTCTAAACAGTAATTCAAATGAAGAGCTAATGTTTTATCTGAAAAATATAATATTCTCATCGTTTGTTTTTTTTAAATTTTGTATTTTTGTTTTTTTAAGCAAAAAAAATCAATAATTTCATGTTTTTATTCATTTTAGTTGTATCTCATGAATCAATCAGCTGAATCAATTTAATAAATTTTACTACCCCTTTTAGAATCAAAGTGACCCCATTAGATTATTTAAAATAATCTAAAGCTGATAATGGCTTATTGATCCTTCTGAGTGGAGAAGAGCTCCTACCAATATCTGTAACAGGAGAACAGCTGTTATTTATTCCTTTTTTTAAAATTTTGGAATGACCCTTACAAATTACAAGAGAATAATAGAACTCCAGATATTCAGGCATGGCTCTCTGTTGTGTTGTTGTGCCACCCCATCTGAGTTTAAAAACATTTTGGACCCGCCCCGTCTGATGTCCCCTTACTGAAATGTTTATTTTTTAACTAAGCAGACTGCTGTGATCTTATTACTTAAGCAGGGATTCCATTGGGTGAAATTAATATTAGAGCAAATTTGTTATTTGACAAAATTGACTCTGGTGATCAATACTTTGAATTATTTGTTTTTGGGTATTTTAACCCAAAAACAACCCAGCTGTAACCCAACTGTGTTTGAAAAGTTTCTATGTCAGGAAGTTACCCTAGTGACCGGGCCAAACTTTCCTGGCTCTGCTCCTTTGCAGTTGGAGCTCCAAGTGAGACGGGTTTCTGGCAGTAACAACCATTGCATGTTAAATTTATGATCCCCCTTAAATGTCTTTTCTCAGACTTGGAGCAAAAGTCTTATTTGATATCAAAATTGTTCTTCTGCCCATCATATGAACCAAGATAATTTCTACAAGGTTGTATGATGTGGACCCAGAACATGCTTGCCTGTGAGACATTGAAAGCCTGTGTTATATTGATCAGCTCTGCAGCTCTACGATGAATAATTAAAGGGATCCTTTTTAATTAACATTTCAAGCATTGGATTTTTACTGATATCAGATTTTTACTGTAATGAAAGGATACAGCTCCCACCCATGCTTACAGTGCAGCATGTCTATATGGGGACTGCAGTCCATTTTAGATCGATCAATACTTGATTGTGGCAAAGGGATGTCTGAGGCGACTGGCGACCTTTTTCTTTTTCCACTCCTTCCATCCATCATTCCAATCTTTTGTCCTTTGCAGCCTAAAAATGTTTCGCACATCCATCCCCCTGTAGCTTACTGCTCCTTGTGATCATACCTGGGTTATATTCTGTGTGTGCAACCTGCTGGGATCTGTGTCTCCAGCTGCATGGTGTGGTTCAGAGTTATCAGGTGGGCTGTATCTGTCCTAATGCACCTCACTGTGCATAACTCATTCAAGCACAAGAAAACATAGTGTTCTTGTGTTGGAGTTAGGTTTTTTTCTCCTATTGCTGCATCATATTTGCTATTTTCTGCAAGAATGGCATTGTTTTGTAAAGGACTTTAACCCTTTACATGTATCACTCCACCTACTCGTTTGCTGTAGCTTCTTCCAGTATCCCCCTGTTTATAGCTACATTCATCTTCCAACCAACTCTGATCAGCCTCCTAGTCCCAACTCAAAAAGATTATATCCAAAGCATAATGGTACCACCACTGTGTTTCACTATGAGAATGATGTGCAGTGCTTCTCCATACATAACATTTTTGATATAAGCCTGAAAGCTGCAGTTTGATCTCATCTGACCAAAGCACATCTTCTCAAATGACATCAGTGGCAGTTCATACATTAACACTCCCCTAGGAAAGCCCCTCCTTCTGCCGCCCCCCAACTAATCACAATGCAAGAAATCCACAAAGTTCTGAGGCAGGATAAAACTCTGCGCAGTCCCGCACAAAGCACATAAAAAAATGTTCCGTACTCTCAGCAGCAAGCAGAGGGTGCCAACTCCCCATTGAATACAGATGCATGAAAGCAATAGAAAACTTGCTAAAGGTGCCACTAATCAATAGTGCTTGTGCCACCCTGGGCAAGTGCCCTGACAACACATATCCATAACTGCCATTGGCCAATCACAATTAGTGCTTTAAAAGGAGAAATATGATGCTAATGATGCCTTTCTTTTGGAAGCATTTACATTATTTTTATGTTGTTTTTAAGTGACAGAAAGAACAAAAAGAAACATGTCATTTAAGAATGCTGGATAGTGATGTGAATTAGTCAGCATGCATTTCATAGCTTCCATAGATACTACTTTATTTATCTAAGGCAGGAGTCTTACTCTCCCGTCTTCAGGGGTAGCTCCTATATGTGCATCTGCTTCTACAGAGTTCTATCAGATATTTACATCAGCAGGACTCTGGATCTAAATTCAGACTGAGGAGGTAATTCAGCTATTTAATTCAGCTTCGTTGTATTTGGAAAACATCAAAAAGGTGCAAGACACTGGACCAGAGGACTTGAGTTTGGGACCACCGATATACAATTTAATGTTCAGTTCTAGTATAAGAAGTTAAAGAACTAATTAATGAATTTGAATCAACTGTGATTAAGCAAAAACTAATCTAAAACAGGCAGGAGGATGGGGTGTGAAGACTGAAATTTGGATACCACTGTTTCATTAATGGTTTATCATGTTATGATTCCTCATATTTTGCAGCAAATAAGCTCATATCTCCAATTTAAACATATTTTTGCTATATTTAATAGTGTAGTTTTGGTTCATGTCTCTTAAATGTAATTGTACTGGTTTTGTGCCGATAGCGTCCCACCCCGCCTCTCGCTGCAGCAGTGGAGGAAGACGAGGTAGAAAAGACATGCGGCCCAACTGGATTCTGGGAAGCTCTCACCCCTTGCAACGGCTGCCACAATCTTGGTGTTTCCAGCGGTTCTCAGGTACATAAACACAACACAGTCCATACCCGTTACTACAACTTTGCAGTGATATTGATTCCCGGTGTGCATGCTGTAGGAAGGACGAGCCTAGGAAGTGATAATATTGACATATTGTATTGAGCTTATGTTTGCTGCATGATGCAGAAGAAAACAGAGATAGAAGTTGAGTGAAATGACAGACTGGTGATGGTGCCGTTGTGCTGGGTGAATTCTTTAACTGGTTACCTTGGGAACACAGTGAAAAAGACTTGCTCACCTGGGAGTACTCTGCTTAATTTTTCTGTTTTTACTGGAAAAATGTCTTTTTTTTAAGCAGTTTTCATTATGAGTAGCACATAAGTCATGCCTTTGAATAAATAACATTCAAATATCTCAAATCAAAAGAATCAATTAAAGACTAATCATTACTGTGGATGAAATGATTGTTGAATATTGCATCAGTAAAGAAATACAGCCCAGAGTGACAGAGACCAAACCAAATTCCCTTTCTTCTGCTGTTCCTGCCCAGCCTGCTCTGCAGGCTTTGCCTCCAAGTGTGGTTAAACGTGCATAGATGAGTATTTAGTGGTAAAATGCATGCTGGCTCTAGCAGCAGGACATCTGACATTTACAACACAACAGACCCTGTGTCTTGTCCTATGGCAGCTTGCCTAGCTGACTGGCTTGGTGCCTGGAGAGGTTCGCACCTGCATAGATGTGTGTGTGGCTGTTTGTGCTAATGTGCTGATGTCTTGAATAAAACAAAAAATGAAAACCTTGCTGCTTATTAGTTTAAATGTATGGAAACATACAGCATATCATCAGATCTGATCGTCATCTAGACTCAGTGGGTGGATCTTTGTGAGTTTTATAGAGGAGCAACAGGAAAAAAAGTAAGGGAGATGGGGAAACGAGGTTGGCAGTGCACAATTTGGTTCTCAGTCTGCTGATATGCTCAGTGTAAAAAAGATGATTTATACAACATCTAAAAAAGTGTACAAGAGTCTGGAATTACATTTTGACATTTTCTAGCTCCAGGGGTAAATGAAAATTTCCAAAGATCTTCCCAAGCCCAATGCTTGAAAGTTCAGTTTGTTCGTCCGTCTTTGAAGCCGTCCATCAATCTCTAATGGATGGTAGGAACCATGCATTGTTGATGAGTTCAAATATGCATGTGCATATTTATTTAAAAGCTTACGTTTTACTTTCGCGTAAATTTCTATTTCTGCTTTCAGTGTTTTCAACACGGACAAGTTTCTGTTTGTCTTCTCCTGTCAGCTAAATCACTCTCTGCAGAGTTTACAAGTCTAAGATTTAATTATATCATAATGATGTTGTTTAGAGAGAAGTTCATTATTTTGTTTTTATAAACAGAAATGCATTAGACCTCATAAGCTGGGAGCACAGGATTCAAGATTCAATTTGTTCATCATTACATAACAGATTGCATAATGAAGTTAGAGGTTCTCTCCTTCCAGTTATTTGACAGAAACCCTGCAAACCGGAATAACAAGATTGGCAGAAGGTTAGGAGAGGATGCAGCGAAACATAGAGAACAAAATTAACATCTGGAACAACATTGTAGCTGTCATGAATGTTCATCAGGTGTGCTCTCCCCAGGCAACATGGTAACTTGCTGGGAGAAAAGTGAAACTGTGACAATAAAACGCAGTCAGTTGTCTTCTAATGTGAACGGAGACAAACTCTCTTAAGTACTTAAATCCATGTTAGTCTCAGTATCACATAACTCCAAACCTGGAGTATTTATGCTTTATAATACTACATTAAATATGTAAACAAAGTGTAGTGCTATGTAAGGACATGTAAAAAGAATTTTTTTTATTGCTATTTAGTTCAATAAGCCACACCCTGATAGGTTCTATGTTCTATGTAATGTTTATTTTCCAGTTTAAATAAAAACAGATTTTTTTAATGTGCTTAACAAAACGTTATTGCTTAATCACTGTACAGCCATGGTAAAAAGAAAGTACACCCTCTTTCTGTGATTCTATGCTGATATGTATCAGGACATCATGAAAATTGTCTAGTTTTTTTAGCTGTAGACTCAAGTGTACAACTACACACAATAGATTCTACACAATGTATTAAACAGCATCAAAGCCAGAATGAATGTGTTGAGGGTGGAAAAACTAAATACACCCCTGCTGCACAGACCTCAGCTAGCTTGATAAATGTTAATGTTATTCACAGGACAATTGGAAACGGATGAGTATAAAAGGATTGTAGGACTGGAATAGGAGAGCCTATTCTCACTGCAGAGAATAAAGCAGCATGACTCAGGTTTAAAGAGTCACACCTGAATTGGGTGAAAATTAAAATTATCGATCAAATTCTTTGCCAACTGTTAAAAAACTTTTCAGGTCACTTTTTGTTTAAAAGACACTTTTGCTAAGTACCGATCTTAGCAAAAGTGTTGTTTATGTAAAAACCTTATAGTCACTTATTCTTAATTAAAGAACTCTGTAAAAGAAATATATATGTTCTTCAGGGTCTTATGAAATATTTCCTAGATGTTTTTTTTTTGTGTTTTTCATGTTGTCATTGGATAAAATTTTAACAGTTAAATAGAAAAAAAGATTACATTTTTGGGGATTACTTTATTAGTTTTACTCGTACTCATACTCGTCGTCTTCCACTTTATCTGGGACCGGGTCGCCAAGGCAGCAGACTTGGTAGACGCCCAGACGTCCCTCTCCCGAGACACCTCCTCCAGCTCCTCCGGGGGAAGCCCAAGGCATTCCAAGGCCGCCCGAGAGACATAGTCCCTCCAGCGTGTTCTATTCCATCCCCTGGGCCTCCTCCTGGTGGGACGTGCGTGTAAAACCTCCCGGGGCGTCCAGGAGGCATCCAATACAGATGCCCGAGCCACCTCAACTGACCCCTCTTGATGTGGAGGAGCGGCGGCTCTCCTCTGAGCTCCTCCCAGCTGGCCGAGCTCCTCACCTATCTCTAAGGGAGAGCCCGACCACCCTTCAGAAGCAGCTAATTTCAGCCGCATGTATCTGGTATCTCGTTCCCGTTCGAACCACCAGACAATGTTGAAGAGGCGTGTCAGCCACGACAGCCCCACAACATCCAGAGACTTGAGATACTGAGGGCGGATCTCATCCACATCCACCCCCTTGCCACCGAGGAGCTTTTTGTGGTGCTTTTTGTCCACTTCAGGCTGGGTGATGAACGAGTCCAACTCCGAGTCCCCAGTTTTTGCTTCCACCAAGGAAGGCGGGACGGCAGGATTGAGGAGATTCTCAAAGTACTCCTTCCACCGCCCGATAATGTTCCCTCTCCTGAGGCGCTGCACGGTTTGCCAGAATCGCTTCGAGGCCGACTGGTAGACAGGTCAAAAATTTTGGGGGATTAGTTTATTAGTTTTAAAGATTTTGTAAAGCTTATAAAAAATCGACCTCTTAAATCGACCTGTTGTCATTTAAAAACAAAGCATTACGTGTTAATCTTCTCAGTTGTACCCCAGTGCAAAGATATGAGCTTACATTTCACATTTCATCTGTAGGCGCATGTTTTTAATGGTGTTGTGATTGTGTTCTACCCAAGTCAGTGACCTATAATGATATAAAATTTGTTTTCTTATACGTATTACAAGTACTTTGACCTGCCCAAAACACTTGCCTAAAATGTGAAGCTTTATCATTTCATTTATAAAGAACTATGACTAGAGACACTCTGGAGTGAACACTCATCATCTTCTGAGGATATTTGCTGAGAGAGGAGTTTCCAGAAACAGCTAATGCTACCTCCCGTCCTCTGTTTTCGGATGCGAGGAGTTGATAATCCATTTTTATTTGTGGCTCCAGTTATCTATGTGCAGACAAGCTTTAAAATAAGAGTTGCTGTTTTGCTTCATAAACTACGTATATCATTGCAGTATCGAGCTCAGCTCTCTCCCACAGCTGTCGGTCTTGAGCAGAGCTGAGCACATCAAATAAACTGGCAGTTCAGGTAAATTTAACACTGCTCCAAAGTTCAGATGGTAAATTTTAATTTCTGGAGGTTGATCAAACCTACCCGCCACCCACTCAGTGGTGGAGGAGTAATGATTTGGGATTTGTTTGCAGCCCAAAACAACTTTATATTGCATTGTGTTGGATAAGTAATGATTTCTTTGCTTGTTTTTCAGCAACGTTTTTCAGGATGTGCAGTTCACACAACCTGCATGAACTATTTTTTTATAGCAAAATATTTTAGATTAAATGTGAAACCGCTACTGTTAAAGCTAAAGATTTGCCCTATCTGGGTTGTGCAAGCATTGACTTGATGCTGCAAAAAAAGACTTTTAAAGAGGGTTTGCTTTCTTTTTACGACCCATGCATGTCACCTGTTCTTGTGGTACGTGAAGACAATCAGGGCTGATTAATGAAGCATTTCTGGTTGAAAACTGGCCTCACCACTTATAGGATTTGTCACGTCATTGACTTTTTGAAGCTGACGTTTCCTTTGTAAAGAAGATTGATCAGACAATCTTGAAAGCACAATAAAGCCATTGACAATAGAAACCAGTAAAAGAAAAAAAAGATTCAGATACTGAAAGATAGGTTGGGTTGCCAGGCAACATGGAAACTTAATAGATGCAAAACGTGGGATGTCCACAGTTTAAAAAGAAAAACCTGAGCCACATCAGCACAGGTTTGTCAGAGAGCTGCTTGCATCAGCTTCTCCTGATGATCTCACAGTTGAATTTCCATCATCCTTCCTGCCTTTTTCCCTTCATTAGTTTTCTCTCACTTTCTACCAAACTTTCCTTTTATGCAGTCCTATTTTTAATAGACCTCACTTTTACATTTTATAGCCTTAGCTGTTTTAAAGATCAGGGACAGTTCAAATGAGCATAGAATGAGATCAGAAGCCCCCAAGAGTGTTTGAAGATGTTGAGGCTCATCACTGGCAGGTGTCTAAGAGGGCAGAGATAAGCAGAGAGCTGTAGAAGACCAGGAGAGCTTTTCCTATTTATTTAACAGCTTAGTAGTAGTAGTAGGAGAATTATATATAGTTTTACAAATGTTTTTCCAAAAACGAAAATTTGAAAAGTATGGTGTGCATCTGTAGTTTGTTTAAGACCCTTTAATAAAATGTAGGGCAAGAACGGTTAGGGTATAAAACAATAGTTCCAGGGTTTGAACATCAGTTCAGGCCATCATCTCAACATGGCAACAGGATGGTACGACTGCAAACCTACAAAGAAACAGCCATACACCTAAACTGACATGCCAGGGAAGGAGAGCATCAATTATAAAAGTGGTCAACTCTGGTCACTTTGGAAGAGCTCCAGAGACCCATAGCTCAGTTGGGAGACGCTGTAAACAAAACAAATATCAGTCATGTACTCCATGCATCTGACCCATTGAAGAGAGGCTAGATGAAAGCCATTATTGAATGAACATAAGTCCTGTTTGCAGTTTCCCAAAAACAATATAGAAAACACTGGAAATGCCTAGAAGAAAGGGCTCTGGCCAACATTTTTTTTTTTTTGGCTTTCATGGAAATTTTTATGTAGAGCGGAAAACAATGAACATCAACCCTGAACACACTATTCCCACAGTGAAACATGGCTGTGGCAGCATCATACTCTGGGGTTGCTCTACTTCACGAGGCAGAGAGGTGCTTGTCTGAGTTTATGGGTGGATGGATGTAGCTCAACAAAGGCTAATGCTGGAAGAAAAGCTGTTAGAGACTTCAAAAGACTTAAAACTGAACGACAACCCTAAATATACATCCAGAGCTACAATTGAGTGGTTCAGATCAAAGCATATCCATGAGTTGGAGTGGCCCGGCTAAAGTCCAGACCTAAATTACATTTAGAATTTGTGTCAAAACTTTAAAACTGCTGTTTAAAGACTGTTTCCATCCAAATAAAACAACTGTTTTGCAAAGATGAATTTGAAAAAACTTTAGTATGCATATGTGCAAAGGTGGTAGAGACAGACCTCAAAAGACTTGCGTCTAGCCTCACAGCAAAAGTTGGTTATCCAGAGAATTGACTAGGGAAGGCTAAATGCTAATTCAAACCGCACCTTTCAGATTTATGTTTGTACAAAAGTTTGAAATCAATGTAAATTTATCCTTCCACTGCAATATTTTGTACTGCTTTGTATTGGTCTGTCACTTACGTTTACAATAAAGTCTCTTGTAGGTTGTGGCTGTAACAAGACAAATGGGATGAAGACAGAAAAAAAAACATAGTACCTGTATTGAAAATTTGTTTGTTTTAGCCTTTTCTGATTTCAGTACAGCAAACTGCATTATGTGTAGTTTGAATTTTAGCTTTTCTGCTTTGGTTATTAGTTCTTGCTTTAGTTTGCTCCAAAAAATATTATAGTCCACAGATTAGGCTGAACCCTGTAATTGTTCTGTGTATTTTAGATGCTTTCATTCCCATTTTTACCATTTTTCTTCACCACTGATCCTTCTCTCTGTGTGATGTTTAACATTGCAGCTCAGAGTCCACAGCGTGTGCTTGTTAATGGATTTATTCTCTGGTGAGTGTGGCTATTGGCTGTCAAAGCAACCTTCAGCACACAAATACTTCTAACCATTGTCTGAAAAGTTCTGCTAACATAGATTGACTATATGTTGGACCTTGAACACATAAAGTTGTGTTAGTGTTGCTCGTGCCCGTCTAGTCAGTGCCTGTAAACCATTGCTGGACCAGCTTCCCCATCTCTGTTGGAGAGTCCCCACAGCATGATGCAGCTTCACTATACGGAGGCTGTGATCAGATAGGGTAGTAAAGTATAAAATCTTGATGCTCTGTATTTTTTCTTTGCTCTTTTTTCATTTTTTTTGTCTGTTGAAAACATTAAGGACTCTATTGTTTGCAAATGATCTGTACTGGGACGTATGCTCTTTTAGCACACACAACAAAATCATTATCTTGCAATATTTGTCCAAAAACAAGGACATTCAGTGGTGAGCCTAGTCAAATCATGCACTACTCCATAGTCAGAATACGACCCTGCAAAGCAAAACCACATCAGCTGTCATGCTATGCTGGTGGTTCATCATTAAGGTGTGGGAATACTTGATGTAGAGCCAAAGGGAACAGTGAGAATCCTCTGAAGGTATTTTCCACCATTATGACTGAAATATAAAAGCAGACTCCTTTTATAAATAAGACACAGGTAGCTGCTTTTAGCATCAGATTAAATATACTCCTTTATATGGAAAAGAAAAGTAAGGATATTCTGCAAAGCAAGGTTTAATTTAATTTAAAAATATTGTTTTTATTTATTGGAGAAATTAACACTGCAGAACATTAATTTAAAATGAGGTAGAAAATGAAAATATGTTGGTACTTATTTTATTGTAATTCTAATTTAATCCAAAACCCTTTGTTCTCTCGTTAAACAAGGCGAAAATTTTGTTTATTGTCCGTTGCCTCCTGCTCTGTGCGAATGCTTTGGGATTATTTCTGGAGCCAAGGAATGATATTCTTTGATCTCAGTTCAGTGCAACAGCCATCATGAGGAATGTGTTGCTTTCTTTGGAGTGGCTGGCGGTGGCCCATTGTTGGCTCAGCCTAGGTTATTTCTGTTGAACCAACCAATCAGGGTGGGAAATCCAGTTGCGATTATCCCAACTCGCTGGAATTCTCCTGTTTGTTTCTCAACCAGGCCAATCACCAGGTGTACACCACCTAGTAAAAAATAAAGATGGTCAAGTCTTGGAAAAGTACAGTGAACACTATTTAATCTTAGTCAGTGTAGTAAAACTTTGGGGTGTTTTCTTATTGGGGTTTTACGTAATATACCATTATAAAGTAGAGCATAGCTGTGGTGTATATATTGTATTCAGTTTTACGTTAAAACCATAAATAAAATATATGCCAACACATTGCCCTTAGAAATCACATAATTTGTCAGTTTATTTTAATAATAAATCCAGCTAGTGGAACACAAGATGGGTCAAGAATAAGTTGTGGACAAGTTTAAAGCAGCGTAAAATCATAGCCGAAGCTTTTGACTCGGTCCATTATCTGAAAATGGAAGAAATATGGCACAACTGCAAACGTTCCAAAACATGGCTTTCTACCTAAACCAACTGAGCCGGTATTAAGAGTGTTAATAACAGAAGTGGCCTAGTAGCCCATGGTAGCTCTGGAGGAGCTGCAGAGATTCACAGCTCAGGTGAGAGAATGTGTTGGAAGCATAACTAGTAGTCCATCACTTTATAAATCTGACCTTCATTGAAGACTGACAAGAAAGTGACTATTAATAGAAAGCCTGAAGAAGTCCAGCTTGTCACAAGCCATGCAGGGGACACGGCGAACATGTGAAACAGGGGGCTCTGGTCACGTGAGACGTAAACAGAACACTTTGGCCAACATGCAAAATGATACATGTGTCTAAAAACTAAAACCCTCAACACACACTATCATCATGGTGAAATATGGCGGTGGCAGCATCATGCTGTGGTGATTCTTTTCTCTAACAGATATGAGGAGAAGATCGATTTGGATGAAATAAATGGCCTTAACATACAGATAGATTTACAATGGAATGAATTAGAGCCAGTCATCCTCGTGTTAGAATGGCCTAGTCAATGTCCAGACCCAATAAACCCAATAAAATTGATGTTTGTGGTTGTAACATGACAAAATGCAATAAAAGTTTAAGGGGTATAAATACTAATGCCAGGCACAATATTTATTGTTTAACTTTCATTATTCTGTAAAAATCCAAAATTTTGTCTTTGTTAAAGGTGCAACAACCCTGAAAAATAATGATCTGCATTGTCTGGTTATTTTGTGCTACCTCAGCGACTACAGGTTGCCAGTTTCTTTATCAAGAATTGGAATAATTGTAATAGCCTTCATTTTGGTCTTTGCTTCAGTCGGTGGTTTGCCTTTGTTGTAGTCCTCTATGAACTGTGAGGGCTTAAGAAGGTTCATTGTCCTCTACAGCGTCCGCCCCTCCCTTTTCTCTCTAATCAAATAGTCTCCATGAGGAAATGCCAGCAGATTTAGGCATCTATTCATATCTGATGGCCTTTGAACTCAGATCTCAGAGTGCAATGGTTGGGTTCTGACTCCTAACAATTGTGGGTCTGACAGAGACTGAAAGACTCGCTGGATTTTAGACCTAAATAGAAAATGTGAACATAATCAGAGCAGAGGACTACTTCCTCTTGGGTTTCTCTTACAGAAAAATGCACAATTACAGTGTAGTATAGGACGGAAGGAAAATATTTAAGCTCAAAGTATGCAGAAAGCTGTCACATGATAAAACAAGGCATCTCCTGCAGCCACACTGCATTTTTACACACATAATCAGAAACTGTTTCATGCAGTCCTGCAGTCACATGCACGGGCGCCGTCACCAACACTCAGATGTTTAATCTGTCCATAGCGCTTGGATGGGAGCTGCATACGACCTGCTAATTAGTGGCCAGAGGAGGCCTCTGTTTGTATGCTCTCTTCCTGTGTGCCTCAGAAACAAGTCTCTCTGTGTCCCTATCACTGCCCTGAAAGATATGGAGGGAGGGAGGGAAGACTGAGAGGGCTGTTTTGTTTTGAACTGCTTAGAGCTTCTTTTAGCACATTTAGAAGCTCTGTGACCTCTTTAGGGCTGAGCAGGAGGACCAGCACCCAGGAAAACCATCAGGATAGCAGGTAAAGTGGCTCAACATGTGGCTGTAGTGTTTTATCTTCATGCTGGATTGTGAGGCATTTCTTGACCTTATTGGAACTCAACCTATTTTTTTTTATGAAATATTTACTCTCTCTACTAAACTTAGTTTCTTTAGAAAACTAAGTCTTTTGTATCTATTTTTGCCTGTCATTCCTGTGTTTTTCATAAATTTGTGTGTGTGAGGAAATCCCTGCTCCCTAACTCACCGCACTCCCACTTCCTCCGCTTCCCTTCCTCGGCACAAACTCGGTTTTCCTCTTCCCTCTCTGCCTGTCCCGTGCTCATCTCCGTGGGATTCACTGACACAAACATCCAAAGTAAGTGTTGAGTTGGATCCTGGTGTCTTTACTTCAGCATGTGTTTCTGCATTTTTCTCTCTCTGTTGTCATTTTCGCCCAGAGAGTGGCCACTTGACCCATTTCTTGTCTTTCTTTTACGCTAACTCAACAGGTGAGGTAGGAGGTGGAGATGGATTTGTTCTTTTTCACAAAAAAACTTTTTAGAGAGCCTAGATTTACCGGAGGATCTCCCTAAATCTCTGATTTTGAATTGAATTCGTTCCTTAGCTGGAATTACTTTGAACTATAAATACTTCATTAATTCACTGTGACATTTATCTAAGCCACCAGGGTTCTCATATTTAGAAGCCTTTCTTTCCTTTATCATATTTAATGTGACTAATCCTTTAAGTTAAATTGGGACTTGATGCAAATAAAAAGAATGTTTCTGTTTCTTTTTGACTCTCCTTTCACTTCCTGTAACTGTCTTTAGCCATTAACTTAATTTGCTTCGAAGGACAACGCCTTCTTACACTGCGTGCCACAAAGTAATCTGCTGCATTTCCTGCATAATTTGACCTGGTGACACAAAAGTTCATGCTCACAAAAGCCTCCAAGATATTTGAGAAATCTGGTACTTTGTTTGTTTGTCCCCGTATATTAGAGGTTTCCTAAACTGCTGAACTTGTAAAAGTTTAGAATGTTGTTTGGGAAAAAAACATTACAAATTCAGTTTTTATTCTAAAAGTAACTAAGTACCATGACCATATTGATACGGAACATTGCCTTGACATAACAGAGCTGATCAATGAGTCATAATGTAATGAAAAAGGGAAGGGGAAAAAGTAGTGATAAACTACATGGATGAGTACAATTGTAAAATGGAACATGATTTGTAGTTTTCAATACAGCTCATTTATTGCCATGGGTCTGGTTTACTAGTGAAAGTTAAGCTGCTGTCACACTGTTTCCTATCTTGCTATCTGTGTTGTCAAATTGTCCTTGTTTCTGTGCTGCTTTTGATGCCCTTGCAGTTGGAATAGTGCATGTGTATTGGGATTAGGAGTGTTGAATAAACAGTGCTCAATTGCGTCAAGATGGGGTATTGCACTTCTGTTCGGAATTTTTTATTCCATATTTAAATAACAACTGCTCATCAGCGAATACAATTGCAGTGTTTTTAGTGCCCGAAGTAGTCCTGCAGGCATTACTACATGTAAGCATGTAGAAATGTTATCGGGTGCGATATTACAATAGCAGACTCGGAGTTGTGCATGAGGGTTAATATGCTTTGATTGACTGCTGAACCTGTTTCATATGTGTCTGTTCTTTCATTGCTTTTATACAAACATAACATTTTTATCTGGTCTTTGTGCATTTTAAATTCTGTCAGATAGAAAACTGTAAAGCTTGCCTTGTCATGTGAACATTTTAAAATCTTTGTTATTTTCTTGAGAGAATTTCTAAGGAGTCTTCTGGCTCACGGGATTGGTGGGTTACTGATGTAGGAGAGCGTTGTTTCCATATGTGAGAGTATGATTGGGCTACAGAAATGTCTACATGTGTTACAGCTGCCAAATATCATTGATATGAATGACAGAATATTTTCTATTTTATATTGGGATC
This sequence comes from Crenichthys baileyi, assembly GCA_036173005.1. NCBI lineage: Eukaryota > Metazoa > Chordata > Actinopteri > Cyprinodontiformes > Goodeidae > Crenichthys > Crenichthys baileyi. The sequence continues at coordinate 924,254 of JAHHUM010001453.1, read as the reverse complement.
TTCATCTTACATGTAAACTCTCATTGTAAAGCTGTAATATTGTGCAGGAACTTTGACTATTAAATCTTATTTAATACAGCACCCTTCACACTTTTAGCACCCCTGGTAAAGATGTGTAAAACGCATTACAATAAATGAGTCTTTTATTGCAGTCATATAATCTTGTACTGAAAATTCTAGAACAACACAACCTTTACAGAGGGGGTGGTTTGTGCTACCCCCTTTTGCCAATAGGACGGCACTTTCTCTTCTCCTGGTTGGAGCATATAGAGAGAGATATGATTCACCATTCTTTTATTTTTATTTAAAACAGTTCAGTATTATAAAGAGTTTATGGTGTCAATGCTCTAGGAATGATAACAGGGCTTTTTTGGAATAGATCAATTTCTACAGCATTACAAATGTGGTGCTTTTCAACATGTTCATCCTTTCTTTTACATCATACCTACCTGGAATGTTTGTTGTAGGAAAAGGTAAAGCTCAGTCTCATCTGGCCAAAGCACACAGTCCAGTTAAAGTCCCAGCCTTGTTTGGCAACATATGGATGGATGGGCTATATTGGTTGTCTCGTAGTGACATTAATTCTCCTTAGATGGGGCTTCCTTAAAACATAAACTAAAATACATTGAGAAAAATAGCCTACATTTATATATAAAATAATATAGACCAAGTCTAAGACCAAAGCAATGGGAGACCAGTTTCATGACCATTGCCTTAATCATACCAATATAGTTGTTTCTGCAAATATTTGAAGACATGCACCTAACTTTTTTTCAATAAGGTGCAACATTATGGGGAACCCAAACATGTATGCAAGCAGACTCTCAATTACATGTCACTGTTAACAGTTTAAACACATATACAAGACAAGTCTGAAGAGTTCATACATCCGGCTAAATGTTACCTTATTCTTCATAAGCTGCAGGCAGAGTGAGTGGAGGCAACAGGTGAAGGTGGAGGACTTAAATCAGTTACCATTCTTTCTGTCTGTTGTACAGGCAGAAATAAGGCAGGCAGGTAGGTTTGTACAAAAAAATACTCCCTCGTTTTCTCACTCCCCTCATCTTCTCATGCTCGGCACATCGAACCATAAGCGGTAGTGTTGTTTTCAAAAGAAAAAACTTTATTGGTTGCTTTTGAATGCAGCCAGGATGTAACTAAATTAGAGTAAGGAAAAGATGTCTTAGCTGTGGTCTTGACTGGTCTTGAGAAAAAATCTAGAACATTCCGAGACTTAAACGAGAGCAAGACAAGAAATGTTGCCTAAAGACCTAGATTCATACTGGTCCCAAGTACCACACAACCTTTAGAGATATTTTTGTTGGTGTCCCTTACCATCCTGCTCAGTGGGTGGGGTAGGAGGGTAAAATGGGGTCCTCGTCCAGCCTCGTTTGTCACAGTTCCAGCTGTTTACACTTTTACAATAATTACTCCCACTGTACGTGGTCAAGTTTAGGTCTGTAGCAATTTTTTTTTTTGATCGCCACTTTTGACCTATTAAGATCATCCCTACTCATGTGTTCCTTGAATTGCATGTTCTCTTGTCTTTCCAATTTTGAAAAGTGAAATCTAAATACATTTACTCATAATAAAAGTTAGATTTTTCAAAAAATGTTGGCGTCTGGTTATACTGCTGCAATAAATGATTGATTTGTTTTTAGTTGTTTTTATACCTCTTTACCTGGGGTTCCAATAAATGTAGTGGGCGTTGTATATGCACCATTGCCCTTAAAGATGGAATAAAATTTGTTGTACCTCTCAATTTAATGTGATTTATTCTTGACAGAAAGTTTTTAACTTCTCACATATTCAGAAAACAGTTCCAAATTTAGGGGCAATAGTGTACATTAAAGTGGGTTGTACTTGAATACTAGTTTTTTTCCATTAGCTTATTAAAGGAAAATTTTTTACTAACCCTTTTAGTGCTTGGTGTGTGAAATCTGAGCCTAGCCAGTCTATTTCGCCAAATCAGTGTTTGCTAAGGCAGGCCACATGTGGAGTAAAGGCATACAAGAAGTCTGACTGGCTCACCATTAGCTAGTAATGGCAATCTAATTGAGTGCTGATGAAGACGGAAAGTGGGAGGAGAAAAAAAAAAAAGAAAGATATGGCTCTTTGAGTTTGTTGGCTTTTTATTAAGTGCTCTGCGAAATACATTTCAGATTGAGAGCCAGTGATGTGAGCGAAACCATCAACGGACTGATTGCGCGCTCAGCCAAAGTGATTTATGTTTTTGGAGTGTGCTCTCTGGAAGATTGATGGCCTGGTGCAATGTGGGTAATGTAGTAGTAGATAATGACAAGAAGACTAATAGGTTTTGAATGAGGAAAAGAGGCAGGAAGAAGGTGAAGGAGGGGATAATGGAGTCATTTTATAAATATATTTAAACCAATGGTAGGGTGAAGTATAGCCACACACAAGTTATCAAAGTGACATGTTAACCACTGATCCCATTAGAGAGGTTGCAACATGAACAGATAGCCAGGAGTCACTTCCGAATGATGACTACTGTTTTATGGGAAAACGACATCCAACGGTGGTATCATAGGAAAGGGAAGGTTTTGTCTTGTTGGCTAAAATCCCGCTCTCTCCTGTAACCTTTTCCCCTGCTTCACATCGCTGCTGTTTTTCATTCTTACCCCGTACACATCTGCCTCACTGATAAGGGACATTTGGGCTTCGGCTCACTCTCAAAGCCCTTCGGGGCTCAACCTTTTCACTGCAGCTGCAGGAATGTGCAATGTGAAATCTTTATTTTCAGTGAATGAGATTGCTACATAAAGCTCCAATATAAACATCAACTTGTAGTGCAGATTTTCTCACATTAAAGTCTCAAACACAGTCAAATTCAGCTTGTGTTTTATTGACATATATGTTAAAATTAAACAAAACAGTGAGTAATTTTAAAGTGGAATGAAGGAGATGCATGGTTTTGACATTTGTTTCAAAATATAAATCTGAAAAGTGTGGAGTGCAAATGAATTAAGTCAATACGACTTTTTTTTCTCCAGTTACAGCAGCATATCCTGTGGTATGTTTCTACTAGCTTTGAAAATCTAGAAAGGTTTTTTGTTTTTGTTGCCTGTTCTTTTGTGAAATAGTTCAGGCTCAGTCAGATTGGAGCCAGTTTTCAAGTCTTACCACAGATTCCCTATTTGATTTAGGTTTAGACTTTGACAAAGTCTAAACCTAAATCAAGTCTAACATGAATGTAGCTCTGGCTTTATGTTTAGGATTGTTTTCCTGCTGGAGGAGTGAACATTTGTCCCAGTCTCAAGTCTTTTGCAGCCTCAACAGATTTTCCTCTAGGATTGCACTGTATCTCCCATCAATCTTCTTACCATCTCTGCCAAGCTTCCCATTCCCTGCAGAAGAAAAGTAACCACACAGCATGATGCTGCCACCATCATGTTTGGGAATAGTGTATTAATGGTAATGTGCAGTGTTAGTTTTCAAGCATAGTCTTTCGCCTCTAGACCAAAACATCTAATTTTCGTCTCATCTGACCAGAGCACCTTCTTTCACATATCTTCTCTGCCACCTACATGACTTCCTACAAACATTAATCAGGACCTCTACTTGCTTCTTTTTATTACCATTCTTCTACAAAGGCCTTTTTTTGGAATGTATATCTAAAAGCTGTCCTTTCAATAGATTATCCTACCTGAGCTGTGGATGTCTCCAGCTCGCCCAGAGTTGGCATAAGCCTTTTGGCGTTTTCTCTGATGATGGTCTGTTAGCCTAAGGGGACGTCTTGCCATATTTGTCCTAACCTGGTTTCAAACTTCTCCAAGACTTGTTTGGATGTTTTCTCATGCCTTCATTTTGGGTTTTGGGGAATTTGTGGGATCCTTTCCATCCGTTATTGCTCCTTTTGGGTTGAAACAAAGCATGGGATGAGATGAGAACCTGAAGCAATTCAACCAAGATGTATCAACATACATGTCTCTCATCAGTTTAAACAAGCCCTCCTTTGCTTAAAACTTTACTATTACATGTTCATTATCTTTCATGATCAGATTTGTCATATTTAAAAAGTGCGTACATTTCATGGCAATCATCTTGGAAGTACAAATGTTTGCAAAAAACGAACAAAACAAAGAGTTTCAAAAGAGCAAGGAAAGTACAAGTGTTTTCCACCCCTGTGTTTTAAGTGAACTCTGGCCCAGACAGCTCATGATAATCCAAACGTGTGAAGATGTTTTAACTCAAATGGTAGCCTTGAGCTGAACTCAGAGATTGCATCGATGAGGTGTTTGGCTTGTTTTTGGCTTGGTGTTCAGCTTTAGTTAATGGCAGGCTGCAGCATGTACTGTAATTGGAGATGCCCTTGTGGTAAATGGATGGAGTATGATTGTTTGTACCCACAAAAGTACCTCAAATAAATGATGGTGGTGGAGAAAAGCCACCAGGGAATTGTCCTGCTGTCAGCCATAATATGTTTTACGAAAAAAGATAAACATTTTTGTGTTTGCCTTTGTCTTTTTACAGGATTTTAAGCATTCAGTTGAGCTGGTCACCTCTCCATCACTGGATGTTTTCCTGCCTGAAGACGAGGACAACCCATACGAATCTGTGACCACCGCTGTCACACGCAAACCTTGCTCCCTTGAAATAAACCACCGGCTCAACGTCTGCGCCCGAAATGGTAAGAGGAATCACTTTGTAATTTTTCTGTGTCACATCTGCAGTTTAAAGCTCACAAATGAATAAATAGATCACCATCTTCCAAAAAATAGACTGATGGTGCGCTGTGAACATAAAGCCTGGTGTACCATGAAAGAGATTTTTTATTTTAGGTTCAGAATGCTTTGCATACATTTAACAACCTTAATCTTATTACACTTTGAATTGAATTTCTGGAAATCAATTATGTAAATAATATAAACTATATATCGATTTTATATTTTTTTTAAATCTAATTCAGGCTGAACCAGTATGCATTACTTTTCAGTTGTTTTCATTAGTAGCATTTTAGGTCATTTTAAAAACTTTTTTTGTGTATTTAGATTATTGCTCCATGATGGCTGATGGGTGAAACATCTTTCATAAACATGTACACCACATGTGTGAGTGGACAACGTCTCAAATTAAGAGAAAATATTTAAACTGAATAAATGCTAACATCTAAGCAGGGGCTGGTATGAAGTTCTAACAGTATGATAGTATAAATACCAGGTTATCTCAGGAGTTGTACAAAAATGTATAACGTGATCTAGAAAGAAAAGAAACAGAAAAGCAAGAGTTATCTCTACTGCTGCTCAAATAATAAACAGTATAGATCATTACAGTTTATAATTTTAATAATATTTAGGTATTTTTATTTAATACATAAGCTTGAACACCTTCTAAATTTAATAGCAAATTTTATAGAATGTAAATGCTGTAATTGCGTGTAATATTATAGCTTCTGCTCTTTATAGAATATCACTGGGAGCCAATGTTAGCTGGTTAATTATTCAGACTATTAGTTTATACAAAAATACAAAATCATTAAAAAGTGTAATGTTTTTTGTCACATATTTTGGAAAGTGAAACTCATATATAGGTTCATAACACATAGAGTGAGATATATCAAGCCATCGTGTCTTGTAATTATGATGATTATGGCTTACAGATAATGAAAACACTAAACTCAGTGTCTCAGAAAAATTGAATATTGTAAAAAAGTTATATTAATATTGGAAACTCGTGATGCCACATCCTAATCAGCTAATTAACTCAAAACAGCAGGAAAGGTTTCCTTAGCCTCAAAGTGGTCTCTTAGTCTGGGTCAGTAGACTACACATTCATTGAGAAGACTGCTGACTATACAGATGTCCAGAAGACAGCCTTTGACACCCTTTATGTATAGGTAAGCTACAAAAGGTCATTGCTAAAGAAGCTGGTTGATTAGACAGTGCTGTATCCATGACTTTTTTAGAAAGTTGAATGAAAGGAATAAGTGTGGTAGGAAAAGGTCCATTCAAGAATTAGGAGGTGCTTCACAAGGGGTGCACTTAGGCTGGAGTCCCCGCATCAAGATTCACTATGCACTGAAAAAAATACAACACATGGCTTGAAAACTTGATGTTCCTTCTGTCAAGCCACTCCTGAAGCAAAAACAAAGTCAGAAACATATTAGGAGACAAAGCACTGGACTGTTTATCAGTGGTCTGAAATTTTCTTTTCAGATAAAAGTAGAGTTTGCATTTCATTTGGAAATCAAGGTCCCAGTCTGGAGGAAGAGTAGATGGGTATAAAATCCGAGTTGCTTGAAGTGTAGTGTGAAGTTTCCGCAGTCAGAGATGATTGAGTGTCCACTGAGTTTCCTGAAGTCCACAGTTAATGCAGCCATCTTCCAGGAAATTGCAGAGCACACAATGACTTTTTCTGTTGCTCCCAGCATTTCTAGCAGTATAACTGGGGAGTTAATAAATAGGCATTGGCATTTAAGTACCAAGTACTTTGCTTTCTCGTTTTATCTATGATACTGTAAAAGAAATTAAGAAATGCTTTTATTTTCCGTATTGTATGTCTTTTTATCACAAAATTGTACTTGGTGCACTTGCACAGGCAAACAGCCTCACTAAAAATAACTGTCTTCATTGTTCACATTTGCAACAGGGTACATTTATGATTCAAGCTTCATTTAGCACAACATCTGCAAGCTGTGTTGATGTAGCATTTAACTGAGACTGCTCCATCACCCCTTTCTGCAAGAAATTATATATCAGAATCAAACAATGGGAAAAAACCTTTGTATGAGCATTGTTTTTTTATGTTCTTAAGGCATCTTATTGAATAAATGATTTTTCTGAACACCCACAAAGCTAATTGGCATATATTGTTCCCATTTCAAACCAAAGTAAATCTGGTTTGTGTGAGAGGAAAAATAAATGCATTCCCAACAGACACCCAGATCATGTGCTCACATGTTTAGCTTGGAAGAAAAGCTTTGCACATTAAAACAAGTGATCATATGTGTGCAGCTATTCTTAATTACTTGCCTGTGGGATACTAGTTGGAATATTAAGCTAAGAAAGCCATTTCTTTTATGATCAGGCTTTGTCTTCAGATCAGAAGTCAGTGTTAGAGATCCTGTCTGCTCATCACGTTTGGTCTGCTGAATTGTAGTTTAGGCACCCACAGAGTATGCTTCCCCTTTCGCTTGTCTCCCATTGCTAAGCTACACACTGCAGGTTGTCAGGGCAACTGCATCCCTGGCTGGTGAGTCACCTGTATGTTGCCATGGGAACTGTCTTGATAGTGACAAATCAACCCCCCTCTTTTCTTTTCCTCCCTCCCACAAACAGAGCAGCAAGAGGCTACCATAGAGGGGAGTCTCATCCCATGTTTTTTGGTTGCATCTTGATTGACTGCAAAACAGTTGATATTCATTCAACAGCTCGGGTGCAAGAAGCTGAATGTTGGGTACTTTCTGTCAGTTTCAGGATCTGTCGGTGGAAAACTGCTCGACTGACTTAAGTGAGCTGTGTGGGTGCTGTTTGTTCTCCGTTCTCTATGCTGTTTTACCTGACCAAATGGGAAGGAGAGAGAGAGAGAATAAAACCAACTCGAGCCTGGGCTTTCTACTTCTCCAAGTTTTTGCTGAAAATTTTGCCAGAAATTCCTGCTGCCTGCACACATTTTATTCTTGTAGAAAAACAGGGTGCAGATTACATTTTGAGCTGATGAAGCTGGAGACCAGTCTTAGGCTGATCCTTTACATAAATTTGAACTTCTGACACAGCAGGAAGGAAAATCCTGGATTCCTGCTCTGAGCCCAGTCACATGCCAAGCAAGCTAGACGTGGATGTGAATCCGTCTCTTTATCTGCCCCTGAGAGGAAGGATGTGATGACAGAGCAGCATGGTGTCTGTTGCTTTGAGATGTGAAGGAAAAAGCACAAACTTAATGCATTACAATTCAAAAATAGTCCCCTTCCAAATGAACTGATTACTTTTTTGTCTGAATGCTCTTGGTCTGTAAGATTATTAACAAGCCAAAAAGCAGTGCATAATTCTGAAGTGGAAGGAAAAGGATTCATGGTTTTCAGTTATTTTTACTAACAACTAACAACTAACGACTAAAACTAACGACTAAAACCCACAGCATGATTCTGCAATCACCATGTCATGCAGTCCTTGTGGTGTTGTTTTTGTGATGCTCATAGTAGTGCCAAACATACCCATTGAAATTGAGGCAAAAGATCAAAATTCGGTTCTTTCAAACTAACACATTCATACAGAGGTTTTTTGTCACACATAAAAACACCACATATCACTGCAGCTCCTTCATTGTAGTTGTCAGCCTTTGGGCACCATCCTTGACAATTTTGTTTTTTATTAATTTTTGAGAAACCTCCAGTTTATTTAATGTTCCTGGATCCCAAATTTTGCCTAAGCATCAATTCCTATCTTCACTATATCATGATAGATATATCTAATACTGTGAACATTTTTCTGTAGCTTGTTTTCTGACCTATACCTTTGAAGAATATGATTGGTTTGAGGCTTTGTACCCTCTCTGCAAATTGGCTGCAACTAATCTATGCAAATGAGAAAATGTCAGAAAAATCCTACTCAGAGAGCTGAACTTTATTTTAGGTTAGAGGAAGGCAGGTTTTCACCCAGGAAGACTGAATGCTCAGATTGAATCAAAAGGTGCTTCAACAGCATATGCATTTTGTTGTCTGCACACTTATTTAACCAAGTTACCGCAGCTTGCTTATTTTTACATTTTTCACTCCAACAAATGTTTGTTTTTCAGTTGAATTACGATGGGGGTGTCTCCTTTCTGGCTCATGAATGATTTTGTGTCCCTTTTTGAGAAGTTAGAAGATATGTGATAAGATAAGATGATATTTCTGCTCCTCTGCTTTGGTTTTTATGACCTTTGATGTGTACAAAATGTACAAGGTGTGGCAGCGGTAGAGCATGCGACCCATGTACGGAGGCCTCACTCCTCGATGCGGCTGTCCTTGGATTGAGTCCCGGCCCAGTGACGTTTGCCGCATCTTTCCGCTCTCTCCACGCCTTTCTTGTCTGCCTATTTCCAGAAAAATAAAAATAAAGGCCACTAGCACTGCAAAAGAATCTAAAAAGTGTGCTGTGCAGTGGTATTCAACCCCCTTTACACTGATGCCCTTAAAAAAAATCCCTTGTAGGTTGTAAAACACTTCTTCAAGAGTTGGACATCTTTTCTGACCACCACTTGAAACTGGAAAGAGAATAACCCAGCTGCAGTTCCACCACAACATGTAGAAGATGGTGCTCTGTTTAGATGAAAGAAAAACAGAACTTTTTGTGCTACGTGCAAAACACTCTGAGGTGAAAAAGCCATACTGAACATCACCCTGAAAACACCACTCATGGTGAAACATGCTGGTAGGGGTATCATGCACTAACTTAAAGACTCAGAGCTGCATTTGAATTGTTTAGATTGAAGCATATTCATGTGTTTTAATGACCCAGAATGAATGCTTTTGCAAGGCACTGGAGATATACCTATGCATCTGAACCGACCGCAGTCCGTGAAACGGTTATTGAAGGTTTTCAGCAGGTGCCCAATGGTTGATGAGGAATGCAGGAAAGGGACAAAAACAAAGAAAAATTGCAAAATGTTTATTAACAAATTATTAGGTTTTGTCCCGATACAACTGATCATGTATGTAAAAAAAAGAAATATATATATAAAGCCGGCTGTGCAGGTAGACAATTTCTGCAGGTGTTGCCTTCAGCTGCATTGTCACAGTTCTGCAGACTGAGAGTCTCTGAACCACTTCTCTGCCTCAAAAATCAAAGCAGCTTTATTGCATTCTTTGTGCTCACTGTCGCTCAGTCAGGCAGCCTCAGATACACCAGTAATCAGTTGTTGCTGCATAAATGAATCCTGCGTTTCCTGAGCTTCTTGTTACTATGATGGAACTAATTCTACCTTGGATGCTGCAGTATTTATGGAAATGATGCATCCCAGTGCACCACACGTCCTCTGACTTTACAGCTGTCATTTCTGACAGGAAATAAATGTAATTATGTTCGTTGTAGTGCAGCGTATATTGGGAACAGAGTTTCTAGCTTAATCCTCTAACTGCATGAGTTCTAAAGCAGTCATTAACTAAATTAAGCAGGGATTATACTTGCTGCATGGGATGGATTTGTTTCAAACAAGAGGATCTAAGTCTGCTGCACTGCTTGCCTGCAGATGCCGTTAGCCCTAATTAGTCACAATCTCTTCAATTATTTCACATGCAAAGAGCAAAATGCTTGCTATGTTAGTAAGGTTTTTGAGGATTTTTTTTAATGAAGCACACGGGCCTTAAATAGACGAAGTGTACAAATTGGCAATATGGTGCATTGATGTTGTTTTGATTTGCAAATATTTCTAAATTACAAAATATTTCTCTACTTATAGCCTATTGGCAAATCAGTCGCACATAGTGTTTGTTGTTAAATCATGAGCTATTGATTGAAAAGAAAGCCCGTGCAGATGCCTCTACAGCACTCTGTTTCATATTCTGCCGCATACTGTTGCATAAAACTCCTAATGAGCATGAATGCCACCAATTTTGGGCCCTTAATGATTTATGTATGTTTTGCATGGAGGACTGAGTATTCAACAAATAACTTGAAGCTTATTTAAAAACGAGATTTGGCGCAGAAGTTTAAATGTACAATGGATTTTCTCTAATGCAAACAGAGTCAAAACCATACATCCAGACTCAAATATATACACAATGCCCCAGTAACATTTACTTATATGTATTTTAGCAAGTTGCACCGCAGCCATATACTTTTTTAGCAAGCTTCTAGTAAAAATTGAGTGTTAATTACATTAACTTTTCAGTAATATTTTATTTTATTGAGGTAGTACTTCCCAAAGCTAGGGAGAGTAAAATTTTCCAGTCACAGGTATTTACACTTGTTAGTAGGAATCTCCCACCCAAATGAACTGGCACTTCTCTGTGGCGGATGAAGCTGTTATGCTGCTGCTCAGCTCATTTATCCCACTTTGGTCGACGCTTGCGTCTCCGTCATGCTAATGGCAGCTTGTAGTAGCTCTGGGCTCTGACATTAAAAATGTTTGGGCCCATTGACGTGTCGGAAGACAAAGTAATAAAGGGTTGTCTTCACTGAAAGCCAGAGGAAATCACTTTGGAGAACTGTTCAGCACACAGCAACACTTTTGCTTCACATTTTTGCCTTGTTTTTCACTGAGTTTCAATAAATTTACACTGTTACTTCTGTTGTTTGAGTTTGTTTCAGCTGTTGGCACTAGCTTAAAAGTTCAAAACACATTTTCTTTAAACTTGCTTGTACATTTTCCTGACTTTAAATCATGTTCTTGTTAGTTTTTTGAAAGTATTAAATGAAAAAAGGGTTTTCCCCCATGATTTTCATCAAAGAATAACCGTAAGATTCAGAGCAGAGCTATGATTTGGCTCATATGCACAAAGAGTAAACGTGTAAAGTGTGGCCCAGCAGCAGATCTGACAGCCTGAAGAACTCATCTCGACAGGTTTCATCTTGTTAGGCTCATATGAATACAGTATCTGATTAAACACTTGTCAGAACCAACCGTTCGGTAACACAGAAATGTTTGAGAAATCTTAGTCCCCTTCAACAAAATATGGTCTACTAGCTTCTGAATGTTTTACACTTTACCAGGATGTATTTTGACACTTTGAAGCCTTCCTTGAAAAATGTATACCGGGGTACTTGAAGAGTGTTGGTCACTGTCCTTGTTAATTATTTGTTTTATGGACTAGGAGAAGGCTTACAGTCGGAGGCTCTTTAGGAATTAGAGAAGCCAGGCCCTTTTAAAATGGCATTCATTGTATAAACATCCAGATTGAGAATTTTCTTGCATCTACCACTCTCCCAGTGAGGTTTTCAATACAGAGGGTATAGGACGCACAAACAAACTAGTTAAAATACCAAATTTTTGGCATGTAAAAAAACTAAAAAACATGTTCGGGGACAATAATTAAAAAAGCTTTACTTACCTGCTTTCATAGGTGTGCAAACCCTTAAAATAATACTTTGTTGAAGCTCCTGTTGATTTAACCTGAGCTTTTAACCTCCTTGGTAGCGTTCTATCTATATGCCATCTCTTGTCCACAGCCTGCACCAGAAGAACCCACAGATTTTCTTCCAAATTTAGTTGTGGACTGTGATTGGACCACTTTAAAAGTATATTTCCTCCAGGTAAAGCCATCCATTTGAGGATTTAGACTCATGATTGGACTTTCAGTGGTGCTGCAAATGAAATTCCTCTTCATCTTCGGCTTTCTTAAGTCAACTGAAGGTTTTGGGTTAAAACCCACAGGTATTTAGAAGGTTAATGATCTCATCCATGTTAACAAAACCCCAGTTTGATCTGAAGAAGACTAAAACCCACAGCATGATTCTGCAATCACCATGTCATGCAGTCCTTGTGGTGTTGTTTTTGTGATGCTCATAGTAGTGCCAAACATACCCATTGAAATTGAGGCAAAAGATCAAAATTCGGTTCTTTCAAACTAACACATTCATACAGAGGATTTTTGTCACACATAAAAACACCACATATCACTGCAGCTCCTTCATTGTAGTTGTCAGCCTTTGGGCACCATCCTTGACAATTTTGTTTTTTATTAATTTTTGAGAAACCTCCAGTTTATTTAATGTTCCTGGATCCCAAATTTTGCCTAAGCATCAATTCCTATCTTCATAGGACTATATATATCTAATACTGTGAACATTTTTCTGTAGCTTTTTTTCTGACCTATACCTTTGAAGAATATGATTAGTTTGAGGCTTTGTACCCTCTCTGCAAACTGGCTGCAACTAATCTATGCAAATGAGAAAATGTCAGAAAAATCCTACTCAGAGAGCTGAACTTTATTTTAGGTTAGAGGAAGGCAGGTTTTCACCCAGGAAGACTGAATGCTCAGATTGAATCAAAAGGTGCTTCAACAGCATATGCATTTTGTTGTCTGCACACTTATTTAACCAAGTTACCGCAGCTTGCTTATTTTTACATTTTTCACTCCAACAAATGTTTGTTTTTCAGTTGAATTACGATGGGGGTGTCTCCTTTCTGGCTCATGAATGATTTTGTGCCCCTTTTTGAGAAGTTAGAAGATATGTGATAAGATAAGATGATATTTCTGCTCCTCTGCTTTGGTTTTTATGACCTTTGATGTGCTGGATAAGTGGGTGATGGATGGACACATTCTTGTAGTTGGTTTAGCACACATAAATCTATAGATGTAAACTGTAAAGTTAAACCTGCTTACACATAAACACACATTTTCTTTGGGGAGGAATGCAACTATTTCCCATGACTGAACTCCTGGCAGATCTGAAGGAAATACAGTTGCACACACATAGGCCCATCGTAGATCCATCATCAAAGCCTTCGTGTTGACAGGCTTATGTATTCAACAGCAACATCCTCATTCTCTATATTTATCCCTCTGCTGCTTCCTTCCTTTTGTCTCGCTCACATTTTGCCAGTTTTTATTTTCTGTTTACACCCACATTAATCATTGATTTAGCCACAGGCATTTGCTGGATGATTGCATGTCTGTCTACAGTGCTGGGCTTGTGGCTTCTTGAATAAAAAACACTCAATGGGTTTGTTTGCACAGGACGACCAACAGGTACACAAAGTAGAGCATGATGTTATGCTGTCCTTGCAGGAAAATGTGTATCTGCAGCCACCATGGTCCAAATCAATATAAAATGAAACATGATGGCAAACTCACACAGTTTTGTTAGACTGTGCCATGCAAAAGTATTCACACCCTTAAACTTTTTCAGATTTTGTTGCAAACTTCAAAGCACAGGCAGATCAAATCAGGACCATTTACTTAGAACATCGTTATACTGCATTTTGAAGGGCGTTTGCCCTATTTAACCCCCAGACATTTAGTTTTAGTTTTCTCCTGATTATTTAATTGAGAGAGACCAGTGTATGAGTCTGCTGAGGGATTTGAAGATGTCTCAGAAGAAAGTTTAAATCAGCAGTTCCACTATTTGGAAAATAGTCTACCAGTGTCAACAGGCTCAGGTATGTCCATGCAAGTAAGTTCACCCTGAAAGCAGACAACAAAATGCTAAAAGAATACTCCAAAAACTTAAATGTCATAATGGGACTTACAGCAGTCTCTTGAAATTAAAGTACATGCATGTAAAATCAGAAAGTGATGGGAAATGCAAGGAGAAAACCTTTGCTCTCTAAAAAGACCAGATTAGTTTAGTTTTCCCAAAGAGAATGTGGACTAAGACCAGGACTTCTGGAATAATGCTTTTGGACAGAGGAGTCTGAATTTTATTGTTACCAGAACAGAGGGAATGTTTGGCACAAACCAAACACAGTATTCCCGGAAAAGAAAACCTCTCCTAACTATGAATCACAGAACTTTGAAGTGTCATGGTTTAGGGATGCTTTGCTGCAGCAGGAACTGGCCAGCTCACAATCTCAGAATCCACCATGAATTCTACAGTGTGTTTAAGTATGATAAAGCTGAAACAGAACTGGAGCCAAAGCAGACATGTAAATCCAACAAGGACTTGCTGACAATCAGTACGTGGAAACTCCTGGATAAAGTAACATTTCAGATTTTAAGATCCTGTGAGGCTGAAACCTTGAAACGTGATGCACATGAAAGAGACCCCTCGAATATCTCACAGCTGAAAGTGAGGAGTGGGGCAAACTTTACTCAGACAAATTTTAGAGACTGGTAGATGGCAACGAGCAGCGTTCTTGCTGTAGTTCCTTTAGCCAAGAGGCTAAAGACTAGCATTTAGGTGGTAATGTGTCTTAACTGTTTCCTCATTTAGATGTTCTTCGTGTATTAACTAAAACAAGGTTAATATTTGTTGTATAATTGCAAATAATTAGCTTTCTCTTTTTTGAGACAGAAAATAAATAAAAATCATTATGTGACTATCTGAATATTTAATATTTAATGTTTTGACGTGTACTGAAATCAAATCATAAAAAGGTGCACCCTGTTCACAAATGCGGTGACTTCTGAAGGAAGCTGGTTGCACTGGATTTCATATAAAGAAAAGGGAGGGACGAGTGATGGATACAAATGAACATCACTCTTTTCAGTTTTTTGTTAAATAACAATAAAACTAAACATGTATCCTTCCATTTCACAATCATGCACTTCTTTGTATTGGTCTGTCACATAAAATCGCGTGAAAAACAAGATTGTTTGTGGGTGTAACGCGACTGAATGTGAGAAATAGAGGGGGTTTGAATACTTCTGCCTAGGACAGATTTATAAGTTGGTTTCACTGACAGCCATGTCGCCATGTGTGTGTTTGTGTGTGAATCATTCTTGCTGGGTATCACACCATAATTGGATGATACTATGACCTCTGATTGGATCTTTGTAGGCAGGTAGCAGCTGACAGAAAGCTGCAATTATATTTGTGTATGGATGTCAGCACCTCTTCCAACGGTATTACAACAAAGTAAATTGGTTTCTTTTTTGTGTTTTCCAGCAGATGCTTTGACTATTTCATTAACACTCCTCTGTCCTTCCCCCTATCCCCCCTTATCTTCTGTTAAATGGTCGTTCACTGGGGAAATTAGCTTCGCAGTCATTGTCCACTCACTGTCTGTGTCTGAGATCATTGTACTGGGCAGTGCTCATATTCTGCTGTGGCTGTTGCTATGGCTTTTCAAATTACAGAAGAACATCTCCTCACCACAGCCTTATGCTATCATGTCGGTGATTGCCAGTGTAGTGGGTGGAAGTGTGCAAGACATTAAGTGTAGATCTGAAGTCTTTTGATTTTCTCTTCTGACCCAGTCCACACAACAGAGCATTGCTATGCCAATGCAACTGGTTCAGCTTCACTCTTACTCTTATTTAGAACTGCTAAATACAGGGCAGAAATATCAGTTTTATCAATAATTACATTAAACATGCTATATACAATATTTTCTAAAAACATCAGGTTTCACTAAGTTACTTAATACTATATTATCATTTCAAATTCCTCCAATATCAAGGAAAATAAATAGTTACAAATGTTAGAAAGTGTAAATTGAAAAAAAAAAATCTGTATGTTCCTTATCAAGGTCCGGGGTTCTCAAATTTTACGTGTAAAAATCCAAGTTTGATTTTTAGAACATGTCAAAGGGCCTTGAATAAGTATGGATAAAAAAAGGTTTTGTGCTACTGGTTGTTTTCCTTCCATTTTCTAAAGGAGATGAATCAGCATGCTTACCTAAATATACAGGGGTTAGACAATGAAACTGAAACACCTGTCATTTTAGAGTGGGAGGTTTCATGGCTAAATTGGACCAGCCTGGTAACCAGTCTTCATTAATTGCACATTGCACCAGTAAGAGCAGAGTGGAAAAGGGTTTAATTAGGAGGGTAAGAGGCACAGTTTTGCTCAAAATATTGAAATGCACACAACATTATGGATGACATACCAGAGTTCAAAGAGGACAAATTTTGGTGCACGTCTTGCTGGCACATCTGTGACCAAGACAGCAAGTCTTTGTGATGTATCAAGAGCCACGGTATCCAGGGTAAGACAGCATACCACCAAGAAGGACGAACCACATCCAACAGGATTAACTGTGGACGCAAGAGGAAGCTGTCTGAAAGGGATGTTCGGGTGCTAACCCGGATTGTATCCAAAAAACATAAAACCACGGCTGCCCAAATCATGGCAGAATTAAATGTGCACCTCAACTCTCCTGTTTCCACCAGAACTGTCCGTCGGGGACGCCACAGGGTCAATATACACGACGGGCTGCTATAGCCAAACCTTTGGGTCACTCATGCCAAATGCCAAACGTCGGTTTTCAATGGTGCAAGGAGCGCAAATCTTGGGCTGTGGACAATGTGAAACATGTATGGTTCTCTGATGAGTCCACCTTTACTGTTTTCCCCACATCCGGGAGAGTTACGGTGTGGAGAAGCCCCAAAGAAGCGTACCACCCAGACTGTTGCATGTCCAGAGTGAAGCATGGGGGTGGATCAGTGATGGTTTGGGCTGCCATATCATGGCATTCCCTTGGCCCAATACTTGTGCTAGATGGGCGCGGACTACCGAACTATTCTTGAGGATCATGTGCATCCAATGGTTCAAACATTGTATCCTGAAGGCGGTGCCGTGTATCAGGATGACAATGCACCAATACACACAGCAAGACTGGTGAACGATTGGTTTGATGAACATGAAAGTGAAGTTGAACATCTCCCATGGCCTGCACAGTCACCAGATCTAAATATTATTGAGCCACTTTGGGGTGTTTGGAGGAGCGAGTCAGGAAACTTTTCTTCCCCCCAGTATCACGTAGTGACCTGGCCACTATCCTGCAAGAAGAATGGCTTAAAATCCCTCTGACCACTGTGCAGGACTTGTATATGTCATTCCCAAGACGAATTGACGCTGTATTGGCCACAAAAGGAGGCCCTACAACATACTAATAAATTTTTTTGGTCTAAAACCAGGTGTTTCAGTTTCGTTGTCCAACCCCTGTAGTGTGTTTTAAATTGATCTATATTTAACTGATGTACTTTACTTATGTTTTACCACATAACTAATTATTTTAACATATTATTCATCAGTATTGCATGTTCATTAAAAAGGGGCTATTTCCCTTCTTTTTTCGACTCTAGGCAATTTTAAACTCCGTTCTTGAACTGGGTTTCTTAACAATAACAGAAAAAAACAATTAGACAGCCCAATGGATGCTTTCAACTGATCCTTAATTCACATACAAGAATAAACAAAACAAAACAAAAATACTTAAAGTCTCCAGACAAAGTTAAAAGGCACTGTTTACCTTCAGTGAGCTTCCTGAACCTATTAGGGTCCTATTTACTTTTTTTTTTCCAAATTCCATTTTATTTTAAATTAAATATTTGTTTTGTGTCCATTTTGATTTTTCTGAATTCTTTGTTTTTCTAAGTAACATTTGTAAAGTTTAAAAATGATCTAATTACAGTGTATAATCAATACATTAAATTTCAACTTTGTTTGGTTTCACTTTGGTTATATCCTACTGAATGTGAGAAGAAAGTAAAACTAGAAATTTTAACTTCTAGTTTTATTGAGGTTTTTACAAAATGTACAAAAGCTGGTGACTTTATTGTGTGCTGAGTTAAACAGTTTTTTCCTCTCTGTTATTTACACCTTTAGACCTTCTGAAAAAAATTACATCAGTTTTATTTCTAAGAGTGATAAAATTAAGATTGATTTGTGATTAGGACAATGCAATGAATTTGTCAGTCATTTGCTGTTATTAATATGAATAGCTGAATAACATTCACCTGTGTGGACATTAAACCAACCTTTCTGAATTGAATTCTCAGTTTAAAGCCACAGAAAGCAGGCAAGCATATTTTATCTTTATCAGTAAATATATTTGAATAGCATTAACAAAGTAAAAATGGAACCAAAATGCTGCAGGTAAAAAGAAAACAGCATGGGACCAAACATCGAGCCTTTTCTCTATTTTGTTTACCAAATCTCCATGCATTACCAGTTAAGAGGCACAGAAAACAAGCATTTAATATTAATGCCAAATTAGCCATGTTCCTTCTTCCACCACTGTTGGAGAATTTGTTAAATGAGCTGGAAAAGGTTAGATTAGTGTTGTTAGATACATTTTCCATACGTAGCTGCAAATTCTTTTGTGTTTAGGTTTATTCAGCTGTTTTAGTAAATTAAAAATATTGAAAAGATTAGAAAATATCAGAATTAGAGATAGCTGTATAGACATTGGTCATTTTAAGACAAAATAACAGGGAACAACCAAACAAATCTTTGCTTTGTCTCTGTACCTGCCTCTTGCTCCAAGGTCACTCGTCCCATGGAGCTGTGAACGAGGAGAAGCACAGTAACCATGACAACTACTCAACAGGCCCCACACCAGACTGCTCGCCCCCCTCCCCTGACACAGCCCTGAAGAACATCGAGAGAGTTATCCGCCCACAGGTGAATGTGCACTCACACACTAATGTATCCTAGCATCCACCCACGAGTAACTTATACTCTCACACACCCACACAGACAGACAATGATTAGCAGGTTTCTTTATATTTATGTCTTTAAATTTTTCTGTCTGCATGTAAAGTCTGCAATTTTATATTTTATATGAAAACCAACCAAATGTTAAATACGCTTGTCAGATATTTTTCTAAAGTAAATGGTAGGCTTGATTAAAAACAAAAAAACAAACAAAAACTGTTTCAATTACAACTTACTTTGCAACATCTGCTATTAGGAATTAACATCTGACTGTTTAACTGGTCTCAGCTTTTTGGGTGTGAATGATACAAGCATGCAGAATATCATCTGAGAAAAACAAGTACAATGGGCTATGCCTCTGTACATGCAAATGCACTCAGGTTACAGACAAACCCTTTTAACTGCATACCTGATTAGCAGCTATAATAATGTTAGGGACATACTTGAATGAGTCCCATGAATTGACTTTTTTTGGGAATTATTGTAATTATTGAAAGAAAGCAGCTGAAAGTCACACTTTTCTACAGGTAGTAAAACCATGTTTTATTCTTGAGGATTTAACTGTGTTTGATAATAATAGCTGTTGAAACTATATTCTGAAGTCACAGTAGGTCATGTTTTTAATATTTCAGTAAATAATTTGCTGTGTAAAATAATTGTCGTTTGCACTTTGTTGCGTCAACATCGATATGTGGTAATGGTGTTTCTGTGATACAGAGGTGTAGCTCCACAAGCTCTTTTTTTATATCTGTTTTAAAATGCATAGAACAAATTGGGAAATTCTAGTTGTGTAATGTTTTATATTGTCATGATTTTTACGATGTCTTGCACTAAAATTTGATAAAAACCCACCCTTTACCATTCCAGTTTGTAGTTTAATCTATAAAATGAACATCCATTAAGTATAGCATGAAGTATATGGAGTTTAAAGTGATGCAGAGGGAAAAGTTGAAAGAGATAATATAGAAAGCTTCATGGTCTTTAGCTGATTTGGCAACACAAGAAATGAGTTGGACCAAAGTCTGAAGCTAAACAAAATACACTATGTATTGAAGGGGACATTTCATGCTTTTAAATTCTTCCTTTCCATATTTAAATAATTCATATGTGGTCTGCATAAAGTGGCACTGCAATGCTTTGGTTTGAATTTGTCGTTATTGTAGCTCCTCAGGCGTTTGTTTACTCATATTTTAAGATTCCTTTTTGACAATCTTGTTTTGCTGCGGTCTCTTTAAATGCAAACAAGCCACTTCACACGCCGCCCCCCTCCAGGCTGGGGAGCCATACAAGCCATTCAAGATTCCATTACTTTACTTGACCTCAAGAAATATCAACAAATGTCTGAAAAACAAGAAGTATATTCAAAATCATTGCACTAACAATTTGCTACGTTTACTAATGCATGAGAACAACAGCACTAAAACTAATATTGTAGGTGTAAGCTATCAAATCTAACAAACAACAGCGATGATGATTAACAGGCTTTTGCTGAGCTGAAATCATCTAAATCAGGTGTGTTAAAGCAGGAAAACGTCAGGACCTCGCGAGGACTGACTTTGAACACCCCTGCCCTAGTAGGCTACATAAAAAGGGAAAAGTTAAGGAATTCATAGTAGTAACAAAAGCTGTAATCCCATTACTAATGTTACTGACAATATTTTTACACCAACTACATGTAAGATACCTTTTAAAATGTTAATGCTACCACAGATTGAATGAACACAACTTTTAAACAAGACCCCAGCATAGTTAACGAGTTAAGTAATGCTAGCATCAAGAACATCACTGAATGCATTTGGATCATGTGTTTCCCAAGGCAAAAAGGGCAACCAAAAAGATTGAAAAACTGTTTGTTTAATGTTATTTAAAACACACAATAAGGTGATGTCCTTAAGGAGCTAAAAGCGAGCACACAGCGCTAACAATGGCAGGAGGCACGAAGCTGTGCTATCAAAACAGCCAGTAAGTTATATCAACACCTCAACAATCAAGCTTGCTGTGATTTTACCATTATCTGCAGCTTACCTCTTTGCTCTGTCCATCACTTACTTAGACAGAAGCAACTGACCCCTCAGTCTTTCGGCTAATCCTCCTTCATACTGGGCGAGGGTGCTGAAACACTCCTCCCTGAAGTGCACCGCGCAAATGAAGAGGACTTTCCCCACTGATGTCGGCACATTTCCATGAAAAATAAAATTTAACCAGGCACTCTGAAGAGGTTCTGATCCTGGGGGATGGTGTAATGACTGGTGTGGGTTAATACACCCCCCAACAGAACATTTAGATTTTTCCGCTTGCTGCTACGGGATCCTTCAACTTGAACTACAAGAATATTGTAACAAAAACAAATGGTAGATTCGCTGGATTGGTTAGCCGGAAGTCCGTGACCATCTTTAAAAGTTCCACAGAAAATACTGTGACTTAATGGAGAACAAAACTTATTAGAAAATGGAGAAATCTAAACAGACTGACCAAATATGACCCAAAAAGCATCTTAATATATCATAGCAGGATCTGGAGTGACTAAATTCATATTTTCTAGACTTTCAGAGACTCCAAAAAATGTGTTTAAGAGCTAAAAAAGTGGATTTTGCATGATATGTCCCCTTTAAAACAAATTAATCGTTTTCTAGTCAAGCATATATATTAGGTTACTGCTTTAAAAGACCTGTGCAACTGCAGAGTAGATTGATGAGCTGTTTCCGATCTCATTTCAAACTCAGCAATTTAAATGCAATAACTCAGCCTCATTAGTGACTCGAGCTAAATTTATTCCTCTCACTTGTGGCTATGAGTAGATAGTATCAGATACTGAGGAGCTTTGCGGATGTTTCACACCTTGATAATTAAAGGCAGTTGTTTTCTCACGGAGCGGATGATGTGCCATAACACTAACTTCTAACTCAACTCCCTGTTCACTGCAGGGAGTCATATTCAGAATGTTTAACAAAGGAGTTTGGTAAACAGTCTGCCTAATGTTGGTTACAAAGTTGTAGCATTTTTTCGACTGTGCCTAACTTGAGCAATTTTGATGGTGGTGAGCTAAACTGTCTTTTGCCCCAAAAGCCGCATTTTGCTTATTGTATCATTTTAATAAAAGTAGAACATCACTGGATGACAGATTTGTTTTACTGTCTTTAAAAATCAGCAGTTTTTGTGTTAATGTAACATCTCTAAATGCTCTTTAACATCTGTTTGGTCGCTCCCTCTTCCTTAAAACCAAAACACAGCATGCTGGAGAGTTATCTGGATGCATTATGTGGATGTGAACTACTTATGAGACTTATGGGAAAAATTATACTTCATGGTAAATGGTAAATGGCCTCCACTTCTATAGCGCCGAAAATCAGTCATCCACCCGTTCATATACACATTCACACACTGACAATGGTAGACTACACTGTAGCCACAGCTGCCCTGGGGCGGACTGACAGAGTTGATGCTGCTATACAATCGCCACCACAGGGCCCCCGGACCACCATCAGCAGGCTAGGCGGGTGAAGTGCAAACCCACTGGTTACAGTACCACCTGAGCCACCATCACCCCATTGATTGGCTGTATAGTCATTTAAGACATCTCTTAGGTGGAATTACAAATCCTTCAAGAAGGATTTTTAGGTTTGGGAGGTAATAATGAAATGAAGAAGCTCTTTAAAATGAACAGCTTCCATATATCCCCTCATCTTGAATAGGTCCTTAAAATTTCCAGATTAAACTTCTTAGATTAAACTTTCTTTTTCTTTTCTAACGTTTGCAGAGTGATCCCAAGCCGTGCCCAGCAGGCCTCTGTTCGGCTTGAAGTGTACATAATCAAGAAGCACAAGAGTTCAGTTTTATAGCTCATAATTAATACTCATGAATTCATTTTATCTGGTTTTAGTGCTCCCGCTGGCAGCTCACACATTCAGTACACACAACTCACAAGCCCAGATGAGAAAACAAGAGCTGCTGTATTTATTTGGATGCATAGAATGTCTCGCTGTAGGGCAGGCTGTATATCTTTAAATTTTAAATATTAATTGGGTGCTGTCAGACTCCCAGAGGGGGTTCAAGTAAAAATATGGATTTCACGGCATTTTCTAAACTGGATGAACTTGTATGAAGATTTGATTTTATTGTTTCCACATAATTAGTTTAGAAAGGTATATTTGTTCAAATCTAGACAGAACCTCAAATTAATGCCTGGAAATAGGAATAAAATACACACATAATGCAGGATGTTACAGTTTGTTCTCCCTCCTTTGGTATAAGTCTCATTCTGGGCTGTTGCAGTTTAGTATTTTAAGAACAAAATCCTGCTTTAACATTTAAAAAGAGGGGAACACTAGCCACCGACTTGAAAAGCAAACATGATCACACAGACTATGTTGCTGGGGTCTAAATTCTTCATGTTTTGCTCATTTGTATGTCTTTATTCTTTGCTTCGTGTCCAAACTGTCAGCTGAACACGTTAGATCTCCAAAAGCTCCTATTCTGAGCCCGACTGAATGTGAAACGCTGAGTTGAAAGGCGCAGAAAGAGTGGAAGGTCTTAGATGACTGCACAACATCATGGGGTTATCAGCTTCATGCCCACTGGCTCTGTGTCCTACTTTGCTGCCTGTGTGAATCATTTGAAAGTAAAAACCCCTTCTTGGTCATGAGGTAGTTTTTGATTATAAGGAGCACATGATGAAACTCATGTCTGAGCAAATAGAGTAGGAAGCTGCTCTCTGAGGAGATCTCATGGTCTAATAAGATACTGCAATCAATCTACATATTTAATGTGGCTTTAATGTGTAAAACGATTGACATTCAGTAAGTAGCAACATTAAGTTTTTTTCCAGTTGTGTTTGCCTAACAATCAAAGTTTAAAACTTTTGTTATTGAATTTTTTGTAAAAAAAACATTTGGAAGTTGTGGAAGTCTGGTTGGATGAAAAAAGTAGAATAAAAGTAATTGTTGATAAAGTACAATATAATATATCTATTCATACATTGTCCTCTACTTATTCTAGATCAGGTATTAGGAGTAACAGGTCCAGAATAGACACCAAGACATCCTTCACAGCAACACTGTCCAGGTCATTCCAGGGATTCCTAAGCTGTTCCCAGGTCAGAAGGACTATATTGTCCCTCCAGCATGTACTGTGTCTGCCCCAGAGTCTCCTCTTAGCAGGTATGGCATCTCATCAGGTTGCCACCTGCATGCCCACCTTTGGAGGCTTCCCTGGTAGGTGCACTCAGAAGATACCCCTGGCAGATTCAGATCTCACTGGAGGGACCTAAAATCCCTTTTGGCCTGGGAACTCCTTGAGGAAGCCCTGGAATAAAGTGGAGAGTGCTGCTTGGGGGACAGATGTCTGGTTTCCGCTCCTGGACTTGCTAACTTCATAATCCAATTTGATTAAAAAAATAATCAAACAGATGTGTTTTGTGAGTTTCAGGTGTAGGATATCATGTCAGGTCATTCAAAGAAGTAAATAACATACCTGCTAGTCACTGATTTGCAAAGTTGTATAGGAACCTGTTATGGAGGCAGGTTAAAGTGACATACCATTTGTCCCATTACTTCAGTATTTTTAATGACAGTGGAAATCAGCAAAAAATATTAGCCTCATATGATTGTTCAATTTGTCTGCCATTACATTCAACCAGTTAAAATTCACAAAACACTCCTGTTTACTAATGTGTGCTGAACCACAGCAGTCGCATTGGCTCCCTTTCAAATCATGCGGGTCTACTTTCCCTCAAAAGAGGGTGTGGACGTTAACTAAGTTCTCAGATCTTTGAATCCATCTATTGATAGATGATATGACTAGCATGTCAAGCTGAAATCATGCAGTGAGCTCCCTTCTGCAGATAAGAGCCTGACTGCTGCCAACTGCTCCCTAGAACCCCACTTAAAATCATTAAAACCATCACGAAGTGTTGCCTATTTTGGGGTAAAAGCCAGGTCACTTTTAATGGTGGTGTTAAATTGGTGTAAAACCTTCATTCTTCTGAAACTGCTGATCTACTGGGATTTTCATGCACTACCGTCTCTAGGGTTTACAGAGAATGGTCCGAAAAAGAGAAAATATCCAGTGAGCGGCAGTTCTGTGGGTGCCACTCCTGTCAGCTAAGAACAGGAAACTGACACTACAATTCGCACAGGCTCACCATAATTGGACAATAGAAGATTGGAAAAACGTTGCCTGGTCTGATGAGTCTCGATTTCTGCTGCGACATTTGGATGGTAGGGTCAGAATTTGGCGTCAACAACATGAAAGCATGGATCCATCCTGCCTAGTACCAATTGAGCATCGTGTCAACGCCACAGACTACCTGAGTATTGTTGCTGACCATGTCCATCCCTTTATGACCACAGTGTACCCATCTTCTGATGGTTACTTCCAGCAGGATAACACGCCATGTCATAAAGCATGAATCATCTCAGACTGGTTTCTTGAACATGACAATGAGTTCACTGTACTCAAATGGCCTCAACACTCACCAGATCTCATTCCAATAGAGCACCTTTGGGATGTGGTGGAACGGGAGATTCGCATCATGGATGTGCAGCCGACAAATCTGCAGCATCTGTGTGATGCTATCATGTCAATATGGACCAAACTCTGAGGAATGTTTCCGTCAGTTCTGAAGGCAAAAGGAGGTCCAACCCGGTACTAGCAAGGTGTACCTAATAAAGTTGCCGATGAGTGTATATCAGGCTTAATAAATAGTATTATAGTGAAATCTTAGAAATCAGATGGCATGTAGGTTAGAGTTTGCAGAAAGCGGAGGCTATAAATTCATTAGAAGAATAGCCTCAGAACCATGCAAGTCTGTTTGAGGGTGTACCTTTAATAAAGAAGAGTATTTATCCTTGCGTGAAGAATTATACAGTGGTCTACAGTGCACACTTTAAAAGGAAGTGCCTACATAAGCATTTCCCCCTAAGAGCAGACCTAGAGGCTGTGTGATTGAGTGGCTAACCCCCTGTGATGCATGAATACAGAGATGCACGTAACTCCAGTGGAGCGGAGATAAGGCAGAACAGCTAGAGGCCGATCCTGAGAGGCAAAGATAAGGTATTTGTGCAGAGGTTGAGAGGCTATACAGAAACTGAACACTCCATGTAACAAAGGGGTCACATACATTTTTACCTTTAACTGACTTCATCTTCCTTCCACTTTGCTTCCTATTTTTAAGTCACATCTTTTCTCAATAGCATTTGACCAATTGTGAGTTTACATGCTCTTCTATTATATCTATTGTATTTTATATGTTTTAAATGTCTGTTTGATGTTTTTTCTTTATCTTTTATTTATTTATTTTAGTAGGTATAGCACCTTGGTGCCATAAAACTGGCTGTTTTTAAATCTTCTTTATAAATAAATTCTATTTGGATTTGGATTCATCATATACTGGTTATTAACTTCATTAGTAAAAAGTGGGTCTACACTGAAAACTGTACATACCAATTTGGTGACTTCAGGTTGGTTATATTAAAAAAAGTACTATTATGCCCTACTTTACTTGAGCTGCTCCTAGACATAATACCCTAATAAAATCCATAGAATTAAGTTTGTGGTTGTAACTGTTCGAACAGTCTAAATACTTTTGCAAGGTGTGGTGTTAATAATCTCTTGATTATTCTTTAAACTGTAAACTTGTTTAAGTCTTGACATATTTTAGAATTTCAGTATATGAAAGAGTTTGTTAAATGTCCCAAACTAAAATCACACAGTGATATTCTTTCACTCAACCTGGTATTACTTTCCATGTGAGTGTAAGGAGACCTTTGTGTGTGTGTGTGTACAATTTAAATATATCTGTTTTCCAGCCTTTGCCGCCCATGAGGAGAGACCTGGGTCGTACACAGCTAATTGAACAGAGTAAAGCTAATGCTGAAAGGTCTCCTGCGGGAGTTAAACTTCTGAGCTGTTTTCTGGCATTCCCCACCCGTATTAAAGGATTTGTATGTAGCATTTTGATGATTTTAACAAATCAGGGGGGCTCATACACATCATTAGTTTTGAGCCAAGAGATTTGGTAGCCTCAGCTGGCCTCTGTGCAGCATTTTAAAATTATTGCTGCCAAAAATGTGGAGGGAAAACAGCTTTAATGTTTTGTAGGAGATTAGTAGCGAAAGGCCAAATACTACTTGATGAAACCAGGCTGCATTAAAGTATTCTGATCGAGAAGATGAGGAATCACTTTATTAGAATAAAGTGTATTCAAAGTGGATTAGCAGTGTAATTATTTTGCTGTGAAAATAATGGCAATGCAAGGTTACATGTTTCAAGGTTACAAAGTAACTTTCGTAGTTTTTTAAATGAACGGGTATTATATGCCTCTTTTCCATTCATGGTTCCATCAATTCACGGCCCCACTCAGCAGTGAACAGCAGTCGGTCCACGTCCCCAACGAGACCTGCTGCCTAGCAGCTACCAAAAGAAGCAGTACTAGGCCGGAAAAGCCAGTAGAAGCAACACAATTTATGAACTACATGAACTGTACTTTTCTATTTTCTATTTAACCCACTAAAGAAATCTCGAAGCATTACTTAAGGTTAAAAATAAGCATATAAAACATGCAGATGGCTGAAACATTGCCTGTATTTGAATATATAATATTGGTACTAAGTGCTTTAACATAATTGAATAAGGACAACATTCTAATGATATTTGGCAATATTGGGAAAAATTGGGAAAATTTTTTGATTAGTTAAGATGTGAGAATATAGCAAGTGATTACAATTCATTGAGGGGATTCACTTCCTGCCATGTAATTTAACAAACCAAAATGAAACTTAATAAAGATGCTTAAAGACAAGAAAATGTAGTTCATAAAGTGTGTTCACATCTTTTTTATGGATATATTAGGACACAGATTTAGAATGTGGACAGAAAAACAGCAAGATCCCGAAAACAAGACATAATGATGCATGCTCATCCTAATTACTGTTAATAAAATCACAAGGGAAGTTGCCCTGTCATCTAAATATATCAATTACCATAACCATAAAAATAATTACCTTTCAGTTGCCTGCTCTATTTATCTTACCACTGGCATCAAAGGGGACGTAATTGAAACTGCAATGATTTAAATAAAAAGTGTCTTTTAGGGCTGCAAAATAAATCATGTCCCTGCTGTGATTTAATTTTTTAGTATTTTCCAAAATGTTCGAACCACTAATCAGCCGAATGTTATGCTAATTACATTCTTCATACGTCAGCCACAATTGCTTTGCCACAGCCACAACCTTTTTCTTCAAGATTTTTAAGCCAGTGTTGATTTTGAAGGTGTATGTCGTTTATTAGCACCTAGACACATTAGAAAGATGTTAAACAGCATGTTTTCCCCCCACGTGATGCTGTTATAGCTGAGGGAGAAGGTTCCTCCTGAACCTCAGTCAGCCATGGAGGACCTGCCCCCACTGTGTGTGTGTGCTGTCAGTGTGTGTGCTTCTGTGTCTAAGCTCATTAATCCCCTTCCAATCGGCCATGACATGTTCATTAGCCTGCCGCCCGTTTGCATTGTTAATTCCAGGCTTCATCCAGAGCTTCAGTGTGTTTTCTGGTGTATGTGTGTATACATGTGTAGCAGAAGAGTTTAATAAGCTTTGAATCCGGAATGAAGATGTAGAGGCCAAGTACACAGACAAGGCTGTTAAGTCCTGTGATAAAGAAAAGTTGAAGTTGCATTTCGACTCATTAAACATCTCATAGGAAAACAAAAACACCACTTGGCTGAACTTTAAAATGGCACAATACTGTAGCTCAGTCACATGGTTGGATGACGGTTTGATAAATTGTGTGTCTTTTGTTGTTCAGCCTGCGGCAAAGTAAACACCAGGATATAGCAGCAAGTAGATTCATATCAGAGTAAATTAATAAGCAATCTGTGTTTATTGCATATTTCTTTTCTAATAACTCTAAATCTTTCTAATTGTAATATCTGAAAATCTTGGACATGAATAAAGTGTAATCTTGTTCAATGTCTTGCAAAATTACCTGTACTCCTTCAGCTTCACATTTTGACCACAAACCTCCATTTATATTGTTTTTTATGTAATATAACTGTGAAGTTACTCTTGTGCTGTGGTGGCAGCATCATGGTGTGGGGAGGCTGTTCTTCAGCGATACAAAGAAACCGATAAAGAGGTTGTGTGACCAACAGAAAATGTATTTATTTACCCCCTAAGTCTAGACTTTAACTATGCTTTGATCCAATCCGCCCCTGTGTAGCCCTGGCTGTATGTTTAGGGTTGTTGTGCTGCTGGAAGGTGAACTTTCTTAGTTTCTTTCAGCCTCTAGCATGTTTTTCTTCCAGTATTGCCTTGCATTTAGCATCATAGTTAAATGCAGGACATTTAGCTATGTAGCTATCTCAACTAAGCTTCCCTGCACCTGTCTAAGAAAAGCATCCCCACAGCATGATGCTGCCCCCACCATGATCCCCCCCTGGGATGATGCATTTAGGTTGATATTTAGTTTATCATGTAGAGAAAAAACTTTTCAATGTTGATCTCCACTGAATTGAGCTCCTACTTAGATGTCTCCTGGCTGGTGTAAACTTCAGTCATCATCTACTTCTCCTACGTTGTAGCTGAATATATAAAATACATCAAAATTTGTGGTTGTAACATGACAAAGTGTGACGTAGCTCAAGGGGCGGAAGTATGTTTGAAAGGCACTGTATCTGCATTTCTTTTGTAATATGAGCAAAGTCCAATAGAAAGATTAATAGAATACAGTCCTATTTTTGACATCAGGCTTGTGTATTCTCCTCTTCTGTTCCCATTCAAGGTGATTCCCCATTTGCCTCATATATCATTGTCATTATTCCTGATGGTTCTCTGCATTGTTGGGATCTTGGCTAGTTGATGCATTGGACCTTTAAACATCCCTGGTCTCTTGCTGGTTGCTGATGCTGAAGTGATATTCTCCGAAAAGGACAGAGAGCTGTAAAATAAAAAAGAAAAGATGTTTATTGCAGTGCCTTGTACTGGAACATAAAGCTATCTTTGATTTGTCTCTATGCTCCTTGTATATAGAGCATGTATTACATTTTAAATGCCTTTGTAAATGTTCTATTAGATTGAGATCTGATTGCCATGCCATTGAATTTATCTGCCTGTTTAAAGTGACTGCTCTCTTATTGGAGCTATGTTTCCTGTTGAGGAGTCCAGCCCTGTTTGCGTAGGTAGACTTGGGCTTGCATTTGTTTTAGAAAAGCATATCGCATCCTTGAATTGACCTGAAAATGGTGCCATTATTACGAATGATGTTTCACAAAGCCAGAATATTCAGCTGTTGAAAGAAATAGACTTGTGCAACATCTGTGATTTGTGTATTGCCTTTCACAAGTAAAAGTTGTCTTAATTTTACAGCTAATTAAACTGTGTAAGGGTAGTTAAAAGCAAATGCAAGTATATGTTTATAGCTACTATAATCCAGCGCAAAGAGTCAAATGCAACACCCAGCTATATGATAGATTTTAATATAAACCTGTCGATAAAAGAAAAGAATAAGTTTCTTTCACTATTTTAACCTACTTTTTTCATTTTTTCTTTTACCTAAACACTATAGTTAGAGGAAATATAGAAATCTTGGGTAGAAAAAATTTTTATAATAAACTGAATTTGAATGTATTGTTTGAAAACTAGGATCAGTTGGAATGTATGTACTTGACTTGGAATCTGTATGGTTTGAGTGATCTGATTTTGTAAAGTGCCTTGGGACAACATGTGTAAATTGGCACTGTATAAAATGTTAGGGCTTGGCTCATTTAGCCATAACAAAAGCATTGGGAGACACAGATGTAACCAATGAAGCTGTTTGTTGAGCCAAAACAATACAGTAATAATCGATCAGTGTGTGTGATCAGTGTATATGTCGAGCTGATGTAGGTGCATGTAGAGGCGTACCATGAGTGAACTCTATAAAATGTTAAGCAATGTTAAAGATGTTAAAATTAAATAATAAGTGAGTCGAGATTGCGGCCCACAGCAGCATGGCTGTAGTTTAAATCAGGTAGAGCAAGCAGGATGGAGCAGAAACCCCACGCCATCACACATGGAAGGGCAGCTCTTTTTAAAGGCTGGAGGTGTTGGGCCCTAGTGGATCCAGTGGGCTAACACTTCAGGTGCACCTCGTAAAAAAAAAAAGACAGATGTTAAGGACAATATTAAGGACGGATCCCCACATGTTTAAAGAGAATGGACTGTGACACCCCCAGCCACAAAGCGCGGGTTCCCCCTGGGAATGCTGAGCAAAACAATACCCAAGTGAAAAGATTTGTTTTTCTTATTTCTTCCGTATGTACAAATATATATAATATACGCATTACCGACCATATGCACGCCAAAGGTCTAGCAGTTCACAGTCTAGCCAGCTCAGCATTATCTCCTCGCCAATTACCCAACCCCAGAAACTGGTGTCTCTGTAAAAAATTTAGGAGTGAGGACAGTGGCAGAAAGAGAAATCAAAAGAATCTTGAATAAGAACTCAGAATAACAATATTAGACTATAGTCCAGGTGTGTAGGAAAGCACATCAACAACAACACTATTCTTTCCTTTGACATTCTGTATGTCTAAAGAATAGGACTGCAGAAAAATCGACCAGCAGGTCAAATGCTGGTTTAAACATTTTAGAGCCGTCATAAACATGAGTGCGTTGTGGTCTGTGTGCACAATGACAGGAGCCCCACTACCAAGATACACTTCGAAATGTTGCAAAGCTAAACTTAAGGCGAGCGTTTTCTTCTCGGTGACGGAATAGCTTAATTTGTGTTTGTTAAACTTTGGAGAAGTAACTAACTGGCCTGCAAATGCCCAGGTCATCCAGCTGTGTCAGTGCTGCACCCGTGTCCACATGGCTGGCATCCACACAGAGCTGGAAGGAGTAGTTGAGTCGCGGCCCAGCCAGGACAGGAGCACAGCAAAAGAGCTATTTCACCTGCTCAAATGCCTGTTGACAGAGAGGAGACCATTCATATTTAGCATCTTTGGACAACAGACTGGTTAATGGAGCTACTACCAAGGAAAAGTGGTATGACCACCTAGACCAAGGAAGAACATGAGATCTTTTTTTTAACTAGAGCCGGAAACTGCTGAACTACTTAGGGTTAGGTTGTCCAACATGTATTTTACCTCTGCATCAAGATATTTGTGCTTTTCAGTATTTAAAAACTTTGTTTAATGGGTTTGGCTTGTTCAACACTGATTGTCGCGTTTCAACAAATTTGTAAGACTAGGTGTATCTAAAAATAAGCAGGGAAAACTGTGAATTAACTCTGCTATTTGTTTAAGACAAGTTTCAGGCAGGTGTAATAACAAAACATCCAACTTATGCATGTTGAGACGGTCGTGCATAACGGCGCTGTCCGTGGTGCTAGTTTCATGTCCAGTATTGAGTCCTAAATCCACAGCCTTAGCCGCACAGGCTGCACGAACCTGGTCAGGAAAAGACTGTACACTAGACTCACAAATGTAATAAAGTTTTAACAAATTTGCATGAAACAACTGTGTTTTCCACCTATGCTCAGGTTTAGAAATAAGGTGGTTCTGATCAGAGGTTTGTCTTGTGTACTGTGTAAAATGAAATCTTGCCTGAAATGGAGATGTGATAATAGGACTCAAAGACCTGATCCCCTGGCAGAAATTAATGTTCCTTTAGCACCACTGTCAAACACTTTTTCTTGGCTAGGAAAACGTTTTTCTTTTACCAACTTCCATGCTGCATACAGCCTACGTCTAAAGCCATTCATATAATCAAGTTCTTAGGAGGCTGTGACTCCTTCCAGTCGTCTACCACAGCTGCTAAAGGACCTTTAAAGGTGTGCAGGAACACAAATTCATTCAGAATAAAAACCGTGTTCTCTTGAGTGACGAGCAGCCAATATTAACCACGGCAACCCTTTCCCCCAGTTCGAGTGGCACCGTGTTACTGACAACAGGTGCTGCCTGTGAAGTATTTGTATCACATGTGTTCACCCAAAAGGTCGTTCCCTAAAATCACAGACACTCCTTCAATTCCTGATGCCGGGCACACGGCTAACGCAACCTCCCCACAGCAGAGGTCACATTCCAGCAAAACCGTATGTGGAGCTCACACAGCTGTTTGTCATGGCATTTAAACCCTTACCCCATACAGAGACACAACTACAGGTTTCAGATTTTCAGACAGGGGTAATTAATCAAATGCACCTATGTCTCAGAGTATCTTCACAGGTACCTTCTTTACACTACCTATCAGGGACACATAACCTTTTCTAATGAAAGGAAGATAGGACTCCAAAGGCTCTGCAATAACCTCCTTTTTTTACACGGGTAGAAACGGGTGCGGCTAAGCCAGCACCTTTTGGGTTACAGTGTAGTGGTGTAGACCTGGACTGTAACAACAGTCTTCCAAGGGCCACGTTTGTGACAATAATTACACACTTTGTCACAAGATCCAGAGAGTTTAGTCTCCCTATTACTCACATCACTGGTCAGGAGTTCAGGAGTGTCAGGAGTTCTTAAGCTGGTCCACAACAATGAGCTCACACAGCTGTTCAAACATCTTAACCCCAGCAGCTGCGCACCAGCGAGTAAAATGCGTTTTCAAATCTATTGTGCACACTAAATGACTTTGCCCGGGGGTCTTCCCACAAGGTCTAAACCTTTGCCGATACGCCCCTGGCACCAGCTCGTATGTTTTTAGAACAGCCTCCTTCACTTTGGCTTAAACCCAGGAATCAGAATCGGATAAAGCAGAAAAAACCTCTTGGGCTTGGCCCACAAGCACACATCGCAATAACGAACTGAATCTAACGAGTCACGCCCCTTGGCACACCCAAAAAATGAGTGTGGATCATACTCATTAAATTTAGGTAACAAATGTAGTTTGCCAATAACATTTAATGACACCTCACCATCAAACGAAGGAGCAGGAGAGTGCGCTGTACCACTTCTTTGTACACTCATTCTCCAACTTGGTTTGCTCTGTCTCGAGTTGTGCTTTTACTTTAAATTTGTCATGCTACAAGTGCAGTGACAACAACTCTATGTTGCTCAAATGTTAAATCAGGCAGCAATGTAATAGATGTAGTTGCACCACGTTCAACAAATGGTTGCTTTCAAACTTTTTTTCCAAACAAATTTGCAATGAAAAGAGCCTTTTTTCCTTAGAACGATATCCATTAATCTCAACACTATAGTGCCAACCTATTTCTAATAATTGCTCTTTGGTGCAATCATTCAAAAACTTCTCTGAGGGATAGTCAGTAAATTCAGAGACCAACGTCATACTTGCCTCTAACAAATAAACACCACATCAATGTAAGAAGCACTGGCTGAAGTGTGCCCCACTAAGTTACTGTACCTACCTATCCCAAAACTTACCTATCAACAAGTTGACCCCTTGACTTTGTGCTTTTTGGCGGCGGGATGTTATGCACGTAAAACCAGGGGGCATGTAAGATGATCTATCTTGAAGACCCCACAAAATCCCACAGAACTGCTCTCGAGATAACTGTGCAAGCACAGTGAACTAATAAAGCTGTTTATTGAGCCAAAACATAACAATAATTAACGATCAGTGTTTATCAGTATGTATGTCGAGCTGATGTAGGTGCATGTAAAGGCGTGTCATGGATGAACTCTATCAAGTGTTGAACATTCTAAAATCAAATAAGTAAGTTTGTGGCCCGCTGACGTGGCTGCAGCGTGGACCAGGTGTAACAAGCAGGGCGGAACAGGAACCCCACCCCACACACATGGAAGTACAGCTCTTTTTATAGGCAAGAGGCGCTGGGCCCTAGCAGATCCTGTGGGCTGACACTTCAGGTGCACCTCGTAAAAAACAAAATAAGAACAATATACCATAAGAGACAATATTAAAGCTGGATCCCCACATATTTAAAAAGAAGAGTACCTCACATAAATAAACTGAATTGAAAACTGAATTGAATAAACTGTCTTCTTCTCAGTCTTTTTATCTGTTCTCTATTAATTCCTCAAGCGTCTACCCTTTTTATCTATATTGCACTTCTCTCGTTTCTTTCCAACTGATAATGTCCGTCAGATTCCAATATCTTCTTTTCAGATTCTCCTATTTTCAACACTGTCTGGTTCAGCCAATTTGCTGACTGTTCCTTTGCTTTGGGTTTAATTTCCAGTCCATTTAACAGTCCTTTTTCAAAGGAATGGTTCTTGGAGAAGAGCATCCTCTCCTCCTCCTGGCTCTGTTTCCTTTTATCCCTTGAGTTCCTTTGCCTTCAGTCACAAAGAAGACACTGAAGGTCTTGTGAAGGTTGCTGCATTTCCGTCTTTGAATGTTTCAGAATTTCATTTTACCTTCATCATTTACCATATTGATTCATGACACACATGCCGGCAGGGTTTTAACTGCATGAGCTGCTTTTAAGGCACAGCAGCTCGTTCTTAAGAGCCGCAAATACCTCATTATGTAAGACGTGTTTACCAGATGCCAATTTCATTTGTCTTCATCTTTACTGTTGCTTCCTCTGATGTAAATTAGATTTGGGCTGCTAGGCCTCTTTCTCTTTCTTGCTTTCAGTCATTTCATCTCTATTGTTCTTCATCTTGCCTCATAACTTTGACAAATTACAAATATTAAGATTCTCAAACATTTTATATTGTGCACAATTTGTGTGCATGAAAGATCTCTTACATTGCATGTCTTTGATTCGTCTTCCACAGGGACCAGCCACATGAAGAAATGATCATTTATGAACCTTATACCACAGATTTGTTTGAGCTGGTCCATTGCTTTGCTGTTGTTTGATGCCAGAAATATCTTTTGATACCCTGTAGTAATATTATTTAAAGTTCAGAATTTAGTCTGCTACAATATTCAAATGTGGCTGTTTACTACAAAAATAGGCTGGTTAAATAGTTTTCAAAGAACTGCTAAAGCAAGGCAATGAAATCCTTTCCCACTGCCAGTGGCATATTGCGCCTCATTGCTTTGAGAACTACAACATACCCACAGAACTGGAGGTATATCCAGAGCAGTAACCTCCAAGTAGATAAACCTGTAAGCTATGACAACATGAAGGATTACATTATGCTGTTTCCTGAAGACTCTGTTGGACCAAAGTTTTTTTTGGGATTTTGAGAAAATTAGGCCGCCTTATTATCTGTGACTGGATCGTGTAAGGCAGCTGACGATGCTTGACTCAAAATGAACTGCTGTTTGTCTGGCAGATGAGTAAAATACATTAAATTCATCTTGTCGTCAGCACAGGGTCAATAATCCAAATACAGGCTCCATTAATTATAATTAAGTTAAATGTTCCTTAGCAAGTTGCAGTTGATTCACGTACCTTTTTGTTATTAACAAGCGTCTGGCAAAGTTCTGCTTGGTTATTTGACCACTCTTCTTAGAAAAATGTATATAGTTCATTGGTTGTTTAATAATTAGCTATTTTGTTTGCTTTTGTTTGCTGCTTTGAACCATCAAAAACTAGGACTGATGAAAATTTGAGTTGTGTCTATGCTTTCACCATCTGATCCAGACTCCTCCCCTCAGAATAGGGAAAATTTGTTAGGATTTTCCAGCACAACCCAGGAGACACTAACACAGAAACCTGCCTTGAACTGGAAACTGCAGAAATGGCAGTGTCACTGCCATTTTAACACCATCAAGGCTAAGAGGATTACAACTAGAAAGAACCAGCTGCTGCAAGATCCATACCTTAACCTTGAGTTATATTTGCAGCTGCATAAAAGGCAAATGACACCTAGAGAAGGGTTTTATAGTCCAACAGGACTTACCACGACGAGAAGTTTAGAGGTGATTTGGAGAAATGGCAGGCTTTCAAACCAACTGTGAAGCATGGGAGTGGCAGCATCATGCTTTGGTGGTTTTCCATCTCTTCAACTTCGCTTCAAACTAACTTGCTGATTGAAACTTTTACACGATTGGATATTCCAACAGGACCGTGATTTCAAACACACGTTTAAACTTGTTTCGGAATAAAGCAGACCGTCATTTGCTTGTGGCTCAAAGACTTGACCTCAACAGTTTTAAAAAGTATTGACCATGCTTAAGAGATCTGTGTCATGAAAACCACCACTTTAGATAAACTCTGTTTCTGACAAGAACCGCGTTGAAATATGTGTTGAAATATATTTAGAAAAGCCAGACAGATATCAGAAGATTGATGATGGCTACCAAAAGCATGTTTTTCGATCCCTTGCTAAGGGACATGCAACCAAATATTAGTGGGGGTGACTATATTGAACCCAGTGTTGATTAGAGAGAATCCCCACTAAATTTAAACCTGTGCACCTAGTTCTTGTTTTGCAACTTTTCTTTACAGTTGTGTGTTGTATAATAATTTCTGCTTGGAAAAGTATGGCTCAAATAATTAAAATGTATTGACTTTCATGCTTATGGTGCCCATTTTTGCAGCCCCAAGTACTCCAAAACGTCATGTATGCATGCAGATATCATGGGCATCTTTGCTCTCAAAATTCAGGTATTGGCCTACCATGGCTAGGCATGGTGGACATAGAAATTTGGTTCCTGTTCAACTTATTCAGGAAGTTAGGTTTTTATATGTAAAATACTGGATGTAGTTATTGATTTATCTCAATAGACCTCTATTCTTCCTTTTTTTAGCCCAAGCAGCGCACCTCCCTGTCTTCTTCTCTGGATGTCCAAAGGCCTGTCAATCACAGCTGTGAACCCAGTGAGGTAAGCTCTTCTCTGGGCTACGCCAGCTTCAGCACCAGTCCTCCTGCCAGCCCTCCTCTCAGCCCCAATCAGGAGGACTCTGCAGGCTCCAACGACGACTGTCAGCTCACAGGTACAACATCGGTGTCGATATTTTTAATTAAGCTCCAAATTGCCTAATGAATCATGTCATTAGGCGATGTGAAGACTGTAGATGGTAGATTTTACCTTTGTCAAGTACAGCGGTGTATCTTAAGATAATTATTTTCACTGGGGGACGTCTGAGGACTAAAATGTCTGGATCCAGATGGAATAAATGAGGATGGACAAGGTGTTTGGAAAAAACATTGAAACTAGTACACTCAGTGTGTTTACCCATCTGCTGACTTACTGATTGGGCGTTTTAGGTCAATGGTTTAAATGACTTTTGGCTTCAAGGGTTACATATATTTTTTTGCTACTGCTGTTGTCGTTTCATTAAATCATCAATGCCAGAGTGCACATAGAAGCTAATCTCTTCCAGCCTGAGGACCAAATGAGAATTTATTCCTTTTGCCCTTGGTGCCAGGGAATTGAAATCATATTTCTGCTCCTGTCACACAGGAAGGTAAGCCCAAGAGGCAAGGCAAACATCATACAGGCAGAAATCAGATTAAAAAGAACAAACAACTGGCCTTAGATGGACTGTGGAGGTTTCAGAAAGTTTACCAGTCTTACTGGATAATTTAGTAGGGAATTAGAGATTATTTTCAGAGTAATCCAAAATAATAGAAAAATGTAATGTTGCTTCCAGAAGTAGAGAAAACCGAATTAACTACACTCAGGAGCTATAGTGATCACTGGTTAACCAAGCTAGTTTTATCTAATCTCAAGAAGTAAAGCTTAGGGGAAGTCAGAAGACAGAATTCCTAAAAGGTCTGTACATTCTCCACCACAACAGAGAAATTTCTCCTCTAACCCACTTCTACAAACAAAGAATGATGTCTGTCAATTTATTGGCCAAAAATGTTTTAATCAGAAATAAAAAAGAAAAATATAAATTTTTTAGAATTCTAAAATAACTCTTAAAATCTTCAGTGTGCTATATAGTGTTTTTCTATGAATTCATTCATATTAAGAAATTAACAGCTACCAGTTTGACTGGCCCATGTTATTGATCAAGAAAAACTTATTTTGTAGCTCTTGTAAAGGTTTTTCAGGGTTAAATCCTTTAGAAAAATCTATTCAGCTGAAAAAAAAAATAACAAGATTGTTCTCCAAAGTGAAAATTTACTAAAAAACTCAAAATCAAGGTTTAAAAACAACAGCAAAAACAGTTCTGTTTCCTTAGTGGGAAGTCCTTTCTTCTGTCATAGCAGATAAAGTGTTGTTGGTTCCATCTAATGATGCTTGTTCTCCCCTGCTGGGTTTCAGAATTTCGTCTCCAAATGGAATAGAAGCAGTAATGACATGAGGTGGTTTCAGCTTAATGATTAAGTCAGTCATCTTAGAGCTGCACATAAGCACTTTTCAGTGCATCTAATACAGAAACAAATAATAAAAAATCGGAAATATATTCATAAGCAACAGATTTCCTTTCTGATCAGGAACCTTTGCTTCACTGTCAGATTACTTCTGACCTTCATGTCATTAGTGTCATTTCCTTCTCAGGCTGCTTGTGTTACCATAGCAGTAGGACTCTTTGTTGTCATGGCAAAGTGGTGGCCTTGGTTACACTCGTTGGCAAGTGACGTAATCATTAGTACTTCCGTCTCTCACCTGGCTTTCTGTCCAGCTGTCCCTCACCCCCAGTGCTATCATGCACAAACAGAGGGGTGGGAGCAGGGGAAGTCCACCCACCAGGAGTGTGTGTGCGCGTGTGTGGATTCTTGTTTTATCCTGCAGTTCAGAGGCCCTGCTAGACTTTGATCAGTGTGGGGCCTGAAATGAACGAAACACATACATCAATCTACAGGTGTGTGTACATCAGACACACTGACTTAGAAAGAGTGAAACCTTGAGACATCTCCAGCTTTTTTCCTCATTGAAGTACAGCAGGACTATTTGTGCAACATGTTATATATCCCCCAGGAACCTTCTCTCCTCTTGGCTTGATATTGATGTTTTCTGAGGAGCATATATTGCTCAAAGTCAAACTTTTCCTGTTCTCAATTTCAACATTTTAGCTTTCTTTTCCATGGGCATACATTAGAAAAAAAATACAGTCCAATTTCCACTCAAGCAGCTCTTTCTCCCTTGTAACCTGTAATAGCATTATTATACAGGTTTCTTTGGTGTATCGCTCTGTGTTTTGTTCTGTGTTCAGTAAATGGGCTCTTTGAATATGCTAATTTAGCTCTGCTTACATCCCTCATGCTTTATCCATCAGCACTCTCTCAGACTCTCCTTCCATGATAGAAAGTGAGAGCTGAGCTCCCACAACTAAGAAAACGGCAATGTAAAGTACATAAAAACTCAACACTGTAGACTATTGTCTGAGGTAGTCTGGAAAAGTTTTAAATGTAGAGTATTTTCCTCTAAAAACTAACCTTACATCTATCCCTCTTTCAATCCATCCCTCCATCAGTTTAGCCAGAGGTTAGCCGAATGTCTTTTCCAGTCTCAGTGATTAGAAATCATAAGGACCTCTGGAAAAGTGTGGAATTAGACGTGAAAAATGTGCAGCAACCCTGTATCTCTTCATTTCAATTCAATTCAATTCAGTTTTATTTATATAGCACCAATTCACAACACATGTTGTCTCAAGGCACTTCACAAAAGTCAGGTACATACATTCCAATTAGTCCTAACCATTGAACAGTGCAGTCAGAGTTAGTTATTTATTCATATTGGATAAAAAGTTTTTCTGTCTAAGGAAACCGGCAGATGCACCAAGAATTGTGCAGCATTCCCTCCTCCTGGATGAGCATGTAGAGACAGGGACAGTCCACGGCGTTGACTTTGCAGCAATCCCTCATACTGAGCATGCAGATGAGCGGGACAGTGGAAGAGAGAAAAACTCAACTTTTAACAGGAAGAAAACTCCAGCACAGAACCAGGCTCAGTAGTGAGCGGCCATCTGCCACGACCGACTGGGGAGTTAGAGAGACACAGAGCAGAGACACAAAGAGAACAAGAGCATAATCCAGGATATTTCTATGGGAAGGTAAACTAAATTGTTAATGATGTACCTAATTTAGTCGTTTCTCCTAGAAAGAAAGAACATAAAACTCTGAGCCAGTTTTTCAAGGTTAGAATCTGGAAAAGAGAGCACATAGAGTTAGTCACAGTAAAAGCTCTAGTAAGTCGCCATGTCTATGGAGAGAGAAAAAGGTTAAAACACTAAAAGAGAGGGCCATGTGATCATCGGTAGAGGGTTAGCATTAAAGTTGTTGCAGCAGAAGCTCGGACGATGCCCTCTCCAGGAAAGGTGTCACAGGTAGACACAGAGTCAGGCCAGGTGTAGTTTCTAGGAAGAGAAAAGAGAGAGAACAAAGTTAAAAGCTGAAATAACACCAAATAATGCAAAATTGGAGAGTAGTTTGAGAATGTAGCGAAAAGGGTGAAAGTGGTCATTATGTCCTCCAGCAGCCTAAGCCTATAGCAGCATAACTACACAGAAACTTTCAGTTCAGATTATTTAGTTAAACGGCGCTTATTTTCAACAATGTCGTTTCAAGGCACCCCACAAAGGGTCCCATATTTCATTCGATAAAAGTTGGTGGGGTCCCAACAAGTGTGAAGGATGGGCTTGGTGGCTCCTACACAGTTTGTCAAGCCTGGGCTTAATGCGTGTCAGTGCCATACGCATGTCATTGTCCACATGTAGACATGCTGTGTTTCAGGATAGTCCTTTCTTATTCATAGCCAGGGAGAGAGTTCAGTTTTTAATCCCCTAGTTGGTCATCTCAATCATCTCGTCCTGTCACTTTAAATACAGACTAGAACCGGCACAAAGGCAAAGGGGTTCCTAACCCGGTTTAAATGTGTGTCTTCAGGGTCAGGGAAATGGTCTTTGAAATATCCTTGGAGGTGCTCCAGGTGAGACAGGATCAATGGAGAGATGGAGCCCAAATCATCACATAACCATAGCTTTTGGTGAAGTAGTGGGAAAATGTCTCCCTCCTGGAGCTTATATTATTATAAATTATATTTTATAGTAGTGATTAAAAAATAATTAGACTATATTAAATTGTATTAGATAATAATGATTAAAAATAATTATTGTTTAAATGCTCCCCAGCAATAGAAGACAACAAGACAGCCACACTGTACAGGGAAAGAGGGTGTGGTCTTTTTTACATTTTAAAAACAATAAGTCAATCAGAATTAGGTGCTAAAAACTGAAGACCACCTATAGTTTTGTTGAAATGTTTAGGATATCTAGAGTTGGACCTGTAACTTTTTTGAAGCTGTAATAGATAATCTGTTTTTAGAGATGTATTTTGCCAATCTACATCACTTTTTCTAATGTGAAAATAACTTTGTTTGTAATGAAGAAACAAGTATCAAAGGAAAAAGGTGCACTGATATAAAAATATTACCATATGTCATGTATTTCTTCTCTCCACCTCTCTCTCATAGTTGGCTGTCTAAACTTCCTGCACCAGTAATAGATTGGCAGTTATTTATTTTTTCCATTTAAGTGTTTTTGCAATATTTCCCCCCTCCTCCTCTATTTTCTTATGATGCTCTGCTCATCCATCCTGCTCTCTCTACTTATTAGCCATGTAAGGCTCATTGTGGGGTAACCATGGTAACAAGAGGTTAACAGGGAAAAAAAAAAAAGAGACGTAGACGGAGCGAACAGAGCAGCGTTACATGTATGTGGGTACAGAAGACAGAGTCTCGGGATTCAAAGGATGCCAGTGAAAAAAGTGAGTGGGTGATGGAGAATAGGAATCTTGTGTTGCAGAGGGTGGCGGGCGGAAATAAAATGTGAGAATGACAAATGAGGACAAGGAAGTGAGGGATCATTTTTGTTATTCTGCAGACTATATTAGGTATTTCCTTCTTTTCCATGCCTTCACATCTGTATCTCCTTTTATTTTCATCCCTAAAAGCCATAAACCATTCTCTCACACTAATCTAACATTATACACAATGAGCCCACACACTACAACCCCCAGCCCTGCAGCAGTTTATGCCTGTGTCAGCCACCTGCGTAGGCTGCTGGACAAAAAGTAGCCCTATTTATAACCCAATCTATCACCAAGGTTGCTGTTTTGCTACATAACTCAGCTTTATGCAGTCCTGGTCACAGACATCTCCTTAGTAAAGAGCACAAAATGCAATGCAGTGTTTATACAGAAGCAGTTGCAGTCCATGAATTATGGAGTACCCCCCTTCAATAAGTCTGTGACAAACATGCACCAACCTGCAGGTGTCAATTTGCTTACTTGGAAACAATTTAGTTTGCTTAAAACGTCACAACTTTTTGTGGGCTTGTTATTTTTGTGCGTTTTTGAGCAGTATTTTCCACTTTAAAAATAAACAGGTGCAATTTTAGTTTTTTAAATTTAGACAACTGACTGAGTCACCTTGAGACTGCACAGATTTTTTTTTCGACTTTCGCTTTACTTTTTTATTCACATACTTGGCTGTATCGTTACCAGCTGTTTTTCTGTCAAAGTTCCTTATTAACTGGAAAAACATTTAGCAACGGATCTTTGATTTAAAGTGTTTAAGAAGTTTTATCTGAACCAATTATTGAACAGATATGAACTAAAAGGATGATTTAATTCTAAGATTTGGCATTTTTTTTCAGTGATGCAGTGGATTACATCTGTTATACTGACCCATTTTAGATAAAGATGGAACTAGAATGTAAAACATCCTTTTGCCTCAGCTCATTTTTACACTTATCAAAGCCTTATAATACAAGTTATCTGGCTTTATAGTTAAATATAAACTCTGGATAATGTCAGAGCTC
The DNA here is from genome assembly GCA_036173005.1 of Crenichthys baileyi. NCBI lineage: Eukaryota > Metazoa > Chordata > Actinopteri > Cyprinodontiformes > Goodeidae > Crenichthys > Crenichthys baileyi. The sequence goes on along the minus strand of JAHHUM010001453.1, from coordinate 880,710 downwards.
ATATGCAGTCTGGAAAGGTATAATAAAAGGACAGAGTATGGAAAACTGCTTGTAATCACAGAATTTCTTCCGATCTGAGTAATCTAAAATTTTTTATCTCCATCAGCCATCTATAATTTATCAGTTCTTCAGTCCATTATTCATTCATTCATACATCCTGTTGTGGAATTATATGTTTAAGTTATTTAATATTTAATTGAATAATCGGTCTGCCCGCAGCTGTTTTGTGGACCTGGAGAAGGCATTCGACTGTGTCCCTCGTGATGCCTTGTGGGGGGTGCTCCAGTAGTATGGAATCGGGGGCCCTTTATTAGGGGCCATCCGGTCCCTGTACGAGCGGAGCAGGAGTTTGGTCCGCATTGCCGGCACTAGTCGGACCTGTTCCCGGTGGCAAGTGGAACTCCGGCCTAGGGATCGCCTTCGTCACAGGTCCTGTTCAAGACTTTTACTGGACAGGATTTCAGACGCAGCCAAGGCCGGAGGGGGTCTGGATTTGGGGACCAGTGGATTTCGTCTCTTCTTTTTGCAGATCTGTGGTCCTGCTGGCCCCCTCTAGCCAAGACCTTAACAAGCATGCTCTGGGGCGGTTCGCAGCCGAGTGTGAAGCGGCTGGGATGAAGACAGCTCCTCCACGTCAGCGGCTTAGGTATTCAACCGGAAAAGGGTGGCTGGCCTCTTCAGGTTGGAGGGGAGTTACCTGCCTCTAAGTTGAGAGGAGGTCAAGTATCTGGGGTTTGTTCACGAGTGAGGGAAGAATGGAGCGGGAGATCGACAGACTGGATCGGTGCCGGCTGCCGCCAGTAATGGGGCGCTGTGCCGGCCATTGTGGTGAAAGAGAGAGCTGAGCCGAAAAGCGAAAGCTCTTCGATTTACCGGTCGGTCTACGTTCCTACCCCCCCCTCTCACCTATGGCCATGAACTTTGGGTCATGAAAAACCGAAAGAACGAGCTCCGGATACAAGCGGCTGACATGAGCTTCCTCCATAGGGTGGCCGGGCACTCCCTTAGAGACAGGTGAGGAGCCGACCGTTGGGAGGGGCCGGGAGTTAGAGCCGCGTACTCCCACATCGAAAGGAGCCAGTTGAAGTGGCTCGGGCATCTATTCCGGATGCCTCCTGGACGCCTTCCTCGGGAGGTGTTCCAGGCACGTCCCACCGGGAGGAGGCCCAGGGAACAGCCCAGGACACGCTGTAAATATTTCAAAGAATGATTTGCCAAATTAGATATACAATAACCTTTTTGGATAATTGATTCTTAATGTTGTTTTAATTAGCCACCACTATTTTAGTAAAATAATATTTAAGGAAATGTTATTTGACAAATTTGAAATAAATAATCTATTTCAAGAGTGCTCACACTTTTTCAGCTTGCGAGCTACTTATAAAACAACCAAGTCAAAATGATCAACCTACCCACTACAAAAATGCAAAACAAATAATTATTTTCAAATTTATTAAGGATTCTTTGTATGTACAATGTATGTTGATGTACCTTGCATTACTGAATAAGCCAATATTGCACAACACGCATAATAAATAATTATTTACATTTTTTGTAATACACGAGTTACTTTGATGACACGGAAATGGAATCAGCCAGGGATGCATAGTCCGACCAGTAGCTTGCTGACAGCCAGCCTCAAAGCACATTTCCAAATGGTTCATCACGTCCTGGTTGGAACGCCGTATTTGAAGTAATGATCTTCATGTAGGAAAAAGGCTGACTCACATAATAAATGGAAGCCAAATAATGCAGTCAAGGAGGTAGCACATTCCTCATGTTGGGGTACTTTTACTCTGTGAGTAAGTTCCAGAACTGTCCATGAGCTCTCGACCTTCAGCCTAATGTCAGTTGAAGAGGTCAAAATCCCTCCTTCCACTCCAGAAGAGTTCAAAGTGAAACAGTGCGCAATGTTGATGTGAGTGAATCAACCTCAGCATTCTCCTGAAAAGGCTAGCACTGAATGTATCGACTGGCTCGAGCAAAGAAAAGTCTTGGAAGCGGATTCGCCAAACTCGACAGACAATTGTTCATTCTGACTCCAAGTAGCGTGCCACTGTCAAGCTGCTCACGGGCCTCCCTTGCGTCTCCAGCCTGAGTCAGTTTCTGGAAATTTTCCAAATCATGGCGCGCAGACTTTGAGGCTAAATGGTGCATCTGCGTTGAAAGGTTACTGAGCTAATCATATTGGCACTGTTTTGTCGTTTCGTTGCAGCTCAAGGTTAGGTCATCAACAAGTTGTCTGATCCCAAAACCGCTTTTAAAAAAATGCCAAGTCCCACAGCATTTGACCATCATTAGTTGTTGTTTCTGATTGTCCCGAGTCACACGGAACAAACCTCTTTAATCTAACCGGGACACAGAGTTCTCCGAAATGCTTTGAGATGAATTTCACAACGACTAAGGCCATCTCACATCAGCTATTTAGCAAACAACTCAGAGTGGTTGCAGTACACAGCCCGCCCCGCGACCGCCAAACAACAAAATTGCTCTCAGATGTGCACGGATATACCGTACTTAAAGAGATCGGCTCGAATAGAAAAGGCGATTACTATCGTTGCCACATCCATGATTCTTATCATTGTGGCATTTATAGCGCATAACGCTTGTGGTGGATTAGCAGTGGTAGTTCAAGAAGTCTTGGAATGCACGTCCTGCTTCACTTTGCAATATATCCATTCACACGTCCAACCATGCAGTGCCCAAAGATCTGCGGGATAGGACACCAATTGTACACTGGGAGCTGAGTTTTTCTCGATAAAGGTTTAATGCTGAAAAATGTCCTCTCCTCGCGATCGGTTGTTTTCATGGGAGTGCTGTCAATGAGCTCCTCTGTTGCACTAAGATCACTAAACACATGACGAAATGAAAAATGCACATCATGGGGCTATGTCACCTCACAATCTGTAGATTCGTCCACTGCAGGGAGTGAAAACAGTCAGAAACTTCCACAATTGATGGTTAAAATCCTCACCATGGCTTCACCCCCCCCCAGCGCCGTGTAACGTAGTGTCTTGACAGCTGCAGAGCTTTGAAGAAGATTAAAATCATCTGCCTAATTTAATAGTCTCGGAACAACGGATGTCAGCCTTCAACGAATGCTGCTTTTACCAATCTCTCCGTCTGGAAGGATTATTGTTTTTAGCGATGGTGCTGACTCACAGGCAACGATGCTTTGTGGCGGCCTTTTCCCTCCCCCACTTTTGAAGTTTGTTGAGTGAAAAATTACTTGCTGTCCGGACAACTGGGATTTTAGTTCTCCACCTTTACTCTTTCTCAGCTGGTACGTTCGGCGGAAAGTCCGATGGTATTTCCATGAACAGTCGAAAATGCATCTCCACATTTCCTTCTTTTGGTATGAGATGTAGACGGCAGATGAGGCAACCGCATTCCCCCCCCGAAAATGACATCGTGAAAAAAAGTCCACTTCCCAGTTCCGTATGAAAAGTGATAGTTTTTGCCTTCTTACTTGGGTCCAGCTTCTCACTCATTTTGATCAGCATTGTTTTAGCCAAGGGCTTAAAATCTGAAGGTAATTGCTAACTTGCTGTTTTTGCTGCGCTAGCGCCGTGTTAACACATGAATTGTTGACCTAAAGGTCAAAAAATTTCAGTGTCAATTGCAATGGTGCCCTGTATGTCAACCAAGTGACGGGATGTTTGATAGGCTGACAAATATTTTCTTTAACGTCACGCTGCGATCGACCAGTACTGCCTCCACGATCGACCAGTAGATCGCAATCGACGTAATGAGCACCCCTGATTTATTTCAATTAATCTTAATGTTGTTAACTAGCCATCACACGGAGTAATGGACTACAAAAATGGCGGGGAGGAAAGTCTATGGACTCTCACAATATGGCAACCCAGATGTAAAAAACTCTTTTAGTTTCACATGTGCTTAAAATATAATTATTACAAATATTAATGTGTATACGACCACCAGCAGCTCGACATGGCCGATCTGTGTTTAAACCTCTCATTGAAATAAAGTTTGTTTTAACTTTAAAACACAAAACCGAACATATAGAATATCCTCAAGGCTAAGAAGCCTGGTCACATAAGCATTCAAATGGTTAAGCTTTTACTACCACAAACAAAGCAAAACACCATGAAATTAGCAATAATTAGGTTGTTTCATCCTAAACTAGTTTCTCTGCCCAGACGCTATCTCTTACGTCAACTGTTCCGATGAACAGAAATTAAGAAGGTCCGAAGAGTGTAGAGTTTGGTTGCAAAGGCGATAAACAAAACTCCTGTCGGTAGCAGTTTTGGGTACCTTATGCTCTGTAGACAGGTGTCGGCATGCAGGAAGGTGTGCAATGCTGGCAGTTCTGATGCTGTTCTCTCTCAGGGGAGTGGAAGAAGGTAAGCTGCTTCATTCAACATTATTAGAGACACCCTCTCTTTAGGGGGGGACCTCTGACTCCGATTCCTTTTCTCCCGAAGCTCAGACAGAAAGTTTTAAGACAGCTTGTCTTAATTACCCCATTAGGTTAGACGATGGATGCACACACAGCAGGCTATATCGTAACATTGACACTTTGGCCACAGTTCGGACATTTTCACGTAGGGATATACTCACTTTTGTTGCCAGCGGTTTAGCCATTAATGGCTTTGTGTCGAGTTATTTTGAGGGGACAGCAAATTTACACTGTCATGCACGCTATACTGACTACTTTATATTGTATCAAAGTGTCATATCTTCAGTGTTGTCTAATGAAAAGATACGGTATTCAAAAAATGTGAGGGGTGTACTTACTTTTGTTACATACTGTGTGTCACAGAATAGCCCTGATCTAAAAAGTGTTACCTTTTAAATGATTTTTTATTACCGTGTTAGACCAAATGTTGTACCCAATAGTTTTCTCTTTGTTCATAGCTAAACATTAATGCATCTCAGGTAGTCACTTTCAGTTGCAACTAACCACACCGGAGTTAAACCAATCAATGATCTTTATCAATTAATGAGCCTTTAGTAGCTAAACAATAATAAGCGTTGTGTGTTTGTTTGGACCACGTGTTATATACATACTGATCCACCGTAAGCTCATTAAACTGATGTTGGAATCAAACTCTTATTCTCAAGTTTCATGCTGCCCATCTGCAGCCTTGCAACAACTCAACATAAATACATCACTTTAAAAGCATTCTTTTATTTTGGAAGACACACCTACAAATATCCTAGCAAAAGTACTAAAATGTAGTGTTCTCATTGGATGGCTAACCCCATTTGGCAGGATGTCACGTCTCAGTCATAAATTGGAACCATACCTTGCTACCTTTGGTCAATATCAAACTCTGTAATTAACCTTTAATTATTTTAACAGTTCTGTGCACCTTCTGTGCACATGGTCTGATTCAGCTGACACCTGAAATAATTGTCCTAACAAGTGGGGTTTGGGACTTTTGTGTTTTCTTAATGTTTAACATGAAGGTCATTTGCATCAAGTCACATTTAAAGCTGATGCATTGTTAGGCAATGCTTAAATACGCCAATGAGATACACTTTGCAATGACCAAAACAAGTGTGACCTGTCTAGAATGGGACTGAAGGTGTCCTATGGTACAGTGAGTGATTGCATTAGTTCTAAAGTGTTGGAGAGCTCTAGGTTCAGAAGTGGGTCTTCATGGATTTTCAAACTATTTCAAAATATTTTCAAACTAACTCTTCAGCGACCCAGCTTGTCAATTCCTGGTCCAGTCTATGCATCATTGTGTAGTTCTCTTTCGGTATTTTCTGGTTTAGTTTTTAAAAGGAAGACCCAGCATGATGATGAGTCAACTTGAAAGCTCCCAACACAAAAGAAGCTCACACGGTCAGACTCAGTTCAGAATAATGAAAAATATAGTGAAATGTACAGTAAAACGTTATAAGGTTGGAGAGTTTGCAGTGAAGGAGCCATCTGTTAAGAATGTATTGTTAAGAAGTTTCGAGTTTCATACATAGCAATAAATTGGTTTGTTCTGAGAAGTTTAAAAGCATCGCAAGGTGTTACTACATGAAGAACATCTCCAACTTGATTGAGCTCAGCTGTGCATAAGAAGAAGCCAAGAGTTTATTTATAGTTGCTTTTTTATATAATGGCTGATAACTGCCTTGAAATGAGAGCTGCATAAAAAAACTGTCATTTCTGCCGAATACATTTAACTCTCACCATTCCTTTTTGTCTCTCACCAACACAAATGTAATTTCACTGACACCAATGAGAGACATCCGTCACTCTTCAAGGGGCTTGCAATGTGTGTTACCACAGGAGACAAGCCTGTTGCTGTGGCAATAAACTGGAGTCAGAAATGAAAGAGCGAATTCAGCGTGTGGAAAGTGGCTCCCCTCGACCTTAAGGCTGGCTTTAAATACATACAGGCTATCAGCAATAAAGTAATGCTCTCAGCAGGGAGTTGCTATTTGCAGCTCTGCCTTGCACAGAAAACAGTGGAGCCCAGACTGTTGGTGGATATTACAGTAAAACCACATCTGGTGTCATAAACAGTTTGACCTGAATCAAATTACCAATGCATCTACATTTCTCTTTTAAATATGGTAAAAATACATTTTTAACGGCTAAAGTGACAAAAAAGGATGGAATTGGATGCAGATTTGAGAGTTGTGTTTTACATACTGATTCATGAATACCTGGTTCGCATTTTAGTTAAAATTGTATAATTCAGCTTAGGAGATATTTATGATGCCTTTTGCAGCTGCATGGGTGTAAAATCTAGAAAGTGACCAACACAGAAATTAGAGAAAAAACAGATGGAACAAACTAAACTGTGACAACAGGAAAGGGAGAGCAGTTTGTTTAAAATAAGTTCTAAATAAATATCAGTTAGCTACAATTGATTCTTTGTCCACAATAGATGTTTTGTTGATAAGGGGCTGCAAACACTGTAAAAAAGGAATCCTAACTTTTAATAACTCTTATTCTGTTTTTACTCAGCAGAAAATAAGTAAAAATGTCAGGTATGAATAAACAACGTAGACTTGTCCTGCTACTTACATTTGCAGCTATTTTTCAGTCTGAAAAAAAGAGTAAACAATAGTTGAGTGTAGTTGTACTTTTACCTTGGTAGACCACAAATTAAGTTCAGGATGTAGTGTTTTTAAATTCACCCTCTATATAAGCTGCTGTCATAGCGTATAGTGCCAGATTTGTTGGTGTATCTAAAAAGGCGATTTTTTTGTTAGGCAAAAATGTCCATGGAGTTTTCTTGTTACTTAAGGCGTGCTAAAGTTTTGTAAAGTGCATTTCTATTGGTTTAAGGAGTCCATTTACAGTATTACTTTGTAAGAACAGAGTAAGTTGCTGGAGTGTCACCATCTCTTTTTTCTTCTTTTTTTGTCTTTAATCACTGGACCAGGACCACCTGGGGCTGAAAGTTCAATGCTCTGTTTACACGTTATGAGCACCTCAAAGTGTTCAAATAGTTGTTAGCTCAAACAACAGGGAAACAAAATTCAACCCCTTTGCCGTTTTTAACCATTACATCCATTAGGCATGCTAAGGTGAGTGCATCTTTAGCAGTGCAGACAGAACATCTGCATAACTTAGAAGGAGGTTATGAAACTGCTTTATCAGGCCATTGCTGAGATGATTTCATAACTTTTACATATGTTATTTAGATGTGACATCTGAATTGTGGCACTCACTCTAAGAAATGTTCTAACATGTCCCAAAATTCCCTGGCAGCTTGGCTTGGCTTAGCTAGTGATCAAATTAAGGTAGACAGATATGCAATAGTGTGATGGAGAATTAAATTCACCCTTTATACAAGCATTTGTTCTTAGAAATCTGAGCATTCCAACAAAATTACCCGAACGAAGGTGTTAAATAACCTTTTTATGTCATCAAAACTGAGCTATTAAAAAGAACCGCTGTTTTTCTGTTCAGTTTAACTGAATTACTGTGTCGTGCCAATTCACAACAAACGTTATCTCAAGACACTTCACTAGAAAGACAGGTCCCAGTTTCAATAACACATAATCCTAATCCTTTATAAAATAAAAGATAATCTAATTCAAGTTATCATGTCAGTTGGTCAAAAGTTACCTATTTAAATCATGTCAGACTTTACAGCACTTATATTTTATATAAGCTGCTGTTGGCTCTGATTAATTTAAAATAACATGTTCAATGGAAACCTTCTGCCTGCTTCTTGAAAGTAATTTTGTGGTCTTTTGGATAATTAACGTGACATTTCCAACAACCCTCAAAGGGATGATTTCCTGGCTCTCATGTTAACTTAATAACTTTCTTGTTACCTTTTACATTTTCTCAGAGCAACAACTCTTGAGTGCAATCAACCAGTCATCATGTGATGTCACATCATCTGGATGTTGGTTTGTTTACACATCCCTGCAGTAACTGATGCTTGTTTTAGCTCCTACAGCACCGACTACATGTAGCTCAGCCTTTCTTCTGACTGACAGCTCAGATATTGTTCTGTAGTTTTTAATAACAGTCGCTGCGCTGCCACATGAGATGCAGTGACGAACACATCCCTATCAGATGTTTGGATCATCTCCCAGGTCCTTCTGCTGCCAAGCAAAGGAAAAAACAGCTCGGTGTATGAGGCAATGCTGTGTTTTTCTTTATTGTCTGTAGCTGCATGTGCATTCCATTGAGGCCTTTTCAACAAAAATAGGGTTCTTGTTGGTGATGTGGTATGACTGCTTCTAAACCTTTTATGCTTAAGTTTATTGAATTTTTCTGTGGAAATTTGGGGTACTCTGTGCCCTTTAGTCTGTGTCAAAATCAATAATGAAAAAGGCTTTGTTACATTTTTGATAACCTGTCGTTGATACTCAAGTTTTAGATACCTGACTTGATTATGTGAGGACTTACTTTGACAGTTTGAACGTCATTTTCACCCTGTTTTCTCTCCTTCCTATTTCCACATGCCTCCACCTGGTCTCTCCTACATGCCTCATGTCATTCAGTTCATCATTCTGTCAATCCCTTTATACTCTGGACACTTCCTCTACCTCTCCATTGGTCCATCTCTGCTCATCATTCCTTGTTTTGAATTCTCTTTCTGCCCTTCACTCTAACTTCTTTTAAAATTTCAACCTATTGTAACATATTGTTTTTGCATGGCTTATTTACCTTTCTCTCAAATGTGTTTTGTGCATGGTGTAAAAATTTAAAATAAAAACAGCTCAATCAGTTTGTCCCTTTTCCTCTTTCCTTTTTTTGTTCCATGTTCTTTGTATTCATTTTGTCAGCTTTACAACATTAAAAGAGGCATTTATCACAAGGTGACTATGTCTTTACATTTTGGAAAAGGTATTTGAAGAATTAAACATAAGATCATCTTTGATTTGCCCTTTTTAAACGTCTTTTCTCTCACTTTTTTACTATAACTTTATTCTATAAAGCAGTTCCTCTGAATTAAAAATCACATTTGAATAGATTTAACATACTAGAATGAGCTAGTAAAAAATGCAGAAAGTAGTGGGTCCAAGCCAAACATGTATTTTGCATTTTTACAGATAAGCAAGTAATAAGGGATTCCATGTGTTAGGAACAAAAAGAATGTCTCATCATTTGATAAAAATTAAAATTGTCAATCCAAAGTGGGTTTAATCTGAAGTCACTGAGAAATTTGTGCTGAAAAACTTATCCGTCAGGCTAGTCCAATCTGCAGAAATGTCATTGCAGCAACTCAAAATGCTCCTCAGTAGTTTCTATGGCCCCTATGTTTTTGCATGCATGCCTGACAATGTAGGGGCATGCTCCTTATGAGATGGCGAATGGTGTCCAGGGGTTTCTCCTCCCAGATCCTGGCTAGGGCATCACTGAGATCCTGGACAGTCTGAAGTTCAACCTTGTGGACCTAAACATGATGTCCCAGAGATGTTCTACTGGATTTCATCCAGATACCTAATGGCAGTCAGGGTGCTGTCGGTGATCCCACCCCCTAACTGATCACGCTAAACAATGTTGCAGGCAGCATAACATTCACTGCAGCTTGTCCAGACCCTTTCACATCTGTCACATGAGCTCAGAGGGAACCTGCTCTCATCTGTGAAAAGAACAGGGCGCAAGTGCCAAACCTGCCAATTCCCATGTTCTCTGGCAAATGCCAGTCGAGCTCCATGGTGCCGGGCAGTAAGAACATGTCCTTCTAGAGGATGTCGGGCTGACATGATCGGGACATGTAGCCTTATTCTGGTTCAGTCTCTCCAGTTGTCTCTTCACCTGACTTCTCGAGACAAATGGGCGGAAGGTGGAGGCAAAGGGAGCATCAGTATCTTCTGATTTGGTTGAACACAAACATGTAGAAGCAGAAGGGTCCATGGCTGAGGTGGAAGATAACACATCTGAGGTGTGACTGAAAAGCTGTGGGTCAAAGGAGTGTGGGGGTGTCTGCTTGGCTGTGAGCAGGAGAGAAGAATGCTGAGCTTGTTTCTGAACTGAACCTATTGAAGAATGTGTTTAGTTCATTGGCTCTGTCCAGACATCCATCGGTCCGATCTTTCTGCTTTAAGCCTGTGATCTTCTTCCTCCCTGACCATATACCTCTGATATTGTTTTGCTGGAGCTTGCTCTCCAGCTTTATCTTGTACACCTCCTTGCTGTCTCTTATCTTGACTGGTGATCCAGGGGTTGTTATTGGGGAAGCATCTCACAGTTCTGGTGGGGATGGTGGTATCCACTCCCCAAAAACATTTGTATCAGTATTTGCAGTTTTATTCTTTATATTGTAAACAAAAAATAAAACTGAAAATGAATAAATGCTGGAGTTTACAGACTTTATTCTATATTCCGTTATCTGAGATAAAAATTACACAAGTTTTTACATAAATTTAAATGGAAGCACAAATAAATGCACATTCATTGAAAAAAAAATAAATAAAAATTGGAAATTTCACTGCTAGCCTATGAACGCTATAAGTTATAAACTGGACTGTTTTTTGTCCACAACTAGGTCTAGTCAGACACTTGAGACTGAAGAAGAGGTTCACCTTGCTGCAACTTTACTGAACATACAGTTCACTGCACAATCATAGATGTATTACTGCTGTTGTTTGTTTGGACCTGAACACATATTTTCCAAACACAGTCTGTTTCTAGGCTGTTCTGCTGCATGCCACAACCTGTTTGCAATAGTGTATGTTGTGTTGCAATAAAAAAGCCAGGTATGCAACAGGATACATGTTCTGCTCTTGCACCATTTCATTCTTAGATAGTTGCTGCACTTCAGCAGAGCAGGATAGAGCTTTATAATAAAATCCTAATGTCGTACATAAACTTTGATTGCTCTTTCATTTGAGGTTGTACCGCCAGTGGATTCTCAGGTAAGCAACAACAGCTTTACTCAGGCACTGTTACTTCAGGAGGCCAGTGACTGTTTGGAGACACATTAGAAGTATTCGGTGTTACCTGTCCTGTAATCATTTCATGTGATGTAATTATGTCATTATTTTGATAAATGTTTGTATTTTAACTTCACCTTTACCTGAAGCTAACTGTTGTATGTACTGTAATTTACCTTCTGGAGTGAAAGAAAATTTACCTTTCCATCTGCAATACCCTTTTCTGTTTACTTCCACTCTTCACTTTTCCCTCGCTTTCCTGGAGGCTGAAACCACTCAGATGCCCAAAAAGTCAGATTGTTCCCATAGCTACCAACATGCTCACCTGTTGCCATTGGTTCTAAACTTTAACAAAAAAAGAGAAAAGCATAGAGTGAAGAGGAGTACTGAGCAGGGTGAATACTGAAGATTTACATACAGAAAGATTACTGTGCAAATTTTAACATTTGGAAAAATTTTACTTTTTAAAGATTTTTATAGTTGCTAGAAGTCAGTAAACCAAACAATCTGGAAAAAAACTTCACAATTTTAAAATACCTAATTCACTGAAGTCTTTTGCAGATTAAATATGACATTTATCTTTTATAGAATTGAAACAAATTCAGCCTTCCTCTGTTACACCATTTTCCCCGGGCTTTAACCTCCAATAATGCTGGATTTTATGCTCTTTATAACTCAAAAGTCAAAACCTTTTGTTTTAGTTTTCCTGCTAACTGCAAATTCTCAGAAGGAATCTTATTTAAATTGAGCAAACAACCAAATATATAAATAAATTAGAACTGCTTGCTTTTTTGACAGGAGTTCACCCGTATTAGAATGCATGTCTCAAACCAGCCTTTCAAATGCTGTAGCAAATGTAAACACTTTTGTATAGTAAATATTTCAGAATAAAAAACCATATACATGGAGAAATGCTCAATGCGGGTAAAGGTAGACAGAAAAAGTACCTCAGAAAGATGGATCTGGGTTGAAATTTCCCATTGCCTGAAATAACATTCCGTAATGTCATTAAAGAGAGTAGTTTCTTCTCCTGGTTAGTGCCCCTACTGTTCAATCTGCACTGACATTTGCAAAGAGCAAGTTTTTTGAGACTTATTAAATCTGACATCTTAAACTTTATTCAGTTTCATCTCTAGATCAGTTATGTACATTTCTTGGCCATCCTGGCTTCTTTGAAATGCAATTCAACAATTTTAAGTGGAAATGGGCGTGGCTTAGCTAATCTGATGCAGTTCGGTTGTTTTTCCAATATAATATACTAATACTAAGTTATGTTTTTTTCTAAAGTTAGACATTTACAAGTTTTGCTCAAATCAAAGAAATTTCAAGTGTTGCATTGATGTAATAACCAGACAGGTTGCTTTAATAAAAAGCATTTGTATTAGTGGTGTTTTAACAACATGGGCCAGTGAAATACGAACCATATACTTTGTTGCTGCAGGGCAAGCTAATATAAGTATTTAAGATAAAAACATTTTCAGTTTGTTGAGTGCTTGTCAGAGCTTGGTTTGCTGTCAGATACTATCTGTTCTCTTTTCGGGGTTGTGAAATGTGTGTGTATCCACAACCATCTTAAAAACACACAACCTGGGGAGAAAAGAGAGGAGTGGGGCCACACGTTTCTCTACACCTCCTAAAATCAGCTCCAAAAGGTTTTATGTCCTGCAGTAATGTCAAATACATTTTGAGAATGGTTACGGTGTAAAATTGTGGCATTTTATGTCTCATTTATTGACAAAGTTGTTGGTTTTCTGTCTAATGTAAACGTGAGAACCTTCAAAAATCAAACCCCAGACAGTTTGTAGACTTCTGAGTTCTGTTATTTGTTGGTATGAAAGTAGACAAAGTACTTGGTCAGTCAATGGAACAAAACCCTATGAATTATTTGTACCCAAAGCAACTTTTAGTTTCGGTTGGAAATTACATGTTGAGTCCACCTAACACTGTAGAATGAGTCACATTTTCACCCCTGAATAACGGAGGCCTGTTAATGGATGTTCTTTGTGCCTTTAAACATAGCAGACTGCACAGTGGTGCAGTGAAAATGCAACATTCACACTTGAAATGAAATGACTCTCTGTTCAGGGATTAACATCCTTATTGTTCCACTTAATCAATGTTAGTTCAAATATTTCACCCTACTGGGGGTTTCTCAGAAAAACCAGCCAGCTTTGTTTTGTGTTCATTGCTCATCCTGTAATATAAAAACTTAAGACTGATGACAATGGAGTTATGCAGTTAAATTATATTTTACATTCAGTTTGTGCGTACATGGACATATTTATTTAAAGTAAGTAAATTTATTCTGTGGGTAAAAAAAATCATGCTTCTTAAAGTTGAGCAGAGTTTCTCTGAACTTTAAATTATTAATCCATGACTTGGCACAGGGACACTTTTCTCTTATCGTGTCTTCAAAATGGGAATGAGAACAACCCATTCACTGAAAGCAGGAAATTGCCATAAAAAAAATTGCTACCCTGCTTTAACTTGCTGATAACTACAGGCAGAGCAGTATTTAAAAACTAGAACTGTAACAAACAAGGTTGGACTCGTACCCAAATGTTAACGTCTAGAGTTTGTTCAACTCTACGGGGGTTTGAACCTGATCCATGTGCTTTGGTCAGACGAGACTAAGATTATTGCTACAAAAACTCAAGGTTGGCTTGACATAAAAAGTCAATGATGTGCAAAAGCCACCCATGCCTACTGTACAGGCACGTGTCAAAAAATTAGACTATCGGAAAAAGATCAATATTTTTTTGTCGCTCATTTCAGAAAATCAAACTGTTATACAGATTCCTTACACATGAAATATTTCAAGCTTTTATTTGTTGTAATTTTGATAATTGTGGTTTACAGACAATCAAAAGTAGTCAGTATCTCAGACAATTAGGATTCAACATAAGATCAATAAAAACGATATTTCAAACAGAAATTTCAGGCTTCTGATAAGTATGTTAATTTCTGTTGCACTCATTGCTTGGTTGGGGCTCGTTTTGCATGAATTACTAGATAAGTGTGGCAGGGTATGGAGGAGATTTGCCTGTGGTACTGCAGGGGTGTAATGCATCCTCAGGTTGCTTTGAAAGCAGCCTTCTTTAAATCACTAAGCAACAGTCCAATTCTTTTTCTCCTTACCCCAGGTAAGAAGCTTGAGACGTTGTCTTTGGTTTAGGATGGGTTTCGTCTTTGCGTGTCTCTTGATGGACTCACTCCAGCCTCAGTTCACTCCTTGTGAAGCTCCTCCTTGAATGGATTTTGCTTAGAAATCCTTAGAAGGCTGTGGTTATCCCTGCTGCTAGTGCAACTTTTCCTTCCACACTTTTTCCTTCCACTCAACTTTCTGTAAATATGATTGGATACAGCAAATTCGTGGCTTACCCTCCTTGTGGAGCGTGTCAGTGACTGTCTTCTGTATATTTGTCAAGTCAACAGTCCTCCCCATTATTGTGTTAATTTGCTGATTAAAGTAAGATTCCAAAATTTACTTTTTTCATAATTTAATTTTCTGAAAGACTGAATTTTGGGTTTTAATTATCTTTAAACCATGATCATCAAAATTACAACACATAAAGACTTTAAATATTTCACCTATATAATGAGTTTCACTTTCTGAAATAGGTGGCAAAAAGTATTACATGTATATGTATTGTTGAGGATCTGTGATGATGTGGCCCAAGTGGAGCTGTCTTAGAATTTAGTTTATAATCTGGTTTATAATCTGATGCACTCTATTTGAAACTGCTCTTTTATATATTTTTTCACTTTTTTAAATAGTGGTGCCAAAAACAGGAGATTTCCTGTTACTGCTGTTCTCACACTTAGGGCAAAACATCTCTTGCCGTTGATTAATTTGATTTCAACTCCTACTCAGTTTAAGTGGTGTTAATAAGTTAATATTATATTTTCAATATTTCATTTTTCATATATTTAAGTTTTACCTTTTTAAAAAAGTGAATAAGACTCTTTACCTTCCTACAGCCTTAGGTTTTGAGACCCATCTTTTAGCCTTAGCGTGAAAAAAAATGCTGCCGTAAAGAATAGGAATTCAACCTTCTGACATGAATCCAATCATCCCCACAGTACATGGCAAAATTCCTTGTTTCTCTGAAATTAAAACCATAAAAGGTCTGTTCTTGTGACTAAAACAATAGAAGGAAAAAAACATGAGGTGAAAATTTTCTATCCCATGAATGCAAATTAGGTTTTTTTTGGGGGTGGGATTATAGGTCCTGGAGCGTTGAAAATTGGCATCAAGTTTGATTTTTGTCTCGTTTTATTTATTTATTTTTGGGTAGTTTTAGAATTTATATTAAATGTCACACCATTTGCCTTAGTGCACAATAAAATGGTCCGGTGCTGCACCGCCACTCAGCTGAAAATGGGGACGTTTCCAATAGCAGACATTTGCAGCGTCTTATAGCGGGCCTCACATGGCTGCTGCTGGGTTTCTGCCACAGAGCATGAAAAGAAAAATACTTCTAAATAAAAAAAAAAGGTTTATAGATCCTTTTTCTATATTAGACACTGTTTTTTTTTTCCATAAGTGCTTTCAGTCTGTTAATTTTGACCCTTGTGGCAAAACGTTTGGACACCTCTGGTGTAAACACGGCAGTCGGATCCTCTTGGCAAACTGTTTTCATTTCATACGGATAATGACTACGTCCTTTTTATTTGCTCAATCAAATAAAAAAATTTGAGTTTCTTTTGAAACACTTGAGTTACTTTGTTAATCTGAGTTTATGTTTAAATGCGTGTTTTCTATATTTGGGCTTCATAAATTCAGCTATCGGTTTGTAGGCACAACACACACTGTTGGGTCTCTGTTCATTTGGTACCATTCATTGTGATTCCCACAAGGGATCCATCGTCACATTTCTTGATTTTGGATTTTGGCAGTTAAAGAGTGTTACTTTCTCCTGTCTCTGTCTCCTTCAAATGTGAAGCATAGCCTGTTTTTCAGCTCAACCCTCTCTTACTTGTTCAGATCTCTATGTACACTCATCTCTCAGTGGGTTCAAGAGATTTGTACTTGAAATGTCCCAATAATTTTTTTTCCTCCCCAATACCAATTCAAGTCCTTTAGAAACAGACATTTTGAGATACCAGGCCACAGTCTGAGTCAACGCCTTGACCCACTGACCAAGGACATTCTGGGTTCTACAATCTCTCCTATCCGTTTTTCCTCAAATACAACAGATTTTTGGTTCTATTTCGACTTCCTGCAGGGCAGCTGCGATTTAGTTCTTCAATATGGAATAATTATGTCAAGAAAGCTATAATGTTCTGTTATTATTTGTTTCTAAAGATATATTTGACTCGGGGCAACTGGTCTACAGTTTTCAATAAACTTGCCTTGCTTCTGGTGTTCTGTTTTGATGTGAATTGTTGATAATTTAGTTCCAAACAGAAGCTATACAGAAAAAGTTGTTCTCCTGCTTCATAAACCTAGCGTTTTGATTTGAACATCAGAGCATCTGATCTCAGATAATGTTGGTATTTCTAGCTTATTGAGAGAGTATCATCCTAAGAATATCTGACTATTTGCCTGGATGACAGCCTTTCTTATTTCTTGCTGTGTGCATATTATGTATTTAATACAAAAACCAAAGGTTATTCTTTGCTTTTATTCTTATAATAGAGCCAGTCGAGATGGAACTTGTTCAGGCTACATTTTAGAAGGTTCTTGTTTACGGCGTCATTATCTATATGCACGGAGATTCTGGTAGACTTTGCTATTTAGACCCTGTATCACTGCTGTTTACTTCTTTAACAAGTTCATTGTGTAGAACCCATCACTATGTACTTCTGTAACTAAAAAGTGGAATTGTTATTCTTAGGCTGGGCCTTGTAGCTTTGCCTGCATTATGTTGACTCTGAATTGTTTTATTCTGTTTTTTTAAAACCCTTAGCTTGTACTTTCTACTTTGCAATAATGTGCTTTTTAGGGCAAGCCTACCTCAAAGAAGAGATGTTAATATTAAGGGACTTCCTGGTTAAATACATTTTAAATAAAATTAAAGTTTAGAGTTTTGTCTCTGCAGAGGGCAGAGCAGGTCAAATGGCACAGACATCCTTAGAGTTGCAGCAGCCAATATAATATCTTATTCCCAGTGAACATTAATGTAAAGAGTGCAAAAGGCTTTGATTCAAAGGGGAAAACCTGGATTTAATCAATAAAATATAGAGCACCACTTAAATTTTGACAAGCTGTGCAGAGGGAACTAGGCTGTCGTTATTAAAAACTGTCCATGCAGCTCTCAAGCACAGGGCTTGCTGCAGGTTTTTACTGCTTTAAGGGGAAACCTTAAAGTAAACACATTTCTGCTATTAAAGAGATAAACCTGTAGTGTAACATTTTAATGGGCAAAACAAGTTGAATCAGAGGGGAACTCATCTCCTCTCAAAGAATCTGTTAATCATTCCTTTTCTTGCTAAATTATAACCTGAAAAATGTCATATGATAATGCAAGTCTTTGGTAGTTATTGATCATTTTGGGATTTGAAAAAAAAAAACCCAAAGGAAGATAAAAAATTAATGATGCACCTTGTACCTCGACAAGTCAAGGATTTTATTTGTGACCTCAGGCGTTTGCTTCAAGATGAAAGCAGATCCAGGGATATATGCTTCAGAAAAGAAAAAGATCTACATTCTGCATGGAGAATCAATAGCTTCTCAGGCATGGCTTCTCACAGACAAAAAGTGGGCCTTTCTTTTAAAACATCCTCTTAATAACTGGCCAGTGGCCTTAAAAACATCAGTCATGTGTTTATTCATATAGACACAAGCTCAGACTATGAGACACTATTTGCACCCTCGTGAAGGAGAAACCGGTGAAAAATCGAAGTGATGAGTTAATCAAACAGGATAGATAGATCTTTCTACAGGAAAAAAAAATAACCATTTTGTTCTAGACTCTTATTTAGCAGTGTTTATTTGTAAATTTGCTAAACTATGATTTTCAGGTAAATTAGTAATTTTGTTTTTCGTGATCTTTCTATAGACGACGGGACGTTCCAGCGAGAGCCACCCCCTGCTCCTCTCTGCTCTTCCTCCAGTTCAAGCCGTCTTGTGGGGGAAAACAGAAAAAGTCTCATCCCAGAGGAGTTTGCAGGCCTCCTTCATGGATCTTCTCCAGCTTGTGAGCCCCCAGATACGCCTTATCATCTTTATAGCCCCAAACACTTTAAATATGCTTCTTCAGAAGTTCAGAGCAACGTGCTGCAGTCTCCTGAGTTCAGCATTGTGATTGGCGGTGGAGCCTCTCAGGGCTTCTCCAGAACTGAGAACGAATCATCTCCCCAGAGGTCCCAAAAGCCCCAGGTTGTTTACCGGACCATCTTCCACACCAGGGTCAACCAGGACCAGGTTCAGCCTAAAAACCCTGAGCAGGTGGATCTGCCACGTGGATGGTCCACGCTGAGCCACCCGCCCTCTAGTTCCCCAGTATTAAACGGAGAAGTTACAGAGTTGCAGGAGAACCAGGCAGGAGGTGAGGCCAAGGACGGTTACGAAGAGAGAGCCTGTACCCTGGGGAGGATGAGATCCGTCCCACGCAGTGTGTTAGATTTGCAGCTGTCGAAGTCTCTTTCCAAGTCCGATTCAAACCTGGTGGCCGTGTCCCCCATACAGGTGAGACTTTACATTTGTGTCTTCAGTTTTCTCTGTTCAGCATTAGTTACAGACAGAGAAAATTAAAAGTATACACACCCGTGTAAAAATGTCAGGTTTTGTGATGCAAAAATATAAGGCCATGACCAATCATCTCAGAACTTGTTTTACATCTGCTTCTTTTTTATTCATTCAAACTAAATGAATGAATAAATTTCATTCATTCATTCATTTATTTATTTACTTATTTATTCACTTTCACCAGAACCAAATAAAACATCCCTGCATGACTAAAATCTCCTAAAACCATCACCGAAACACCATCATACCCACTTCAAATTAAATTAGTGTTTGTCCAAGTGGACAAAATGTCATATGATAATGCAAACAACAGCAAATGTGTGTCAGTTTCGACTTCAGGTGTCTGCTAGAAAGGTGAAGAAGAAGAGGGGTTTTTAGTATTTACCATCACAGTGAGCCCAAGTATGTATCCAAGACGACAAGGAATGACTTCACTAGAAGAAAGTAAAAGTTCTGTATTGGCCCTAGATCTGTGGGACAATTTGTCCTCACAAACTAATGGATTTAGGGAACTTCTACAAGGTAAAGTGGGAAATATTGCCAAGTCAAGATGTAGGTTGCTCATGGCAACTAATAAAGACTGGATGTTAGTATTAGATTAAACAACCAGATTTTTGCACATTTTTACTCGCAGATTTGTGTATTTCTCACTTAAATTGTGACAGGATACATGTCACATTAAAAGTGGAAACAGTCTCATTTCTCACATCACTAAACATGACATTTAAACAGGGGTGGGAACACCTTGCAAATCCACTGTATGTGTGAATTTATGACTAAAACCATTGTTTATAAAAATCTTGTCTTATATGTGTTCCACTTAAAAAGAAAAAAGTTCTTAGTTGGTGCGGATTTAACTATACTAAATATTCATCTGTATAAATTACAGTTTCTATGATGCGATTTCAGAAACTGAGTTCAAACCGGTTCAGGCAATGAGATAGCACACTAATCTGGGCCACAGTGTTCCCTGCCTTGTTCTTCATTTGAGATCTGTTTAATTCAATGTACATAAATTATAAGCTACAGGAAATGCATAGTCTGTTTGATGAAAATAAAGCTATTAATGATTTTAAAATGTTTTCAGAACTTTAAGATTATGAGGTTTTGACACTTTTTTTTCTTCAGGAGGAACACAGTTGGGGGTCTGGATCAAGGGGCCAGGGGCCTGGAAGCCCCGGCTCCCGAGAGGGAGCGAGCCCCGAGAAAAGACTGGAGCGAACCCCCTCCTTCACAGCTGAGTGGGAGGAGGTAAGATGACGCAAACAGCTTAACATCTAGATTGTCTAATCAATCGAGATATGAAAGAAGTAATAAAGATGCCGATGAGTGCCTGTGCTGTAACTCATGTATTTTTACTATAAATTAGCAAATAAGCAAATATGCTTTTCAAAGCAAATGGTCTTTTCAGGAGTGATACTGTACTCCCAGCACTGAGCAGCATCAGTTGGCTTTCCTTTGAAATGTACTCAACTTCTATAGTGCGGAAGGAGAAAAGTGCTAATTTACCATGTTCCCGCTCTGATGTTCTTGGGCCTGCAGGGAGGGACTGAATCTTTGAAAGTGGTTTCTGTTGTGGAAGGTAGAGAGCAGGGGTCGGGCCGGCTGTGTGTTGGTGATCTCAGCGTGTTTGTTCCAGCGGCTCAGTCTATTAGAGGGTTCTTGACATAGAAGTTATTCACTGACTCTAAACCACAGTTAAATCTTTGGGTCAGAGAGCTTCTACATTTTTGTTAGATGTAACTTTGAGAGATATTAAGAATCATTTAGCAATTGCGCACCACCTCCTTTGAAGGAAAAATGCTAATTCTAACCAGATCTAATCATATTAAAAACCTGGACTATTTTTAAATTCATGCTTATGATGTGAGTGAAGGCCCACTAGTGTATGCTGTGCCACATTTTCATGTACATGTTAATTAATTATCCAACACAACTCCTGACTCACTGATCTTGATGAATTACTGTTAAGTTTTTATTTTTTTCAGAAATCCTACTATTTATGGTAATCTTTCCTATCTGAAGGGAAATATTCAGTTTACATAAAATGCCTCATTAAAAAAATTCTTCTGGGTTAATATACGGGTAAAACGCAAAGCTGTCCTTTTTGAAGCATATGGAAAGAGCTTCATTGTTAGCAAGAGAAAAGTCACAAGGGACGTCAGTAATCTGAAGCTCCACAGTAACACAAGGCTTCAAGAAGATGTCGTTTTTGACTCACATTTGGTCATGTCATTACTGAAATTTGTAGTAACAGCAATTGGGATCATCACTTAGGCTTGAGCTGGCATAAAGTTCTCATAATCTGCTGGTCCAAATGCTTTTATTTAAAGCTACAAAAGCCAACCATTATTCCTACTGCTGCTGAAGTAACATGCATAGTTAATGTATATATTGTCTTTAATTACAGTGGATCTCAAAGGTCCACCCCTATTAAAATGCCAGGTTTTGTGATTTCAGTAATTTTCAATTTCAAAAAATGTGAAAATAAAAAGTTATTTCAAAACGTTTTCTATATTCAAGGTAGCATACATGCTGTACAATTCAACTAAAAGGCAAAAAACCATGTGAAAGGTCAAATGTGAAAAATAGTTGGGTTGCACAAGTCTGCACACCCTTTAACTAATAATTTGATGACTGAATTTCTGCCTTCAGTTTCCTTGGGTACACTAGGTATGATCCTCAGAACAATCTGCATTCATTATATATTGGAAGTGTATTTTAAGTCCCATAGACAGTCATTATCTAACAATCACGGATGATTAAGCCAACAGTAAATTCCAGGGTTTATGGAGGGATTGGCTGCCTGTTTGCAACAAGGTTGGCTGTGATGTTCTCAGTGATTTTATCTATGGGATGGTGTTGTAAAACCTTGAAATAATTAAATGTATGTGTTGCAATAACATTGACCAACACCAGCAGATGGCATGGCTCCACACATAACCACTAACTGTTAAAACGTCATTCTAGACCTAAAGTAACTAGGATTCAGTGCCTTTCCACTCGTCTTCCAGCCTCTGGGACTGTGTTTTCCAAATAAATAGGGTTTGCTTCACAATCCTCTAAAGCTTGATTTATCGATGTTGGTTGTGCTCCTTGTTCTTCAGCAGTTTTTCCTTCCATTTAACTTTACATTAATATGCTTGGAAACTGCACTCTGTGAACAGCCAGCTCCTTTAACAGTCACCCTTTGTTGCTTACCTCCTTGTGGAGGATATTAGTGACCATAATTATCAAAATTAGGAAAAATAAGCTCTAGAAATATATTCTTCCTTGTGTAATTTGTCTAAAAAATGAGCTTACTGAGATGCCCTTGTAAATACTGTATGTGACACTTTCTGAGACACTGTGGATGGGTAGCGATGCTGCCTTGTTGACTGATGAGCAGGTTGTACAGTTCAGTGGTAAGCAGCATGTCCACTGTGCTGCAGCCAGCAGTCAGTCTCCTTCTGTCCTCATCTCTGTTCAGCTGGCTGAAAGTTTCCTATTCCTTCAGTTCACACAGGGAACGGCGGACACTCAGCATCCCGGCTGTTATAAGGATCACATTATGTGATGCATAAATCCAAAAATAGGCTTTAGCCTTATTCCTGGGAAATAACTTTTCCCCCATTAATGTGTCCTGTACACATTGTTACCTCTAACTCTTTCCCATCTGTTTAGATTGACAAGATTATGAGCTCTATTGGAGCAGGGATTGGCAGCGGATTGGACGTCAAGAAGATTACCTCAGGTAAACAACATCCAACTATGTATGAGGGTGTGTCTACGAGTGTGGGTGATTTAATCTGACTTAAAGGATAAATCCTGTTAAAATACATCTTATCTTAGCTGGCTGTTATTTCTCCAAGGCAGGATGATGCACGCAACATAGCAACTGCTAAAATCCTAAAACATTATAGCAATGCAATTCATACCCAGCACAAATGTCACCATGTTTACAAAAAATTAAAAAAAAAGAATTTATGCATTAAATTGAAAAAAAAATGATTTAAACCATCTGACAATTTTGCACATCAGCAGCCAAGATTCAGGCATATTTTCTTCTTTTTAAAAGCGAAATGAAATATATAGGATAGTTTGGTTTAAAATCCATTAAAACCAGACAGCTTGAAGACTTGGATTGGTAGTGCAGCCAACATATTTTAATTGTGTTTGCAGCCTCTAGAAATAAATATGTGCAGTAAGTTAAAATAAATAAATAGATACTCAATATGTTGAAAAAAGAGCTCAGTCCTATGATTACATATTAGTAATCAGAAAATTGTAATCAAAAAATATGTGAGTTGGAAGACAGAAAATCAAATAAATTCCAAGATTAATGTCATAAAGGATGTGAAAGGACTTGTGCAAGAAGCAGTAATTGAACTCACAACCTTCCAATTGCCAGACGATTAGTCTTTTCACTGAGCCACATCTACCGCATGTAATATAAAACAAACACATTCTCCCCAGTTTAAGGCTTGAATATGCAGGAATAAAACCAGTGATATTGCAAAGTCAAGCAAAGCTTTAGAAATCTTATGAGATTAAAGTCAAATTTAACAAAAGCACATCTGGATGATATTTAAGGTGGAAGCAGAAATTTATGAGGGGGAAAAAAACAAACAAATTAATGAAATGAAAGTTTTTTGTGGAATTTTCCAACAACTATGTGCAAGCATATGAAATTAAGTTAAGTTTTAACTCAAAAGCAGCTTTGGTCTTCTGACCCACTAAATATCAGCAGAACTCATGATCCGGACAGACCCTTGGTTCAGTATACATTCATTTCTACTAAGCCAACTAAAGAGGGGTACAATAACAACATAAAAACCAGCAAAGGTCAATATAATGGCAAACATATTGCTTTGATTAATTTGTAAATTTTTTTTTCTTTTGACATTTTTTGCATAAATATGCTTTGTCATTATTATCTTTATTAAAAGTAGTTTCTGAAGAGGACATCATAATGATTTGTGACCCTGTCTGGCGTCCCATTTCCAACTTCAGTTACTTAGACTTTTTTCCTAATAAATTTCATGACAGTACAACACTTATAATGTGACTTTTATCCCTGCAAATTCACGACTTTTCAACATCTGAGAAGTTTTTTTTGTATGTGAATTAAAGACGATTATCTCAAATTGTTTTAGATTCTGTTTATAATTTAACGTCTTCCCTGTAGCTCTGTTTGTTTTCAGCTAAAGTGGCTCTAATGCTATCTAGACAGAGACAACCAAATTGCTGGAATACCTACACTACACCAATAGGTGGCATTAAAGTTTACATAAAATGCCACGTTAAAAAATATGTAGAGTATTGGTCGGATTTTGCGCAAAACAGTTGTAGCTTTGACTTTGACTTTTTAGCAAACAATGGAAGTTTTATTGTGACTGAGTCAGCCAGTCGTGAACAAAAACAGGTGAAACTGCTAAATTGTTACTGTGGGGTTTTTAGCTCAAGTGGGAAAAGGCTCTGCAAGCCAAAACAAAACACTCACAGAAAGTGAGTTTGTGAAAATGTTCCCTGTGGATCATGATTTTAGAAAAACCTACATTTTTCCTTCCTTTATTGCCAGGTTTGTGTGGATGAGAGATGCAAATGAAGCAGAAAACATTTGCTTTGCAATACATCTGTGTTTGTGTAGAACGTAGCCTGAAACGGGACAGGAATTGTTCTGCATTCTCTTAATGCAAAACATCCTCTGACTCATGCAGTTAATACATGTTGTTCCACTCTAGCAAATTCTTTCATTAGTCAAAAACATATAAGCTTGAATTCCTAACGAAGAAAAAGGAAGATGGGCTAAATGTTTAGAAACTGAAATGAATCCGAATCTCTGAAGTCGTAACAAAATCTGTCATTTTGCTTTAAATTGTGTAGTTAGACTGTTTTTATTTTCACGCTCTTTGATAAAGTGCCTTGCAAAGGTATTCACACCTCCATTAATTTTCCCTACCAAATTGTAGAAAAAGAATACAGGGTTTCAATTTTATTTTTGAAAACACAAATATGAAAAGTGTGTTGATCAGCACCTATTAATCTGATACCCCTGAATAAAATAGAATGCAACCTTCAGGAGTCACCTAATTAGCAAATGGAGGCCTCAAAGATTAGCAAGCGAACATTACTGAACAAACAGGATCACCAAGGTCAAGGAACACAGGTCAGGAATAACGTTGTGGAGAAGCTTAAAGGAGGGTTCGTCTCATGGAGTACTGTTGCATCCATGACACCTAAACTGACCAGCCAGGTTAGAAGATTATTTATCAGAGAAGCATCCAAGAGGGTGATGGGTCAGACAAAGAGCGGTTCAAGAATCTTTCATGAGGACAAGTATATCGAGGCACGTGACGTCGCCCGGTACGGCGGAGCCGGGGTCCCACCCTGGAGCCAGGCCTGAGGTCGGGACTCGTCGGAGAGCGCCTGGTGGCTGGGTTGCTCCTCGCGGGACCCGGCCGGGCCAAGCCTGAACGAGAGACGCGAGGCCATCCCACAGTGGGCCCACCACCTGCAGGGGGAACCGTGAGGGACCGGTGCAAAGAGGATTGGGTGGCGGACGAAGGTGGAGACCTCAGCGGCCCGATCCCCGGATGCTTATGCTGCCTTGACGCCTTCCTCGGGATGTGTTCCAGGCACGTCCCACCAGGAGGAGGCCCAGGGGACGGCCCAGGATACGCTGGAGGGACTATGTCTCTCGGCTGGCCTGGGAACGCCTTGGGCTCCCCCCGGAGGAGCTGGAGGAGGTGTCTGGGGAGAGGGACGTCTGGGTGTCTCTGCTGAGTCTGCTGCCCCCGCGACCCGGTTCCGGATAAGCGGAAGACGACGAGTACGAGTACGAGCATCCAAGAGGTCCACGGTAACTCTAGAGGAGCTGCATAGATCTACAGCACTGGTGAAAAACAGTTTGACAGGATAACTAGTTGCACTTTAACACATCTAGTCTTTGTGGAAGAGCGCCAAGAAGAAACTGTTCCAAAAGAAGTCCAGTTTGGAACAAGGCATGTAGGCAAACATGTAGAAATAGGTGCTCTGGTAAGATCAGATCGAAATTTAACTTTTTGGTCCACATGCAAAATGTTAGAATGGTAGAAAATTATTACTCAACATCACCCTGAACATTTCTGAAACACAGTGGTGGCAAAACACTCTGTAGGATGGATGTAGGAACTTGTTCAGAGCTGAAGCTAAATACGAGGCAATTCGGAAGAAAACCTGTTGGAGACTAGGGTGGAGGTTCACCATCCAGCAGGACAAGCCTAGACATACAGCCCAAGCTATCGTGGAATAGTTTAAATCAAAGCCTATTTCTCCATTAGAATGGTCAAGTCAAAGTCCAGACATGAAATCAAGTTGACTATTTGGCATGACTTCAAAATTTATGTTTGTAGATGCTCTCTATCCAATCTGATTTACTTTTAGTTGTTTTGCAAAAAATAAAAGGCAAATATGTGTGTAAATAGGTGTGTAAATGCGAAAAGGTGGTAGAGACATCCCAAAATACTTGCAGCTGTAATTGCTGTGAAAAGGGGTTCTACAAATTATTCAGTCCTTGTCCTTCAGGTGACAAATATGTATTTATTGGTTTTTACCTCAAATCACAGTAAAATAAATTAAGGTCTGTGGGTTTAACTTGATAATAAACAAAAAAATGTTTAAGGGTTTGAATAGTTTTGCAAGGCCTAAAAAAAGTATATCCATAAAGCACAATTTTTCTCCACCTGTACACATTGAATCCTTCTCCAGTCATTTGGCTGCTGCATGCAGCCCCTCTCGCCTGTAGTAACTTCCACATCCCTCCACCTCCTGATATCCTCCTCCACTCTTGTTTTTTCTTCTTCTTCTCTTTCATCCATCAATGCAAAGTCGTTTCTAACCTTGATTGGCATAGCCAGAAATCTGGTTTGTGCCGGAGCAACTCAACCCTGCCACCAGAGTATACATATCACACCACATAGGCAAACATGCACATGCGGAGCTACATGTATTCACTCAGGGATGGCGTGTGTGTGCGTGTGTGGGAGGGATTCTGGCTGAAAGACAAAGAAGCTGGAACTTTTGTGGTGGCTATTATCAACGGAGCGAGGCAGATACATGTATAGCAGCAGAGACGGCAGGGTGTCCATCACCACTGAGGGAAGATAGAGACCAGAGGGAAGTTGGTGAGGAGGGGGGAGGCAGAGCTGAGAAAAAAGGGAGAGAGAGAGAGAGAGAGAGGAGGCTGCAGAAGCATACAGATGAGAGTGGGAGTACTTGATAAAGAGAAATCTACAACGCAGCAGCTCTCTCTCTGGCGCACACACACATATACACCAGCTCAAGGGAGCGACAAGCGAGCGCAACAGCTGAACTGAGAGCGGCTGCTGCTACGCTTTGCACGACAGACACGGATCTACACTTCACCAAATCTTTGGCAGGATTAACCCTACAGGAAAGGAGCTATTTTGTGGATGCAACTTTCAGTTTCACCCTCCGCTTATTATTGTCCCTCTGGCTGGATTCAGAGAACATCTGGACATCTGCAATTTACCTGCTTGGCTTCCGTGCATGCTGACCCCATCAAACCCCACCATGCCCCTTGCCTAGCCTCTTCCTTCCCTCTTTTCACCCTTTCCCCTCCCTCTACCTGCCCTCCCTTAATTTTACCTTGCTAAAAGATTCCTAAAAAAGCATGGCGGGCTCTTTCGACAGCCACTTTGCCCGCCATAATATGATGTGGCAGTGCCAGCTGTCTCAGCCGGACTGCCGCTGCTACCGGGTGGATGGCTACTCCCTACTAAAGCGTTTGCCCCTCCACCCCCTCATAGGTCCCCGCTGCCCACTGCAGTCCATCGGACAGTGGCTGGACTCCATCGGTCTGGTCCAATACGAGAACCACCTGCTGGCCAACGGATTTGACAACGTCCAGTTCATGGTGAGTGTTTTTAGGTTTTAAATTAGATTTTTAGGTAAGCTGTTGAATGGAAATAATCTTTTTTGCAAGGATTAGAGTTGCTTGCATGTTTTTGCATCATCCGCATGTGTAATTGGTTAGATTTCTTTCTTTTTTTGTATTTCCTCTGTATTCATCAGTCTTTTCTTTCAATCACTGGTGCCTCTCCCTACTGATACCATGTGAAGTCCCTCCCACGCACAGAAATCCTTCAAAATATCTTCACCACTAGCTCTATCTGCACACATTGCAGACTTATGCTGCATTGATGTTTTGAGAGCATGAGTGGTTTTTGCAGAGATTTTGCGCTTCCAACCACCTGTAGCATGTGGCTATAAAAACGAACTGATCCTCTATTTGGTCCGGCGACTCCGGGCTGTGGCATAGGACAGAGACTCGTTGAGTCATTTTTAATTTTAAATTATGTGTATCAGTGAGGGAGGCTATGCAATGATAACACTGAACAAAGAAGTTTAAAATAATGAGAAATGGGGAGGGATAAGGACATGCGATCAAGTTAAATTGAGAGAAACTGCAGCAGAGGCAGAAATACACAAAACGCAGAGATGCTGACTATATGAGTTTCCCTGGAGATTGGTACTGATCTGGTGGAGCAAACTTTAAAATAGCAACAAGTTTTGACTGATTGAAATTAACGCACTGCATTTTTTATTTCCATTTGACATAAATTAAACACAAGTTAATTCTGTTGTCTCTGGTACGAGAACAAACACCTGAGGAAATCTGTCCAGACATTTTTGTACCTGTATTCCGCTCCTCCACTCTGTGTGACCTGCATCCGTTCCTTTAGTTACTCTAGGAACTGCAAAAAAATCAAATTTTCTTTATTTCTTTGTGTTATTTTCACACCTGATCACCATTCATCTGTGTGTTTTTGCTCCAATCAATAAGAAGCTGTTGCAAATACTTTGGTTAAGCATTATTTATTTGTTTGAGACTATGCTGCTTCTTCTAATATTTTCAGCATTAAAGAACTCTAAACAGAACAAAAATGCCAAAAATCTATACTTGAACTGTATTCTCTCCACCTTTGGACTAATATGCAAATTTTAAACTACATAGTTTGTAACTTTTGTGCCCCAAACAGTCATTAAGTAATTATATTAGGAGCAGAGGCAATGTCACACCGTGTGTAAGAGAGGGGTCATTGTAAAATAAGGTTTTACTTTTTAAAACGAAGAGAAAATTATTTACAGTTAACATTTTAAACTGTCTTTAGCATCTTATGTTAATAAGCATTATTAGCATGGATAGCAATAATAACTGTGAACAGCCATCTCAATGTGTATTTACTGTGGAGTGGAAACTTTAACTTAACCCTGAGATCTTTCAAAAAGCCTACATTTCCAAATTGTGAGGAAAAAAGCTCAAACAATAACACAAAACGTGTTTACTGGACTTTGTTCAGGCTTCCTGTTAGTTGCTAAACGTCTCGCGCTCTCTGGTAAAGATACAATTTCAACTGGTACTTTTTTTCTGTAGGACAGTGCTAAAGCTAATGTTTATCGCTAATAAAAAAATGACATTGTTCTTTGCTGCTACTTGTACAACGTTACTATTAAGTTTACTAATCAAAATCTGAACAATTCCACAACTTTTGTTGCAGTGGCTCATGAGTTTTAAATTGCTTTTCTAACTTCCTGTTTGAACTGCATTGCTAATGCTAGCCTGTATGTAAATATAAACAACGGTATAGAAAATGTTTTATTTCAGTTTTATTCGATTATTTCTCATTCAATTTATTTTTGCTATTTTAGGGGATGGTCAAGAAAAAACATAGTTTGATCTGCCTACATGTTTTAGCCAACCTGTTTTGAGTTTATGAATCTTAATAAAAATTTTGTGGCTGCAAAATAGAATAGATGAAATAAACCCATTAGATATGCTTTGATTTTCAATTTTACCAAAAAGTCTCCTTATATAAAATAAAATTAACATCTAATTCGAGAACTATATGTAGCTCAAGATGCTTTAGGTTTTTACTTTTTTTTGTTTGATAATTAATTAAGAATTAATTTTCAACTCTCATTGTATGAGTGCATTTATTTAAAACCTATGGATATTAACACAATGTCCATCTTTAATATGCATTTCTTTTTATTTTGTTTTGGTGACTGTAATGTAGTCTAAATTGACACCTATTTAAAAGTAAATCTCATTCACCTAAAAACATGCCTAAATTTAGAGGTCAAATGTATTTTCATTCTTAGAAATCTCTCCAATTGACCCTTATTGATTTGTGCATTTGCATATATAAGACTGGTTTGCAAGTCAGTTGTTATATGTGGTTTAGAGAAATTTGGGGATTTTCTGACCTTCTGGTGTTTGTTGTTGAGTCTAGAAATTTTTCTAAATACCTCCATCATAGACTTTTAAATATATTTTAAATATGTTTTTATATTTTATCAAACACAGCTTCGATTAAAAAAAAGCTTTGCAAATATCAGGGACTTCAAAGATTCCTTTCTGAGTGGCACTGCTCTTGGCTTTAAAGGTTTTTTTTTGTTGGAGTCCCTTTTGCTCAGTGGAGGTTTTAACGCAAACTTTTATGGCTAAACATGCTAAACAAATCTATTATGACACTTGAATTCAGAATAACTCCCTAATTCGTACTGCAGAGATATCTCAGTAATTCAGAACACCCCTTATTCAGTGTAGCTTCTTTTAAGAGAGCTTAGGGTCAAATTCATTTTCTCACAGATACCGTTCTGGGAAATTAAGTTAAATGCCAAATTCAAACCACAAAAGTGAATGGATTTAAAAGTACAAGCTTCTTGTCCTCTATTTCACGGACAGTTCAAGTTCATCTGCAGAACTGATTGCTTTTGCAAATGAATTTGACCTTGATTTACATCTTTGTGTCTGTATGAAAAGGAAGCTGCAGGGAGGGTACATGCAAATGCACACAGTGATCCAATCTACCATTACCGTTCTCAGCTAAAGGGGTCGTTAAAGAGGGCGTGTCTGACTGCTTTAACTAGCCAGTAGAGGACAAGTGAGGCTGGATTGATGGTCAAATTAAAAAGGAGTGGAAGGGTATTGACTGCATTTCTTCTAAATGACACAAGACAGAAACTAATAATGGCCAATGTGAATTAATATCACAGTAGAAATGCCTGACACCAGCAGATAGAAGATTTTGTAAAAATCAGATACATTTAAATTGTTTATAAAGCTTTTTAGGTGGCAGTATCTTTACTGACTGACCCCTACACCAATTCAAGCACCCATCTTGAACCTACGCTTGCTATTTTAGCTTTTCCTAATCCTATTTCGTACCCATAAATAAACAATTTTGTACAAGCATATTTAGGCCTTGATTTGAGGTTCATTTCTTTCGGTCGATCTTTTTGTTTTAGATGAATACTCTTAAAAATGCAGTTATGTCATGCATATTTTAATTTAATCATATTTTATTTTCTAAGAGCTGTATATTTTACCCTGCTGATCCTTATTTGAACTTAATTCTTATGAATATTACAGTTATATCCCCTTAACAAATCAAAATAACCATAAGCAATCTCCTGCTAAGGAATTTGATTTATTTGAGTTTTTTAAAATTCCTTACAACAGTCAAGGTAGACCTTGGAAACCTGCATGCAAATAATCAACTGACAAATTAGGTCTGATGTGTCCCTTAGGCAGGTACGATGGGACGCATACCTGGTGTGAAACGTCCTAGGGCAAAGACCTCCTTTCCTTTAAAAGTTGAGTACGAAATTATGATTAAAACTGCTAAACCAAGGGGCAAAATGACCTGCGCCCAATTTAGGTGTTCTGAACTTAATATACATTTTGGAAAATGCTTTGATTCTGACAATTATGCTAATGACACAAAAATGGAGTTTTGGTTGTAAAACTGTAGACACAAAAGTATGCTGTGGTTTTCCAGTTATTTTTTGGTTTAACCAGTCTCCCTAAAAATGACAAAATTCAGTTTTTCTGCAATATTTCACATTACGATTTTTAGACACACACATTCTGGTTTCTGGTTTCAGCCTTTACCACAACTTTAAAAAGTCACATTTGGAGGCCTCCAAAAAATTTGTGTCCAACTGTTCCTGCTGTTTAAAAACATCTCCAGTCATATATAATGTAAAGAAGCATTACCCCCCCCCACTTATTGCACTGCGCTGTCAGTCAGGCGTGTATGATGACAGAAGCATTGTGGAGTCTGATAAACATTTCCCAGACGTCAGATGTCTGCAAAAAGCAGACATTCACGACCTAGGTAACTTTACATGTTGTTTGTCTTCAATCATTTCAAATTTCCTATAAACATAATCGCATTGTCATTTTTGGGGCCTTGCGGCTTTATTGTGATGTAGCAGACGCTGATGCTTTAAACTTCAGCTCAGTAGTTAATATTAAACCAAGATTTCAATATAAATATTCCAAATATCTGTACACAGCAAGTTATATCCATGTAGTTATCCCACCAAACAAATATGGAAACAGAAAACAATTGAATTATAAGTCTTGCATCATTACTCTAACAACTCTGAAATATACTAGAAAAACCTTTTGTTTGTAAGTTGGATGATTTCACTGAGAAATAGCCTGTTATTACACATTTACTATGATTTTCGAACAAATACAGCTACACCAATGACACTAATGGAAATATTATAAAACATCACCAGCTCTATAAACATAGAAAGTAATCAGTTGCAGTATTCATAGATGTAAATTAGGATGCAACAACAGTAACCACTTTATGCAAAGAAACAAACAACAGGTCAAAATGGCTTGAAATCATCTATGGACTACCACGAGAGTCAAAGTTTCAGCCCTAAGCTATTTATTTTATTTATTTGTAACTTTTGTAACGTCTCAAAAACAATAAAATGTGTGTAATTTGTTGGATGCCACAAACATACCAATAGCCTGTTCTTAAACTACAAACAATACATTTTTAGGATTTAAATCAATTTAGAAATGTGACTGTTTTGTGCTCTGGTGTTATTACAATTTTAGCATTTGTAAAGATATTAGTCATTGTAGGTATGCTTAATACTCTTGATACAACAAACATGGATGTTTAGTTAAATAATGCTTTTTTATGATTTACAATGAAAAAGTAAACTTAACCGAATATGTTTTTTTGCATTATTTTTTCACAGTACTAGATTAGCAGGACTGTGGTTGTGTGATGCCTTAAAGATTAGAGATGCTACCGATCAATGTAATTTCACCCAGAGGTGTTGTCCAAAGAAAAGTTGAATAAAATGTGTTTTCAAAGAACATTCTTAGTTAGGGATTCAGGTGGGGGAGTCGCCTCTAACGGCTGTCAAAAGGAAATATATCGTAAAGGAGAAGTTCTTGAGACTGTGTTGTGCTTAAAGAAACATTTTTGTGGAAGCAAGACAAGCTTGCTTGAAAGCAGAAAACGGATGATAAACTAGAAGAGAAGACTAGAAATTAAAACAATCATGAAAAGAAATGGAAGAGTGAAAAACAACAGGAGACATAATGGGCCAAGCATAATTTGTAGCTCTCCATTTGGTATGTGAATGATGATGATGGCTGTCATGCTATTTAGTTGTTACACCATCTTTAATTTTGTCTCAGCGCTCTGCCAATGTTCCTGACTTTAAACCTCTTTGTTCTGAGAATTTGTTGCCCACTGTGGTTCTGTTTTCAAGCAGTGTGGTCAAAATACCATGAGCTAAGGACAGACATTGCCATGACTTCTACTGCAGAACAAACTGTTGGGATGTATGCCAGTGCTGGAAAATGGACAGATGTAGGACAGAGCTAATGTAAAGGCAGACAAAATAGGTTCAATAAAGATTTGAAACATTCAGGATCTTCATCTCTCTGTATCAGGACCACAGCAGGAAGCAATTAGTCATGCCTTTGAAGATCCACACTCCACCCCAGCACCCTGGTCTCCAACAATATACTCTGCTCTCGCTCTGACAGTCGTTACTCTGCTGTGAAGTTGTAGCATGGGGACTCCACCACTATTAATCAGCCTGGGAGCTGATCTGTGAACTGCACTTTTCTTACAGAGGAGCCGCCACACAACTCGGAGGAACTGAAGGCGAAAGTAATATGTTCAGCTGCGAAATGAGTCCAATCAGCTGGTCCCTGTGGTTACTTAGTCAGCTCAGGTGCAGACTGGTGAAGCCCTGGAGATCAATTTGGACTAATTTTCCCTGAGAACATATCTCGGCGTTAAGGGATCATTGACCTGTGCAAATGTTTTCAACTTTCAGCAAAAAATATCAAATGACTGTCTCATTTCACATGAGGCATAAAAAACAAAAATATGAGGTCAAATTATACCCATGGCTTTTTTTTTCTGAGCTAGAACGTAAAATGAATGTTTAATCAATTTATACATCCATTATTTTTTTGAAGAACTATAATATACCGCATTGATGGCATGTATTTTATTAATCTTTCTGGCTTTGAGCAACCAGTAATTGTCAGGACTAGAGGCGACGACACACAGTGTGAGACAGCAGTGTTTGTATTTTTACAAAGACAAAAAGCGTACAGCTGTAAAATTTTAAACTGTCTTAGGCATATTGCCACTAAAGGCAGAACAATGAAAATGCTGAGGGAGTGAAATGACCAGCATATGTTATAGCTAAACTCAATTTCCTTTAAAAAACATTGTGCTTCCTCTGCAATTTAAACGTTGCACTAATACTGAAAATGGCATATTCTGTCTCTTCCTCTTAGTAATGACTTCCATACCAAATAGTGTTGTTATTGGCACTTATGTATGGTGCATTCACTGATCAGAAAAAGATAAGAAACTCTCCAATGGATGCCATGCTTGCGTATTCTCTTTCTTATTGTTGAATCATGAACACTGACCTTATCTGAGGCAGGTGAGGCCTGCAGTGCTGTAGAAGTTGTTCTGGGATCCTTTGTGACCTCCAGGGAAAATGACTGATCCTCTTTTAGAGTAATTCCATTTGGGAATAATGGCTCTCACTGTGGTTCACTGGAGTCCTAAAACCTTTCGAGAATGGAACCAAAAGGTGGTTAAAGTTTTAAGCATGATATTAGGTAAATATACTTGATGCACGCTATTAATGTTGAACTTGCAGGTATTACGTGGATGTTTGCCTGTCACAAAACAAAATGATAATATTAGAATAAGATACAGTTCGTTTAATTACCAGTTTATTCCAATAAATTCCCCATGGAAGGTTTCCAATTTTGGAATAATTCCATAATGTCACACAGAAACTTATAGTACCAGTTATTAGGTGCAAGAACCTCTGGCCTAGTATTAGAAAAATAGAAGTAAATACTGCTGGGTAGTACTGGCCGTGGTTTGGTACTGGAATTGGTTGGATGGGGAAAAAAAAAACACTAATTCATTTTGTTCGCTATATCACTAAGTAGCGCCTGGTGACAAAACACCTCAGTTTGGTCATCTAACTTCAGAAGACTAAAACATTTCTAACCTGTTGAAAGTACTAGGCAACTGTTTAAAATCTTTAGAGCATAAGAGAGTTGTGTGATGATGCATCTCTTCATCAAGAATACGACTCCAGCTTTTATTACAAGTTGCATCAGACACCTTTTACAATTGTTTATGGAAATAACAGTTTTAAAGAACTACATATAACAATAAGTAGGTGCATTATTTCTTATATCGACATTTCCTGCAGACACAATCAGATTGAGACCAGGAAGCATATGCAGTGTGCTAAACCTAACAGTTTGTGCAAAATACAACATTGTTAGAAAAACAAATTTATACAGAAAGGCAGAAGAAAAGGTCCATGAGTTCCATGTTTTTCAATGTGCCTACACATAGTACAAGTAGCCTGAATCTCAAAGGGTTGCTCTTTTTTTCCAGACAACATATAAATCTTCAGCTGTGACAGTTCCCCTAAAACAGTTTTGGATTGGTAAACTGATGTGCTAAGACTAACTGAACACAGTGAGTTTATTCCATCAGTCACTTTGTGCATATTGGACTACCTGGACTACATATTCAACCTAATCAGGAATAATTATTTATTGCTGTTTATAATTGATAAGGTTAAGGTGAAATTGGTTACAACTGTTGTGATGTGTTGATACTATTTCATAAAAGCAGAAATCCTGTTTGAGTTTTGAAATTAAAGTCTTTGTTTTACATTATGGCATGTGGAGCACTATTTAGTTTGAATGGTTTTAGATTTAATGTGAATGTGACTACCTGTAAACAAATTGTGTACATTTCCTGTAACCTCTTCTGTTTCATTTTGTGAGAGTTACATAAAGGTAGTATAAGGCAAAAGAATAACGGTTTTTGAGATATTTTGTTTCCCAGTTGTAGTAATCAGTGATCCTAGAACCAAAATGTAACAAACGTTTGTTGCACCCAAAACTGATATCTAAACATTTGCCAACAGCAGCTGCAGTACTTTTGGCAGCTTTTTTGTTTAGAAATATAAAAATTATTTTTATTTCTCCACAGGAAGTACAATAGTAAGTACACTGGAATATAAATAAATCCAATTATAATTAGGTGCAGCAATGTTAAATGGGCATTTTTAATGCAAACAACAGATTAGACCAGACTAGCCAAACCTTAATTGCATGATTCAACATATTTTTCCAATTTTTACTAAGGATATTGGATTTCAGTGATTTAATAGGAAAAGTAAGATTGCAATAGTGAACATTTTAACTAAGATGACTTAGGAACTTTTATATTAAGAGACTCAAGTTTCAGGGATTATCTTCAAATACCTGAAGATTTACATTTAAATGCACATACCAGATACTTTGCATGTTTTATAATAGTAGAATTAGAAAACATGCATTTATTAAGTTCTTGAGATGCTAAACCACAGTGTGCGTAAGAATGCGTCTATTTGTTTAGGCAGATGTATAACATATAATGCATATTCTGATTAGTTTGAAGCCATTAAAACTGTTCGTGTACCTTACTGTGCTTTATCATTCTCAGGATGATCTATATATGTCTGCTCATTCTTTTGGTGATGTTTACAGCATCAACCTTGTTTAAGTGACCATAATCCCATATATAGAGTTTGTGAAGTAACTTAGGAGTTGTGTTTGTTCTTCCCTGACCTTTGTGTTTTTGCACCAAGACTTCTGCTAAGAAATCTCCCATATGTCACAACTAACATTGCACATTTTGTCATCTATTTCCTTAAAGTCCAACTTTCTTAGTTCATCAAAGTATTCAGGACAGCCTCAAAGCCATCAAGGCACTGTGGTAGTGAGCATCCACCCATTACGGTTCTGGTCAGAAGTTTGTATACATTCAGCATTGAAAAGTTGCAGAGAAATCACATGCTTTTTGTTTCTGACAACAAACATCATGGCCTAACTTTGGCTGGATCATTGAACACTGCTCTGGCCAGAATTGCTAGATTTCTTTTGAATTGTTTAGCTTTTATGCATAGTCCATACAATTTTAGTAGCCTGCTTTATCTGTTCCTAAACCAGTTTTGATATTTTTATGGATCATTGTCCTGTTGGAACACCTAGCTGTGTTTACGTTTTCACCATCTGAGCCAGATTGTCCCCTTCAGAGGAAAGGAAATTGGTTTGCATGTTGACCTAGAAAGATGCCAGTGCTCCAAAATCCATACCTTCGATCTAAACTAAAATTTAGAGGTGTATGTATATATTTGAGCATGTATACATAGATTTGACCATTTGCAATAAACCATTAAAACCCCACAGCTGACATGACACTCAGATGAGTGTTTGTCAACTGATTTTGGGAAACACCTCAATCATTAGATGATCAGCAGGCCATAGACTGAAGCTTGTAAATCCAGATCCAGTCTAAATAAGGGTGTTTCATAGTTGATTGCAGAAACGCTGCAGTGAAAACTGAACAACACCTTTCGGAGATCTAGAGGGAAAATGTCTCTAATTTAGAACAAGCTGTTTCTTTAAAAGTACAGTGTTGTCTGGATTTGAAAAAAAAAGCAAAACAGGAAATGTTTCTTCTATTTTTTATGATTTTTGATGCTGCTAATGTGAATTAAAGATGTAAAATGACTGACAGATCTAATCATTGCATCCTTGACCAGTATGCAGATAGGTTAATAGTTGTTGGTGGGTGGATTACCCTCAGGTCTTCCTCATGCTGCTTTTAGTCCCTCCCTGAATGTTTTTTTTTTAATAATCATCATCTTTTTTTCTGATAATATTTTGTCCCAGAGTTCTTTGTACTGCACCACTCTGTGCTGAATCCTGCCTTGCCTGTAATTATCTGTGTGCCTGAGAATCTCTTTCTGACTCTCCAGAGGGGTGAGGACTGATAGCTCTCTCATGGCTTCCCGCTAGAGTAATTAAAGGTGAACACTGCGTGATACCAAGAACAGGCTCTGGTGTACATGAACAGCATGGTCTGATTTAAAAGGATCAAATTTATCATCTCTGGTTAGCTTCACTTATGTTTAATTGTTTTTTTTTCTTTCACCTGGCCCTTGTACTGTAGTTTATTTGTAGCAATATTGTCTCATAAAAATGGATTTTAATGTGGTGCCTTTTTAATAGTTGCTGTTATGTTGTTTAGTGTGCCAAGTTGCAAGTTATTGCATGATTAAGAACAGAATGTTGCAGGAAAAAGAAATCTGTGCCGTTAGTCGCTGCCCAGTAATGTGTTGGACTTGTTTAATACTGTATGTCAAAACACATGGGTTGCTTTGAGGTAGTGCTTGAAGTGGTTCTGATTAGGAGGTTTTAATTTTGTTTTCTAAAACCTAAATGAAGTTGAAGCGTGATGATATGGTCTACAATGAACAAAATTAGCTTTAGCCCCTAACTCATTATCATAAATATAGTTTATATAACAAACCCATTACATACAGTGCCTTGAACAGGTGTTCATTTGTTAAAATGAAAAGAAATTGATTCATAGCTTGTTGAAGTTTTTTCATTTTTATTTAGGAAATTCACAGAAAGTTTCTTTCCAAATAGTTCATGCTGAGTCAGATTGGATAGGTTTGTCTGCGAATATTAATCATAAAGTCTTGCGACAGATTCTCAGTTTGCTTTAAGTCTGGACTTTAACTAGGCCATACTAACACATGTGTATGCTTAGATATAAACCATTCCATTGCAGCTGTCTGGCTGTGTGTTTAGAGTTGTTGTACCTCCACCTCAGTCTCAAGTCTTGCAGCCTCTGACAAGGTTTCTTCTAGCTCTAGCATGAATTTAAATCCTCACCCTGCTGCAGATTAACACCTCCACAGCATGATGCTGCCACCACCGCGTTTCACCATAGGGATGGTTTTCCACCATGCAACGTTTTTGCATATTGGCCAAAAACTGTATTTTCATCATCATGTCTGTCTTCCATATGTTTGCAGTATCCACCTACAAGGCTTTTAGCATACGTTAAACAAGACTTCTCATGGCTTTCTTCTTGCCACTCTAACACAAAGAGGAAATTTTCATGGTGCACGACTAATAGCTTGTTAACGGTATTGTTTTTACCTAACCCTGCATTGAACTTTATACCTAACCTGTTTGCTATGTTCCTTGGCCTTCAGGATGATGTTTGTTCACGATATTCTTTAACAAACCTCTGAGGCCTTCACAAAGCAGCTGGATAAATACTGGGATTAACATAAACACAGCTGGACTCTATACTAATTAGATCTTCTGAATGCAATTAATGGTTGTAGATTTGATGTACGATAACCTCTTAATGATGACGTTAACACAGAAACACATCACTGCTTCCTGACAAGTCCTTCACTGAGATATTTATCGTATCGTTTGTAGTAATAAAATTGTTGTCTCCATACAAAAGCTTAACTCTTAAATATATCCATGTTTTTCTACAGGAATCAGCTTTTAACCACTAGGTTTTTAATTTAGGTAAGAGCTGTTAAAGGCAAGTTTTAAGTGTATTAAAAAGTAAGATTATTGAAATGAACATTTTGGATATACATTTAGTTCATTATTTATGTATATGTGGTATATGTGATTAAAAATGTGGTTTTGTTTGCAATGTCATTTTGCCAGATAACTCTGTTATGTGGATTAAATTGTCAGTGTTAGTGACTCTAAGTTGGTCTGTTTTTTTTATTTGTTTTGTTTTTTACAGGGGAGCAATGTGGTGGAGGACCAAGACCTGCTGGAAATTGGCATTCTGAGCTCTGCTCACAGACAGCGCCTGCTGCAGGCCATACGGCTGCTGCCTAGGGTCAGTTCCACACATGGTTAACATATACTGGGTTTATTGTGTCATTATAGCGTCATAATAAATGCTGCAGGTTAATTTTTAAATAAAAGAAGAAACTTTTAAGTTTCTTCTTTTATTATTCTTATTTTTTTTATTATTTTATTTGCCAAAGTTGCCAGGACAGGTAACAAAAAAGACTAAAAAAGGAATAGAAGTGTGAAATAATTCGGACTTACCAAAATGGGAATCAGGAGCTTGTTGTTGGTCTCTCAATTTAAAATTCAACAAATCTTCTGCTACAAGTCCAATACATAAAGGCCCCAACTCGCAACCTACAGGACTTGAAGGATGTGCAGCTAATGACTTGCTACCCAATATCACAGCACACACCTTCAGAGGTCTAGTCGAGTCCACACGTTGGCGAATCAGAGCTGTTTTAGAAGCAAAAGAAGAGACAAACAGACCATTAGGCAGGTGGTCGTAATGTTATTCATGATCTTTCTTTTTTAAATCTGCATTTATCTCAATACGTGATGAAACCAGTGCAGCTGAACTTAAAAAATATTTTTAAAAGTCAATCTGACATTGCACCTCTATATTGTACAGTTCAATTAAACTTCGCTGCAAGACAATTCTTCCCAGAATATTTTCCAGAATAAACATTGAATGAAAAAAGCATGCAAAATAACTGGATTTTCTATTGTTTTTCGAGCAAAACTATGGTCTGGATGACTTGTAAATGGGTTCTGGGTGCATGTGTCCCTCCTTTCGCCATTTAAAGAGTTATGTAGCTGCTTAGTGCTTTGACTGCAGTAAACTATCTATTTATTAAAACAAACAAACAGTATCATCAACGTAGCCCGGAGAGCCTTTGCTAATAAGACGACGTTAGCTAAAATCAGCTTTCTCA
The DNA here is from genome assembly GCA_036173005.1 of Crenichthys baileyi. Lineage (NCBI taxonomy): Eukaryota > Metazoa > Chordata > Actinopteri > Cyprinodontiformes > Goodeidae > Crenichthys > Crenichthys baileyi. The sequence continues at coordinate 839,717 of JAHHUM010001453.1, read as the reverse complement.
TCATGGCTGAAAAAAAGTACCACCTACTGTTCTTTATGCAACTTCAAAGATAACGTTGGAAGCTGTTCCATCTCTGTCTGCGTTTCTTTTCTTGCATGTTTTGTATAATGCATTTCCTTCTTTGTTGAGTTCGCAACTCCGTAGTTTATGTACCCCAAAGAAATTACTCTCGGGAGCATATTTGTCTTGAGCTTTTTTTTCATCTGGTTGATTTGATTTGCTGTGCTGCAGCTCATGCACTCATACAGACAGAGAGTGGAAAGACAAGGATACGGTCTGCGTTTGTAAATACCAGATGAGTGTAATGAATTAATGGTGTGCACTTTTTAAATAATAGGTGATGTAAACTTTAGATTTTAGGTAAACATCTTTTCAAGTAAACAGGTTCAAGTCCAGTTCAAGTCCAAAGTCAGTGATGTAAAAGTCCAAGTCAAGTCACAAGTCTGTGAACATTTTTTCAAGTCAAGGCTATAGTCATAGAATTATTGACTTGAGTTGGACTCGAGTCTAAGTCATGTAACTCAAGTCCACACCTCTGGACTATTACTCAAAGCATTTCAAGTCTAAATGCAGTCCACGTGGTAGATGTAAAGTGCAGAACGTGTGGAATCACCAGTAAAATATGAGCTACAATAGGACAAGTTTTATAAAGATTTTTCAAACAACAGTTAGTAAAGCCTGAATACGTAAATGTTTTGTAATTAGAGGTCCAGAATCTATGAAAAACTACTGGAAATGTGAGTCTCAAAGTATGATATTTTGAAATGGTAAATTTACTGGAATGGGACGGAAATGTGTTGCTCTAAATCAAGAATAATGTCACTTACAGCACTCATTACTGCAAATATTGAGTGTATGCAAGTCAGGGATTCAAAGTCCATTCATAAAGGAGTCAGAGGAGTCTGAGCTCAGAGATAAACTAGATCTCCATTTTCTCTCCTCTCACACACACTAAACTTTTCCAAACAGCACAGGAGATGAAACCTTTTAACTCGGAGACGTGCAGTCACACACATCCTGGATGTGAGGTGGAGGTTGTAGGAAGCTTGTTTGAAGCAAAACAAACTCTGGAGCTCTTTAGGCTGTCAAAATAAAGGTGAATGAATTATTAATTATCCGCTCCACTCCAAGTATCTCCCTCTGCACGATAACCCCCTACTCTTAATGTCACATTCAGTCCTACATCAAAAGTGAAGCTTGTTTACTCAGTTTTACTATAAAAATATAGAAAGTTTTCTTGCATTTGTAGGTGGTTGAGTCTGTAGCACGAAATGGAAAAGCTAAATCATAATATTGTTTAACTTTTTTAGCTCTGCTGCACAGGAAAAGTATTATTAGGTATCATTTTCTTTAAACAGCAGATTTCTTTTTCATTAAAGTTCAGGTAAAATGAACTGAATAACATGCAGTCACGCTGTCGCCGATATCCAAATAGCTTTGCCTTAATTTCATTGCTTTGTTCATAATAGTTGCTGACTTACAATTTATTTGTGACAGTTTTGTCTCATAAAACTGGGTTTAATGGTTCTGCCCTTTTAATTATTGCTCTTATCTTGTGCAGTGTATTAAGTTTCAAGTGTTTATATACCAAAAGTCCCAAAAGATACTTTGTTGAAGCTCCAGCAATGAATTTGTGGGCGTAAAATGCAATAAAAGCTTGTAATGTGTTTTCATCAAACGATTAAGATTAAGATTTAACTTAAGCGTGTTGGCATTTGTATTCAGCTGTATTTAGCAAAATCTATGCTTCCTGTTTGCTCTGATCTGTCACTGCCTGCCAAACAAAATCATTCCCACACCATGATGCTGCCAACACTGTGTTTATTGTGGGAATGGTTTGAAATTTTCTCATCACCCAAAAATGTCCTGCAAAATCTTTGACTTAGCTTTAGAAAGGTTGTCCCCAACCACCTCCTCTAACATTTGATTCCTGTTTGAAGGTCCGACCTGTGGGCTATGATGGCAACAACCCCACATCAGTGGCTGAGTGGCTGGAGTCTTTGGAGCTCGGCGACTACACAAAATCTTTCCTCGTCAACGGTTACACCTCCATGGAGCTGGTCAAAAAGATCTGGGAGATTGAGCTGATCAATGTAAGTGTCACAACTTTGCAATGCTGAAAATGTCTCTCAAATGGAAAAAAAAATCACCTGTTAACCTCACATATTGTGCTTTTATAGAAAAGGAGCATGAGAACAGTAGTTAATCTGCACTCATGATTCTCTTCCATCAACAACGGTCAACCAATAGCTGGAAATAATCCAAAATGAAGCAAAGGCATTCTTGTCTTTCAGTGATATAAAAGGTGCAACCCTCATCTTTTGGGGAAAATTAGATTTATGGTTCCTGTCATAAGCTTGCATACACTCAACATAGGCATGGAGGCCATACTAGTCTTTGGCCTTCAGTAATTTATTTTACAGGTCCTTTGTTCAGGGAAAAATGATTATACAACATATAACTTTATTGTTTTTTTCAACAATTGAATGCACAAGACTGGATTTATTGTAGATTTTCTCTAATCCTCAGAGTCCAAGTTATGCATACAGACTGAAATGTATACATACACCCTCACTAATACCTTAAAATCCCTTAGAAAGTTTTGCCTTAATCATAAGCTTTGTGTTACAAACCTCTGGCATCGGTCTGGTTGGCTATTTGTCTGGTTTGCTTATCAGAAATGGTAGAGCTGAATGAAATTGTTTGGTTTTCTGGCACAAACCTGGCTTTTAATAATGGGGTAAAATGTTTAACATGTTTGAGGCCAGGGCCATTACAAAGGCTTAATGTCAGTGGAACGGGAAATCTTCTCTATGACATTTACAAGAAAAACGCTGTAGTTAAAGAGGGGAAAAAAGTCAAAGCAGAACTACAGAAACTAAGAAATTTTAATAAATTCAGAATGTGGAGCTAACTTTGATGCAAAATAAGATGTTTTAATTCCACTAGAAATGACAGGCCAAAAACCAGATTTGCCCAACTAGAAGAATTTGAGAATGTTCTCCTTCGTCAATGTTCCACCAACTTTGTATAATGCATCAGCACCACTGGCAGTGACACAGCCCCTTCGCATGATACCACCATGCTTGACACTTGGTACAGTGTTCTGAAGTTTGAGAACCTCACTATGACTCCTCCTAACATTATTTCTGCCATTGTGGCGAATTATCTCAATATTTGTCTCAACTGACCATAAACCATTTCTTTAGAAAACACTTTGTCTATGACGGCAAGTTGCAAATTTTTACAATACTGATGACTTTGGTTTCCAGTTAATGGCATTCTTGGACTTGAATATTTGTTTCAATCATTGTTCTACTGAGGGTGACAATTTGGGTCAAATATTTGAAACCTGGACACATTTGCATGTTCCAAAAGGAAATGTTATTCCTAACACACATCAAAATTGGTTTTAGAATGCTGAAGCAGGCTACTATTAAGCTTCTGATATGGCCGTCCAAAAGTTCTTACCCTAACCTTAATTGACTTTTTGTGACTTTGACTTGGTTCCATGCCAGGAAACCAACCAGTTTAAAATAACTTTATCAATTCTACCAAGAAGAATGTTCAAATATCCATCTTGAATCATACTAGAAGCTTGTTGATGGCTATGAAAATCAGTTTTGTAGCTTAATATTGAACTGAAAATATTAGTTGCAATAAATACCTATTCACCTCACTCCTGACATTTTTATGTTTCTTCTGTGACCTTTAGTATCTTGAGGACTGTTATCTTTTTCAGGTGTGGGCATCTGCTAAAGTGACATTCCAACATGCTAAAAAGTACACTGGCATGCAAAATGTGAAATCCTGTCACTAGTCAACATTTATTGCTCCCCCAAATGTCCAAATTAATATGGATCACACAAATATTGGAATTGTAATATATTTGCAATATATTATGCAGCCCTAGCCAAGGTGGACCTCGCTACAGGACGTTTACCCAAGACAAACCTCAAATGGACCTAAATGCCTAAAATAAATGCCAGTAATTCCCATAATGAGGCAATTTAGATTTCTAAATCAAACTGTAACAGCTCAAACATAAGGTCCAGCGCTGCTTAAGTTTTTAAAGATATTTTTGTGACTGATCAAACATTTCCATAAATGATTAGATAAAATAAAGCAGATTTTCACCCTGAATTGCCTATTTTACATCGGGGTGAATTTGTGTTCTCCACTTAATATATTTCTTAACCTTTCAACATGGAAAAGTAAAGGAATAAATTACTTAGAGTACATATTTAAAGGAAACATGTTTTAGAAGATTTTTAAGGCATTGATCAAAATACATTCTTTAAATATCACCAACTGCAATCTATAATCAGTCCAAATTTAGAGTTAAACAAATAAACATAGAACTTCCTCTAGTAATAACTAGCTTCCTTAAACGTCAACCCCCAAGGTTACTCTCAAAAATGTACATAAAAGTTACAGAAGTAGATTTAACAATTTCCCTTCCATTTAGTAAATGTGAAGTTGATTTTTGTACTGTTGCAGAGCTTAACTATTAGAGTAAAATGTGTGTTTTTAGCATGACCCAAAATGCAAACCTTCAGCTAATACAATACAAAATCCTTCAAAGAACGCACCACACAGGACAAAGGATGTTCCATGTACGCAACCAGCTTCTCTATGTGATATGCCTGAAATGCCATGACAGGACACATGGAAAAATATACACATAAATAAATAAATAAAATGCAGCAGAGGAGACTACATACATCGGTATCTGCACGTGCTCAGTGCCTGTTGGCTTATGTTAGCCTGAGCTGATGTGAAGATTACCTGTGTGAGAAGGATGCCGTGCAGTGCTGAATACCCACTGGGCATTTCTCATTACTGTGCAATGTGTGCTGACAATGCAAACAGAGCGTGTGCAGTGTTGCTGGCCTATCATTACCTTGCAATGTTGTAGTTCTGCATTTTGTAGTAATAAGCTGCTGCTGAATTGTTAAACTCACTCCTTTTGTGAATATTAGCTTGCCTGCCGATAACAAGGTTCATTGCCTGAGTTATGATGTAGTCAGGGTTTGTTATTCAGTTTTTACGACATAAAATCTTCACTGGAGCTGTGATTTACAGCAGCTTGATCCTATCTGACTGACAGGGGCCTTTGATGCCGACAGTTTAACGAAATCATGCTCGATTGCAGTGGGGCGCCTGCTCGGCTGATTTGACTGAGAGAGATGGAAAGCAGTGCTAGAAGTGGTGTTTTTACTTCCCAGCAGTGGATAAAGTGATGAGTGATCAGCTGGAGGAGGTAGAGAGGGAGTTATATAAGCATGTGGGATGCAAGATGTTTCATCGCACGGGGGATATCGCCCACTCACTGCGCTGCTGATGCTGTTTCTACTCCTCTGAATGTGACATAGGGAAAGTGTTAATACATCCTCGTGTTTATGTGTGTGATAATGATCACATTACTTAAACCTGAATTCAACTATACATCAGTCATCTGTTATAAGGGGACACACAGGATCTCTAAATTCTGCACGGACTATTTATATGAATTTTGTAAAACAGGATTGCATCTCTTCTGGTTGGTGTTCTGCAGCATGGACACCGATTGTATGAATCTCCAGTTTTTTTCAGAATTAACTTTTTATCCTGATGGCTAAAATGGTTTTGAAATGGAAAGAAACCTTTGTACTGAAGCATTGAATTAAATCAATTCAGTTAAACTAACTAAGTTGTGAGCTTCCTTATTCAGTGTTGCACTACCATAGTATTCCACACCAGTCTGAGAATAACATGGATCGGATATTAGATAAACCGTTCTGACATATTTTTCATGTAAATTATAGACTTTTCTATATGTAAATTGAAAAATACCAAAAACAGATTCTAGGCTTTCGAGACTGCCTAGGAACCCTATAGACAAGATGGCTCTTTTTCATGTATGAAAGGTGTTTGGGATTAATTTTAGAAAGGTCAAAGTGTCTTGAATAGAAACATGCAGTTATTTTCCTAGAATATTTTAAACGTATGATAATTTTAGCATTGAAGTACTCAACAGTAAAATGATTAATTACAAGCAAAAAATACAAAAAAGGAAGAGTTGTGAAAGGATAAAAGATGAGAGATCCTTGTGACTACAACTACAGTAAAATACAAAACATCCTTTTGACCAGTTTTTCTGCCCCTTCCACATTGATTGGCATTCCTAATAATACAGATGAATAAAAAGTCTTTAAATCTTTTTGTTTCACTGCTCACACTTTAAAATGTGCTCTAGATCTCTTCTAACCCCTTTTCAACCTTTCAACCTTTTAACCCATTTCCAGCATTGTTTGTCACAGTTCCAGTTGTTTGTAACTTGTAACTATATTGCTCCTTTTGTATTTTCTTTGTAGCTGTTTCTTGACTCATAAAGATCAACACACATCTTGTTCCTTTAAATGACGTCGTCTTGTCTATCCCATTTGAAAGAGTAGCTAGAAGAAATGGGCCTCTGTGTTGTCATATTTGTGCCCCTGAAAATAGAAAGCAGATGATTACTAATTACTAAATAAAAGTTTGAAGACACTCATCCAAAAAAAAAAAAAAATTAAAGTGAAGAAATGGCTTCAGCTTCGAAAATTAAAGAAGAATCCAGAGTAAATGCTCGGTTTGACAGTAAGATGGTAGGACATTTTGCTGCACTTTATAAACAGGAAAGGTTACGTCAGAAAGAGGCTCTTACCTTCAGCTTTGTTTGAGAGGAAGCCACAGCCCACTCTTTAATCTATCCTTGTCTAAGTGGACTCATTACTGCATTAAAAACAGTTCATGTCTCCAGGCTACCACACAGTTAATGCAGATAAAGCTTGTTCGTAATGTAATTTAAGGGAATTGTTACTTCAGTTTAAATTTGTGGTAGAACTATAAGACAAATATTACAGCAAAGCAAAAATGATTGTAGATATATAAAATACAGACCGTCTATGTGCTACATATGTTGTTCTGTGAGTGCATGGGAATGTGAGTGTTATTGTTCAGAGTGAACTCCAACAACTGCACTCTGCCACTGCAGCACAGTGTAACTGAAGTAGTCTCTGGGGTGTTGGGGAGGTCACCGCTGCACCTGAAGGAGATGCTGCAGAGAGATGTTGGCAGGACACAAGATGATAAAGGAAAATCTGAAAAATTGTTTCCTAGAACACACAAAGAGGAGAATGAATCCTAAAAAAATGAAATTTGGCGCCTGCTTTCATGTAATTGCCAGGGGCAACAGATGCTGCTGCATACACGGAGACAAGAGAGGACCCTGTTGTTGTAGGTGGAACACAGCTCCGTGTGTGACCTAGTGATTGGGCACATATGTGCAGTCCTGCTGTTTGGTGGATTAGGTTTTAATGTTGCCTGTTCCCACACATTCACAGTCAACATACTGCAGAGGGAGACAGTGTGCACCTTTCACTTTCCAGTTAGCCAGTTATCTACAGGCTGACCACAAGTTTATTCTCCACCTGCCAAAAGGAGTATTGTTGTTTTATGGGTCCACTGATTTTTTTTAATTCATTCAGTGGCATTTTTTTTCTGAAAATCCAAAGCCATGGTAAAGGTAAAATTACCATTTTTTTTAAAAACCTCAGACAGTATTCGCCACTTTTATAATAGGTATGGGTGATAGTGATGATAAAAAGTATTTAAAAAGAGATTTTACAGTCGTTTTGGCTAAATCTGTAACTGCATACAGTTAGAGGCTTACAAATACTGCTATAAAACAGACTACTTCGCTACACCCGTTACATTATTAAGGAGTTCAATTGTGGTGTTTAACAGCCCACAATGACCACATGAACTATATTATACAAAAGCATATACAATATTGCCCCTTCGAAATGTGTCATCATTAATTTTTTTTTTCATTGTTAATTTTTTGTAAAATGTCCTTAATTAAAATCTGTTTTCCAATAGTAGCCTGGCCACAAAGGCAGGTAAAATTAGTTTTGAAGTGTCTGCCTTTCAAAGAAGTCTTTCCTCAGACCATTGTGTCATTTCTATTATATTTTGAATATCTTGACAGTAAAAATGTAGTCCCCACAAACCAATTTGTAATAAATGTTAAGAAGATGTTAAGATTATATTCATAGGAAAAATAAGCACTTGGATTTACATTCTGTTAATGTCACCAAATGAGGAAAGGGCCATTTCTTTATTTCTTTTTTTTTCTGTCATCATGCTGGCTTTGCTCTAGTTCCCTACCAGTTCCTCCCCATTTGTAATGCATTAAAGTTTTGTTTATTAACTTAAACATGCCAATTATTTGATAGAATGCACCATAATCATTAGGCTTGGAGTTTCTTTGTATAAAATATATTTTTGAAATAAATTTTGTTTGACTATCTACAGCATCCATGACCTGTTTTTTGTAAATAGCAGCACATCACCTTTTTCACTGTCTTCTCATTACACAATTTTTGTACTTCTCCAGTAAATGGAAAGGTATTTCAACAAAGTATTAGTTAAGAGGTGGGCTCACTTTACATCTCCCCACCCCCAGTAGATTTATATTTTGGTTGAATGATACAGGATAATTGGAATGGTAAAGGGGGTAAATAATTTTCTATGGTCTCTTTTTTTCAGACTCATTTTAGCAGGTGTTTTTAGGGCTTTTTATATCCACTGTACAGAAATATGGAAGGGCTGTCCTTTAAGTGCATGCACAAATAATACCTCATTTAAATGTGAGCAAACACTTGAGCACAGGGATGCTATTGTTCACTGAGGCTATTTTAGGAGCAGATCTGCCTCTATGCCCTTTTTCAGAATTAGGACATGCAAACTCAGGTTTGCACACATAGCATTCACATTTAGCATAATGCTTTTGTGGATTCTCCATTAGAACACAAGGAAAAGCTTTGTGTGTCTGCAAAGAGATACCACTAAGCACATCTCACTGAGTCAGACAATGTAATTAAGATCTATCTATGTAATATTAGTTTACATGTTAGATTAGAAATTATGTGTTAATGGGTTACAGAGGTGCTTACCATGTAGCCTAAACTGTTATTCTGTCTATGTATACAGTTATAAGAACCCCTTATTTGCATATGAAATCTAATTTAAGATCAAACAAGATCCAAATGTCTGTCTGAATACATGGTGTTTTACTTTAAAGATTATTTTTAAGTCTCAAGCTAGTGATTTTTTGCAACTTGTAAAAGACGCAAAATAATAAGACCTTAGTGGCAATATGTTAAGTTTAATTCTTTTCATACTTCAAGTGCAACATACCACAGTTTAGGTAAATGAAAAAGATTGAAAAAGTATTTTCTTGGCTTCCTTCATTGCACTTAAATGTAAATGGACGTTTGTTTAAGACCTCATTTGTTTTTTTCTGTGGGGAGCTGCTAGTTGAGGTGTTTTGTGTGTTTAATTTTTCTCTAAGGTATTTAAATAGTCTACTTGAGTGCATATGTTTAGTTTCAACAATACAACTGTATGGGCCAGCTGTTGATATTACAAATCTCCTGATTTAAATGTTGGTTGTCTCCAGAATGATTTATTGTGCAATTTGCCAAAAGGAAGCCTTCGTGACTGTGTTAAAACCTGGAAAAGCTTCTGTATTTTTAAAACAAAGTAAATCCATCCATTTTTTATTGTTAAATCATGAAAATCTTAGCAAAACAATTGCATGTAAAATGTAAATTTCCTCCATGTAGAACCTTGGAAACTTTAAAGTGTGCAGAAATATATTTACATTAATTACAATAATAAATAAAATGAACATGGACAGATGTACAGATATCTTTACTATCTGGTACTTTTACAAATTCTCACATACATATCTATCTACGCATATTTATTTTCCTACAGTGCAGGAAGATGCTTGCATATTGTGTAGTAATCCACATGGTGGCGCTGCTGCCTCTCACTTCAGCCCAGACTTTGTCTGGGGGTGAAAAAGCACAAAACAACTCCATCAGGGATCCAAATTGCTCTCATTTAAAGCGGCTCCTCTGAGAATGCAGAAGTGAAGCAATTACAAATGGATTTCATTTTGGAAAGATGCATTCACGGTGCTGAAGTGCAGATAGTTTGAGGCCCTGAAGGAGCAATTCCCCTAATGTTTTCCAAAGGAGCGCATCCTGGTATCAGAGAAGAAGCCTACAAGTGTCTGTTGTGCCCTTGGTTACCTGTGTATTGTTAAAAAAAAGGCTCATGTATGATTTGAAATGTGTGTCAAACATTTCAAATCCTTCTTGTACTTAACCAATGTTGTCAGTCACTGAATATATTGGCGTAGTGAAACATATTCAAGTAAATGATTACAGATAAACTTCTACAGAATTAAACCGGAGTTGATAATTACTGGCATAATTATGTGTAATATTAGCTTTACTTTCTATTTGGAGGCATTTGAAGTTATGTACACTCAACACATTATGACAAAGAAAGAGGTCATTAGCCATTTTGTTTTTTATTTCCCTGTGAAGGCAAATTTTTATAGATTTCCCCACAAAAGATGTACAGTTGCTCTGTTTTTATGTTGTGTAATCAGTGTCTTATTAATACTTCCAAACAGCTGAATTTCTTTCTGGTGAGGAAATAATGTAAAAGCCTTTTTTTCAGCCAGCTAATTTGCAGTGTGCAGTAACATGTGGGGCAAGGGTAGTGCTGCGGTACTCTTGGCTCCACACTGTAAGGTCACAACTCTGTCAGCGTGGCTTTTTTTTCCCATGAAAAGGATTAAACCTTGTGAACACTGAAAGAAAATAACGAACTGATTTCCATTCATTAGTCATATTTTCTAGTTCAGAATACTGAGTAAGTCATCTTAGAAGACTTGCATGGATTGATAGTTTTTCCGATACAAACCATTTGCCATCTTTGATAAAGGATTCCAGCCACATTTTTTCTTTTTCATGCCTTCCTCTTGCTTGTAAGGGCTTGTGAATGTGTTCATATTGTGTGGGCGAATCAGTGTGTGATTCACCTACAGGGCCAGACTTGTACCTGCATTCCCCTCTTTTATTAAACCCTCTAACCTCAGTCTTTAAAAAAGTCTTTATAAGACTTGGAATAACAAAGTATAGGTTTGTTTTCCGTATGAGTGATCAAGATTAAAACTGAAAACAGTAATCAGAGTTCAGGGGTTTTTTTTTTATGTCATTTGTACTTGGTTGCCATGACAGCTACTAGTTACCATAGAGACAGCGCTATTTGTATAAGTGATCCAAAACATGTTTGTGTGTGTGCGCAAAGGGTTGCATTTTCTTGACAAAATTCCAGATCCGCTGTATGTGAGATTTTTTTGCTTGTCACCTTCTCTGTCACCTCTCCAAGTGGACAGATTGTCTCACATCCCATCACCAGATGGTTGGACACTGCAGGATCATATACCTCAGATATCTCAAACCTATAGGCACCCAGAACTTCAGCTAGTTTAGCTTGGTGCTCACAAGTTTTCCCATCCAGAGTGTGTCCTGTGTGTTCATACATGCAGTTTTGCAGTATGACTACAGAGAATTCAGAGGTAGATTTTGTTAACCTTTAAGTGGGAAGATTTGCCTCAGGACTGCAGTGTACTTCACCAACCCTGCTGACCAAAGATAAGCTTTCACCATGTCGTCAACAGGCCTTGGTTGCAGCTAAACAGGTCTATGAATAAAGGAGATTGTAAATGATGTCAAAGTAAAAGCAAGCTGCAGCTGTTTTTGGCAACAATAGAAGGCTGCAGACTCTTAGTGGCACTCTGAAGCTCTGACTCTTTGTGGTCTATTCCAGTTCCTGAATAAAGAGCAATCAATCCAATGACTTTTAAATGTCGTTGATGTGGTTTGGTTTAGGGGAGAGGTGGAGAACTCTGGTTATGAAGGGCCAACACACCTAAAAATTCCTGAACCTGTCTCCTAGTTTTGTAAAAGCCTTCTAATAACTTACTCATTTGAACCAGGTGTGTTCAGACAGGAAAACATTTTGAAGAGGCAGGACATTAGTCCTAGAGGTATGGAACTGCACCCCTATGGTTCTGAGGTAATATATTTCATAGTATGTGCCAACCAGAAAAGGCCAGATAGAGCAGCACTTTCAGTTGAATAATTCTTATTTTTGAAGAATCCCATGGATATGAAACAAGTTTTTTGTGCTCAGAATGGCAAACTTTCAAGCTTTAAGTCAGAAAATCATCTGAAACAGACCCTGAAGTCAGAATTCAGATTTGGAAAGTTAGCAACCTTGAGTTCAATTCCAATATAGCTGCCTTGTCTATAAAATGCATTGAAAGTTGTAGGAAGGAAGAGCTTACTTTTCATGGTTTGTATCTGGTCACATTGGCCTCACACACAGTAATGTCCAGCATCAGTTTGAAACATGATCCTTTGGTGTTTGCATACATAAAATGCAGGTAAACACATTGTCATCGGCTTGTATTTACTATTTTCGACATGCAGATCAAACTCAGATCATATTCTTAATGCTTTATGCATGTCTTTATTGTATTTTTTTATTGTGTTGTAGTAAATATACTTCCAAATGAAGTGTACCAACTTGTGATGTTTAAACAGTTAATCCTTCTTCATACATCTCCACAGAATGGTTTAGCATTTAGAAAGATCTTGAAAGTAAAGGTTCGTGACCTGAGTGAATTTAAAGCAATAAAGGTTGTCTGTAGGATCCCTTGTAAACTGCAGCTGTTTATTAGAGTTTAGTGTTGTCAGGTAGAATAGATAAGGAGTCATGTTCTATTTTGGTTCAGCCTACTGGATCACATAAGTAGACCCCTGTGAGGCCAGGAATAGCTGGAATGATGTCAAGCTTCGTAGGCTGACTTCCATCTGAAATTAAACTGTTAATATGTACCCTTTACCTTTAAACTTGTGCATATGCTTTGAATTAAGCATCAAATTTCTTTTGGTGTTTACTTGATTCTGCTAATGTCCATTTAAATGGATTTAATACCCAGAGAATTCAACCTTTAGGGGTGAAACAAGAAATCATGACAACATTCTCAGTAATAAAACTCGACTCAGACGTACCTCAGGCTTGATGGAACATGGTAAAAGAATGTTGATGAGCAGATACAGGGAAATTTTCAGGATTCTGAGCTATTTCCTGTCCGTTGCCAAAACATGTGTGTCTATAACGCAACCAAAATAATGAAAACACAAAGCACCGAATGTACTGAAGACCCAATGGTTTTTCTACAAGGCAGACTAACACAGAGTGGACTGATAAGCAACTATTTTAGAACATGTCTTGTCCTTTTATTTAAAAGGTGAAAATGATTTTTAGGGCTGACGGGCTTGGATCAGTGATTGTCAGGTCAGACACTAAAAAATAGATCTTTTTCCAATGAATGAAGGCACCATACACAAAGCTTACTTAGCATCTTTTCTGTGTCAGTGATGTGTTTGCGTGCAAAAAATGTAAGAAGCTTCCAGAAAAGAGAAATGTCTGTAATTATTTAGGCAGGTATTTTTATATAGATAAATTACTGTTTTATTTTACTCTATAAAGTGTGTTCTTAAAATAGATACATTTATTCAGAATGTAGACGGAGGTGTCTTATTATTGTTCTTTTGAAAGAGAAATCTGTATCTGCAATGATCGCTTTCTGTAGGCTTTAGAAGTTTGAAGATCAGCCTCAAAATCTCTGATTGGAGCATCTCTACTATAAATGTGCTTTGCCTTGCCTTTTGCAACATTTCAAAGTAAAAGCATTTTATAACTCGGCATATACAGAGCATACAGCTTGGTTAAATTAAAGTTAAATTGTGGAGAGTTGTTGGAATAATTTGAATTAGCCAGGAATAATTTGACATTTTGAAATCTAGTTAACTTGAATAAAGAGGGAAGGTTGGCCAGAGATTTTAATATCCACATACTGCTGCTTACTATATACAGTGTTGTATTAAAGTGTTCATTTAAAGATTTCTTCAGTTTTATGTTGCTCTTGTTTCAGATCGTCAAACAGATTTTAATATTAGACACAGATAAGTTCCATAAAAACAAAATGCAGTTCAAATGATGTTTTTACTGATTAGGGAAAAAATGTATTTAAACAAACGTGGTCTTATGGGAAAAATAAATTTTCCCACTTGAATTATGAATTAACTGCAATTAACCTGTAGAATAGGGATATTGCTGAAACAGAACCCGATAATCATTTTAAAACTGCATTTTGTATTTACTCTGATCATTTGTGTCTGATATTAAAAACTGTTTAATGGGGGTGCTGGTGGCTTAGTTGGTAGAGTTCACACAGGTTGGCCTGGGATCGATTCCCAGTCTTGGGCCACTTGCTGCATGTCTTTCCTGTCTGATTACTGTGCAATAAAGGCCACTACTGCCAAAAAAAAAAACGTTATTGATCTGAAACAAGTTACAAAAATGCAAAAACAAAATAAATCTTTAAGAAGGCAATTACTTTTTCCTTGCTCTGTTATGCCCAAATTTATAATTTTTTTATATCAACAAAACTGCCTGATATTTATGACTGTTCTTCTGCTGAACTCTTTCGACTCGGGCAGCACACAAAACCGATGAGCTTCCACTCTTTGCGAGCTCGAACTCGTCTCAGTCAAAGCTCAGTGTCTCCATAGTGATGAGCCAGAGAGGAGGAGAAGGAGGGTGAATGTAAACCTGGTAGAAAGAGAGAGCGCAGGGAGAGGGATTGTGCGTGCAGCAGAGAGAAAAAGGGAGAGCTCAGGCAGAGACATGTAAGAGATGCAGCCCGGCTGTTGTTGAGCACTGGAGATCTGCAGAGAGAAGTCAGAGTGAGAGAAAAGAAGACAAAGCCGGCAGTGAGGAGGCGAGTAGTAAAGATAGGACAGCGTGGATAAGAGAGAAAATACAGAAAAAGAAAAAAAAAAAACACTTGTCCTGCACGGCAACAAAGCAGCGATCAAGAGGAAACAAGACGAGGGAAGTGAACTGCTACTCAGCTTTCATTCGGAAGGAGAAGAGGTAGGCTTGTTGGGACAAGATGAGGAAAGGGAGATAATGTATAGCTGTGAAACCCAGATACAGTTGATCCAGATAGTGATTGCAATTGTTTTATGCATCTTTAATCTCTTTCCTCATTGAACATGAGATGATTACAACACACTAAACTGGTCCAGGGCAGTCGATCTCCACAGCTGACTGGGCTAATTTACTGGCTGTGCATGCAAGTGGTGGATATATGCTTTACTGCATGCAGTATGTAGGCTTTGCATTGAAGTATCCAAGCCTAGAGTTGCTTTGATGATGCAACAATCTATCTTTGCACAAGTTTGGGCTCTTTGTCTCCTGCTGGTAAATTTCAGGTCTTTATTTTCTTATTAATGAAAATTTAGCTTAAGTACCTTCTCAGTTATGCAATAGGCTGTTCTCATGATGAGGAATTCATTATGTTTCTATAATAATTCTTTCAGTTCTTAGACATATTTTAGAGTGGTGGACCACATTTTGACATCTGTAGTTGTAGTCGCAGGAATTTCTGACATATGATATGATGTTCATATACTTGAACTTAAAAAAGCCAAATCCAGTTTAGCTTCAAACCAGTTGCAAAAACACACCAATAAGGTTAAATCTACCGCCTGGTTCAATAATCTGTTCTACCCATATTTGCATGAACAATAAAGGATGTAGGATTTTATTACGAACAAGGTGGTGAAGGTAATTGACATTTTTTATACAATAATAGTTTTAAATAAGAGGCAGATTTTTTTATCAGAAATGGCAATAATCACCACATAGAGCTCAGTTTATGGGTTTAGGTAGAGATTTAACTCAGACATCTGTTATAAAAACAACAATTACACAAAGCTTTCACATTTTCAATCACATTTCTTTTTTCTAGCCTGTATGAACTTGTTCTACAAAGTTATGAAAGCGAACAAAACAACACTTAAGTATGAGAGTAAAGCAAAATAAACTTAGACCTTTTGGGAGGTAAATGGAGGGAAGGATGAGACACGTTCCAGCAGGAGCATCAAAAATGAACACTTTTTCTCTCATCCAGCTGTTGAGAAACAGACCATTGAGCTGAAAAATGTAAGCAGATAATCAGACAGATATTTACTTCAGGTTCTGCCTGGCTAGTCGTACGCTGATCTCCCGTTTATCAGAGCATTACTTTGTGATAGGAAAGGCAACAGAAAACATGCACTTCGTGTTTTTACCAGATTTTTTTTTTTGTAGTATTTAGTACGATTTACGGCATACTGAAACACAGATGTTCTGGGTCTGATCTCTCACCACTGCCAGCCTCCGTAAACCTCTATGATCTGACCTCATTTAGGTCCCAAAAATAAAGAAAAGCTATGGAGTTTATTTTTAAACATTTGCTCAACTACTATAGAGTGCCTCACAACAGTATTCATCCCCTTTAAACCTTTCCACATTTATCAATCACAAACTCCATTATGTTCTATTGAAGGTCTATGTAATAAACCAACTCATAGTAGCATATTAGCGCTGCCAATAAAATGTTTAAAATAATTCTAATTATTTTTTATGCCAAAACAAGCAATTGTACATTTTTTGAATTTCACAAAACAAATTTCTCTGTTTTCTTGCGATCCAGAGAGAATCCTTCAGTGCTCTTCAGCAGCATCCCTCTGTACAGACATACATAACTGCCCATATGGCCGCTACAAGCATCCTATTAACCCGATCATGTACCTTTAACCTTTTCGAGCCTAAAATATTGCATGTACTGTAAGTTTAATGCTTTGCTCACTCTGACTGCAAGCAGCTGCTGAACGCATGCTGCAGAACCAACACAACCTAATTATCACCGAACTAGACACTCTGTTGCTTTTCAACCTTAGATGCGTCAAAATAAAATGACCTATAGCCTAGAAACTGACATTAAATCCTCCAGTGAAAAATATGCTTTAGTCCATCCTGAATGGCTGTGGCTTTTTTGTGGAAAGACCAAAGGCTTAACTCTGATGCGGCCACCTTCGGTTAGTTTTGTACTTTTATAAATACACAGAAGCACATGCACAGCCCTAGGAGAGCTTTTTGTGCTTCTCTGCAGTGTGAAAATTGGTTCCAGTGTGGGGCTTTGAAGCATTTATTAACCCAGGGAAATATCATAGACAATTTCCTCCCATCTTACTGGGAATTCATGAGCTCCTCTGTGTACAGTAGGGTGTGTACATGTGTGCAAGCTTTGAGATATCTACCTTCAGTCAAGATCATGCAGCATTTGGCTGTGTTTGCACACACACACACTCTCTCATACACACAAACACACACACGGTCTGTTCTCCAAATCATAGTTACAGTTCGCGTGCTATTAATGGAGATATATCTGTCTCCATGTAGGCAGGCTTATTAACAGCCAGGTTTCATTGGATGCCTGTTCTCCCAGCAGTGAAACAACCCATCCCATTGGTTCCTGCTGCACATAATTTTTTTACACATTTACTCCTAACTTCCCTCCGGTTGCTAAGAAACCAGAAGTCTCTATTTTCCCATAAGCCATCCTCACAAGAATGATGTGTATGTGTGAACTGCAAATGTATATTTTGTTTGTTTGCTTTGTGCATGCCCCGTAAGTAGCAGCTGCCATGGAATATCAGGGCGAAATGTGAAGATCACTGTCAGGAGCTCAGCCGAGCGCTGCTTTCCTTCAGGGGGTTGTATGTTGTGTCTTGGAACTTGTGTGTGCAGTAACTTGTGAGTCCAGACAAATCGATACTAATCATTCTGCCCAGAAAGCTCCAAGGAACAATACCAAAAAAGCATGAGAGGGAAGCATGGCTGTGATGAAGTGTTTAGAGACAGGTAAATGTCAATGACTGGAGTGAAAAATGAGACAGGCATTGTTTCTGTAAATGTCTTTGCTAATGCACAAACGTATAGGTAGAGCAAACAAATTACATCAATGCTTTTCTGCAGAAATACTAATTCTTATGTATAGGATCGTTAACATTTATTTTTGTCCAGTATTACATGGTGTTGAATCGCAACCATCTGTATTTCCTACATTGAAGAAAATTTAAATAATTGTGTATTAAACAGCTAATCATTAGTTGGCTTCAGAATTTGAAAGCATAGTTTAAAACTTTAGTGGGATTCTGTGAGGTAGTTAAGATCTGGCATTGAAACCATACAGTGTTTGCTAAACATCTTTTATTTTAAAACTCCAAACTCTAACCTAAAAACCCAAATGTTATGCACAGGAATGGACTGGGGAAAAAAAGTGGCACCGAAGTTCCTGACAAACTGGCCCACTTTCAACTGCTGGGTTGAATTTTAATGAAAAATATAGGCCTATAAATATATATACATACATAGATGCAGAGCTAATGCGACAATTTTTATATAATTTACAGCGATACACACATTTAGCCTATGAGGTAAACTATAACAAAGTCACATAGTATTTTTTTTGCCTTTCAACAAAATAACTTCAAAACTTAAAAACTGGAACCTGACAAAATAGAGCAGAAGAAAAATTGGAAAGCTGCTGTATTTGTACACTTACATTGTTCACTGTATGAGTAACCTCTGCAGCTCTCATCACTCTCCAGCATCTTTAGTACACCTGAATTTCAGAGGTGGAAAGAGTAAAAATACAATGTACTCAAATACAGGTACTTTGATAAAAATTTACTTAAATACTAGTAAAGTTGCCATTGTAAAATGTTACTCAAATAAAAGCATAAAGTACCTAATTAAATTTTACTTGAAGGAAAAGTTACTTAGTTAATTTTTTATGAGGAGAAAAAAGTCCCTCTCATGCACTTCATAAAAGAAAAGAGGAGATATAATAGTCTCAAACAGTTTTTATTTAAAGGAGCACCTTTTATAAAAGAAAATGCAACACACAAATAAAACATGTCAAAATCTGACATTATGAATATTTGGGAGGTATTATGTGGAAACATAAATTTCCTAATTTCCTCTCGCAGCTGCTGTCTTTAGGCTTCTCTTCTCAGTAAAATCTCATTCCTTTTTTTACTTACCTCCATGTGCTTGCGTGGTTTGATGTTGAGTTTTTAAAGGCAGATAGTTTAATCTCTTTAAGCAAACTAAGTTTACATGGTATAATATAGCTTATAGATAAACTGGTCCCTGAAGTATGGTCATGGCCTTTCTTCTTGGAGGTCAGCTTCAGCTGTACTTGATGGGTTTTTATAGCGCTTATGGCGTCCAATTGATGTGTCTCCAAATTGGGATCTGATCACTAACCCAGCCATGGATCACTGCCGTGTTATATTTTTATTTTTGCTCCGTAATGGATAGGATTTTAAATGTAACAGAGTAAAATACTTACATTAAAACATATTCACGTAAAAGTAAAAGTTCAGTTTTTGTAAACTACTTAAAGTGCAAATTACAGACAAATTGTACCAAATTACAGTAACGCAAGTAAATGTAATTTTTTACTTTCCACCCTTTCCGGCTTTATTACATCTTTAGTACAATTTAGAAATTTTTTAATTTGTGGCTGCACTGTCCTGGAGGGCTTTCTTTTTTTTTTCTCTCAACGGTTCAGGGCCACCTTTATGTTTCATTGTTTGCTTTTGCGGCTCCATCTTCACAGCTAATGCGAACTTATTTAAAGTTGCTTAAAACGTCAGTGATTGACAGGCAATGTTCCGCGGAGGAATGCCATCATGACCTAGAGCCACAGCACTGTGCAGCTTTTTGTTGGATCCCAGAGACAAACGGGGATTTAATTTATGTGGCACTATTTAGGGACAAGGCTTTTCTGATTAGTGACTGCTCAGTTATAAGCGCCTCAGAGGCTATTTATTTTCGTAGGCCGAGTTTTATGGGACACGTTTTTCCTGATCTCTGCTGCTCACAGTCAGTTGGCCTGCCCTGTAGCGCTTGTTCATGTGTGCATAGGTCCACTCTGCAGCAGTGTGCCAAGAAGATCTGCCTGACTGGAGTAGAGGAGAGGTAGGGAGTGCGGCGCCAAGTGCGACAGCACCTCCATGGGCTGAACCACTAGCCCATTAACCCACCGGCATAATAACCAGCCAACCCACCGGGCAGTTCCCAGTGCCAGTCCACCCGTGGCCATGCATGGAGATTGATTTTTATGAAACTATCTAGCATCTGTAGCTTGATACTGGTTACTTTATTCATAGGTGTGAAAACTCCAGAGAATACAATGTGTATCAGGGGTTGTCCGACTCCAGTTCTCAAGATCCAGTGCCTTGCAAATGCACCTTTTTATTTTTATATGTGTATATTTGTACATTGTAAATATGTATATTCTGTAATGCAAAAACAAAAACCAAAGAGCAAAGTGTACCGAAGTCAAATTCCTTGTTTGTATGTACAAACTTGGCAATAAAGCTGATTCTGATTCTGATTGAAAACTGGAGTTGGCCCTTCTACATCCAAACCTCACTTATGGTCATGGGTCAATCCATTTGTTCCTACCCTAACCCATGGTCTTGAGGATTAGTCCGTTTATCCCAAACTTCACCTGTGCTCTTGGTTCTTCTATATTCCTACCCTTACCAAAGGTCAGTCACCTATGGTCATGAGGGTTGTTCCAAGTAAATTCTGACCTTCACCTATCTCATGTGGTATTGATCATGACTGAAAAAAGATCCTGGATGCAAACAGCTAAAAATAAACCTCCTCTAAAAGGGGGCTGAGCTCAGTCTTAATAATGAGGTTAGGAGCTTCAGGAGAGTCAGTGCAGTCAGGCAGTGGTTGCTGCTTCCCATAGAAGGCTTTCAGACATATCCCATCCGGAAGAGACAATGGAACAGACCCAGAACCTGCTTAAGGGTCAGTATATCTCTTTAGTCCTAGGAATGTCTTAGGAGTTGGAAAACTGAAGCTCAGGAAAGGAATGCCTGGTTCATATTGTGTGACTCGATGTCAGCTCTGCAGACATCGACTATGGATGGAAAAGATGGGTATTACGAAATGTATTTCCACCAGTATAAAATGTCTTGGCTGGAACAGTTAAATATGGCTGAAACATACTCTGAAAGTGGTGTTGCTAGTAGTTATCCTTAAAAGAAAGGTCATCTTGGTGTATTTGAAGGCAACCAAAATCATGTAATCAGGCTCTAAGATTGCATTCAGACAGACTTGAGCTATTTACTGATCAATACTACGACTCAGTTGTCCTGTAATGTATTCTGACCAAGGCAATTAAAGTAAGCTTAGGCTAGTGATTCTTTGATCTGCAGGAATCAATGCAGGAGTCTTCAGAGGTTCGAACCCCAATTTCTCCATTAGGATCAGATGCTGCATGTATTGTTGGTTTCACAGTGAGCTAAACCTTGTACTCTGCAAAGAAAAGGTGACAGGTCATATTGCTACATAGGAAAATTTTACAACAAAGAGGCTCTTAGGTGCAGTTTTCATTGCTGAATGAGGGAAACTTTTTTATTTTCTTTGATTAACTGGAGATAAAAGAGAAGACAAATGAGACAGTTTGAGGTCAAGGGAATCTGGACAGAAAGTGAGGGGAGGCATAGGGAAAGAAAATATGAGGGTAATGAGATGGTTAGTTTGGTGAGTCAGTGTAAATTGAACAGAGACTGTGGGGGAAAAATGTTCACTTCTTCCTTCTCCCGTCATTAAAATGGTGTGCTAGCTTGAGCACAGACAGCGGCTGGACTGTTGGTTCCCTCGCTGTGTTTCATGCTCCAGTAAACCAACGAGCTCCAGCGTCCCCTCCGGTAAGACACACAGAAAAGGCCTTTTGTCTTCAGCGTCCTGATCCAGAGGTCACTCTGAATGCACCCCAATCTGACGCTTACTGCCCAGTGCTGCACTGTTCTTTTCAAAATACGCCATCATCATTCGGTTTCCAAAGGTTGATGTTTTCCTGTGATTTGCCTAAAATAAACTATTTTATTTACAATTACAGCAGAATAAATCCTCCAGCGTTTAAATGTTCTGTTTTACATCCAGATCACCAACTTAAAAGACTTGAAGGTTTAAAGAGCTTTCATTAATATGCAAAAATGTTTACATTTCAGAAAAATTCAACCGTTTAGTTTTCACAAAATAAATTGAAAGCGTGTATTCATGAACTAAATACATGGGGGCTAATCTGTTAATCAAGCACGTTCAATCTGGGGTAGCTGGGCCACTAACAGGATTAGCGCCCTGATTGGTGCACAAAGAAGACACACATAGGAGCTCAGCATTACTGTGGAAGCAAACTGTGACCCAGATGACTTCATACTACAGTGACAATACCAGAAGTGCTTGGAGAACTGAAGCAGCTCAGTTAATCACTGTTTCAACTTTCTGTGTGCAGTCAGAGCCATATGGAAAACAATCTAAGAAATACAGTACTAGGGTTATATCACTGTGTTTTGACAAGTGTGTTGGTGAAGGTAAAGTTACCTCAAATCTTTCAGGTAATTCTGTTTACTGCATTAAAAGCGTATTCAATGAATTGGAATGCTTTACTGTACTGTACTTGAACTTTAAAAAAATCCAAATGTATGGAATGCTTTACTGTACTGTACTTGAACTTCAAAAATCCAAATGTAGTGCAAGGACTGTGGCAGTTTAGTAATCTCAACAAGTCAAGCTGAGGACGACAACTTCAGGTGCAACAACTTTCAGGACAGGGTGACAGGGCATCTTAGAATTGAGCCCTCCTTAAATTAGGACTTTATGGATGAGTAGCCCAAAGAGATTGTTGAAAGAAGGAATAGGATGTCCTTTCTAACACAAGCCATGTAAGGGAAATCCAAACAATGTTGAAGAAGAAAATGTAACTTTTTGGCCTACATACAAAACACTATGCTTCCCCATCGTAACACACGATGGTGGCAGTATCATGCTTGGGGAATGCTTTTTTTTCTCCCTGTTCTTAAACGGACACAGAGAAGATAGTTTGAGCTGAGTATTTCTGGAGAAAAAAAAATCTTGATACTTAAGGTTCACATTCCATCAGATATTACATAAAAAACAGCCTAAAGCTAGATCGACTGGTTTAAACCAAACCATGTCTGTTAGAATGATCCAGTTAAAGTCCAGATTTGTAGCAAGACTTGAAGCTGCTCTTCACAGACTCCATCCATCCATCCTGGCTGGGTATGAGCTGCTATGCAAAGAAGAATCGGAATAACACATACTCTAAAAGACTTGCAGCTGTAGTTGCACAAAAGGTTGCTCTACAATATTATGACTCAGTGAAACTGAAAACAAATGCATGCAAATTTCTTTCCTTCAACTTCAGAGTTATGAGCTACGTTCTGTTGGTCCATGACAATAATGCATTTTCATAAGATTTTAGATTTGCAGTTGTATGGTGACAAAATGTGGAAAACTTCAAGGTGTATTATTACTTCTGTCAGGCACTCTATTAGTGTGCTTTATATTATTCCAGTCATTATTATTACACTGATGGAACAGAAGGTACAAGTGTTGCGTGTTCAAGGTTATTAGTCTCCTGTTGATTTGAATAGAGTTTAGCTTTAATCAATAGCTGTTGTGTTAGAAGTATATGGCGGCAGAAGTGCCACAAATAATTATGCACAGACATTATTTAAATATAAATGGGCTGATGTTGCAGTTAGGCATCACAGAGACTGAAATGTGTGTTTTAATAATAGTTCATTCTCATCCATTGAGGAGCAACAATATAATCTTCTCCCCCACGCTTTTAACATGCTGTTTAGGCTGTTGGCACAGAGAGAGAGATCACTGATTTTTTTTGTTTTGTTTTTTAAAGAGGGGATGAGAGTGTGAGTGGGTGACTGCTGCAGCAACCATTGTTGCTATGGTGAGAATTGAACTCCAGGCTGAGGTTGAGGTTTCTAGTGTATCTGAAGTAGATGCTGTTGCATAAGGCAACAAGTAGCACACCAGTTCACACCATGCAGGGCAAATACTGTGCTTCTTGCTGGAGGTGTGTGCGTGTACTTATTCATCTGTGATAAAACCGAATTGTGAGAACTGAGTCATGCTGCAACCCCACAGGACACACCATGAAGGCTGAAGATTTTGTAACCTTTTCTATTGGTTATAAATACACATCATCCAGGTCATTTTCTACTATGCTACAAATATTTTAACAACTTTGCATAACATTTGTATTTATCTGGAATTAAATATAATAAAATATATGAGAAAACTGCAAGATTTAGTATTTATTCAAAACAGTGTGTCCATGTTCTGTATGGTAAAGTTGTTTGATTGTGCTAAATGGTTATTTATATTCTCAAGGTTGTTTAACAGATGTAGAATAATCATTTATGCAAAGTGATAAATTGTACTACGCTGTGCCCTGAAGACAACCACACAAACCTTCTTTTAATGGTTTTTGGAAGACCTCAAGCAGCAGCAGTTATATAGAACCTTGCAGAAATGTATTGTTTGCCTGTGTGATGCCAGAAGGTGCAGATGCCGCCAGCAACATCCTTGCAGATGGCTGCCGAGTCCATACTTGTCTCTTTAGAAAATTCAGTACCTGGCCCAGGAATGAAGGCTTTGTTCAGAGTCTGTGTTTTTGTCTGTTCTGTGCCTGGTTAATGAGCACCTCAAGACAATCTATATTTACCAGCTTGTCACAATCTCATGTTGTCTGACTTGCATCCTATTGCGTATGGATAAGATTACTTCAGGGAACTCGCAGTCCTACGAGAGAACCTTAAAGTCAGAAAGTAGAATAACATATTAGCTGCATGAAAAGGTGTTCAGTCACAGAATGAGTGCAGTATCGCACACATTGATATCTCAATATTATGTTTACATGATTTAATTCAGTTAGTGTTTAGTCCTTGTAGAATGAAATTATGTTTCTGTGGTGGCACATCCAAAAAAGTGGTATATAAGAGAAAAATAAGAGAAGAAATTAATATATGCGAGTATAGATATATACCCCTATACTACCCATACATACAAAATAGGTATAACAAAAATTTAAGGACATATCGCACATTTAACAGTTCTTTAAATTAATTTTCCTCACAACACTTTGATGGTATCAGTAATTAAAAAAACGCTTTCAATTCAACTCGCAGTTAACGACTATGTATGTCTAATATTGATTAAAAAACCTTCCTCCCAGTTTTCTCTCATAGTGTCAGCACAAAGCAGGTTTCATCAGGAATACCCAGAATATTCAAACAAACCTTTTAAGGACCTTGCCGTCGGGAGACGGCAAACAAGGTTGTCAATCAGGTTGGAACATTGTATATAAAAGTAGTATACCTGGATTGCAACTGGAAAAAACACTTGTTCAGGCCTTTTTTCATAGGAATAACGTTTCAAGCCAAAAAATACTACTTCCAGAACCTTTTACAATTACTGGCAACCCTAGTAAATATGTCCAAAACTTGTTATGGAGATTTAGTCACCCAAAGATGCAGGTAGCTATTTTCATGTAGCATATTTCTGTCTTTTTTTTAATGGCATGCTGCCCTATCATTCCCATTTGAAAGAGTGGCTAAAAGAAAGGGATCTCTGTCTCCTCAGGTAAACAAGAAGTAATGGATTACTAGATTAAAGTTTATACACACTAGTCCAGTTTAAAAAGTAAGGTATAAATAAAAAAAATACTTCAGTATACTTTATTTTTTAGGAATTGTTAGGTATGGCAATCAGTTGAACTAAAACTGCATAGAAGTCTGGTTTCACAACAAAGGCCATGGTATTTTGACATTGTAATGTGTAAAATTGAAGCATCAGTTAGTCCTGATCATTTCCTGCTCCAACAAGTAAATAATTTCTTATCAGGGTTAAAGGAAATAGTGAAAAGTGAAGTAATTTAATCCAGTTGTTTTCAAAGTCCTTCCAACTTGTGCAACCAAAAGTGAGCTGTTGCTCTGTCGATTTTTGCCACCTTCTACAAAGGACAAAAACAGTTGTTATGAATGGCTGAAAGTGGCCTGATTGACATTCAAGCAGTTGCATTTTCATTTTATCCTCCTTTTAATTAGATGATTAGCAATAATTTCTGAGCAACAGCTATAATCACGTGTGTGCTCATGGTCATGTTATACTATTAAGGACTCATTTTTGCTCGTAAGTGCATATACTGCTATGTTTGGTTAATCACAAATTTCTTGGGTTAAGAATAGAAGTCTGCAATCGTTTTAAGATGCAGAAATGAACTACTTGTTCCATGCAAAACCCCTTAATTCTTACTTCCTAAAAAACACATTTAACTTATAGAAATTAAAACGAGTCATCAGTTTTTACCAGCTATATTGTTTTTGCATATTTGCAGCCTCACCATCTTATTTCCAGAGTTGTGTTTTGAAATATAAATCTAGAATTTCAAGAATTTGCAATGTGCCACAACAGTTTCCATCCCACCTATATTGATTTCTTTTTCACTGAAATACATTTCAATGCTCTACTGTCTCTGTCTTCCTTTAGGTGTTAAAGATCAATCTTATTGGACACAGAAAACGGATCCTGGCATCACTGGGGGACCGACTACACGACGACACGCCACAAAAACCTCCACGGGCCATTTCCTTACGGGTAAGTAAAGTCAGCAGATGCTACATTATCGGAAACACAGTGAGAAGGGTTCTTTCACATTATGTCACAATTGAAACTTTCTGGTCCTTTAGCCAGATATGAAAGTATATATACAAAATTTTACTATAAACTTATGCCAGATATTTCTACAGGGGTAAGGCTTTAAATATGGAACCTGCAAATATGGACAAATGTACAGACTGATTTTAAATACAACTATTGTTTTGATGGTATTTTCTTGGCCCATACTTAAACTTACTGATTACTCAATAAAAAATCATATTTTTCCAAAACTAGCATAGAGTTAATATGACTCCATCCAGTACTATGGGAAAAACTAGTCCTTTCCTGTCTGTTTGTCCATTTCTATTGGGAAGATGAGGTCTGCCTGCTGTTGATATCAACACCAAAAAGTCCCCAAATCTCACAAAACTGCCACAAAACGCCCAACCTGTCCTTAATGTTCCTCTGCAGTCATTACAACTCTGTATGACCACGTAAAGGTGATCTTTTTTTTTTCTGCTTTTGAACCAAGAGGGTCTGTGTTTGTGCCAGTAGAGGAAATGATGCACAGCCAAACATTTGCCACAGAGAGTATTGTAGTTAAACCACATGTTAGAAGAAAAATTCAACTACTTAGTACGAGTTTGTAAATCTGATTTGCGTTGTTTATAATTTGACATTGGACTGAAATTTTGAAATATTTATGATTCTTAATTTTCCAAATGGGATGTATTTTGCTTTTCTGGATTGCAAAACAATTGAAAAGCCTAAACATACAGTGATATGCATCTGTTGATCTGTGTGCAGAAATAAAGCAGTGTTTCCTTAAAAATGTTGAACTGAAGAAGTTGTTCAAATATTAGCAAATGGCTTAATTTGTGCTCCATACAGTCCTGCTGAGTAACCAATCTATTATATGGCCTGGTATTTCAGCCCTGTGGTAATTACAAATATGTGTATACAGCTGATGATTGAAGCCCAGGCAGATTATATTGGATGTCTTAGATTATAATGTATGACTTCGTTAAGATAATGAGTGTAAGCTTCATCATCTTCCAGTGCGTAAGAAGACTGCCGTGATACAAGATACAAGATTTTCAGTCATTACTCTATATCACTTTGTATTGAAGGGTTTCAATTCTGGATTTGTTATTCTATTTTATGGGGTTGATGCTCTAGGGTCATTACTCTGTGTTGCTCTATATTGCAGTCCCCAAAAAGTTGGAATTTGACATTAGATCAAATCCCATATGGATATGTATGAAAAAAGCATTGAAATATATTTGAATTTCCAGTATTTATTCCTTATGTCATTCGTTTAGTAGCCGTAACCTGTATCGTCTGTCCATTCATCCATTTATCTTGTACCGATACTTTAAAGAACCTTTAAATTTGATGGAGATTATATTTAGAAAAAGTTTGGAATATTTATTATGAAAAATGTCTAGTACCACTAATATTATCAACCATTGCTGCATAAACACTTAAATTTTATTAATTATTCTGACTTTTCTTTTCCAATTTTCAGCGCAGTAGTTTATAAAGATAAATACACTAGAAAAATAGTGAAAAATAAATGTGACCTTATTTTTACTTTAATTTGGTCTACTTGCAATAGAAGCAGTGACATAGCACATTATTAAATGATGGACTAAGACTCTCATGCTTGCTTGCTTTCTTTCTTCTGTTTTGTTCCAGGAACCTGGAGGAAACCACACTCCTCCCCAGCTCAGCCCTTCGGTAGGCCAGGCAGCGTATACGGCGGGGGTCCCTGGCGGATCTCTTGACGTGCAGCACCTCATTATGCAGGCGGACGCACGGCGCAGGCAGCGCAGCACTGAGAACTACTTTGACGACGTGCCGCGATCCAAGCTGGAGCGACAGATGGCTCAAGTTAGCATGGTGAGGATGGGAAGGATGAATGGAGAGAGATGGGATGCATAAGTTAGGAAATCTGATCAGTAATGGTCATTATTTCCAAAGGAGGAATCTAATTCTCCTATAGATTAGGAGGATTAGTCTGATAATATTTAAAAACCCCTTTGAGTTTTTCTTTCCACTGTAAATTATTCTAGTAATGTTTTATTCAAATGTGTCTCTTTTAGCCTTCTTTTTGTTGATCATTTGGAACTGACTGACTGTAATCTTTCAGATCTGAAGACAAATTAAAGATTAAGACAGTATCACAGAAGTTTTAAATGTAATCTGAAAAAAAAGTCTTAAATCATAAAACAAAAGATATTAACAAAATATATTAGGACATGCTACACTGTCTCACTGAAATACCTTCAATGAGCCACTTCTTTTAGCTATCTACAAATCTAAGGCATCCGTCTGAGGAACGTTTGTCCCACTCCACACTTTCAGGTGTGAGGTCCATGAGGGGGTTCTTGATTTACAGCCCGTTACAAGTCACTGCACAACTTTTCAGTGAGATCAAGATCTGGGCTTTGACTCGACCCAGGACTTTCCAGTTCTTAATTCTCAGCCATTCCTTTGACTTTGGGTCATTGTAAGGTTGCAGGGTTAAGTCCTGCTTCATCTTAGAGATGGTCTCACATTTTCTTCAGGCATCCTGTAATACATGGTAGATTTTATTGGGAATTCAATGATGGTGAGGTCCTGCTGCAGCAACACATGCCCAAACTATGACACGTCCACCTTCAGGCCTCATAGTTGGGTTTATGCCAAACATGTCCTTCATTTATAGACTGAACTGTCCAAAGACCATTATTTCAAAAGTCCTGGTCTTTGTCTGTGTTTTTTTCTAGCACACTTCAGTCTGGCCTTCATGCTTTTCTTAGACAACAAATATTTCCTCGTTGCACACCTTCCATGGAAGTTAAACTTTTGCAGTCTTTCTTTCTGGTTGATGCATTTGATGACAATTTGGGATTTTTTTAAAGACTTCTTTTAGCATATTTGATGTTGTCTTGAATGTTCTCCCCTCATAGACTATTGTTGGTAAAGTACACTGCTCAAAAAAGGGAACACTCAAATAACACATCCTAGATCTGAATGAATGAAATATTCTCATTGAATACTTTGTTCTGTGCAAAGTTGAATGTGCTGACAACAAAATCACACAAAAATCATCAATGGAAATCAAATTTATTAACCAATGGAGGCCTGGATTTGGAGTCACACACAAAATCAAAGTGGAAAAACACACTACAGGCTGATCCAACGTTGATGTAATGTCCTTAAAACAAGTCAAAATGAGGCTCAGTATTGTGTGTGGCCTCCACGTGCCTGTATGACCTCCCTACAATGCCTGGGCATGCTCCTGATGAGACGGTGGATGGTCTCCTGAGGGATCTCCTCCCAGACCTCGACTAAAGCATCCGCTAACTCCTGGACAGTCTGTGGTGCAACGTGACATTGGTGGATGGAGCGAGACATGATGTCCCAGATGTGCTCAATCGGATTCAGTTCTGGGGAACGGGCGGGCCAGTCCACAGTGTCTTCATCTTGCAGGAACTGCTGACACACTCCAGCCACATGAGGTCTAGCATTGTCCTGCATTAGGAGGAACCCAGGGCCAACCGCACCAGCATATGGTCTCGCAAGGGATCTGAGGAGCTCATCTCGGTACCTAATGGCCGTCAGGCCACCTCTGGCGAGCACATAGAAGGCCATGAGGCCCTCCAAAGAAATGCCAACCTACACCATTACTGACCCACTGCCAAACCGGTCATGCTGAAGGATGTTGCAGGCAGCAGATCGCTCTCCACGGTGTCTCCAGACTCTGTCACGTCTGTCACATGTGCTCAGTGTGAACCTGCTTTCATCTGTGAAGAGCACAGGGCGCCAGTGGCGAATTTGCCAATCCTGGTGTTCTCTGGCAAATGCCAAGCGTCCTGCACGGTGTTGGGCTGTGAGCACAACCCCCATTTGTGGACGTCGGGCCCTCATACCATCCTCATGGAGTCGGTTTCTAACCATTTGTGCAGACACATGCGCATTTGTGGCCTGCTGGAGGTCATTTTGCAGGGCTCTGGCAGTGCTCCTCCTGTTCCTCCTTGCACAAAGGTGGAGCTGCTGGGTTGTTGCCCTCCTACGGCCTCCTCCACGTCTCCTGGTGTACTGGCCTGTCTCTTGGTAGCACCTCCAGGCTCTGGACACTACGCTGACAGACACAGCAAACCTTCTTGCCACAGCTCGCGTTGATGTGCCATCCTGGATGAGCTGCACTACCTGAGCCACTTGTGTGGGTTGTAGAGTCCGTCTCATGCTACCACGAGTGTGAAAACACCACCAACATTCAAATGTGACCAAAACACCAGCCAGAAAGCATAGGTACTGAGAAGTGGTCTGTGGTCCCCACCTGCAGAACCACTCCTTTATTGAGTGTCTTGCTAATCGCCAAAGATTTCCCCCTGTTGTCTATTCCATTTTCACAAAAGCAGGTGAAATTGATTGTCAATCAGTGTTGCTTCCTAAGTGGACAGTTTGATTTCACATAAGTTTGATTTACTTGGAGTTATATTGTGTTGTTTAAGTGTTCCCTTTATTTTTTTGAGCCGTTTATAATGGCTAAATTCATGTTTTTTTAGGTTTTTCAAATCCCTTTCAAGACTCATAAGCTGCTACAGCCTTCTTTCTGTAAGCTTTAGACAGCGATTTCGATCTGACCATCTGTCTGAAATTTAAATAGTGCATATGTCCTTCAAAATGTTGGGTGAAAATGCGTTTATCATTTGCACCTTATTTGACAAGTGTGTTTGTTATTTTAGAGATTAGGTGGGAATTAAAGTGAGGGGGTTATTATTTAACTTAACCAGAAACTGCATTCCTTTGTTTAAGGCCCTTTCTTCTGCATTTGTTGACATATATCATCTTAATTTCTAATCATTGTTAAAATTGGTATTAATCATTCATATGTCCAAATATGTTATAAAAAGGCACAGGCTTTAATAGAATGTCCCATTTTTTCTCTTGGTTCTATATGTAGATATTTCTCACCAAATTTCCATTTTCTGTTTTTTCCAACAACTTTTAATTGCACCCTAAGACCTTTTGACTTTTAATCAGCACAGTACAGTGATTCAGATACAGATATCTAACACAGCAGCTGTGTTTTGATTTCCTATGATTAGGGTCTTTTCGTGAATCACAAAGCTCATCAGTGCAGACTCACACACTTATGGTTATCCGTCTGAATCCCAAATGTGTGTGCATGTGTCACAGTGCATCTTCCCTTATTTCCCAGAAACAACACTTGGAGTGTGGTGGTGCGGATGTCTCACCTTTGTACATATAGAAAGATAACAGTGACAGGAGGAAGGATCTTTCTTCTGTGCCATCACACCTTCTTAGTCCCAGAAGAGCAATTATTACAGCTGATGTCTGTTTAAAAACATCTTCTTGTTCTTTAGAGTATTGCTCAACCAGCTTTAATAAAATGCTAGATGTTAAATCAGTTGAATTTGTGGCAGGTTTGGCCGGAGGCCTCTGCATTCATTCTCCCATTTTTCTGGCAAACATAAACAGTCACTGGGTTTGTAAATACATTCTCAGGCAGAAAAATCTGGATTCAATTATAAAGCAATGGACCAAATGATAAGCTTGATTTGTCCAGATGTGTGAGAAGTATGTAGTTTGGATTTAAGAAATCTCCATGTTTAAAAATCTAAGATTCTTAAGCTAAGCTGGAGTAGGAGAACATGCAGAAGTTAATTATTTTCTCAGATGTTTTCCTTAAGCTGTCAGAATAGCCGGTACATTAGGAACGGCTGTGTCAGAATAAGCCAACCCATCAATGCTAATGTGTGTTTGGATGTCGTTTCAGGCTGGCGAATGGTGCGAGCCAATCACGTTGCGTCCGCCCAACGAGGCGACATCCTCCACTCCTGTTCAGTACTGGCAGCATCATCCAGAGAAGCTCATCTTTCAGTCCTGTGACTACGAGGCTTACGTGAGTCCAAACCCTTTTAGCTGTTTTTTTACACAGGGCCAGAAATGCACTTATAAATCCATCTGTATCAGATCAAATGTCACTTAGAAGGTTGCACCTAAATACAAACACTTCATTTAAAATGCATTGTTGTGGCTCAAATTTTGGCTGTTTCTCCTGGTAGAATTGATTTAAAATGGTTGGTTTCTGGGTACGAGGCCAACTTTTGGGCGTTGTCCACAAATATTCAACAAAGTTGAGGTCAGGGCTTTGAGTTGGCCGTCCTAGAAACTCAAAGTTTGGATCATTCTCCTGTTGGAACACCTAACTGTGTTTCAACCATCTGACTCAAACTTTCACCCTCCAAATGTTTCTCTTCTGACAGGTCTTTTTTTTATTCAGACCTTTCGCCAGTTACATAAAAGATGTTACATATCCATGTAAGCAGAGAAAGGGTCCTGTGCCTCTTAAGAGTTATACACCGAGCATCCAGACGGAAAATGATTACCGGCTCTCAGCAGGAGAAGCACAGCAGAGAGAAATTTAGTTCCCTTAGAAACACTGAGGGGGAATATAAGTGGACGTCCCAAATAAAGTGGCTCTGATTGATATGAGAGCATTGTGGGGAAGATATACAGCAGCTATGAGCTAAAACCGCGTGTAAGGGCATAAAATAGAAATATGGAAAACATCACATAGACATACAGGGGTTGGACAATGAAACTGAAACACCTGGTTTTTACCACAATAATTTATTAGTATGGTGTAGGGCCTCCTTTTGCGGCCAATACAGCGTCAATTCATCTTGGGAATGACATATACAAGTCCTGCAAAGTGGTCAGAGGGATTTTAAGCCATTCTTCTTGCAGGATAGTGGCCAGGTCACTACGTGATACTGGTGGAGGAAAACGTTTCCTGACTCGCTCCTCCAAAACAACCCAAAGTGGCTCAATAATATTTAGATCTGGTGACTGTGCAGGCCATGGGAGATGTTCAACTTCACTTTCATGTTCATCAAACCAATCTTTCACCAGTCTTGCTGTGTGTATTGGTGCATTATCATCCTGATACACGGCACCGCCTTCAGGATACAATGTTTGAACCATTGGATGCACATGGTCCTCAGTGACGCGCCCATCTAGCACAAGTATTGGGCCAAGGGAATGCCATGATATGGCAGCCCAAACCATCACTGATCCACCCCCATGCTTCACTCTGGGCATGCAACAGTCTGGGTGGTACGCTTCTTTGGGGCTTCTCCACACCGTAACTCTCCCGGATGTGGGGAAAACAGTAAAGGTGGACTCATCAGAGAACAATACATATTTCACATTGTCCACAGCCCAAGATTTGCGCTCCTTGCACCATTGAAACCGACGTTTGGCATTGGCATGAGTAACCAAAGGTTTGGCTATAGCAGCCCGACCGTGTCTATTGACCCTGTGGGTCTCCCGACGGACAGTTCTGGTGGAAACAGGAGAGTTGAGGTGCACATTTAATTCTGCCGTGATTTGGGCAGCCGTGGTTTTATGTTTTTTGGATACAATCCGGGTTAGCACCCGAACATCCCTTTCAGACAGCTTCCTCTTGCGTCCACAGTTAATCCTGTTGGATGTGGTTCGTCCTTCTTGGTGGTATGCTGACATTACCCTGGATACCGTGGCTCTTGATACATCACAAAGACTTGCTGTCTTGGTCACAGATGCACCAGCAAGACGTGCACCAACAATTTGTCCTCTTTTGTCACCCATAATGTTGTGTGCATTTCAATATTTTGAGCAAAACTGTGCTCTTACCCTGCTAATTGAACCTTCACACTCTGCTCTTACTGGTGCAATGTGCAATCAATGAAGACTGGCTACCAGGCTGGTCCAATTTAGCCATGAAACCTCCCACACTAAGATGACAGGTGTTTCAGTTTCATTGTCCAACCCCTGTAGTTTGAGTGAATAACAACTGCAGTTCTGCTCCTAAATAGGAGCAGGAGAAGGTATTGATTATAGACTATCACTATTACAATTTAATTACTAAATCATTTTCTGAAACGTTTGGTTGATAATTTGAGCATTATCTTTAAAAATGGGTTTTTTTTTGCTTGGACCTGCACCTCTTGACGCCGGATAAAATGTTTTTTTTTGCTTGTCATTGTTTGTGCAGTTGACTAAGAATAATTGTTTCAATATCAAAAGGTAAAATACTCAACTAAAAATGTTGTATTAGCAAAACCATATATAACCATATATAAACTTTCATGCGGCTCATGTATATTTAAATATGGTGATGTGAACATCGGGCAGAGTCATCTAAAACCACCTTTGTTGTTCCCACGATGCTAAACTTGCGTCAGGAAATGTGAAATAAAGAAGGATTTACTGAAAATAAGATGATTCTCCTCTAAGAACTACTGAGTTGATTGAGAAGTCAAACAGTTCAGCTCAAAATCCCTGCATGCTAATAGAAAGACAAAAAGTAACAGGAGTAAGTCCCTCTTTTAGCCTTCTTGAGTCAACTCGAGCTGGCCATCTTCAGCAGGAATGTTCTTTCATATAGATGAAGCAAGCATTGGTAAACCCATTTTATTACACACCAACACTTATGACCAAATACTGGTGGGTCTGTTAAAAAGTCTGATTAAGATGTGTAAAAAGTGTTAGAATTAATCTTTTATTGGTAGCATAATACATCTTTAATGTATTTAGTAGGAAGAAAATACCAGTTTTAATTTTTTATTTTACTAAAATCACTAGAGGCCCAATTATTGGAATCTCTGCTGGCAATAGTGTACAACAGCCTTTTGTCAACAGGAAAGCACCTAGTTCTCTCCTACAACAATTCAGGTTGGAGCGTACAGAGAAGGATCTTCCCACGGGATTTAGGTGGGAAGAATCAGATGACCATGGAGAAAGACTGATTTTCCGTCTGGTTAATCGTTTTTTTGTTTATCCTGTTGAAAGACCCAACGATGACCAATGTTCAGTATTTTTTGGCACAGTTCGTCTGATCTGGTCTTTAAAAAATTAATGGCACCATTCACTATAGCAAGGCTCCCTGAGCATTTTAGAAGAGAAACAAGCCCACAGCATCATAGGTCATCTCCTGTATTTAACAGTGGGCATGAGGTGCTTTAC
This sequence comes from Crenichthys baileyi, assembly GCA_036173005.1. NCBI lineage: Eukaryota > Metazoa > Chordata > Actinopteri > Cyprinodontiformes > Goodeidae > Crenichthys > Crenichthys baileyi. The sequence goes on along the minus strand of JAHHUM010001453.1, from coordinate 804,326 downwards.
AACATATCCTGTTTTTGTTACCATAAAGCTCAAGCTTAGTCTCGTGACTAAAGCATATGGTTCCAGTTAAAGTGCAAGCTGAGTTTAGTAAATGCCTCATGTTTACATTTGTGATGGTAGGACTGAAAAGCTTTTTTCTTTTACATTCCCAAACAGTTGGCATGTAGATAGTATTTAAGGTTGCTATGGAGACTTTGTGACCCCAAGATGCCACTCTTTGCTGTAGTTGCATACACTGAGCATTATAGACTTTTCTGTTCCCTTACCATCACCCTCGCTGTGTGTGGTGGCAAGAAATAAGGGTCCTTGTCCAGCCTAAAGGAAACAGGCTTCTGTATCATGTCATAATTATTCCCTGCAAATACAGTCATAGTCATAGATTACAAATCAATAGTTCCTAAAAACTGAGTTACATAAAAAAGTAGAGTATAAATTAGAAAAATGCTTAGGTTACAGATATTTTAAAGTGATTGATAGAGATGCCAATAACTGTGTCACTTGATTATTTTTCCCCTCTAAATAATTGTAACCAAATCAGAAATCTTGATCAAAAATCTAATAAACAGATGAATCTATTTCTTTGCTTTTTACACATATTCATCAGGGGGTCCAACAGATTATTTAGCGACTGTCAATTCGTAGTATTTTTGTGCTTAATTTAGCTTTTAGCTGGTATAATAAATGGTGTGGGATTTAGCTTTATCAGACTTTGTTTATTGTAATTCTCTGAACACCAGGAAAAAATAAGTTTTAACTCTCAGTTGGAGGAATGAACATTTTGGAATCTGCAGAGTCTAAACCTTCATATTAGTCCCTAACTGTTTTACCTTTTAGAGACAGCAATGCTAATTTATTTCACCAAGGAAACATGGTGGTGCTTTCATGGAGCACCTCCAACTCGCTGTCCAATAGGCTGAAGGAAACTCAAAAAGTGAGATAAATGAGCGAGAGCCACAATGGAGTGAATGCCAGCAAGGTGCCAGGAGCTGCAGGATGGATAGAAATAAATTGGATGGAAAAGACACAGATAAGGCCGCATTGTGTTTGTTTAAATGGGAGGATGGTAAAAAGCCAGGATGGGACTGAAGCATGAATCAGTACTTCAGCTCTAAATAAACAAAACGCTCTGCTACTTTCAGCACACACTCTGATAGCATCTTCATTACAACCACGGCACAGAATACAATATCAGCCCATAATTTAACAAAGCCCTTCAGCCATACAACCCTGCAGAGACATTCTAACATTATTAGCACCACCATACCACGCTTTCCATCATTACCAGCCAACATAATCTAAGCAGTAACAGTAGAGGAAAACATGAAAACTTTGGGAGGTAAATCCAATGTAGAAAAATCTTAGTTCATAACTAGATTCACATTGGAGTTTAGACTTTGGGAAATGTTGAAGCATTACTTCTTGAAAACAAAGATCTAAACTGAGTGATCTAATCTGATTGACTTTTTGTCCAGCACCGATTGTCTCACTTGTCTATTTTGGTTCTCAATCAACAATTTTTTGAGTAAACTGATTTACCATAAGAGTTATCATCAAAAAATTCTCATGAAAAAGACACAAAAAATTGCTTTGGAAAATAAAATGCATCATGTATATTTGTCTGGATGCTGGGAAAAATAGCTGCAGTTCTCTAATGATGATCTTTGGAGGTTTTTTTTTTACCACTGTTACTATCCTACCAGGGTAAACTGGGGTTGTTGTCCAATCTTATTGTCGCAGTTCTAGTTGTTTTAAACTTTTTAGTTATTGCTGACTGGAAATGTGTAATTCTGGTCTTGTAGCCCTTTCCTGATTTATGAAGACCTGTCTGACTACATGTTCTCTTGTCTTACCCATTCTGAATAGTGGCAAGAAATGAACCTCTGCCACAATGTAATTATAAACCCCTAGGAAAAAGAAGGTCAGGGATTAGCAATTAAAATAAAATGAATGTAATTAAAATCCTAACAGATCTGTTGATCATCTGAAAGAAAAGTATAAATTAAAAATGCTACATTTACATTTAATGTATGAGAACATGGATTCTAATAATTTTTCATGTCAAAAATTCCTCTCTCCTTTATTGGACAATCTTAAATATATAATTACAACAGGTCATTGAAATTATGTAAGATGTTCCTACTGTGTTCAGACTTTAAAAGCAATCTCCAAGAAGATGGATGGATGGATAGATGTAACCTCTAGACATTTGAAGAGAAATGTCTGAAAGACCAAATATTTTCCACATTCTATTTTGCTTTTCCAAACTTCTCTAAACCTAAATTTAATTGTGACTTTGTCAAAAAACAAGCAAAACAATCTCGGTTTACATTATTATTGTCACTAAATAATGGAACTCAAAATAAACATCAGATTTTTTAATTTTCTTGTCCTTATGAATCTCTTTACACATATTTAGATGCCTGCTAATAAATATGTAGTTCATTAGAAAATGTTGTTGTTGCAATAAATTGCCAAATAAATGAGTTGTCCTACACATTAGCCCTGCAAGGGAAACTTGAACCCAGAAATGAGACCTTTTGGTACACAACAAAGACTGACATAGAGACATGGTGTAATGCAATTTTCCAGAACAGCTGCCAGCAACTCTGACACAACAATGATTTATTGTTATTAGCTTCACTCAGGGCAAAGCATCAACATTTTCAGACAGCCTTCTGATGTTCTAAAAGGGAGACTTCACTAAGAAACAGACTCATTTAGATTCCTCCAGATGCAAGATAAATCACAAGAGGTCAATATGAAGAGCTTTATATGAGTCATCTGGTGTCAAACACATGAGACCAAAATCTTCAAATCCTTCCCATCTAATTCTCTAAAAGCATTGTTATGATCCCACTTTAGAGAATAAGGTTTCTTCCATAAGCTGGATGGACACTGAGGTGTTGAGTGTCGTTCCCATTAAGTGCACAGATGTCAGTATAAACATCGACCCTGTAAAATACTGTCACTAATAGCACCTGGTTTCAAATTAAATTCTGCTTGTTCAGAGTGACTGACCTTGAATTCACTGAAGGATCTGCTAGACACCAATAGTGATGGAGCTGTAAAGGTTCATGTAATCACTACACATCTAAAACAATTTAGCCGACACCTGACAAAGACAAAGACACATTAAAAATTTGAAGAACTTAGATTTATTGTAACATTTGCTTTTAAAAAGGAACAGGATCAAAAGAAAGAATCAAATTCACGGTAATAAAAATCAGTATCCATAGCATCCCATACTTTTGCAGACTCACGTTTGGAGAGTTAAGTCTCCTCTTTTCTAACTTTTTAAAAGCATAAATAAAAAAAGCTTAAAATAGTTTATTTCAAACATTTCTACAGTGGTCAAAAATATGAAACTTAAAAAAACAACTATAGGATCAAGGGGTGAAAAGATAGAGACGGGTGGGTGGAAGAATAGAAGAACTGACAGATCTGTGAATTAATAGGCAGTTGGTTAGATAGATAAACAATAAAATTGTTGGATGATCAGACAAAGGGATAGATGCAACTTTTTAAATTGGGATAGGGAATAAAGCCTGAATATATAAATACTTTACCCATATTTGTCCAAGCCTACTTTACCAGACTCCTCCAAACTCCAAAAGAACCATGTTTAGGATTCGATGTACAGAAATGCCTCCATTTGAATGAGACAGATGCTGTCATTATTACTGAACATTGCACTTTGTCATAAGGTATTGTGTTTGTTGACCTGTGAAAGCATCCAGCAGAGTATAAACAGGTTTTATTATTATCTGATGCTAACAGCATCTGTTTGTTTGTGTGTTTTTCAACAGTACCTGGGCTCCATGTTGGTGAAGGAGCTGAGAGGGACGGAGTCAACACAAGATGCCTGCGCTAAAATGAGGGTAAAGCTCAGTCTAATGCACTTTAACTCTGCATTTTAATATGAAACTGCAGTAAATATGAAGACATGTTTATATGTATTTACTGTTCTGGCAGAGCAGAAACAACACATGTACATTTTCATCAAAACATGAAGATTTCCAGGATTTGCACACAAGATGCCTATTGGATATTGTAAGGGTATTAGATGTATTTTCATAAAAAAAATAGCTTTAATAATGGCAAAAATGTTTTGACAATTAAAAAGTTTCTAAAAGGATGCGATTGGGTCCTTATTTTAAAAAATGTTTTCTTCTTGTCTGTAACCCTTCAAAACCCACCTTATCTAGTTTCTCTGTCTCTCTGCTGTTCACTCACTTTTTACTATGTTGGCATAATCTGTTTTTTTTCACTGTAACACAGACCTCTCTCCTTTTGACTCTGTTATTTTCACACTCTCATTCTGAACTACTGCAGTGTAAAGATTGCTTTTAATATTCATGAGCACAGCATCTGCATCCTGTTCTCCTCTTGATTTTTATTGCAGCATCTTTTTTCTCTGGATTTCTCTAACCTTGCTTGACAGAACTTTTGTAACACACCAAGGTGGTAGGGAAATACAATGAGATGCACATAGTTTATCACCTGCACCGGCTCCCAGCGTTGCTCCTTTTATCCATCCCTGGACAAAAACAAAGGAAGATTTTGATGTTTAAATTTCAACTTCATAGACAAGCGAGTAAAGCCAAGTGGAGCTGCTGTTGGAAGAAACCCGTCCGTAACAGGGTCAACATGCAGGAGCGAGTAGGAAGAAGAGAACAGAACAAAGAAAACCAACAGATCTAGGAAATAAAGCAGGCACTGAATCCATTAAGGACACATTTAGTTTAAAATGTGCATACATTACAAAGAAAAAAAAAAGAGGCGGTTTTCAGCTCACGTCTGTGAATATGTAAAAGCTTTTGGCAGCTCTTTGGTGCATAATGTCCTCAATATTGGTATGTAATTAAAAAGAATGAGGTGAGATATACTGTAGGAGCCTAATGGTGAGCCAAGAACTATAGAATTTGCTGCTGTTCATTTATTTTCTGTTGATTCTCATGAGAGTGACTTATGGAGATGATATGGTTTTAATTGAGAAGCATTCTTACATTTTGCAGTATTTTAGGCTGAGGCAAACTGATATGAAGCCTGGTGAGTTTAAAGTTTAAAAGTCATTGCTGCCTCTTCTTTTTGTTTCCACATTTTATTTCCTGTGACCTCCAAGAAGTCGACGGAACAGATGAAGAAGGTGCCGACCATCGTCCTCTCTGTGTCCTACAAAGGAGTGAAGTTCATTGATGCCACCAATAAGGTAAGAAAAGACAGTTCCAGTGACGCCTACAGTAAATAACACATGAAAGGTCAGCAAACATGAAGGAAAGAGTGACATTTAGAGGTGTCATGTTGGACTCTAAACAGGATCAAAGTGTTGAAGTTGGCTCTGTTCCTTAGCTTGGCAATTTAAAATGTTCCGTGGCACAAAAATGCCACAATCTTCACAGAATAGATGAGGAGGAGCTAAGGAAAAAACAATGGCAGGCATCCATAAAACAGCAATGCTGTAAAACAAAATGGTGCTTCATCCTCCTTCTCCATCTGAGTCGACCTACCTATCGACCTCTCTGGAGATAAGGGAGCATTTTATCAAGCAAGCAAAATTCTGCAGTCATGAAGACCTTTGAGACAGGATGTCAAAGGACAGGTCTGGAAGATACAATATGTGGTTTCTGCATTGGGGAAAGTTCTCAAAAACATAGTGAATGGAAGAAGCAAAAGGTTCTGCCCTGCCAGAGTAGACGGCCCTAAGAACCTAAACTACACTAAGTGAATTGGATCCGATTCATATTTTGAGAATGTAAAACAGCAAAATATGAAAAACTTTGAAGATTTTAATGTAATTTGAAGCAGATGACAAATTCACGGGACCAAATTTTTTGTTTCATATCTGTAGTCTCCTTTTTCTAGACAGTTTATATGTTGTCCTAGTGATCTTGGATTTCTAAAAAAAAAAGTGATTTAACAGCATTTAAAATAGACCTGCTACGAATTGCTTTCTATTATTCCAATAAACTACACAAATATTTTTTTTTAATTAAATATTTTTTAAACAAACATTTAATGCATACCACAAAATAAAATTTAAATGAGGATTTGCATTGTCTGAAATATAGGTTCCACCTCCAGCATGCATGAGAAAATAAAATAAACAAGCCTGACTAATTATTATACTGAACTGAAAATAAAACAGGCCCCAATGTCAAGAAAAAAATTATCTACTTCTGTGGCGCCTTTTACTTAAAATGTAATAATGGAGACTAATATTTCCATCTAACTTAAATCCTGGGGAAAATTTAGCAGATCTAGCAGCTTTAAAAAATTTTTTTTCTTTTCTGTCATTTTTTTTTTAGCCATCTCTGCAGCTGCTCTGTAACCTTTGAAAATGTTCAAACCTTCATCATTCCACCTGTTTGAGAAGGGGAGCAGGCATGAGTACGACTCACATATGCAAACAACGCAGATGCACAAAGACAATGATTTGGAAGAAAGCACTTTGAGGAGATATATATTTTTTTATAACAATTATGTCAGCTAAAGATCGACATCGACAGATTATTATGGTCTACATTGTAGATTACGCCAGCCTCATCTATAATTTGTAGAGTTGCATCACTTTGCTCACTGAAATCCGTCAAATGAATAATAATAATAATAGATAAAAATATTAATAGACTGATAAATATATTAGGAAGGAACAGTAGCTCTGACTTATTTTTCCACAGTGATGCTGAATCAAAGGTCTCCTTAAATCAGCTCCTGTGTCAAAGACCAAAAGCACTGCTGATTTTTGTCACTGTCCCAGACTGGGTTAGATTCAACTATCCTGCATAACTAAAGATGCAACTTCTTTTTAACCAAACCAAAATCTTATTAACTTATATTTATACCTTCCTTCTAAAGAAAACATGATGTAATATCTGTTTTAAAGTTTCCTTCACTTGGCAAAAGCAACTTCTACACTAAAACAAAATCCATCCCTTTAAGGTTTTGATGTATAATTTAATTCCTTAATTATACCACAAAACAAAGTCTGAGTGTTCTCTGCTGAGTTAACCAGAAGAGAAATCCCAACAGTAACTTCTAAAAACTTTCAAACCAATACACTGCAATATTAATTATGATTGTGGAATAAATAATAAATCAGTTTGTTTTTCTCAGAAGAAACTGTGAAAATTATAAAGGCCTATTTTCCCCTTTTTATTCTCTTCATCCTCTCTTTTAGCAGAACATCATAGCAGAGCACGAGATTCGCAACATCTCATGTGCTGCTCAGGATCCAGAAGATCTGTCTACGTTTGCTTACATCACCAAAGACCTCAAATCCAGTCACCACTACTGCCATGTCTTCACTGCTTTTGATGTGGTCAGTGCTGTCACTCTTGGTTTATGGGAATATCATGCTCTTTATCTTATTATTCTCATAAATGTTTCCTATCTTCTCAGAATCTGGCCTATGAGATCATCCTGACACTTGGCCAGGCCTTTGAGGTGGCCTACCAGCTAGCTCTGCAAGCCAGAAAGAGCGGCCACGGATCGGCGACACTTCCGGAAAGCTTTGACAGCAAGCCTGGCAAGCCTGTCCCCAAACCTCGCGTCAACATCCGCAAATCAGTAAGCATCGATACCGCAGCAAGAGAAAACCCATCCAGAACTTACAAAAGTTTACATTCAAACCAACTAAACGGTTGATGAATTAAAAGCAGCTTAAATTGTATTACTTGGTTTTTTAGCAAAATTTTTCAAGTGTTGGGATGGATTTTCACTTCTTATCACCTTTTAACCCCTGAACTCAAGTTAAGCATTGTTTTATTAGCTTTTAATGCAACACTAACACCATTCTATTAACCTCCATTTTTACTCGACTGTCCATTAACAATATTCATCCTAGTATCTTCTCCCTATTCATTTCCGACTTTTTCATCTCTGTCCTGATCTTGTGCTGCTTGTGTCTTCTGTGTGTCCTGGCCCAGTGGACAATGTGGCAAAGGTTTATGTGGTTATTTAATCTGTTAAGCTTCTACTTGGTCTTGCTGTCCCTGCAGTCTCTTACACACTCGGATGATTGATGAGGCCTGTTTGCCTTGTGCTCCTTGGAGGCTTGCTTGCTCACTTTGGGTTTGTGAGAGTTGTGTGCTAAAGAAATATAAAATACTCTGGTGGTAAGGTGGTAGAAACAAAAGAAATGCATAATAAAATAGGACATGCCAGTCCTTTAGATCCAAATTGAAAATGCAGTTTTGTGAAGGGCTTTGAAAGAAAATATTGGCAATGCATTTGTGTCAGAGTTCTATGTAGTTCCAGTCAAATATGAACCTCTGCATAGCAAAACATTCAATATGACTCCTACCACTAAGTGTACATGAATATCAAATAACAGCCTGTCGGTCTCACCAGAGAGCCTTGCAACCAAACCAAAATATTCAGACTACAGACATTAAAATCTGGCCAGAAATCCGCTTTCCAGATATATTGAGGTCCTAGTTTCACTAATTTGGATATTTTTGAAATGCATATTTGTTCATTTGTTTAGAAAAGAAAATATCTGCGTCAACATGATCTTTGGGATTCCAATCAGAAACGCTGTAATACTACCAGCGTGATACAACCAGTCAAAATTATTGCCACTACCAAGAGTAGGCTAAGGATTGGCTATAGATGATTGAACATATGAATAGATTGACAGAGGGATAGAAAATGCATTAATGCATTTTCTTTTCCCATACTTTTCTCGACTCCTTTAGAATCTTGGCAGGAAACGTTGCAGAATGAGACAGATGTGAACCTGCACATTGGCTCTGACCCATTATAGATTCTTGTTTTGTGTTCAAAAGTCTTGTATCGCTCCAAATTGTTGCCAAATGTCTGTTTGTCACTCAGTGGAGTAGAATCATACATTCTATAATAGTTACCTGATTGGGTGACATCTTAGTTTAGGCCTGCCTGATTGGGTCTGTGCTTTGGCGCTGGTGCAAATGTTACTCTGGTAATGCCGTGTTGCTCATTACTTCAAGGCTAGCAATGCATCCTGAGGCGTAAGAAGAAATACAAGATCAGAGAGTACTACCAATATAACTTTTAAACCAATATTTTTATTGTTACTAATAACTATGCATTCTCCATTTCAACAAGTGGTCACAAGTATTGACAGCCAGTGTTATCTTTGTAATATGAGCATTGGTCTATATTAATGTGGCTTGTCACTTGTAGTCATGGCACCCTAAAGTGAGTTTGTCAACAGTCCATTAACCTCTGATAGCATTTTAAAATAGTCATGGTGACACGCACGTCTTACACGTCGTCAAGCACAGTCGTCAAGCACAGCAGCATGTGTGTCTGCAGGGCTCGGTGTCTTGTTTCAGAGGATGTTTTAGGCCTCTATACGTACAGTGTGTTGGTGGTAAACATGGGGATGGCCTCACTGTCTTCAGCTAGAAGTGAGATCCTGCTGAAAGAGCAGTGAGAGGAGAAGAGACAGCATGAGTGCACATGCTGTATTTGTGAGTGATTGTATGTCTATAGTACAGAGAAGATGTACACACATTCTGCTGAGTCTGCAACCACTACATTAACCATTATTAGTTTTTTTTTTCATCCCTGGCCTTTATGTGTGTGTATATGGGCTAGTTAATGGCTTGTGGTGTGCAGCAGGGCTAAAATACTGCAGCACCTCCCTCTGCTTTAGAGCAACACCTAGGTCCTGTGTTTCAGTTCCTCTAGACCGTCTGTATTTGTGTCTCCCTTAAGTAAGGCCTAACTCGCATTTAGAGCCTGATCGAAGGTGGTCTGATGCAATTTTGCTCCGTGTAGTCAAGGCAAGTATAGAGCAGTAATATGAGTCTGTTTTATTTTAAGACTGACATGTAATTCTGATTCCAAACATAGGTGGAAAAGCTTGCCAGCACTATAAAAAAAAAAAAGCTTGTGCATAGCTGCTGTAGTCTGTCATAGTAACTAAGCTTCTTGGAAGCCAGGTACACCATAAATAATTGCTATAAACATTTGGGTGGTATATTGACTTCTTAATTTATATGGGATATAAAATTAGCTCTTGTTATTTGCCAGCATGGATTTCTCCACAGTCACTGCACAGCCCCCTCTCTATCCCCTTCTGTTGGTGAATAAATCCTGTAGGCTGCTGATTTACTACTTCTTTCTGTTGCTAACTAGCTTTGTTGCTACATTTTTAGCTTGGAGTCAACTTTCTGCTCCTGCTCATTAAGAGAGGCCAGGTAGTCCAGGGATCTCATTATGATGCCCTCTGGGTTCAAAACTTTAAAAGTCTTCCAGGCATGCCTGTATGTTAGAGGGCCCTGAGGTAAAATGTGTAGGTTTAACGGCTATAAAGCTTGGGAGTGATTTAAAAACCCAGAGGAGGAACAGCTGGTGTAAAGGTTTCTGCAGCAGTTGTCGTTGGATAACAGGACAGTGGGGTAGAGCATGTAAAGTACACATAATAGAAAAAATTCTGAATCAAGTTCCTCTTAAAAATGGCTGTAAGCATGTAACATGTTACCCAGAGTTAATAACTATCTTGCGATCGTCATTTAGCCTAAATCCAGATTAGATGGTCCTGGAGGCAGAATCTGGCCAAGAGTCCAAGGGCAGTTCTAAACAACTCCACAGCAGTTTATGTGACGGCTGTTGTATAAACCCTTAAACCATCGTCATAGTCTTATTGGGGGGTTATTCATGGAAAAGCTGAAGATAATTTCCATAGAAAGTTGTGAAAGGAGGCAGTGCACCACCAGTGATCTTCACATGTGAAACGAGTACAGTGAACAGAACATGTAGCGCAAGTTTTTAGCTGTAGAGAAAAACAAACTACCAAATACAAAAGCATTCGCCTAATGATTTAACTTTTTACACATACATACAGCTTACAGGAAAGCTGCAATCAAAAGTAAAAGATGTAATTTTTTTTCCAGGTGTGACTGGTTTATACTAGGCATGGGCTTAGTTTTATTTAAAACAGGGAAGCATCAAATGTTCCTACTGCTGCTAAAATCATTTAGTATAATCATGATATCCATAACATTTAGTATTTTGATTCTGAGAAATAGACATGAACATGGATCGGTGTGTTGAAAGTCACTGTAGGAAATCTTGAACGTCTGAATGTTTCTGTTTAAAGATGGTATTTTTTCCTTCTAAGCAATGATAGTAATAATGCAAGTATACCTTTTCAAATGACCCTGGACTGGGGATGCAGAAAACTAAATGAAAAAGCTCTAGGATCTGTTTAAAAAAATGCACATATATACAGTTTTTTGGCTTTGGGATGTAGTGTATATACAGTACAGACCAAATGTTTGGACACACCTTCTCATTCAAAGAGTTGTCCTTATTTTCATGACTATGAATATTGTAGCTTCACACTGAAGGCATCAAAACTATGAATTAACACATGTGGAATTATATACTGAACAAAAAAGTGTAAAACAACTGAAAATATGTCTTATATTCTAGGTTCTTCAAAGTAGCCAACTTTTGCTTTGATTACTGCTACACATTCTGTTGATGAGCTTAGAATAAGACATATTTTCAGTTGTTTCACACTTTTGTGTTCAGTATATAATTCCACGTCTTAATTCATAGCTTTGATGCCTTCAGTGTGAAGCTACAATATTCATAGTCATGAAAATAAAGAAAACTCTTTGAATGAGAAGGTGTGTCCAAACTTTTGCTCTGTACTGTATGTTCTATACTTTAGGTTCAGTTCCTCTGTTGTTAGGTTTGTAGGGACTGTAAGAACTGGCTTGCAAGGAATAATTTCCAAAATTCAGTTTATTTTGTTGCTGTCCCAAAGTCTTTTTAGCTGTTGCCATGCAGAAGTTGGTGGATTAATGTGGCGTAACATTGCTTTTTCCAGCTTGAGTTTGGCTGAACTGCAGTAACGATGCTGTCCTACGCTGTTGCCAAGGCAATGAATTTGCTGCCATGGTTGTTGCTGTGGTTTTTGAGTGCAGCTGCTGTGTCGTTGTGGTTTTGCAGTGCCGCTTGTTGATGTTAGTGTTTGTGGAGCCCACTTTGACTAGTATGACCTCTGCCTCCTGTAGGTTATCATGTCTCCCTCCAGCCGCTGGTCACTGGGCCACATTTACACCCCTCACCGGCCTCCTCTTCACCCTCCTCTTCCACCCCCTCGACTCTTCCATCTTCCTTACAAAGCTCAGTTCCAGGTCCTTCACACTTTTCCTTCTTATGTTCTTTGTTCCCATATGATTTCTGACAGTTCTATCCATTCAAAACTGCAATTTTGTTCATCCTGTTTCTCTTTCTTTACTTACAATCTCTAGGCTGTTTTCATATTTTAGCAATATTGCTGTAAAAAGAATTGATCACTCTGGTAAAGCCAGCTTCTTGCTATGGGTAGTATAAGCTATATGTTGGCCTTGCCTTTAGTGTTTCAGTCTATTTTGCGTCCCACAACTCTCATTCAGCCCCTGGACAATGAAAGAAAAAATATTAATGTAGAGTTTCAAACACCACAGATGCAGCAGATTTATTTGGCAAACCTTGTAACACTTTTTAAAAAGTCCTAACATAAATTCTTTTGTTCTGGCAGAATCATAATCTGACCAAAACATTTTAAAAACACCAACTTTTAATTTGAGTGCCTCTACTCAGTAATTAATAACTTTTTTACACATAAACACTGATGTCACAATTATTAGTGTCCCGCCTTTATCACTGGGACAGCCCTATATGTCACCATTCCTTATTGGTCCTCTCCTGGGCTGTTCTCTTCCGCTCTGCCCACACGGTCCTGTAGGCCTTATGTTTTAGCACTGTGATAGTCATGGAAGAAATTGAATTTTGTCTCTGGCAATCCTGCTAAAAGACCTAATGATTACCAATTTTCAGTTTCCTTGCACAGTCTACCTGATTTTTACTTAAAATGTTCTTGGATGGTTCACAATGGCATGCACTAAAAAAGGTTGTCAGGGTCTTTGGAAGAGAAACAGGCCCAAAGCATAACAGACTTATAGTTGCTTTTTTTTTTTACATAGCTTCACTTGCAAAAACATCTGTGGTGTCTGTTGCCGAAAAGATCAATATTGGTATCAAATGACCAAAGCAACTGTTTTTTGTGAAAGCTCCAGTAGAATTTCACAAACTCCACATGCTTACATGTGTTAGAGTAGGACAGAGAATACTGAAAAGGTTTTTGACACATTCCTACAACCAGTTGGCTTTAGACATCTACTGGTTGTTATGGAGACACGGTGAACCAAAGATACCACTCTTTGCCACAGTTCTTGAACAATGAGGGTTGGATTTTGATTTTACTTTCACAACATCCTATGTGTCACTTCATGTTGAAGTGACACATAGGCCAGAGAAACAGGAAGTCAAAGATTATTTACTAAAGAAACTGATCAATTGTCATGCTTAAGTTATGTTTTAGAGGAAATGTTAAAGTGCCACAAAGATTTAGTTTAAAAATTGGTGTAAAGGCTAGTTTTATTTTCAAAATTTGTTAGTGCGAAATACGCTAAATCTATATTTATGCAAGTATAAATACAAATAAAAAACATGAGGGGCTGTTGAGGTACATTACCAATACTCCCTCTGCTGGCTTGTGTGGAAGATGTTAATGCATAAAGTTAGAAGTGAACTGTAGCAGTGAATTTAGATCAAGTCTGTATATATTAGCCTAATAAAGTGCTGGCCAAATTTATCTTAAACTGTAGCAAAGATTTGTAAAAACAGTGAAAATAACATTTGTTTTTGCAGTAGTATAATCTTTAAAACTACTAAAAATGTAAAAGATTTCATTTATTCAGTCGGGGAATAAAATTACATGCCAAGAAAAAATAGTTTTAACCAAATCTGTGGCGTCACACTTATTGTACCCTATAAAATAAAACTGAAGCCCGTTTTTTTTTTTTTTTAAATATAGCTTACCTGACTCAACCTTCTATTGTTTTTAGTCATTTATCATTTTAAAGTTAACCTAAATGTCACTATGACTTTGTTTTGGCAGATATTGCTGCAGCAGCCAGGCTTTAAGTGTATAACCTGAAAGAGAAAGAATGGATACAATTTCTAAGCAGTAGTATAGGACAAAGTTTGGAAATACTAATATTTTTCCAGACTGTAGGAACCAAGTTTATAAATGACATGACTGAGAGGCGCATTTATTTTTAGCAATTAGTCACTAGGCTAGTCAAGAACTCGAGTTTATCTTGTCACCTCCCACAGAGCAGTACAGTAAGGAAAGTAACAAGAAAACTGTTAAAGTGCAGCGAAGAGTGCCATCTTGGGGTGTCACCTTTAGATACATCTACAAGCCAACCAGTTGTTTGAGAGGCATGCAAGGAAAAAAAAAGGGCATTTCAGTCCTACCATCAATTGTGATGGTCACAAGCATGTGAAGGGTGCCAAACTCAGCTGGGACTGTAACTGGAACAGTGTCCTTTGATCAGATGTTACCAAGGGATGAATACGTGCAGTGGCCCCTTCCTTTCCAAAAGGATGAGAAACCTTGTTCCAGTGCCTGCCAAAGAGTAAATGCACAAATTAAAGGATGGATTTTTTTCAGTGTGACACGATGCCACTGTAATGACTTTAAGGTTTGGGTTTTGTTTTTGTTTTTTACACATCTTTCCTAAGGTGTCAATCATTGTGGAGGACACTGTAAGCTAGTTATGGAAAACCTCAATATTTTCTGTTTTGGATTTTCCTCTTTTTGCACCAGATGGAGCAGCCATCAATGGACCAGAAGGGCCATGCAAACGTGCCGTGGATTGTGGAGCCCGGACAGGAGGCAAAGAGAGGAGTCAACACCAAGTACGAGACCACTATTTTCTAACATACACCCGCCTTGTCCACTCCTGTGTGTGTGTGCCTTTCAGAAGTTGCCCTGTATCGGGGCCCAGCCCCGGAGTTGGGCTCGAGTGACGCACGCCGCCGCGTCACCTCACCGGCTGAAAAACAAAAATACTATACACCTTGTCCCTTCCCCGCCCCTGTCCACTGCATGATGACGATTGGCGCTGCATTCTCTTTTTCTTTCTGCTCTCCCAGGCCTCGTCCTCCTGCCTGCAGGGCTAGCGCATGACCTTTGAACCCAGGGTAGTGGTGCATTTCTAACTCCACCTGTAGGGGGATGGTCAGCTCAGTTTCTTCCGTTCTTATTTGTTGCTCTGCCTTTAGCTTCTTTTTTTTTAGTTTTCTTCCAATTAAGAGGTCTGGCTTCGTATCCCTTTTTTTAAGTTCTATCCCTCATTTTTCTCTTCACATCAGCCCCTTTGTCAAACTGTTTCTGACAACTTTAATGATTTAACAAAGAGTACTGCTCTAAGAGCTGTAACAGTGTTTTAGCTGTCTGTTAAGCAGAGTCTGGGAGCTGACAAAGACGAGAGATGTTGTCTGAACATGACAGCATTTTTTTTAAATAGAGGTTGTAGCACAGTGTAATTTTGACTGAAGCTGATTCAGCTAGCAGGCTACTAGAATGTATTTTAACTTTTCAATTCTTAATATTAAGTTGCTTTTTTGGAGAAACTAACAAACTTGTGAATTTCTTTGTGAAATTAAACTTGACCTGTGACACAGGAAGACAGATTACTTATTGTTTTTTCTCGAGAGTCTTTTTCAACATGTTTGTGTATATGTTCAGAATAAATCTAATCACGTTGAGTTTATTTAAGGGAGGGGGAAGAAACTTGTATGTAAATGGTATAGCATGTGGCTTGTGGGACGCATGATGACCGTTTTGGATTTGCTGAGCAAGGTGGCGAGTGGAGAGGCGGGGTGTGAGGGCTCTCTGGATAAGTGATGTCATCTCATTTTGCAGGGCAATGGCGGACGCTCATGTCTATTACTGTGGAATGCAAAGAATGTAGCCAGCCCTAAACATGGACCTTGTCACACTTACAATGCAAAATGGACTACAAAAGGACGCTAGTGCTCACTTTTTAAAAAGAACAACAACAAACATGGACACTGCTCCATAATGTTTGAGGTTGCCTACAAAATGTTACCATCTATCCTCACACACTAACAGGACTGCATCGCGTCAGGCAACACGTCTGTCTTGAATGTACACTTACTTGAAAGCAGCCTCAAAAATCTGCAACGCTAGCTGGACTGGTTTTATACAGCCCACCTGGTAGGCATGATGGTTGAACTTTGAGGAGCTCAGCTTCTCCATGGAGTCTGAAAATGGATACAGGACATCAGTGGGCATGTTTAACATATTGGCATGGGTTCCAGGATATCTGGCTGGCTAATTTCTTTTTAGTTTGGTAATTGTCAGAAAAAACATATGCACAACTATGTAAATGTAATTGGATTTGCTGCAACAACACGCTGAAGATGCAACTGATTTGTCATGAGAAGCCTATGTGAACAAAACAGCATCTAGCATTAAAAAAGTATTCGTATTGCCCGACCTTTTAATGTTTATTATGAGAGTATTATATTACCATGATGATAATCCTTGTGCAATTCTTGTCTACTGTTGTCTTAATGTTACATTATTTTTTTATGATATGCTGAGATGAGAATGATGGCAATCCTTTAAAAAATAAAATCTGAATTGAAATGTTCATACTTGTACATAGAGTGAATGTTGCAGGTTGCTTTGCTAATTCCTAGGTCAGGTCAACCTCCATTTCTCATGGGGCTCTACTCTTATCTTGCAGATGTACTATTTTAAACGCAGTATTACTCTATTATTTGGATGAAACATTATCCAATTATAAAATGTACATAGATATTTTGCCAACTCATTGTTAATACATGAAATGTAAAGAGAAACGAATAAAGACTTTGCAGTAAATGGCACTGGAAACAAGGTACCAAAATAAAGGTTTGGCGTGTCAAAAAGTAGTAGAGTTTGTATTTAGAGTGAAAAAATTGATCATATGGTGACATCACTGCTGATTTACTAATGCGCATATATATATATATATATATATATATATATAATAAAAATAAATAGGCTTGGGCTTCCAGCACACTGATTTTTGTAATTTGGGCCATTATTTATATCCTTGTAAAGCACATGAAATAAAATTTGACTTGTACAACCATATTTATTCTCAAGTTGTCATGAATTATTCCAATTTTAATTGACGTCAACTAGAAAGGGAATTTACCTCATGGTGCAAGAAGGAAAAAGAACAATGTATACTTTTAGTACCAGTTGACAGATTTAGAAATACATGAGGCAAGTTCAACTTTTCTCCTTCAATAAAAAAACACTGTCTGATTAAAGACACTTACTGTATGTTGGATTTAAAACCAGGCTGTGATGTCAGGAACCTCCAATCCTTTTGAACCACCACTAGAAAAAAAAAGAAAATGGTTATTCATTTCCTGCACACTTTCCATTCATTCAGAACACATATCAGTGTTTATGCCTTTGCTGAAAAACTATTTATTTTACTTTGAGCGGTTCTTTTTCATGCCACGCAAAAATTTGCCTGATGTTTACTCTTTTCTTAAAACATCTATAACTCAAGTATAAATTTGCCCCTGCTCACACAGACAACCCTGATGCTTTCTGGAGAAATTTTCTTGTGGGAGAAGAGGAAGGCTAGGCTGTTTGGAGAAGTCAAGTTCAGCTTTGTTTTATCCTGAAGAAAGCTGTACTGTATGGTGGTGGCAGCATCATGCAGTGGGGTTGGATTGCATTGCACAACTGTCTGCAAATTCTTTATCTTTAATCAACAGCTAGATCAGGGGTGTCAGACTCTCGTCCCCGTGGGGGGCTGGTGCCTTTTAACTTTTAGCTGTGTCGCCAGCATTTTGATCCAGGTGTCAAACACACCTGGATCAAAATGCTAAATTACCTTCACAGCATGCAATCAAGTTCTACAGAGTCCTGGTGATTGCTTAATCAGAGATTCAGGTGTAGATTCAAGTAGATATGTATCTAAAAGCTGCAGATTGGCCCTCACAGACTGGAATTCCTCAAGTCCAAGCTAGATGACTGAAACCAGAACCCTATTGGGTGTTCCAAAATGGCACGTTTTACAAACCTCTCAAAACTGATTTTTGGAATGAATCAAGAAGGCCAACATTAAACATCTGCATTGGCCTTCCCAAAGCCCTAAAGCCAACCCCAATGAAAATTTGTGGAGAATACATAAAAGATCAGTCTATGCCTGGAAATCAGACAGTTTAAATGAACTCCATCAAGTCTTCCAATAACAGTGCTCTAATATCCAGCCAGAATTGTTAGAAGCATTTTAATTAGAAAAAGTGAGTAGTCGGATGTGCAACTTGCCAAGAAAAAATTAAGCAATGCACTTATTTAACAAACTCCTGACTAAAAAGGGAATTTATGTATTTTAATATGATTCCACCCTTAAAACAGACTAAATAAATCATCGAATGCCTAAAATTTAACAGACATCTCACCCAACTGTGTGTAGACGATGTACACCTTTAGGATTCACACTTTCAGATCAGTAACATGGAAATCAGTGATGCACAACTACAAGTGAAAATTATTTAGAAGCACTAGATATGTTAGGACTGTATCAAAACTAGTGTGATTTTACAGCTTAGAATGGTTTCAGATGTGAGGCTAGCCTTAAATCACTAAATTTTCACAGTGTACCTGATGTGCTTCCAATATATTGCAAACACATTTTGCAATATTTTGAAAGCAAATTAAAACAAAAATATAAACCAAACAGGCATCACACAATTGTAAGCTAACCATTAATGAGTCTGTTCATTAGACTCCTGTATCAGCTATTTGTAATCGGCCGACTACAGTGCATTTACCACCACACTTAGACAACATTCTAAATCCCACCTAGCATTAGATGCCTGAGGGTTCATACTACAAACTGAATTAAAAAATGTAAATTTAAACATCAAATGAACGTTTTAATCTGAACATTTGCTCAGTCGTTACAAACATACGTCTAGTGTGTAAACCTGTTTATGCATAACACCATCAAAGCAAAGCAGTGAGGGATTTAAAAGCAAACACGGAGAGGCTGGCAAGTCGCTCTACATGGACCATCAGAATCTACAGCTTTGAAAAGGTAAGTGCATCTTAATATGAGCTGCTGCTAGTGACACATTTACATCACAACATGCTCACTAAGAACTTCAGTATCAATCTGGTATGATGCCATAGCCAATAGCAGGCTGTATATGGGTCAGCATAATACTTTGCTGGGACAACTTTAAGCATTAATACTTAAAGAGTGAAATCTGCTGGTACCTGGAAACTTCAAGCTTGACTAGCACTGATCATCAATCAGCTCGTTGGAAAATAAAAGATCTTTTTACAATCAGTGAATACAACATAATTAAGCACTACCAGGTTGCACTGTCAAAGGAGACTGCATTTTAATACCGAAGCATGTCAACAGCTAATTGAGATACTGGTAGATGTCAGAGAGTTGAACATATCACAGCAAAGTTGCTCCCAAACTGTTTCAAATTGTGTCTATTATAGGACCTGCTGGATGAGGAAAGGTTGGAAGTTAACAGTTAAGAGTCTACTTAACTCTACAGGGAGAACACAAAAAAACTGATGTTAGTAATTGTGCTCATCACTAACAAAATGCTAAAGACAGTTTTAAATGTCAACTCTGTAATCCTTTTGTCTTTGGAATAATGAAATTCTGTGTAACTACAGGGCTGTGTAACACCAGCTGCTCTCTCTAGAACACACACAGTCTGATGCAGCCTTTAATATAATAAATGACTGATCACAAAAATGTTTCTCCAGCTTCCTATTAAGCAGCAAGTTTAAAACGATCACATTGAAAAGAATGAAAATCTTGTGATATTGTGCCAATCACATAGTCAAGTGTGCAAAAACAATAATGCGCTATAATCTATTTTGTGAAACACACCCTCCATTTCTGCTACCTGTATGACCCCCTCTCTTTTCCAATGGTTATGGTCAGTCTGACAGAGAGAGGTATCCCAATCGTTGTGGTTTTTAGTATAACAATGGCCATCAGTGGGCTCTAGATGGACAAACTGTCTACTTTTAAGGCTAGGTTTAAAACTTTCCTTTTTGATAAAGCTTATAGTTAGAGTGGCTTAGGTTATCCTGAGCTATCTCTGTAGTTATGCTGCTATAGGCTTAGGCTGCTGGAGGACATAATGACCACTTTCACCCTCTTCGCTACTTTCTCACACTACTCTTCAATTTTGTATTATTTGCTGTTATTTCAGCTTTTAACTTTGTTCTCTCTCTTTTCTCTTCCTAGAAGCTACACCTGGCCTGACTGGACTGGAGAGGGGAATCCTCCAAGCTTCTGCTGGCAACAACTTAATGCTCACCCTCTACCGATGATCCACATGGCCCTGTCTTTCAGTGTTTAACCCTTTCTCTCTCCTAGACATAGCTACTGACTGAGCTTTTACTGTAACTAACTCTATGTGCTCTCTTCCGAATCTAACCTTGAAAACTGGCTCAGAGTTTATCTGTTCCTTCTTTCTAGATGAAACGACTAAAGGAGTTACATCCATTAACATTTACCTTTTCCTTCCCATAGAAAGAACTCCTGGATCAGTGCTTCTTTGTTCTCTTTGTGTCTCTGCTCTGTTCTCTCTAACCCCCAGTCGGTCGTGGCAGATGGCCGCTCACACTGAGCCTGGTTCTGCTGGAGGTTTCTTCCTGTTAAAAAGGAGTTTTTCCTCTCCACTGTCGCTACATGCATGCTCAGTATGAGGGATTGCTGCAAAGTCAACGCCAGTGACTGTCTACTGTCTCTACATGCTCATCCAGGAGGAGGGAATGCTGCAAGTCACTGACTGGATGCAATCTGCTGGGTTTCCTTAGATAGAAAAACATTGTATCCAATTTGAATAAATAGCTAACACTGGCTGCACTGTTCAATGGTTAGGATTAATTGGAATGTATGTACCTGACTTTTGTGAAGTGCCTTGAGACGACGTGTTGTGAATTGGCGCTATATAAATAAACTGAATTGAATTGAATGATTAAAGATATGCTACAATTCTTTGTGTTGCCTTTATCCTATAATTCAGATGATCACCATTTGTAGATTTTCAGTGGTGTAGAATGTTTGAGAAATGCTTTTTATTTTACTATAAATATTTTATAGTTGGGACATCTTGATGGTCAATTCTGCATAAAGTAGTTTAGCAAAAAAGTTATTTTCTGTATAGTTCAGGAAGAGAATCTATTAAAAGTCCATAAGGGCAGGTCAGAGCTTTATAAAAAAATACATAAAGGCTTATAGGAAATTGGCCACAACATCTCTGGCCGTTGCATCTCTGATGCCAGAAAACAGGCCAGTGCTAATTTGTTTTACCTGCAAGGACAGTTCCAACTCAAATATTTCTCCTCAAACAACCTTGTAGATGCATCCTACATTCAAGGTCTGCAGCTAGGAAAAACTACATATTTCCTGATATATCTTCAACCTCTCAACACCCAACTTAGACACAGTTGCCATTTGTTTGCACTTTTCCAAGCTATGCACCCTGTTCACTATGAGACAGCACTGTAGAACAGTTTTATGGTAATGCACCTGCGGCCTTTTATGTCTTGCATCTTAAAAAGTGTGAAGTATGCTAACTTGAAATTAACATAACACAAGAAAACTATTTGTTTTAAGATAACAAAACCTAGGCTAAAAAAATTGATACAACACGGGAAAGCACAGATAAGTGCCTTTAATTGTGTACAGAACTACAACGGAGTGCCATTTACATCAAGCCGCTGAAAGGCCTGACAAGGATATTTAAGGGCAGTAAACAGCATAATGAGAGCGCTCACCATCTGTTTACAGGCTGGACTGTTCCCAATCTGCAGCCAACAGACATGACCATTTAACTGAGGGACCACAGTGGCTGCATCACGGCGGAGTGTAGATAATTTACCACCTATGTGCAATTTGATGCATAAAGTTAAATGTGACAACACTGTTTATTTTATGAAGAGCAGACCGGTCCACAAGGAACTGGGAGCTACTTTAAGATATTAATTTTTAGATTTAGTCAGGAATTAAGCAATGGAGCAATAGCTGCTGTGTTTAGGCTACACAAATCTCCAGCAACAGCAAAGACACAGCTGCGGGACTTGCTGAGTCACAAAGAGCAACTTCAATAAAGCAAAACAGAGAATTAGAACATAGTTTTATAGAAAATCCGTTATTTCGATATTGTTTGCCAGCTAGTTGCAGCAAAGTCTAAAACTGGGAAAATGACATGTTTTATTAAATTATGCATGTCAGACTGTGGGACTGAGCCAATGTTCCAGATGGTGTGTACTGCCCACAGCTACAACTAAATGAGACAATAGAAAAAAAATCCGCTCATGTAACAGTTACAATTTTACCTGGCATTTATTCAACACACACAGTTTTATCCTGCTAATGCATGAATGTGGGTGCATTTAGACTTACAGACACAGTTTATGTGATTGCACACCCAAAGAATTAGGATCTGCACAAAGAAACTGTTTTCCATAAAGACAATTTCAGCTGAACACAAACATCTTGTTATGCACCTGGCAGATGTTGTGCTACAGCAATCACATTATCATAATGTTCTGGAAAGTATACAAAAAAGGGGCAAACTAACTGCAATCTAAGAGCAAACAGACAGATGTTTTCACCCTGCTGAGCTAAAGCTCGTGATGTAATGTAAGGCGCGTTGGGTAGAAAAGAAAATCGTCTATAAATAATCAGGCTTTTATGTCCAGGAATACTTGGGTCTTCACAGGAAACAAGGCCACAGCTCAGATAACCACACTTCACTGTTCTCCAAATTAAGATAACTAAAGTCTGTTTAAGTCAGTCCTCAAAGGACAATTTGGATTCTTAAGTAGTATACTGTTGGAAAGACTATAAAAATGATTATAAAACTATTATAACTGAGATTTCAGATTTTTAGGAATGTTTAACCTGGTTTAACTATTTTCAAACAATGAAAATGATTAAGGAGTTAACATGTTAAACTACCTTTAGCATCTTATACTAGCAATAGGGCTGCAGGCAAATGCTGTAATACAAAGTTTGGTCAATATGGAAATAAGTTGGGAAAAAGCAACATATTTTGTGCACTAAAACAGCAGTAATTTGCCTCAAACATATATACTTCACAAAAATTATTAATAAATATGTTCACATTTTAGTGCAGCTACTTTAAGATCCTATACGTGGGTTTAAATTTTGCTAAAATATATTCAATTAAATCGTGATCACTTTCTGGATTTATTGCTTGAACATCATTGAGTATAAGTTTCAGGGGGTTGCCAAGCACTGCAGGCACCACAGAGTGGCAAATCTTACACATGTGGTTTGGATCTGCATCTGTGGCTTAGAGTGTTCCCAAATTAAAAATAAACAGACGCTGCTGCTGCCGTCACCATGGCTTTTTTCTGGGTACGAAATGGTGCCATCTAAAGCAGGATGTTTTATAACAACCATGAAACAATTTATACCCCCCAGGGGAAAGTTTCGCCTCCCCTTCTCTTCCTACTGCCATCTTCACTTGAGCTGACTTTTTAAAGCAAAGCTGAACAAGCATGTGGGTTTAGCCTTTGACATAGGCAGAAGCGGGGATTAGTGGAAAGGTATTGCAAAAAAGGGCATATTTGTAAGCAGAGTAGGCCAACAATGACATAAAACAAAGACAAAATAAGCTTTGATGCATAAAGGCATGATCTCTGAGTTTTTTGTTAGATTCAAAACTAATACATCTGTCTTTTAGATAGACCTGTAGATCAACAGGTCAGACCTCAAAGAAAACCAGAATAGGTGCTTCTCCACCATTCAGGGAGAGGAAACCAAGTAATCAATCAGAAGGCACTTTTTAGCCAGAAACGGCTCAAAACAGGATTTCTGTTCTAGTAACAAATGTTGGTATAGCTTCAGAAGAGATTATCGTTTGCTCCAGCAAATCAATACAGAACAAGTTGACCCACTTAACAAATCATGTGGGCAATGTATGTAATGACTAAAAGGGAGAAAACTAAGTATATTTCCAAGTCTGGTGTGTGTGTCTCCAAAAATAGACCAAAAGGGGCGTAAAAGGGTGGAATGGTAACAGCCTGGAGCCCTCACAGAGATTTGAAGAATGAAAATCAATGTTTAGGTTCTGTATTGCTGTTCTAAAAGTGTATGTACAAAATATTGTTCGGCTGCTAATGTGAGGTGATGTGGTGCGCTTTTTATAGCTGCATGCCCACTAGGGAGGAAGATTATGGAGTTAAGTTAAATATGGTCGTTAAGATTTGGAAATTGGGAATCAATATTTATACAATTTCAAGAGTTCAGAGGTGTAAATAATAAATCACAATTCCTCCTTTTACAATGAGAAGGAGGCTGTAAAGTGTATGGCAGATGAAAGACTAGTCATTACACCATTTAACACAAAGAAGTAGATTTAGAAACAAATAGTTTCATGAAAGCTTTCACAATACAATTAGGAATATTTACAGCATTAATTGAGGAAGTGAGCCAATGCTAAACTTTTCCTAAAAAAACAATCCTCAACATGTAAACCAAGATAAAGCCAGCCTTGTTTTTAAAATGCATATTTGAAAGATTGTTTCTGGGTTCCTGTGGAGTCATATGAGCCACTGTTTTGAACTAAAAACAATTTATTTCTATTTTTAAATGACATGCAGGTAGATTTTAAAAATTGTATTTTTCTGTCAAACATTTCAGTGTGTTTCATGAAACGTATTAATATTCATTAAATTTCAAAATGTTCTTTAATAAACTGGTAAATATACTGATACAATGCTTTTCTCCAAAGCATTTCTTCAAGCTGCTTCATGCAATCCACAGTACACCAGAAAGCTCAGAGAAATAGTTTTAATTTTATTTTGCTACATTTTCTGCAGTTGGATGCAGAGCTCATGGTTTCCTGTAAGATAGGTTTAGTGGGATGTCCATTCTAAAACAACACAGACAACTGGCATGACTGTGAAGAGAGCTGACAGGTTCTTACTGACATCCTGGCCAGCCTCGCTGAGTCAGGTTTGACATCTGCATCCAAAACACCCAAAGCTGATGTGACACAGTGGTCTCGGATCAAGTTGTCTCCTAGCAGTCGAACATTATGACAGCAGTGATGGCAAGCAATTTCAGAAAGCTGCTTAAGTCACCTCTCTGGTAGCGGCAAGAGTCAGTAAAGCAGAGAGAGCAAGCATATTACACAATTAGAAATTCAGAGAGAAGGTGTCATCAGACATGGGAGTTTGGCCCTGAAAAAGTTCCTCATAGAATATACATCCTCCATTCTGTTGGCCTAAATAAGAAATAGTGTTCTAGCAGAGAAAATCTGACCACACTGCCAAAGACTCATCGTGGCGTTGGATAATCTTTTGAATACATTTTTATACTAAATGAGTTTGGGGGAGGATACCGGATTACAGCAAAAATGGGCACAAGATTGTTTCAAAGAGCCGCATGCAGAGCACTGTTTTTTCAGCATTAAGATTGTAAACAGGGGAAAGCAGCTTATCACCATTTACAGACTTTACAGATAGAAAGGTTTTGGAGCCAATAGTAAAATTATTGAAGGTGTTGACCAATATTAATTGCTTGTCATTTTTGTTTGTTTAAGATGAAACCAAATTCTGTGTTTTGATCAATTCTAAAACTTTTTCAAGATTATAATCAGGGTAAATATAGTTTGCGAATTAGTTATGCATCTTTAAAAAAGGTGGTAAATATGGTTTTAAAATCATTAAAACCAATAGTAGCACAGATCAGCTCACCCCCCATTTGTTGCTGCACAACACTGGTCAGCTGGCTGAAAGAAAGCTGCTATAGTTTTTCCTCGATTATAAAAAGATCAAATTTGGCTGTTTGTACATACTTAATGGTTGTAAACTAAAGGTGCATGACCCATCAAAATTACTAAAATGTAGAATTTCTTTATTCTGTGTTATTGTTTGGACCATTTCAAGCTAAATAAATCATGTAGGTCATAATATCTGTAACAATGTTATTTTAGCAGTGGCAGCAGGAACGATTATGGTTTTTCTGTTTCAAACTAAAGCCATTTGATCTTTTTAAACAATTAGCTTTAATTTTTTGTAAGAATACAGTGATATGGTGAAATGGTTTTTACTTAAGGCTATATCATAAGAACCTAATAATAGCCCATCAACCACTTTCATTAAGTCTCCATCCCCAAAGCTAAAAATCTGTTTGAGGCTGTGTTTTCGTAAGCAGGATTTCATTTTGGGACGCAACAAATGAGTGAACAAGTTTTGTTTTTTTTTAAGCACATTAAAGATAAGAAGATACAGCGCACAAACACAGTAGATTCCTAAGGCTAAGCAGACTACAATCCCAAACAGCACATCACCCTTTTCCTCTCACTCTGCTCCAGATCTGTCTGCCTTGCTGAGCATTCAAGCTCAGCAGCAGTACTGATTGCTTGGGACAAGCTATGTTTATGACTAAATGGTGTGAAGAGGCTGGCACCAGTAAATATGCCAACCATTTCCTTAAAAAAAACATCTTTAATATGACTCAGTTTGGTTCTTGGTCTAAATGTAAGCAGAGGCATTGAGCTGCCTGTTCTTTGTTGTGAAAATATTGTGACAAATTGTCAATTTCAGACAAATATTTCTCAACAAAGCTGAGGTTGTTCCCAGTGTGGGTTGGACTCCAGCAGGGTGTTCAAGGACAGAATGTCAGGGCGCTGCTAGGCTCAACCTCAGTGATTAAGGAAGGAGATCTGTCATCATAAGCTGCATATCCACTGACCATCAAATTGCCCAAAAAAAAAAAAAAAAAACACGCTAATGGAATAACAGCAATTTAAAAAAAAAATCTTGTTTTTCAATAAAACGTTTTGAGCTAGGATGAGGTGTTTTTTTTTGGCCATATCGATATAGCTGTATTTCACAAAACTGTAATGCAAACACTTTCGCATCAAATGAGTCACATGATCAACAACCGGATGGTACTACTGGTGAGAAAGAAGACGACAGGAAGTAATAGGAGAATGATGGCACAGCATGCTTAGATTCACCAGGAGACAGAGTATTTTTTAAATTTAGTTCACAACAGGGGCTTTACCAGCATTTTAGATTACAAAAAGCAAAGAAATGCGAGCATTTACAAGTGTTTGCCAGTGTTTAATTCCGTCGCCACCGTGTTTTTTAATGAGTTATCGCATGAACAAACTTATTCACGTGTGATTGTAATTGTATTTCTTATTTAATGGAAACATCCAAATTGGGAAATTGTGTTTTTCGAAATTGGCAGAATATCGACAAAGTTTGGCGCACATTTGTAATGGTAATGCAGCTATTGCAGAACCCGAAGCTGAGCACTGCTCTTTTTCGCTTTGAAAGGAGGCAGTTGAGTTAGTTTGGGCATCTGATCACAATGCATTCTGGAACCCACTCTTCAGAGGTTTTCTGGGCACATCTACTGGGATAAGAACCCAGGAAAACCCAGAACTCAGTGGAGGGACAATATATTCTTTCTGGTCTGGGGACTCTTTGGATCCCCCAGAATAAGCTGGACAGTGTCTACCTCCACAATCTGGTACTAGATGAACAAGTTGTTAATTTTGGACATCAGTCAACGGACAACAATAGCCGTTTCAACCCAAACACACTAATATTAAGCCTTTGGTCCTGCCTGCGACTTCACTGAAAAATGCGGGTCGATGCCAGTACAACCAAGAACAACCAAGTTAAATTGCATTTTTAAAAGTAGTCAAATATGCAGCCAGAATTGTCCCTGAAGCTTGCTGATGGCTCCAAAAACAACAGTTTCTTTGAAATGCACTATGGGACAGCAATCAAAAACTAGTAGGGCTGTTTGTATATATTTGAGACCATCATTTTTGCCTTAGGTGGATTAGAATCCACATTTGATTCAAACTTGTGGAGACAATTCTGATTTTCAAAAATCATTCAAGTTGTCTGTTGTATAATCAATCCACCCGGAAAAAGCACAGTCTAAATGCATCCTTCAAAGCCGATATGACATTCATGACCATGATCAGGGTAAATGAACTGCAACTGTGAACAGCCCAAACCACCAGAAACCTCTGTAATGTATGTTAGTCAGATAAAACCCCATGTCTGTTGGTTAAAAAGAGAGGAACAGGTCTTTATGCCACCGTTTTATTTTCATGCAGTTACATTTAAATTGCAGCTTTTGTCCAGCACTCTCTAATATGACAAGCTGCTGAAAAAGATTAGGAAATCCATCTCAGGACTTTATAATCTCATCAGTGCGCCGTATGCAGATTCCAACAAAAATGCTGGTAAAATAAAATACAGTCTGTCAGAGCACTCTGCCTAAAGATGACTTTAATACTGCTGTTGAACTTTAGATGGCTTCCAGTTCTCTGGCAGCTGTAGGTTTTATTCACAGCCACAAAACCAGATTAAAACAAACCACCTTGACTAGAGGTATTTAAGTGTGTGCATTTAGAGTTTATCAACCTCACTTTATCCTTTAAACTGCTCTTGTTAGAGTTTAAATAATCTGTATCCACATTCTGAGACACCATGGCTGTTTAATACACAGCGTAAACGATATTTGAATAAATTAAAGGGAGTGGAAACTAATCAAAAACACTCCATTTTAAGGGTGCACCGATATGAAAATTCAGGCAGATATTAATATCGCTGTTATGGTCCATAACCGATATTTACCGATATTATATATTAAATATGTCACACTACCCTTTCAACACCATGAAAAAAGGACCACATGGCTGACATTGCTTCTCTGCATCAGTTAAACACCCTACTGTCCTACACTGCATCACTGTCACATGCACAAGCGCCACCCCTCCCTCTCCTGAAACACACACACAAACAGCAACAAACAATGGTAACAAATATTGGTTATTAATGTCGGCCTAGTTCTACTTATCAGACTGACACTGATATGTAAAAAAATTACCAACATTGGTCAATACAGATGTTAATGCTGATGTATTTATATATTTTATATGTGTATATATTATTTACAACCGATACGTTTAGACTCCATGCCACAGTCAGTAATTCTTGCACATATTCATACTGAACATTGTTGGAACCCTAAGCCATGGATTTCAACATTAAACTCCGGTACGGACTCTTCTGGAATTTTCAAAACAAACTGCATTAACCTACTTCCGGCACAACTTAGGAAAAGGGGGTAGCAGCGGATTTCCCATGATGCCACTGGCTGTATAAAAGAACCCCCTTTCCAATGCTCCGATCTCTCCAAGCCGGTTGACCATCGGACCAGGAGCAGACACAGCGCGCTGAAGTCTTTTTGCTGGCAAAAAGACTTAAACTCTTCAAACTGGATCCAAGAGTCTCATATGATCACCGATCATATGCAAAAGTTGAGTATGGAATGAATTGCTGTTTGTGTATCCGGTATTCATTCACGAACGGGGGAATTAAGGTACCAGCATTGTTTGACTCTCTCTTCGAGCCCTGCAGACGCACACGGTGTTCGAGAGAAGCCCCGGCAAAGACGCAGTCTCCCAGCCTGGAAGGAAGACAGCAGAGACCGCATCACCGTGGTTACGGTAATGAACAGCTGGTTGGCGGACAGAACGAGCCGTCTCGCACGCCACAGCGCCCAAAGCTACAGAGGTTAGCCGAAAGCTAACCGCTTGTTGACTGTGGACACCTCTTCAAAATTCGCCACCCCGGACATCTTTTCCTCAGCATGGTCAGAGGTTAGGTTTTGGGCAGAGTTAATAATAGAAAGAGTTAGGATGAAATGATCTGAACGTTTTCATTTTTATGAAGTTTGGTTTTGTTGTGTGAAACTGCTACCTTGGTGCTAGTAGGCTATCTGCAGCACACGTGGTCTGCTTTGTGTTCTGTGTTTATGTGTTTTTAAAGTTAAGACAAACTTTAGTTAAAGGGTGATTTTAAACACAGAAGGTTGCTCATAACGCGCCGTCCGCGCTTATGCATTTTAACCCTTTTATTGACCCTGGTATTTTAAAAAGGTATGTGTTTGATTCTGGTGCTAAGCTAAGCTATCAGCCTCCTTTGTTAGCTTAACTGCTAACAGCTTAAGAACACGTGCTTGCTACAAAAGAGTATTTAACAGGAAGGTTGTTAGTTTTCAAGCTAGTGAATAATATGTCCCTAAACATCATTTTACTAAATTTGAAAACTAAGTAAACACCATTAAGCCAATTTCTCCAGAAAGATTTGGCTCTTTTCTAAATACGCCTTTAATAAGATTTCTTTAAATATTCTTTTAATAAATAAAGGCAGCCAATTAGATACCATTGAGAATTTACTTTAATCAACTTGTTTATATTGTACATAGCCCATTAGTCTTCGTCATTCTTTAATTCTGCTTGGTAGTTTAGTTGGATTGTTTTAGCATAGCAAAGAGTTTGTTGATTGAAATATGTTTGACTTTGAGTTGACTTATTTTTGTTAATAAATTCTTGTATTTTAAGACATTGTGTGAATTCATTCCATGTGTGTGCAGAGTTTATGCTGTTCAATAATGTCAGAGCTTGGCTCACACCTTTCAACTTTGTCCTAATACCATCGCCTTACTGGGCTGGTATTCACAGGACAACCCTTAACAGACCGAAATATTATTTGATAAAATACTAAAATATTAATATTAAATATTGTCAGATTAATAATCACAACATATTTTTCTAGTCATCTTCATGTTTTTGGATTTCTGTAAAGCCCTTGATACAGCTGATCACCTGATTTCAATTAAATATCTTCTAGATATCTTATAGAACAGTTGGATGGATTGCAAAATATCTCATAGTTAGAACCCAGATAGTGCTAAATCAGTCTTATTGCAATTGCATAAGGAGCTTCCACAAGGTTGTTTTCTCTGTCTCCTAATGGAGATGTGGGGTTAATGAATGCTTCCGTTTATTCTCCTCACATGTTGGATATAGTACATCACAGAACAATGATATTCATCTCTGATTTAGGTTTAATCACTCATTCTCTGCTCTACACCAATGTAAACAGGACATTCCTTCTTTCTTATCTCTCATGATCCCTAGTGGACCTTTTGAAAATGATGGTTTCAAGAGTAATAACTGAATTGGGATAGAAAGCTTCTTGGTTTTTTAGCACCGCATCCTCCCTGGAACTATCTTTAATCTGAACTTCATCTGCAAAACTTCACATCACTGAATAAATGTAAAGCCCTGGTGAGTCCAGGCCAACTTTGTGCAAGTGATTTTTATGTATACTCCTCTCTCTGATCTTTGTGTTTTAACTGTGTCGCTGCCATCTACGCTAGGTCTACCTGGTAAAGATCTCATCAAACTGGTAAAATAAAGAAAATCAATGAATACTTACTTTCCATAGTACACTGACATACACTGATTGCAGTTTTTAGATCAAATATTTTATGTCATAGGTTCAGACCTGCCACCAGTCTGATTCATAAATGCGTGTTTGAGTATGTTTATGGTTGCTCCTAACAATGATGATGGCTATTTTTTAGCTTATGACTGGCAGTGCTGCACCCACAGTTTTATAAATGTCAACCTGCAATAATCAAAAGACCCAACAGAGTTTTTAAAGTCAGCTGAAAACAGCAGTTTGAATAGCTGATCTGTGTGGTTCATTCACCCTTTTTCTTCATGTGAAATTAACAATGTACAGACATGGTGTCATTCACTGATTCTTTCCTGCATGGTTATAGAAGAGGTAAGACATCCCCCGTCCTTTTGCCCTGTGTCCTGTGGTGCTTCAGCGTGGATACGGCTGGTCTGCCAGGGAGAGCAACAGGACCAGAAGAGGAACGAGTGATCACAGCATCTGCTCTTTCTGGGACCTCTTCCAGTTCAGTTCTCAATACAGTGGCCCATCTCTAACTGATAGTGAAAAGTTATGTCTGCATTTGGGCTATTTTTTAGCCAATTGCAGTGACATGCCTGGGTTTCTTAAATTAGTCCAAACCATCTGGCCAGATGAGTGAGGTAAGGTGAAACAGATAAGGAGAAATGGGAAGCAGCCAAACAGGGACAAGTTTTGGCTCCGGGCCTTCTGGCTCAACATGGAAAAGCAATCAAGGTGGCGTGCAGCTGAGCTAACAGCTGACAGAAACAGGAACCAATGCCAAGGTCAGGAAACAGAGCATGCACATATGCACCCACATCCACACGGGGTTGGAGTGTAACAGCCAAAAAGGGTCAAACAGCACTGGGGAATCACACTGCTGTTACCCAGCACTCAATGGGGGTCTCAGATTTAATGGACACAGAGCAGAAGGACAATACTGTGACTGTGTGATAAAATGTGGGTGAGCGATTAATGTGATTAATGTAGCTGCTATTGTTGGCCGAGATCCCTGATAATAGGTATAGTCCAAACAGACCAGGTGATATAAGCCGGATACATTCAAGAGTTCCTTTATCGTTTAAATACTCTCCACTAACCAGCATGAAACAACAATCCTGTTATAACATGACCAGTACCATTTGCAATAACATGTATGTCATTCAAACTCTTGTATTTATTCAGGAAGAGCATTTTAAAGAAAAATAACCAAAGAAATGCACATTCACCTTGCCTCTTACTTTAACAGTAGGTAAAAATAACTAAACCAACTGTAAACTCAACTGTGTAGATGGACGTAAGGAAGCCAATAAACAATCATTTTAAACTAGGGCTACTTGACTATATATGTATAGTAAATATTTTTTGATCAATACTTTAATCTCAATTATTTTACTTAATGAGTTTGGCAAACAAAATTCATCTACATGCAGAACTGAACAGTGAAATGCCTTAAACATGTAATTTTCCCACATACATTCTTGTGTACTTTTTTCCTAAAATAACTGACAAAGGTATTTATTTAAATGTAGAATGTTGCATAAAACACAAACAATTTAGATCCCTTTATATTTTTCTGGAAAAAACTAACTATAAGCTGGGAAAAAACCTTTAGGTATCAAAATAATAGCTAAATAATGAAATATAATAAAATATATTTTTCACAACTAATAAAAAATATTATGAACAGAAACATTTGCTCACATTTTAGTGCAATTAGTTACCACAAGAGTATTTAAGGGGCAATAAAAATTCTAATTCCCATCAGTTTTTAAGCCTCTGTTAGGTCTTTCACAGATAAATTTTGAAGTGTTTTTAGTGACCTGTTGCGCAGGCAACTGGTGCAGCTGCCACCTAGTACCAAATGTAGCCCATCATTTGCTTCAGTTCCCAAATGAACTGACTCCACCATTTCGGTTTACTTAATTCTGTTTCTGGTCATTTCACCTCCTTTGCACTTTTGGTAGTTGCATCCCCTGCTTTTCTAGGTACGAAATTGTGCCATCCATAATGCACTTATTGATACCCATCAGAGGGATACTGATGCTGCTCCATCTCTCCGCTTTCTTCTATAATGACTTGTGGTAGTCTTTCAAAACACATCTGCCCAAAGCATGGGGATTCAGCCTTCGAAAGGAGGGAAGCACTTCTCAGATGGGAGAAATAATAAAAAACACACTTGCAAAGCAGATTAAGCCAAGATAAAAATAAAAAATGTTTGATTTTTGATATTTAGAGAAGAAAAAACTGATTTGGACTTTATAATATCACATTTATCCTAAACGGAGCTAATTTCAGTTAATTCTAATGATTTAGGAAAACATCACATTTTTATAACTTGCAGCAAGAGATTAATCCTCAATAATCAGTTCACACAGGTTAAAAATGAAGTAATGTTTGTGGTTCATCAACTAAAATTTTTCAACTAAACTCAGTCTCAAACTAGTTGTTCCTTTAATTATTTTATTAAACACGCCTAAAATATACAAATCATAATCTTATGCATCAGTTGCATTTTGACTGATTCACTGTGCAGCATTTAGACCTTAATCAGCTGTCAAGAATCTTCACTTACATGAATTAAAGGCAATGCTTGTGTTGTAAGTTCACAGTTTTCCAACGATATTTTTTTCCAAAATAACTGAACAGATACGGTAAGAGATTCCAGAATGTTTTTTTTGTTAAACTAGTGTTATAAAACAAAATCTCCTGCATTACAAAGCACTGTGGCAACTGGCAAACAACGTGGTCCATTACTTCTTACAACACCTACATGACTGAAAATCATTGTGTTTTTGGACAAAAACGATCAAACTGAAAAATTAGTCTACAAAATAAAATGTTTACAGAATAAAACGCTCAGAACATAATTTGCAGCTATTTTGGTAACTGATTAGTTTTTGCATTTTTTTAAGCATTCAGTATTGGTGATGGACTAAGAAATTGGCTTAAAAGTCTGTTTTGTTGGGTTTGGCTTAATATTAAGCATGAGAATAGACCAGACTAATGGATATATCAAAAATTATCCACTTCTTGCAGGTGATGTGAAAGGTGGCTCATACCTGTCTCCTCTGAGTATTTACAAACCAGGATAAACTAGTAACCATTTTGAAACTGTGTACATTTGCTATTATGACTGGTTGGCTGCCATAAAATCTGTATGTACAATTGCACTTCGCATAGCCACCAGCTTGAGAGATAGCAAACACTGAAAAATTAATGAGAATGTGTAAGAGAGCAGAAAAGAAGAAAAAATGAGAACAAACTAGGTGTTAGACAGCAGACTGAAAGCTAGAAAGGGAGCTTAGCGTCTTTGAAACAGAACCCTTTTCAATCTCCTCAGACTCCCAATGTGACTGCAGACATCATACTTAGAAATTAGAAAGGTTTAAATATTCTCCCATTACTCTGCATGTCTGAACACTCACTGCTGCTCAGAAGACTAATTAATTTACCTTGAGAGGTTTTATTAAATGGAGATGCTGTATTCCATGGTGGGGATTGCAATCTGAATTTCATAAATAAAATCTAAACATATTTCCATTTTGGCTTTACAAAAAACCGCCCTGTAGCATACTTTGCTTCCTTCACTTAAGAAAATATATCATTTTAAATCTAAAATATAAAAAAAACCCAAAAAGTATTAAAGTATAACTTCAGTATATTAATTACCTGTGCAACATAATTATGGGATAAAAGGCAAAGCTGATTCAAATTCCCTTGGCTTTTACAGTAGAACAGACATCTAAGACAGCTTTAAGGGAACCCACCCTGCTGCAACTGTGAAGGAACATGGTGTTGGTAACTCCAGATAACGTAAGTTATGTTGTAACTATGGTTCTGTCTCATTCTTTTCTGACTGCCAGTGGCAGTAAACAAAGAGCATGACTTGAGCAATGTCACGAGGAACGGGGTACCCACTTATCACTCAGAAGGAAGAAGCCAAAGGTAGGACTGCAGAAGCCAATGTAGACTTATGGCCCACGTCAACTCGGTAAAAACATGGAATTGTGCACTGAGTTGCCCAGGATGCTGCCCCACAGATGTCCCCCAGCTGCACACCCCTCATTTCAACCCTGGGCAATGGCATCAACCACCCAATGCAACACCCTGTGCTAAGCAAGTGCTTGCCCCCTGTTCTTACCACCATGACATACAAACAGCTAGTTAAACAAAATAACTGCCAAATGGCACCTGTAGCCACAATGTACAGTTGCAGTGTTCAGACTGCACAAAGTATGTTAGCCAACCCCTGCTATCCCCTGTTCCGGAACGGTAGAGGGCACTATGCTCACAGCCTGATGGCCATGTTCACATAGCCTGGGTATTTGGCCACAATTTCACCCCAGATCCATCTGACTTCCAACGCAGGCAGGTAGGGGTAATAGCAAGGGTGTGGAGCTCATTGGCCCACTTAGCTGTAGTCAATGCTAAAAGAAAGGACATTTTCTGCGATACCAGTTTTAGTGGGGCGGCATACATTGGCTCATTGGGTGGCCACCTCAAAGCACTCAACTCCAATGGAAGATTCCATGGAGCTGCTGGCCTCTGTCCGGGAGGATGCAGCCTCCTTGCCCCTCAGAAAAACTGCACCAGCCAGTAATGCGTCCCCACCTGCTGCCGTCAACATGATCAAGACTGATTAAGATCGTTGCCAGGCGAACCTCCAAGGACGAAGATGCCCATCCAGCGTCAAAAAGACATTGAAGGCACCTAGTAGGGACTGTCAGCTGAAGATGTCACGGGGACGGATGGGACATCAGGTCCCATCTCACCAGAAACTGCCACGGCTCCCCGTTCAACAGGGGAAGGAGCATTGGAAACCAGACTCTCATAGGCCACTCGAGCAGCACTAGCAGAACCCTCAGAGTTGACGAGTTCACCCGGCAAAGATCGGGCAGGATCAGCAG
This sequence comes from Crenichthys baileyi, assembly GCA_036173005.1. NCBI lineage: Eukaryota > Metazoa > Chordata > Actinopteri > Cyprinodontiformes > Goodeidae > Crenichthys > Crenichthys baileyi. Next base: position 768,221 of record JAHHUM010001453.1, on the reverse strand, counting down.
TAATGATGGAAAGGCATACAGCAGCTCGCCTGGCCAGCCACTGGCGAGGGCATCCATCCCTAGCAGGGACCTGGGCTCTGCCAGGGAAAACCACAGTGGGCAATGCGTCACGCTTCCTGAGGCAAACAGGTCTACCTGGGCCGCGCCAAGCTAATCCCAGATCCTCTGAGGTATTGTCGATCCGGAGGAGCCCCCGAGAAATAGCAAAAACGTGCCTCCACTCCAAGTAAATGTTCCACAGCTCCAGGACATTTATGTGCTGCTGCCTCTGTTGAGGGCCCCACAGCCCCTGGATGGACCTGCATTGCCACACCGCTCCCCATCCCAGGGGAGATGCATCTGTTGTCACCAGCTTCCACCATGTGGGAACCACACCAAGGGGGAACCTTTGTCGCAAGTACATGGTGTCTGTCTAGCGACGGAGAAGAACCGTGCACCTAGGCATGACCCACACCCCAAGTGGCAGGCATTGAACCACCGCTGCAGGGGACGACGATGCAGAAGCCCAAGGGGTGTCAAGGCCAAGGCTGCCACCATCATCCCCAACAACCTCAAACACAACTGGACCAGGGGTGGTGCTCCCAGATGAAAACAAGCAGGGACCAAATCCAGTTTATCTTCTCTGCAGTAGGCTATGCCAGCATGGCCACGAACCTTCTTATATAGATTCAGACCCCTGAATCTAGTACTGGTCAAAGGGACGCATCCTTCTTTGGCTTGAGAAAATATACTGGGTAAAACCTGTAGGCCTTGAAACATGGTGGCAACTATGGCCCTTTCATCCAGAAGCATTTGAATTTCCTGCAACAAGACCTGAGCTTATGCAGGATCTGTGACCGTGGTCACCTTAACTCCCAATGGGGGTGGGGCCGACGGTGGAACTGCAACCTGTAACCTTGGAAGATTGTTAACACTCATGCACCTCTCTTCCTCAGCTGCTGGATTGGGGGGCCCCATGCCCCCGCTGCGACCACCTCAAACATCTGAGGCCTGATTGAAATGATATTAGCGGCCAGAGCCCTCCTAACCTTGGGCACGAAAAGCTGGCCCGGCACTACTGGCAGGGTCCCAGTATAGGAGCCTGTGCTAGCCAGACATGACGTTGTGTGACCACCAAAGTGGCAAACAAACAACTCAGTTCCCTCAACATCAGTTCAAAAAGCCTGAAGAGCTGAATCATTAGTGGCACCCCAGCCATCTCCGCCAGCAGAATGGGCCACCAGAAGCACGGAGAGGGAATTGGCAATACAAGCCCTGAGAGCTGGTCAGTCAAAGGCAATGGGTGCTTGGACAGCGGGCTTTCTCCTTCAACCCCTCATCTGGGGAGAGAAACATCAATGCTTTGCAGTGATTCAAGGGGGGCATGTGGTCCAGCCCATGGACGCCCGGATTGTGCATAGAAGCCAGGGTCCTTACATCCCTGCCATAGTGACAGAATGCCCTTGGATCTGTCTAACACATTTAGGTTCTTCCAAGAAGGCCAGCGATGATGGCACCTCAAATGGAGGGACGATTGGCGTGCAGCAAAAAAAGGGTTGCCAGTGAGACGGGCTGCCGGGGAATCTTCTAGCCCCATCCTGGCCAGAGCTGTCATAATAAATGCCCACAATGGGCAAGGCTTCTCCCCCAGGTCATAACTCACTGAGCTCCTGAGGGAAGTTTCCGAACCATTGTTGAACTCCCCTCGGCCTCTTAACCCCGGAGGTCTGTGGACCACCATTCCTCAAGCGTCTGAAACTCTGAATTGGAGATCCTCACAGACATCATGTGGGACCCACGCCTAGGCACTTGGGACACAGCTCATGGCATCCTCTACTTGGAGGGCAGTCCATAAGAAGTGCATGCCAGCATCTACAATTACCGGTATAGAAAACAAGCACTCCAGCCCCAAGCTAGGAAGACTGAGCGAGAACTTCAATAAAACTAAAGAGCATTGGGGCGCGGTGCATCACATGACCCATTTATGGAGGCTTCAGTACTCAAGGCAGCTGTTCCAGATTTGAGTCCAGGCCAACGACCTGCACTTTATGTCTTCCCTCTCTCTCTATTTCACTTCCTGTCTGCTTACTTTCAGAAAAAAAATAAAAGGTCAACAGTGCCGCAAAAAAAAAAAAAAAAAAAAAAAACATAACTGAGGAGTTCCAAACAGCTTCCCTAACAAAACTAATAAATACACCAGATAGGTTACCCGAGCGAGAACTGCAACAGCAACAGAGCACGGTCAGAACATCCAGCCACTTACCTAACATCATCAACTATCTAATCTTCACTAACCTGACAGAAAAAGAATGCCAGCCAGCAAGCCACCTCAACACGAAGTGGATGAGCAGTCCACTGCCGGACGCTCCACGCACCTCCTGGCATAAACAAACAGAGCAGAAAAAAAGAACGCCAACCACAGCCTTAAGAGGGCTCCAAAGTGCATTCTGACAGTGAAGCCACAGGCAGGATGATGCCAAACAACACGGAAATATGCGCTTAATTCTCTTAGACCTGCAGAAAACCAATGAGATCCGAAACATGAACAATTAACCCCCAAACCACGCCAGGTCAACAGTGAGAGGAACAAAGAGACCGAACAGAGCATCCCAGGTGCTATTAATAGTAGCGATGCCCCAGAAGGCTACACGTCACGTACGTGACTTTGTTTACAAACAAAAATCTCTAGGAACGAATGAAACAAAAGTGTAATTACTTTGACAAAGAGAATTAGACAAGAGAAAGCTGAATTTATAAGTTTAGCAGACATCTCAGCCAGGCTTTAAAAACGTCACACCACTGTGAAAGAGTGTGAATGAATTAATAAATGAATGAATGGAGACACAAACAGGGGAAGAAAGTTGCAAAATTTTGTATTTTTAACTTAACTTTAAGAAAACACAATTTTAATCACACTAAAAGCTGTGAATAGCAAACACGATCATTTCAGCACCAAATAAACAGTCTCACTTATTCCTCCAGTTGCCTCATGGCTGAAATTTCCTCTTTCCTCTAAAAAAAATGAGTGCATAATAACCTGAGTATTATTATCATGCACTTTGATTTCATTCAAGGACAATCCTGTAGTATATCATATTGAATCTCCAATGCATCCATTTGCAGCATAACACCTGTGCATATTTGCAACACTCGACAAACAGTATATAAAGAGCGCCAACTAAAGGATGACACACAGATGTCAACTTTTCATTACCCTGTCATTTCTGCACAAAGTGCTGCACCATGGCTAATCCAGCTTCCTAAATCTGACAGTCAATCCTCTAAATGCAGCAACTGTAACCAGAGGACCCCCCCACACACACACACACATATTATAAATGGCTTTGAGTTCAGTTTCAGAGAGCAGACAACTAATGTGGCCCTGTTTTGACCAGATAACACACCGCCGTTGTGTAGTTGCGCCTCGGCTCATTGACAAAAATTTATATAGGACAGATTTACCACAACTATCCAAAGCTGATTCTCATCATAAAAAAGTCATGGCAGTTATATTTTACCTAGGAACAACCCTAGGAGATAATGCAGATTAATTTTCCTTCACCGTTTTCTAATTGTAACTTTTTAAGTTCCATTGTAACTTTTTAACCCTAACCCCCTAACCCTAGTTCTGTTAAAGTACAACCTATTTTGCAGCTATAATTGGTTACCAGTCTAATAAAGAAGGCATAAATTGCCAATCATATCCATTGGTTTTCCATGAAGTAAAACTGCACTCTGCGAATCCAAAAACACTCAGGTAAAAAAAAAAAGAAACCAATTTATAATAATTAATAAATGTATTAGTAGTGGGACAGTTATTCAAGACTTATTTATAGCAAGCAAATAGTTTCATATAGAATTTGCATCCTACAGGTTTAGCAAGAAACACTTTATAGCAAACCATTCAACAGCAGGTTAAAATAGATAGTAGTCACATCCTGTTTAATCTGTAGTCACAGCTCTGTAATCATATAAGTCTTTTTATTCAGGCATTAACGACTCTAATCAACAACTCTGCAACAAGATAAACAAGAGCCAAATTCCAGTAAAACATTCAACAAAAGTCAAGTGAAAAACATTCGACCATAACAGTTCCTGTTTCAAGTACAGCAGACCTGCCTGACCTCCAGCTACAGCGTTAAACTACAGTGTCCGCATTTAGGATTCAGATCCACATTTTGTTATGTTAAACTGACAAACTTGAATGTATTTTATTGGAATCTAATGTGGCAGACCAACAAAAAAATAGTGCATGATTGTGAAGTAGAAAACATTTTTTTTCTTTCTTATAAATTAATTTCTGACAAGTGCGGCACGCATACGTTTACCATAAACCATGCAAGAGATGAAAAAACATGGAACAAGGCGGTCTGGACAGATAAGACCACATGTGACTTACAAAACACTTTGTGTGGATTCGAACAAACACTGAACATCACCCTGAACACACTTTCCCTAGGGTCAAACATGGTGGTGGCAGCATCATGCTGTGGTTATGTTTATCTTAAGCAGGGACAAGGAAACTGGTCAGAGTTAATGGGAAGTGTGTGGAGTTAAATACAATAAGTTAAATAAGAAATCTACAAAAAAAACAAGCTGGAAGGACAGAAAAAATGAAGAATGACAAGGAAGGAGAGAAGGAAAAAAAAAAGACAAGAACAGAAAGAAAGTGTATGACAAGTAGGGCAGAAAGGAAGAGAGCCAAGGAGGACAGAAGGAAGCAATGGAGGCAGGACACAATAAAAGAAAAGAAATAAGACAGGTTGGACACAACGATGAAAGAAGGAAGGAAGAAAGGAAGGAATGAGGAAAAAAGAATAGAAAGAAAGGAAGGAATGACAGATGGAAAGAAGGAAGAACATAGGAAGGAAAAAGGACAGAAGTTCAGGAAGAATAGAGAATACAAAGGGAAAGTAAGAGGGCGGATAGGGTAAAAGGACAAACAGAAAAGCAAGGAATCAAGAATAGAAAGAGCTAGGGCATGAAGATGGCAGATAGAAAAAAAAGCAGGAAAATAAGTAGGGGCACAAGATAGAAAGGGAAGGTGAGATGGAAAAAGAAGGGAGGAAAGGGAGACGAAGAAGAGAGATGGAGCACAAGCATAGAAAGAAGGCCAGGCACAAGAATGAAAGGATGGACATAAGTAAGGAAGGGCAGATGGAAGGACAGGAAGGATTAGGACATAAGGACCCCAGGAAGCACACAAAGATACAAGAAAGGAAAGAGACAATGTGGTGGAAAAGCATTTAGTTTTTCATACTCTCATACTTCAAAATCAAATTCATTACTATTCTAGACAACATATGAAAAGTTGTTCTACTGAAGTACTAAAGCAAGGGGCTGAACACAAATGCATGCCACGCTTTGTATAGTTCATTCATTTCCTACATAAAAAGAAATAAAAAAAAAACATGTATTATTCCCTCCACTTCACAACTATGCGATAGTTTTGTGTTGATCTATCACATAAAACCCCAACAAAATACATTAAGGTCTGTGGTTATAACGTCACTCAATGTAAAACGATTTCAGGGTATAAAAACACATTTTACCGCACAGCTTTTATTTACATGCGGAAAATAAAATGCATCAGATGGAATCCAAGTTCTGCAGCTGTGCAACGTCGTTAAAAATCAAGTAGCAAATCATCCAGTCAGCAAGTACATACAAACTTAGTTGCACATTTCAAAAGCAGCGATAACTAAACACTTAATCCAAAAGCATAATAAACATCCACTTAAATATTTTAGTGAAGTACAATTAACCAAGTTGTCTTACCTTAATATATGTTTTCATTTGAGATTATTTCCAGAAAAGTCGGAAAATGTTTTAATCTAACGAAAACAGTCATTAGTCAACATAATGTTCAGGTGTGGTCAGGTCTGGTGGTGGTAAAACGTGAGCGACTGTCTGTAACTTAAGTGACGTTACAATGACGTCACTGTAGATAACTTACTTTCCTAAGTCTTCCAAAGTCATCCTTAATTATTCAAGGAATTCACGACTTTATAATCCCGCGCAGTATTTTTAGTTGCAACATTAAGTATTTTTGCTTAGATTTTGCCAACTGAGGCTTCCTAGCTGCCATTTCGTTTGCGCATGCGCATCCACATTTTAAGCTTTGCTTAAATTAACGCACTTTAACGCACTTTAAAAATGTGTTGAACCTTATAACGCAGATTGATCGCTTAAATTACTGCTTTTAGAACATGTAAGTGTCAGTATTATGCCTCAATATACGGCTCTGGTTTTAATTAACATTACAAATTCTTTTAGAAAGGCTACAAAACCTGATTAGTTGCATGGCCACTAGGGGTCCTATCCTATAAGAAGACTGGCAATATTTTCAAGCCTTTAATTGTGTTAATTATGATGATTTCGCGCTTTTAGCAAATGAAAACACGATATTTAAGATGACAATATCACATCAGACAAACAAATACACATTTGTACAACAGAAATGTGAATATCACCACAGATAGATGTTAAAAGCTATTACAAGCTTGCTTTATTATGTTGAATTGATCGATAAGGTTTTGGTCACATTAATAAAGCTTTTCTTGTGTAAAGTGTTGAATGAAGACATCTATTTTAGGTAGATACGTATTTTTATGACAACTACTGCAAATAGCTCCAGGCTTAAAACATGGGTACAAATTATGGCTTTTACCTTGTAATCATCTACTCCTGGTTTAGCTCTCTCTTCATCCCTAAATTTAAAACTTCTCTCAACTCCTCTAACAGAAAGAGAGCCAGAAAAAACAAGGTGCAGCCATCTGTTTCGACCAGTTGCAGAGAGGGCACAGGAAGAAAGAAAAGAAGAACACAACAAACAGTATGGGGGTGAGAACAAACACAGAAATGGCTGCAGTAAGGCACACTGAGAGAGCACAGAGCCGTTATTGGGAATACTTTCAGAGCAAAAGTAGAAGCAAAGATCATGTCTTCCAAGCTAAACATGGAGCTGGTTCCATAAGAGGAGGCCAACAATTGATGGTGCTGGCTCTAATCCTGCATTTGGGGCTTTAATTCGATCTCCAGTGTTGAAATAAGATCTATGGGACTTTGTATATACAGATGTGTTTCTAGCTACTTGTCAGACATTCTGCTGCTTTTGTTGTTTTTTGCCATACTCTGAGAGAATATTCTTCATTCTGGATATAATGCTAGAACTGCATGCTGATTTCTAGCACGTTAATTAAAGTGACTCATTCTGGTCAAAATATCTACATTTATTTTTCTTGCCATTTATTAAGAACACCATTTTATTCATAATGTCTGTTAATGACGCACATGAGTTATTGTTTTTTTTTTCATTCTTCCATAAACATTGCTCTTAATTAAGCTTTGCAGACTCGTCTCCTTACATACTGTATAGTGGAAACCAGATATTCATATAAAGTTAAGGTGTAGCCATTTTTGTCACTGTCTAACACTAAATCATTCTGAACTTTTTCTGTTTTCCATCAGGTAGGATGAACACATTTATTTCTATTTGCTAGAAGCCAGAATAATGAGGGAACACATCTTTTTGGAGATTTCTTTGTAACTTTCCTGAAATTTAGATGTTTGCAAACATTTTGGCTGACTTGGGTCAAGCATCTTGAGTATCCTTCTTAGGGTAAACTTCTCCTAATAGTTTTGGACCATTCCACCTGACAGAACTGGTAAAACTGGGTCAGATTTGTAGACTACTTTGATTACACACATTTTCAGCTCTGCCCACAATACAGGACAGAGATCACAGCTTTGTGATGGTCACACCAAAACGACGACTTTGTTGTCTTTAAGCGTACGACACCCACAAGATATGACGCTGCTACCCCCATACTTTAAAGTAAGGGTGGTGTCCTCATGGCTTGCAAGTTTCTTCAAATGTAAAAACTAACATTCTGGCTCAACACTTTAAATTTTGTTTCATCTCACCACAGAATATGTCTCCAAAAAAAAGAGATCTTTGTCCCCGAGTGTATTTGCAAACTACAATCTTGCTGTTTGTGCTAGTTATGGTGTAATGGCTTCTTTATTGTTGAGTTGCCTTCAGCCCATGTTGGTACATTGTTTCACTGTGGATGACCAGACCCTCTTACCAGTATCTTCACAAGGTCTTTTGCTTTTGTTCTGAGATTTTTTCACTGGGACACAGAACCTATCTTTATCCTGAATGGTATGATGACTGGGCACTCCCATAGTGTATACACTTGTACATAATTGTTTGAACAGATGAACGTGGCACCTTCAGCAATATGGAAAGTATACCCAAGGATGAACTAGACTTGTGGAAATCCACAATTCTTTTCTTAATATCTCGCACAATTTCTTTAGTTTTTTCTTTAGGTTTTTTTTCTTGACCTGCATAGTCATCTTACTGTATGTAAAGTTCCACATTTGAAGAAAAAGAATAAATTGTTACTTTAAAAGGGAGCGGTACTGTAAATGCTTTTTGTCGAACATCTCTACTGTAAAAGAAACAAGTGCCTTCATCATTGCATTGCATCAAAAGGGCTTCGCAGTCAAGGATATCACTGTTAGTAAGGTTGTCATTTTCCAATTAAATCAAGGAATTTAAAGAGAGAGGTTCTATGAGCGAGAGGCGGGGTACACCCTGGACAGGTCGCCAGTCCATCACAGGCTACTGAAAAAAACTTATATTAATTCTATCTCGAAAACATGGTTTATTGAAAATAAATTACAGATAGTGTTTACATGTGTTGTTTGGGCAATGAAACAACTTAGCTGTAATTTCTTAGTGGCTTTACCAGAACATATTATATATACTGCTAGATATTGTATATTTACTATAAATAGTGCTGCCCTAACACTGTGTCATGCAAACAGTTATTTTGCCAAGTAACAGTTATGGCCACAAAATTACATTTTATCAAAAGATAAAAAATGAGGTTTAATTCATGAAAAATGCTGCTCTCATAATATATGGCAAAGCACTACTGCGTTTGCCATTTCATATGGCAAAAACAATAGGGCTCCAGCCACTGAAATCTTCTGTCGATGTGAAAAAAATAAAAACCTGGAAACGTTCTGCATCAAGATCCTGTGGTAAATAATCAAAAAGGAAGTGGACCAAAAAAACTGTAAATGCACTGAAAACTCAAAAATCAGAACACACCAAACGTAAATGCTTGTAGTTGGTGCTAAAAACACTATTTGGTGCGGAAGTGGATGCAAGAATGAGTTCCTATCAATAAAGATCAGGGTTGGCCCCAAAGCTGATATCCATTATGTCATGAAAAGCTGAAGAAGACACTGTAAACACTTGGGCTTTGATGCACCTTGATGCATTTCTCAATAAAAACCTTTAAAGCTAATGAAAGGTTTATAATTAGATTTCAGTACACCATAAACAAAAAGATCTAACATGTAATGAAGCAAAGTAAAGGATGACTCCAGTGGCTTTAGATGTGCGTGTTTGCAAACTCATCATATTGCAATTTTATTTGTAAAGAAATTATGTATTTATACATTTTTTATAGTACAAGTTTAATTTTTCTATAGGACAGGGATTTTGCAAAATCCACAAATGAGAAATTGAAAAATCAGAAGGATCATTATGATTAGGAATTAATAATGAGAAGCACACAGTGGAACAATTAATATGGTTTAATGCTGAATAAATTACCCTCACAGCACCACACCAATAAACAGTATCAATACATGTTGACTCTGGATCAAGATGTGTAGAAATCTGTGGTATTTACTGAAAAAAAACACCCAGATCAAACTTTCAAAGCACCAATCAGGTGGCACGGTTTATGAAAAAGACAACAGCATCATTAAGAAATGTTGAAATGCACCCATTCATTTTTTTTTTGTTCATCTAAAATCATCCAAAAAGAAACCTGGATTCTGCATCAACGTCAGTGACATGCAAAAGGTTTGATAATAAAATACAGCTAGAAAACATTACGCACCTAAGAATAAGCAGGTATTGTAGTGAGTTTAACGGTCTAAAGGTCTCCTTATAAAAAGGCTTCCCGAAAGATTGTAACTTCCGCTTCAAAGTGATCTGAACAAGAAAAGGGTTACAAAGAGGCATAAAAAAGTGTGATCCAGTGCTGGCAAACTGGTAGAAAACATTATAAAAGCACAGCATGAATCACAAGCGGAAATGTCCTTATAAATTATAAATCACGTTTTTTTTTCTCCTCTATAAAATATTTACCTTTGATCTAAACTCAAAAGAACAAACACTTTCAAAGTACAGATAGTCTCCTTGGCTTTGACAGGATGCAATTTTAAATGTGTAAGTCATAAAAACTTCATCATGTCATTTATTTTTAATGCACATCAAATTGCACCAAATATGTGCTGGTGGACTTAAAATAGAAGAATCAGTTTACACAAAACGTGTTTCTGTTTTGGCGATAATTTTCTTTAAGACTAAGGCTGCAGTGGAACTCAATAGATAAAAAAACAACACTTACAGATATATAGATACTATACAGATCAAGTTTAGAGATGAAGATTTACTCGGTTATGCATGTATGAATAATCTGAAACCATTTCCAGTCAAATGCATTTAATGACATGCAAGAAAGGTCACAAAGATTGCTTAGACACCAAGTTTCCCATACCATGTGCAATCATATTCTAATATAATGAAAAATTGATAAATATTTATTATTCACAGTTAAACTGACTCTTCAGTGTGAAAGTTAGAGAAGGCACAGAGATGGAAGAAGCCATTCCAAAGGAAACTGTATAGTTTTTTTTCAGAAGCATTTCAGCTCTTAATTCAGCCCGACTTCTGCCGGTGCCGATCGCTGCGCCCCATGTGCCTTGGGGATAGAACGAGCAGACTTCAGCAGCAAAGTTGCGTTGTTTTTATTCTTTTGAGCTTTTAATTTCTGTTTGTTATGGAACTTGCTGGGTTAGAAAATGTTGGCCGCCTTTTGGAAATCTCTCACTTAAGGTAAGGATCTACATTCTCTAAGGAGTACACATCGAGACGTTTACATTTAGCAATGCTAACCACGCTTATCGCTGATGTAAGATGCTAAAGAAATCATTTTGTTTGCATTAAAAACTAGCAAAATCTTGTTTTACAGCACTGCCTCTGGTCCTAATAAAAGTAATTACTGATTGCTAGAAAGAAATATTTGAAGAGAAATCTTAATCGAATTTACAGAACCCTGAATTTGGAAATCTACCATAATTCACTGATTGGTGCATCTCTAATCACAACAGCAGAGTCATTTAGTCCCAGAGAACTTTTAAGTGCTTGATTATAATGCAATTTTTTAGTGGCGAGTGTTGGACTGAGTAGTGTAACGGAAAACATGTAAAGTTGACCTTGCTGCTACAAAGTATTTTTCTGGATACTTGTGATTTGTTTTTGTGATCCTGGTCGCATTGTCCTCATGGTACCCTCTTAAGGATGTAGAGGATGCCGATGTTGTCGATGGTGACAAAGGTGGAGAAGTCGGGCGACACGTGGATTTTCTTGAGAGCGCATCCTGTTGGATAGAACGTCTGCAGGGCTTCACCTCTTGCCACGTTCCACCACTGGACGCAAGACAGAGAAAAAGGAAATCAGTATAACTTCACTTTCAATTCTTCAGCCTTCATGGTTAAATACATTTTGCTGATTATATTCAGCTTTTTAGATACAGACATACTTGAAATAAACACATTTCTCAACATGAGTGAAGACCTTGAGGTAGTTGTTCCTCTATAGGAAAATGTTTTGTTTTCTCTTCTAGAGGGAGGTACATGGGAGAACATTTCCAGCCATGTTTTGCATTATCAAGTAGATTTGTGATGTGTTTTGATTATTAGATAAAGATTTATTAAATGAATCATCTTTGAAACAGCTAGGACACCTAATGTAACCAGCAGGACCCACTTTAACAACGATGAATGCTAATGTAAAACTGTTACAACACATTTAGTAATTGAAAGAAACTCAATCTGAGAGCTTTAGGAAATCTGCTCAAGGGACCAGGAGGAATTTATAGCATCACATAGCACAAACAAATGAGGGGATGAAATACCCATAAACACAAGTTTTAAAAAGGTACGCATAGTTTCCCACATGTTATAAAAACAGTTTTAGTCGATTTTTTTGAAGCTAGCAGCAATCGAAAGACTCAGAGCAGTTGTTATATATGAAAGTGTGTATTAACAGAAAGTGAGTTGACAAACCACTGACTATAACTTGTACCTTAACTATATCTAATGGTAACAGATACAGTAGAGAATTATGGTAATCTATATTTGTTTATTCATTCATTCATTCTTATTCAGCCCCCCTCAGTCTTAACTTTGTAGAAGTTCCAGCTTCATCCATCCTTCAGTTAAGTCTGACTATCTTCTCTCTCCCTTCCCAGAGGAGCTGTTTTTATACTGAGATTAAATTACACACAGGAGGTCTTCATTTACTACTTCTGTAGTAAAATGAGGGCATCATATTAGAGGAGGTTGAATACAAACGTGTAGCACATTTTGTATATTTTTATTAGTAATATTATTGGTAAAAAAAAAGTACTAAGGATGCTCCCTTTCCCTTTTACTTAACAATTAGGCACTGCTTTGTGTTGGTCTATCAATTATATAAAATCTCAAATACAATACGATGAGGTTTGTGCTTTAAATGTGACAAAATAGGGAACAAACATTGGAAAATGTATGAAGAAACATTTTTCAATTTAATTATAAATGTATATGAGGTTATATTTTGATTTAAGTTTTATCTGGAGTCTGCAATCTTTTAAATAAATTAAATTTTTATAGCTCTAGACCTATCAAATAAAACATTTGGTATAACTGGTTTAATTTAATGGTTAGATAAATGTCGCCAGTTTAACATATCGCAATTGTGATTACAGAAATATCTCCCACAAATTCACAGACAGCCTTTCTATTTATCGTGTGTTTTTAAAGAAGCAGGACAAGAATTTACTGAGCACTGGAAAAAAAAATGGACTTTGGTCATAATAAAAGTGTAAGAATTATGCATTTTATACATGAGATTAAAACTGAAATGAACCATATCCAGAGATAGGGGGCAAAGATAACTGGTGTTGTTTTCGACCCACTGCATGTTCTTTAATGTTTACCTACCATGCTGGAATAGTAAGAGGTTTATTTGAACATCAAAGCTATGCTCATGGCTAAAAGATACTTCTCATGACATCTAGTTAAAGACATTGCATATTTCTGCACAATGCACAAACTTACTGAGGATGCTAGATCCCATCCTTTTAGACTTACTGATGAGAAGTATTTACCAAAACCAGCAACCAGCAGCATGCAGCAGTGGTGCATTCCTTTAAGTCGAGGCAGCCATAGATACAAAAATAAGTGGAAATACAACCTTCCACCATCCTAAATGTCTCATTAATGCTTTGACTTGCAATGCGTTTTCTGTAGGTTAAGTGTGGATGGAAATTGAGCAACCATAATGAATTTAGTACCATTTTCTTATTATACTTATAAAGAAAGTCATGTTTTCCACGCAGGCAAGACACATCTGGAGCAATACGGAAGCAAAAGCTTCCAGTGACTTAAACCCTGAGCAGTTTTTATTAAATTCACAGCAACACAATCATACCTGCACTCCAACAACTCTACAGATTACTCATCATACATTGGATGCAATCTGGAGTGTGTACAAGAACACTCCGAAAAGGAAACACTGAAAGATGTACTAGTGTCTCCATGAGAGTTAAGATGAGATGGCTGCCAGATGTAGATCAAACAAAGGAATAAGATTCTGCAGCGAACACATATGCATCTCGACAGACATAGACCACCCGGTAATTAAAAAAAAAAAAGCAAAAAACCAGTAGAGCGGTACAAAAAAAAAGTTTAAAGGAGCTGAGAGGCAGGATGGTTCAAGAGAAGGAGACTGAAAGTGTGAAATTCTGGTTATTTTCAGAGTGGGGCTGGTTTTATTACAAGAAAATCACAATGCAGAATAATTAACACGTCGAGGTGATGATGAGACTTCAGAAGGCGGTTTTATTAGTGTTTTTTAAGGCTTTTTAAAAGACAAAAAAGTTGAAAAAGGAAGCAAACCCCAACAGGAAGGATTGTAAACAACAAAAAGTTCTCACGTGATTTGATCACAGAATCTAGAGAAGTTTCTGGTAGCTGTGAAACAGCTTACACATTTTAGTGTTCAGAAACATTTTTCAATGGAAAAATGTCATACTTTTTTAATCGTCATATTTCCACAGTTATGGTCTTTTTAGCCAATTTCCAAAGTGTTTAATAATGTGTAAAGAATCTATAGCAGCAATTTCTATAGTTGTCAGGCTTTAAATATAGAATCTGCAAAACCCAGCGACTGAAAGGAAGAGGGAGGGAGAATGGGCGGTATCCAAATGCCTGAATGGACAAACAGATGGAGGGACAAAAGCAGGGACAGATGAAAAAAATGAATGCATGAACGGACAGATTTAGACAATGAGATAGGGAAAAATCTGGAAATGCCTATTTTTAAACCACCTGTTTTTATTTGTCTATATACACTTATACCTAATAAACAGTTAAAGTCCACATTTTCACAACTTTGTAGTAATCCTGACACTATGGTGTCTTAGAAGAAACATATAGGGCCCTTTACCCATACAACAGAACAGATGGCTAATATCAACACCATCTCTATGAAGCAATTGATTCATGGGACTTAGTGATGCAAGTAGATGCTAAATGACTCTATATCCCTGAACTGCTTAGTGCACATATTGTGTGTATTTTCTGAAATTTATCAAGTTTCATTGCTTGCTGAGCCAGCAGGAAGTAACCAAAGTTTTGCTTGAACAACTTCACCTATTTGTATTAGTAGGACGCAGTCATCTTTAATAATATATAATGATTACAGATAATTTATCATCAAAATACCGGACATCAGACAGCTTTAACTCAGAAAACAGCTTTTTAATCAGTTAAAGTAACCATAGCCATGCACGGATTCACTTTGATTAATGCAAATGCTGCCACATATGTAGTATAGTTTACTCCCCAAACACATCTCCAAAAATAGAGATGCCTGATTAAAAAATGCAAGGTGTATGATTAAGCAACATCAAGTGGAACAGATGGAAACTGCAAACGACGGAACACTTGGGGGTGTAACAACCATCTCAAGCAACGAGTGTTTGCAATTAGACATCTAAATACTGTCAGCATGACATTTTCTGCTGCAATAATGTGCAAACTATTACTATAGGGCCCAGACCACAAGATGAGTGCTTAAAGTGACATTGAATGTTCATGATAAATCAATTACATTTATGGAAAGGAAACATTGATAAAACATTTTTAAATAGTAACTTCATGCCACTGAAATGAACAGTTGTTGAGAAATATGGTCAAACATTTAACTAAAAAGGCATTTCCAGACTACTCCTTTGCAATTTTGTTGCACTCTTTTATGACGTCAAAGGAGAACCCCCTGCACGTAAACTGACTGCTGCTACAATGGCTAACAACACAGACAGCAGCAAAGAATCTGATATTTCTTTAGATTTATTTCAGTAACTATCGCAGAGAGACTCGGCAGAGTCAGGAGAAGAAAGTCAGCTGTCATCAGATGGTGCTGCGACATGCAGAAGGGCATCTATTTGACCAGTCTATTTTTGCCAGATATCGAAGCACAACGACAGTCCATCTGCATGAATCATACCGCACCAACAGGAAACAGAACAAACACAACATCCGCATTTTCAAAATAATTCACTAAAGACAGACTTGATCTCACTATATTCATAAATACAAAATATATTTATACACATGTATCAGTTATACATATGTAGTAGTTGTTAACATTAGATCAAATAGATCAGTTACTGGGTTAACTAAGGTATTATAAACCGAGCAATTAAACATTAAATGCACCAAATCAAGCAACAAATATAGCTTCGCTGCACTCAGTGAACTCACCCATTGTAGAAAAAAACACATGAAACTATCCGGATGCATAAAACGCAAAATGAAGCAGTTTAACTTCCGCAGAATGAGTTGCTTTGGACTTGTTACCGCATTTATCACTGGCTTTTATTGTGTGATCTGCGTATGGTTCTTGGAGCTCCTCCGGGCTTCGCAGCGGACTGGACTGGAGCGAAGACATACAGTGTAAATCCAGGGTTACACTAAAAACGGCACTATGTGAAACAACCAGAGACCAGGCAGCTCTGATCCTCTTCGCTTCAGGAAAGTAGTGCAGACTAACGGCTGCTGTCATGGTATTGCTGCCACCACCAGCAATGCATCGTTTCACCATATTAACGCTGTTTTTAACGCAACTTGGCTTCTAGGTGAACCATTTATCATTGACGCTCAGACAATGAATGACCGGGGACTTCCCCTTTGAAGTCATTTCCGGGCGACTTTGGACTTGCAAAATTTAGCATCGAAATATGCTTGTTTTATGTCACAATTGTCTTTTATTACGTCTTTAATCCTAATATCATGTTAATTCAATATATAGAGGTTTTCTTTCAATTTCTGCATTTGTGGGAAATGCGTGTCACAGGCACTTTAATGCACGTCAACCGGTCATATCCATCTTTAAGACCCCTATGTTATCCTTTCTTTTCTGTTCTTTTCTCTTGAGTAAAAGCATGTACACCAATGCGTGTTTGCCACCTAAGAGGCTGTAGTGAAAAATTTACATTTGAGCTACAAATAACGAGAATAGAAAGGTATGCTTCATCATATAGTCCAAGCAGCTTGCCTATACGAACACGGAGATGTTTGTTTTGTTGAGAAAATACTAACAAACATTTGTCTCATGCCAAAATTGTGGGGTGTCAAATTATTTAACCATGTGTTTATCTACATTTTTAGCTTAAGTTGTGTTACAGGGTGGAAATTCATATTTGAAAAAGTCCTAAGTGGTAAAGAGGAGAGCTACGTATAAGTAGTAGTTAGCTTAACTTTCCAATGAAAATTTCTTCCTTATTCTCCAACTGGGTTTGTTCTGATTGCTGTCTACTGATTTTAAGATACGCACTGCCTATAAATATACCACAGAACCCCATCTGATTAATATGTTTACGTGCTTAATGGGTTTAAGGTTTTTTCTTGTACTTTTCCAAGTATATTTTTCTATATAGTATATACTGGAACTTTAACATAATAATTGGAAAGGTTTATGAAGTTTTTCACAAGCTTTGTTTTTTTAGGAAATACACTGCTCGAAAAAATAAAGGCAACAC
The DNA here is from genome assembly GCA_036173005.1 of Crenichthys baileyi. Taxonomy (NCBI): domain Eukaryota; kingdom Metazoa; phylum Chordata; class Actinopteri; order Cyprinodontiformes; family Goodeidae; genus Crenichthys; species Crenichthys baileyi. The sequence continues at coordinate 751,059 of JAHHUM010001453.1, read as the reverse complement.
TCAAATAACACATCCTAGATCTGAATGAATGAAATATTCTCATTGAATACTTTGTTCTGTACAAAGTTGAATGTGCTGACAACAAAATCACACAAAAATCATCAATGGAAATCAAATTTATTAATCAATGGAGGCCTGGATTTGGAGTCACACACAAAATTAAAGTGGAAAAACACACTACAGGCTGATCCAACTTTGATGTAATGTCCTTAAAACAAGTCAGAGTGAGGCTCAGTATTGTGTGTGGCCTCCACGTGCCTGTATGACCTCTCTACAACGCCTGGGCATGCTCCTGATGAGAGAGGTCTCGAATGGTCTCCTGAAGGATCTCCTTCCAGGCCTTGACTAAAACATCCGCCAACTCCTTGACAGTCTGTGGTGCAACGTGACGTTGGTGGATGGAGCGAGACATGATGTCCCAGATGTGCTCAATCAGATTCAGGTCTGGGGAACGGGCGGGCCAGTCCATAGCTTCAATATCTTCATCTTGCAGGAACTACTGACACACTCCAGCCACATGAGGTCTAGCATTGTCCTGCATTAGGAGGAACCCAGGGCCAACCGCACCAGCATATGGTCTCACAAGGGGTCTGAGGATCTCATCTCGGTGCCTAATGGCAGTCAGGCTACCTCTGGCGAGCACATGGAGGCCATGCGGCCCTCCAAAGAAATGCCACCCTACACCATAACTGACCCACTGCCAAACCAGTCATGTTGAAGGATGTTACAGGCAGCAGATCGCTCTCCACGGTGTCTCCAGACTCTGTCACGTCTGTCACATGTGCTCAGTGTGAACCTGCTTTCATCTGTGAAGAGCACAGGGCGCCAGTGGCGAATTTGCCAATCCTGGTGTTCTCTGGCAAATGCCAAGCGTCCTGCACGGTGTTGGGCTGTGAGCACAACCCCCATTTGGGGACGTTAGGCCCTCATACCATCCTCATTGAGTCGGTTTCTAACCGTTTGTGCAGACACATGCATATTTGTGGCCTGCTGGAGGTCATTTTGCAGGGCTCTGGCAGTGCTCCTCCTGTTCCTCCTTGCACAAAGGTGGAGGTAGCAGTCCTGCTGCTGGGTTGTTGCCCTCCTACGACCTCCTCCACGTCTCCTGGTGTACTGGCCTGTCTCCTGGTAGCGCCTCCAGGCTCTGGACACTACTCTGACAGACACAGCAAACCTTCTTGCCACAGCTCGCATTGATGTGCCATCCTGGATGAGCTGCACTAGCTGAGCCACTTGTGTGGGTTGTAGAGTCCGTCTCCTGCTACCACGAGTGTGAAAGCACCACCAACATTCAAAAGTGACCAAAACATCAGCCAGAAAGCATAGGTACTGAGAAGTGGTCTGTGGTCCCCACCTGCAGAACCACTCCTTTATTGAGTGTGTCTTGCTAATCGCCAAAGATTTCCCCCTGTTGTCTATTTCATTTGCACAACAACATGTGAAATTGATTGTCAATCAGTGTTGCTTCCTAAGTGGACAGTTTGATTTCACGAAGTTTGATTTACTTGGAGTTATATTGTGTTGTTTAAGTGTTCCCTTTATTTTTTTGAGCAGTTTTTTGAGCCTTTCCTGGCAAATCAAATCATCAGTCAAAATCATAACCCAGCATTCCAGCTAACCGAACAACACCAGAACTGATCCAACAGGCCTTTAAAGTTGGATACTGTAAGCTAAATAGGTCTGCTTATTCAGGCTGCATTAGGGGGAGTCAGCACGGCTTACATAACACAGGAAAAAAGCAACAAAACTGTCATGTGTATGCTTGCAAAGATCAGAACAATGCTTATGTGTGAGTGAAAGCATGGTTGGGTCTTTCACACTGTTGGAGAGAGGCAATCCATCATCCTCCTACATAAATAGCCCAACTACATATTGTCCAAGGGGAGTAGGTACAGTTTCTAAGCCATATAAAAAAAACGAAAACATTTTACAACAATGTATAAAGCCTCGAGAGGAGGGAGATTAAAACAAGAATGGAGCAGGTTCAGATGATTTTGCAAGGCCACCTCCATTTTATGAAGAAAAAGTGAAAAATGTTTCAGGTGAATGTTATTTGTGACCAGGTCAAAAGTCTATTGCTGAGGGACAAAGTGGGAATCTGAAGCTAAATTATTCATTCAAGGTTCCATCTGCTGAAATATTAATACCAGTCAATCCTCTGAACATTTCTCCTTGACAAATTATGGGACTTCATTGGCTTTCTCGAGGCTATTTCAGCAGAAATCTATTAAAGACAAAAGAGCGTGTGGTATAGCGGTAGAGTGCGCGACATATACGCCACCATCCCAGGTTCAAGTACCGACCTCAGAGACCTATACTCCAGGTCTTCCCCATCTCACCGCCCCACTTCCTGTCCAGCTTCTTTGGAAAAATAACTAAAACAAAAGCCTTTAGTCTCGCAAGGAAGAAGAACAAGGTAGTAGGTGTAAAGTGCCTTGAGACGACATGTGTTATGAATTGGCGCTATATAAATAAACTGAATTGAATTGAATTAGTAAACAATGAGGGAAGAAAAGCGTCAAGGGAGGAAAGGAGGAGACTAGGGTGGAGGGAAGGACACATGCACATAAAGGAGGGAGAAAGGAAAGAAGGACACAGCGGAGTAAAATGAAGGACACGGGGAACAAGGAAGGACACAAAGAAGGAAAAAACACAGGACAAGGTAGGAAGGAAAGGCTTTAAACACATCCTTACCAAGGAAGGCAATAATTTTGGAAGGTGCTGTGTTACTTGCTTAATGAGGAATGCGGGAAACACAACGGCCAGATTAATATTTCACCAGCTTGTGTTTATTCCCCAAGCCTGACAACAAGAGGAATGAATCCAGGCCATTTTCACTCTGAGCATAACCCCATCAAAGTTTTTCTCTGTTGCCTTCTGATGCAGAATCAAATGCCTAGGCAGAGTCAGTTCAGACAGAAAACATCTGGGTGATGAACAGAGCTTGCTAGCTAAAATATGTGATCTCTTGTAATAATAAAAAGCAGAAAGGTGAAATAAAAAAAAGCTGAAACAAGGCAGATGGGGTTGTGTGAAGGTATTTTTAGAGGCAGGTCTGCCTCTACATTGGAGATGCACAGCGGGATGTTCATTTCTAGAACAGCATGACAGAAAATCAAAACTCTGAATGTTGCCTAATCCAACACCGTGGCCTGTTTAACAACATCTTTTTTTAAATCTCTGTCCTGTCAGAAGATAGCAGTCATCAAAATGTGTCACCTTCATTTACAAAAGAAGGGACTAAAGTGAAAGCCACAGGATGGGTAGCTTTAATATCAAAGGCAGCTTTGATTTTGGTTCATAAACAACTCCAAAGACTCACTGTACTCAAGTGTGACAGAGATAAAATAAACCTTAAGAAGATACTCAGTCATTGTTGCTATAGTCTAAGAATAACACAATGAGAAGGCGAAAAAGTAAGTTGACTCCAAATCAAAAGTTGCAGCTATTAATAAAAGGCTGTGCCTGATTGTATTTATAGGCTTCAGACAAGGCACCATAATTTTAGGGTTTTATTGTTCTTGCTTTGTGTTGGGTTGTAGAGGCCCCGAGAACAGGAGTTATTTGTAGTTTATGCTGGTTTCGTGTTGGTGGTGGTTAGAAGCCACAGAACCAGTTTGGTCTGAACTTCTGCAACCCTTTCAGTTGGGTTTGCCCTTTCAGTGGTTTTAGTATCCAACCAGTCATAATGCAAATACATTTGTCAATGTCATGATTGCCATTGAAATTGAGACATTTGGTCCTTTCCCTAGAGCAAACCTATGAATATTTAATTATCTGCTAATTGCTAATTTTAAAAACCCCTTTTCAATGTATAAATCACTATCAATTTACGGCAGTCTTCATACATTTAATCTGGAAAAAGCAGGTAACAGGAGGGATGGACAGACAAATGGTTAATTGTACTGATGGACAGATGGATAGTTGGAAGAACTGAGAGTAAGTTGGATAAACAGCAAACAGATAGAGAGGGACAGTCGGAAAAACAAATGGATGAGGAGTTAAATGGACATACATTTTGATATCTGGATGAACGAACAAAGGGATGGATAGTTTGACAGATAGATGGAAGATGGAAGACAGTTGAAAAAACAGCTGCAGTGATGGGTAGTTGAATATTTGGAAGCATAGCTGAATGAATAGTGGGAAAGACGGATGCATAATTGCATGGACAAATGGATGACTGGACGGATAGTTGGAAAAAAGTATGGTTGGATTGACAGACAAAGAGACGAATAGCTAAATAAGCATATAGTTAAACAGAGAAATGGATGGAAAGTTGGATGGGCAGATGGGTTGATAGATGGATGGGCAGCCGGAAAGACATTTCAATAGAGGGACATTGTGACTGATGAAGAAACAGACAAACAGATAGACTCAAAGTTAGATGGCTACTTATGCAGAAGGTTGAAAACACAGATAGATGGATAGTTGAAAGTACAGGGAGCTGGACTGACAGATAGTTGGATGAACAATAGATGGACAAATGGAAGGACACCCCTTATTTATCCATACTTTGAAGATACTGAAATATAGGCTAGACTGTGCCAGAACCCTGGTGATACAACAAAAGTGTGCTGCACGGCAAACCACATATAAAGCATCTTGAAGCAATCAAAAACGGACACTACAATGTAATTTTGTTATTTTGCTGCATGAATAGTCGTGGATAATAAGAACATACATCCGTATGTAACCAGTCATAAATATGACCTCTGAAATACAAACAGTCCTAAGAAAGAACAACCTGCTTTGAGCAAGGTTGTTTCTTTCTGCTTGGAAAGATGGATGAAGACTGATGCTTAGTCTTGGTAGTATACATTAAGGTAACTGCATGTCCTTTCCTTTCCTGCTGCTACGCAACCATTTCTGACAGTTTCTTCATTTATCAGCTGTCTCTCGAGGAAAGGTCAGAACAACCTTCACTCATTTATTTCAACTCCTTTCCCTGCAACCACACGTTTGAGTCCTCCTTAGAGTGATTGCTGGCTGTAACACTTCAATGGCCATAGAGGTCTCGTAAGGATGCACTTAATGATGGCGGCTCAGGCAGAGAGAGCAGTAAAGGCACTCGGACCTGTACTGTAGTCTGTATTAAAAACACAATCACAAAAGAAGCCTCAAGGCACAGGAGTGAGAAATCTTAGAAGTCTCTACAGTACAGGAGGCAAGCATGAAGGTCACAAAAGTCGATAACCAACGGAAATGACGGAAGAAGAATGAAACGAAGGTGTGAAACGGTGAGATACCCTTTGAGGAAAACACAGGAAGAAAAGGTCTCGAGGGAAAAAAAACTGAGAATGAATGTGAGAGAAGTATAAGAACCCAAGATAAGGTGAAATTTTGGCTCTCTTTTCCTTCTCCATCACAGGCACTTCTGACAGGCGATGTCTGCCAACAGTGATGGCAGGGTAGGGCCGTCATCTTAAACACACCAATGCATCTAGAACATACACTCATCGGCCACACTATTAGGTACATCTGCTCAAATGCTTGTAAAAGCAGATAGGAAATCAGCCAATCACAATGCAGCAACTTGATGCATGTAGACATCTAGATGTGGTGACGACGACTTGCACCAGTATGGGGAAGAAAGGGTTTCTTTGCAGAAATATTCATGCACCTCAGTGGATTTTAATGGGATTTTATGTGCTAGATCAGCACAATACAGTGCATATTCATAAGGTAGAAGGATTTTTGTTTGCACATAAATGTCTGAAGAATTTCTGTGATAAAAGCTGCATACAATGTTCTATTGACTCCTCTTGTGATAAAATCTGACACTGTATCAAAATTGCTATGCTTCTCTTTTGTTTGTTTTTTTCCAAGATGATGGTGTGAATTATTTTGGGCTTCTGGGTAAGAATGTGTGCCTGCAGTCACGACGAGCCTTTTCACACCTGCCGCCTCCTTATTGGACGGCGACACTGTGACGGATTGTCTTGTTGTTAGTAGGAGTGTGTATGTGCGTGTCTCAAGGCCAGGTGTGAGACAGGACAAGCAGGACCCGAGGCAGACGGAGGCCAGAGAACCAACGAGAGTCAGTCTTCTCAGAGGTGTGGACCCCACCTCTACATCAGCAGTCTATTTTACAACCAGATGGACCAAAACACCTAAATTTCTGGAGATAAGACGCATGAAAAGGGCTTAATTAAACTCTCTAGACGGGTACCTTCTCACAACAGGGAATTAGACATCCATACACTCCCACACAACGGCCCGCTGGTTTTAATTACACTAATACAAGTCAACCAAGCATTCAGACAAGGAGGGAGTCATAAAGCACACAGTGAGAACAAGGAGGGCTGTGATGAACAAAAAATAGCTGCTTGAGAGATGATTAAGGCAGAAACACTGACAAGTTAAAAAGCAAACAGGACAAACAAAGAGACAAACAGACACAAACAAGAAGAACTCTTAACGCTGTGAGGCTCCTTGTTGCATCAATCTGAGCGCAGGCTCTGGAAGACATCACCCGCTGTCACTTCTCTGGCTCTTATCAGACCAATAACAACATCATCCTGCTCAGCAGCAGCCGCTACACACCGAGCCACTCCGTGGAAAGTGCCTGGTGCTCAGAGCGTAGATCAGAGAGGATCTGAGGCTGCTGGTCTTTTCAGATCCAACAGCCTCTTTGTCTTGCCTGCATTAAAACTACACCTCTCTTCCAGGAACAACTGTCACTGCAACAAGAGATGATGTGTAAATATTACCCCTGTCTGAACTGTGGAGATGCAGAAGATCACCTATAAGATTATTTCTGATCTTAAAAACATGTGGGTGACACAACAATGGATTTGCCACAACCTTCATAGTTTGATGTTTTTCCCCACAGATGATGAAACGGTCTACAATGATCATCAGTGATTTATGTATGTATATATTTTTGTAAAATAAGTCTGAATGTCTTAGAAAGCATGATTAGAACTGTTTAAAGCCGTTAAAGCTGAGGTTTTTATAACTTTTTTCTCTGATTAGAAAAGTAAAAAAAGTAAAAAAATGTTTGTTTAATGAATTAAACTATTTGCTTAATTTACGATTATTCTTAGTTATGGCAGGACTGGTCCTCCTCCATACCTCAATCTCTATTGATCTACATCTGCCACCCAAACGCACGTTTTACTCAATCCCTTCGATCCTCCATTATGAAGGTCTCTTCCTCATACCAGCTGTGAATAAGACATTTAAATCTTTTCCCCAAGACTAACAGAACAATAATTACGAAAGAAAAACAAAGAATTCTTCTATAAATTGGTTTTATACAGCAAAACAAATCCTTTCAACCACACTGATATTCCAGAAAGGAAGATCTGAGGTTTACGGGACACTTATAATCTCGTATTACAAGCACATTAGAAAGAAAAGACGTTTGTCGACTTCCATAAGGGATTTGCAAGAAGACACGCTGACAATCATTAAAACTGATGGACACCAAAGATCATCTCTGTGCTCTCTTGCTCTGTTGGCTCTATTATCCATCATCAGAGGCAGACAGTCCATTGTGGTAATTACAGTGACAGACAGGATGTCCTCTAAAAGTCATATGGCTAAATAATCCATCACCTCTCGTCACGTCCACAAGCGGATCCATCAAGACAACAAGCCTGAATATATTCATGGGGATGATTGAAAGGAGCAGTTGTTTTGAGTGACATTTCTGTGTGATTACTATTTTAGTGGAAAAAACACCTTCTGTTCAATAATTGTTAATAAAAGTAGATTTTAATCTACTTTTTAAACAAAAACTAGTACTAGAGCCATTTACTTTCCTTTTAAAGAACTACAGAATATAAATTACAAGTATGTAATAAATATAGCTTAACTTACCAGTATGGGAGAATTGTTTTTTATAAAAATACTTGGAAAACAAAAGCTTTTTAAAACATCAAAACATTTTTATGACACCTGAAGTGGAACGAGAACGATTCTATTTTGCAAACGAGAATGTGAAAGGTGTATGATGCATTTGTATTCTGCTGCCTTTACTCTGACACCCGTAAATAAAAGTCTATCTGTTCACAATTTCATGAATCCAGCTGTTCAGAGGTTTGTTAGTGAAAATTAGTGAACAAAAAGCTTCATGAAGACCAAGGAACACAGCGGATAAGTCAGGAAGGTTATAAAAAATAAAACATCTCAGAGATCACAAAACTCCCGAGGTAATGAGCCAGTCGGTGCGTGGTAGGACTGGAAGAGCTGCAGAGATCCATGACTCAGGTGGGACAATCTTTTGACAGAACAACTATTAAGGTGTGCATTCAAAAAATCTGACTTTCATGGAAGAGTGACAAGAAGAAAGTCATTGTTGAAAGAAAATGATTAGAAGTCCTGTTTGCGACAAACAATTTAACAAACATCTAAAAGATGAAGAAGTTACTCTGGTCAGATAAGACCTTAATTGAAAATTATAGCTGACTTTCAAAACACTAGTTACGGTAAAAAACTAGCACTAAAACAACACCCAAACAATCCATTCCCACAAGAAAACATAGTGATAGCAGCATCATGCTGTGGGGCTGCTCTTCTTCAGGGAAGCTGGTCTGAGATAATGAGGAGATGGATTCAGATAAATCCTGGACAATCCTGGAAGAAAACCTATTAAAAGCTACGCAAGACTTGAGACTTGAGTGGAGGTTCACCTTCCTGGAAGACAACAACCCTAAACACACAGCCACAGCAAAGGTGGAATGGTTTAGATTAAAGTAGATACATGTGTCCAGTCAACATCCAGACCTAAATCCATCTGAGAATCTGTGGAAAGTCTTGAACACAGACACTCTCCAACCAATCTGACGGAGTTTATTTATATCAATAGAAGGATGGGCAGAAACATTTCTAGATGTTCAAAGCTGATCCAGACATAAGCCAAAAGGCTTCCCCCAGTGAAGTGTAAGAACAGAGGAAGAAGAAAAGAACCGGGATGCGCCAAACTTAGTAGAAAGTAAGTAGAGTAACTTTTGTTTAATCAAACAGTTTCAAGTCAACATTTGTATTTCTGAAAGAGAAATGCTTTACATTTAGACTTCAGCAAACCAGAGATCAGTAGCATTACAGACTTAATTGATCTCTCTACCTGTTCTATTTTTTTTAGGCAAATCTAATGACAGGAACACATACAGAGGTAGCCCTAACTTTTAGTAACAGGTATTTGCTTCTTAAATTTGTTTTACATCCATTTAAGTGAGCTCATCATGTTTTGTCTTATTATCTTTCAGCAAGATAGCTTACTTTGAACTTAATTACAGGAACTGGACATTAAATGTGCATCTTTAGAATGAACTGGAATGAAAATAAAGTGCTAAGGGCCTTAAAATGCATGAATTAATGTAAGCCGTAAATGAAAACAATTAATTATGGTTCAGCTCCTTTCCCGAGTGTCTAATCTCACCAAATGCTATCTGCTGTAGGTGATATCCTGATACGATTGGGCCAAACAGCACCATGCACTGCCATCAGCTCAAACATCAACCCACACACACACGTAAGCACATGTCAGCTCCCACACAAACAGCATCAGGAGTTATCTTCGAACATAAAGCCTCATCGATCAGAAGTGCTCTCCCAGGGGAATTACATCATTGCTCAACAAATAGCCAATCAGAGATGGGCTGAGATCGCCCGCTCTGTGACCCCATCTACTCTAAGAATAAAGGCAGCAACAATGAGGCTCATGCTAATTCCAGTCTCATCACAAGGTGGTATTGCTATCTCTCTCTGAGGTAATGTTTTTAGTGAATCTGGAGCTATATAACTCTAAAAGATGCGCTGCATTATTACAGTAGCAATACAGAAGAAGGAACAGCTCAACACTCATGCACCAATACAGTGTTAAGCTAACCTTGCCTTATTTTCTTTTTATTGTTTGCCTGAAGTGATATTTTAAGGCATGCTAGATTGGCAGGCAGCGATTGCTTCTCTCCATCTGGTCCTTTGCGCTAACTCCAGCTCAAAGTGTCAGATGTTTAGTTATTTCTCTGCCTTCCTTAGTAATAATCATCCTTGCAATAAATGCAGGCTTCTCTGTGAACTGCTGGGAAGCTTAGTGAACAGGCTGCAACAACCAGTTATGCTGCCAGAGTGACGGAGAGCATAGCCTCGAACGCAAGCCTGAAGTTCATTTTTCAAATCAGTTTTCCTCTTTAACATTTTGTGTTATATTTGTCCTTATTTTTGTCTTTTTATTTTAGTAATAGTCTCTAAATCATGTCTCTAAATCATTTTATGTTTTTTCCACATTTTGAACATGAGGAGTATTTTAAACTTTTTTTTTTGATGGCTTCATATATATCCCAGTTATTTGTCAGTCAGGGACAGGAATTTAAGAGAATTGCTGAATGAATTGCTTAAATCTGGTTGTGCAAACCAGTTAGTACTTTTCTAAAGTAATCCATTTTAATATTACAGTCTAAAATTTACAAATTTGAATATTTTATATTTTCTTGGAAATTTTAATATTTTAGTTGGTCCTATAAGTGCAGGGAAATCTCCTTCCAAATAAATAAAAATAAATTGACTTTAAAGTACACCAGAGCCCGCTGAAATCTTGTTCAAAACATTTTTTTTATTATGTGCCGGGGGTGAGGGGTTGAAGCCCCTCTTCTGCTAGCCTAAGGACATAGGAATTCATTGGAAACATTATGCTGAATAAATAATAAATTAGAGAAAATGTGAGCCAATATAAAAAAGAAAAATTGTACTGCAGCACAGCTACTGGTAACAGGAAGTTAAAAAGGTAGCCGTTTAAAACCCCCATGATTCCCTGCTTTTAAAAAAAAGCTAAAGTGTCTATGTTTGTTCCCCCTTTTATTGATTTTATAGCCCCGTGGCAACCGTTAGTCACACATTTACTGCAATGAGCGTTCTCTTTAGTGTTACTCTGGATGTTTTTATTAAAAGACAACATAATAAAAGCTCCTTCAGGAAAGAGGCATAGAATGCAAGTGTTTGTTGCATAAGCATTTGGTGTATATATATATAAATATATATATATATATATATATATATATATATATAACTAAACAAGATAGAATTTTGTTCAATGTCACTTATTTCAGAAAGTGAAACTCTTACATTTTTACATGTAGAGTGAAATAGTTTAAGCCTTTATTTCTTGTAATTTTGATGTTTATAGCTTACAGATAATAAGAACCCAAAATTCGGTGGCTCAGAAAAATCTGAATACTACAATAAAAAAGGATATTTTAAAAAGAAATGTAAAGCTTCTGAAAAGTATGTTAATTTCTACGCACCTAATACTCATCTTGCATGACTTACTGCAAAAAAGCAGCGTGGCATGAAGGAAATCAGCCTATGGTTCTGCTGAGGTGTAATGGAAGCCCAGGTTGCTTTGATAGTAGCGTTTAGGTCATCTGCATTGTTGGGTCTGATGTCTCTCATCTTCCTCTCGATAATACCCCATAAATTCTGTATGGGGTTCAGGTAAGGGGAGTCTGCTGGCCAATCAAGCACAGTAATACATGGTCATTGAAGCAGCTTTTGGTACAAGTCCTGCTGGAATGAAAACAACATCTACATACAGCTTCTTAGCAGAAGGAAGCATGAACTGCTCTGCAATTTCCTGATGGATGGCTGCTATGATTGTAGATCGTAGAAAATACAGTGGACCAACACCAGCAGATGACATGGCACCCCAAATCATCACTGACTGTGGAAACTTCACATTGGACTTAATTCCATGTGACTTCTTTGCCTCTCCACTCTTCCTCCAGACTCTGGGACCTTGATTTCCGGACCTAACTTTAATCTGAAAAGAGGACTTTGGATTACTGAGCAACAGTGCAGTTCTTTTTCTACTTAGCCCAGATGTGACACTTCTGGATGTTCTATCTGGTTTAGGAGTGGCTTGACTTGATGAATGCAACATTTGTAGCCCACTGTCTAGGAGTCGTCTGTGCATAGTGGCTCTTGATGCCCCGACTCCAGCCTCAGTCCACTCCTTGTGAAGCATCCCCAAATTCTTGAATGGATTTTGCTTGACAATCCTCTCAAGGCTGCAGCTACCCCTGTTGGTGGCACACCTTTTCCTATCAAACTTTTTCCTTCCACTCAACTTTCTATAATTATGTTTGGATACAGCATTTTCTACAGTGTGACACCATGAGATTCCAATATTTTTCACAATATTCAGATTTTCTGAGACACTATATTTCTTGTAATTTTCATTATCTTACAGATAATGGAAACCCAAATTTCAAAGGCCTGAAATATTTTGCATCACGTGTATGAGTTTTATTTTCTGAAATGAGTGACAAAAATATTAAACCTTTTCACAATATTTTAACTAATTGAGATGTACCTGTAATATAAAACATTTGGTGGGCAAGCACAAACGCAGAAGGACAAATGAATTAATGTAATATGAAGCTATTTACATTGCCATGCATCAGCTTCACGACATTAAGTTCAAAAAGCCCTAGCATTCTTTCATGATTTAACTTCAGAGAAAGAAAGTTTATTTTCAAACCCGAAAAAAAATAAGTGTTACCTTGTCATTTCCACGGTGATCTCCACACATGTATCTTATGTTAGCATTAGCATACCTTGATATAGCCTCCGGTTGAAACGAGCACAGAGTTGTTTGGGGAGAAGTGCAGATCAGTCACCCAGCCTCCATGTAGAGAGTCCATACCATCTTTACTTTCCCTGGAACAGATCTTCAGTAAAGAGCCATCTTTAACACTCCAGATCTGTGGGGAACAAAAAAGTTTTCACACAACATACATAACCAATCAAACTTTAATGATTAACAACAAAGGTTTAAACATGGCTTAAAGAAAGCAGTTTTAAAAACCTGTATTAACTGTTATATTGTTATCAGATCCAATAGTAACAGTTAACAGGCAAGCAGCGGATTCTTAAATTCATTAAAATTCCAGTGTGCTAAATTGAATAACTAGTGGAAACTACAAACAGCACTTAACTCAATATGACGGAACTACATTACACTTCAGCAGTTACAATTAGAATTGTAGATTAAAGTAATGTTCGGCAAATAAAAAACAACCTGATAGTAAAAAAACTGATTTTTAATTGACTGTGACCCAGAAAACTTTACAGATTTTATGCAATCTCAGAAAAAGTTACACAGTGGAATTAGGATTTACAGACCCCATTTCAGTTCTATCAGTTTTTAATTGGAGGTAAAATGTTACAAAAGTAAAGTTTTTAATGAAACCAGTTTTCATCTATTATCCAAACAGTTCTCTTCATTATTGGCCAGTAAGGTCAGCTAGACTGAACCCTTAACAGCCAGTGCAAAAAAAACATTTCAGGGAGATCTTCAGATTTTTTAGATCCTTCAGATTCTGGTTGATCTTTTAAAAGCAAAACATGCCTTATTACATCCAATTTTGTATTTTTTCCATGCTGAACATGTAGATCAGAAGTATAAAGATAAGTAGTCATTGTTTCCCCAGAGGCATCATTGTTTACAAGTATGTGAACTCATGTTGCATTTAAATAGCTCATTGATCCTAAACTCCAGATAAACGGGGAATTGATCCTGGTCTCCTGTAGCGGATGGCACTTTTTCAGGTGTGATTTTACGGCATGTGCAGTAACTTAACCTGACAAAAGTGCAGAGAATTAGACGTCAGGAAAAAGTATCCAGGCATCCCAGATTATTTTTTTTATCTGCAACGTATGGGTTTTGATCCAACACTGTCCATACCAAAAACCTGAATGTGTGTAAGATCTTTTATAAAAAGGTGCAAACGTTATTATTCAGGGGTTTCATTTTTGTTAACTGATTCTAACAAATTGGAAGGCACATCTGATAACCACTTGGAAGTAATTGCAGTAGCATAATCTCACAAATCCAACTTTAAAGTTCAGTGCATTTATTCAGCAGTGGAAAAAAAACCTCATCATAGGAAATAAATGTTTTTAGAAAAGCTCGACACTGTCCAGATGTCTGGTTCTCTCTTCAATTCAGCCTTGGCGACTAGGATGGCCGTGAAAAATGCCGACTGTGTGTCAAGCGAAACCTTTTCTTGCTGATACGTCTATATATTAGCAAAATGTTACCCAATATGTCTTAACACATATGGGGCCCGTATGGGTAGACTGTATAAGAGACCGTCTCTTGGTTTGATAGTGGCCCCAACCCTCTGAACAGGTTTGATAAAGGATAGGTGAAACCAAACGTGGACCCATATTGAGTGTAGCTGTATAAGCAAATATTACAATAAATTTGGCAACAGATACAACCTCTCTATGATACTCTGTGTTTTATGAGCATAACATTATTTTTGCAGTGTACTGTATCTGCAGTGGTGGTTTTTGCATGACTGATGCCCAGGGTGAGCCCATTGTTTGTGCCTTACTTTTATGAACCAATCCCAACAATATCAGATATAAGAAAATCTAAGAATCAGGCATCTTTTGTAATCACAGAGTAATAGTTAAACAAATCATAAGCTGTGTTTTAAGGAATCTAATCCTCGTAGATGTAAACAGTCTTGATATTTTGGTTGCAAGGCTTGTCTCAACCTAGAGGTCCTAATATTAGAAGAGCATTTAAATTGTATTTTGTTGTGTTTTATGAAATAGAAAATTAGTTCTACAAACCTCAAACTGGGTTTTAAAGAATCTCAGCCCAGAAGTACTCAGTTCAAGTTTGAGCAGTCTAAGTAGATTTGTCAGTGGATATGATCGAATGCACTCCAGATTTATTTAAAAGCAAGTGATATAGCTCTTTATTCTTAGTCAAATCAGATACAAACTCCGGGGTCATCAGCAAGCTTTTATGTAGGCCTACCGCCATATTTTGTGCACAACACAGAAGAGCACCCATTCCCCACTGGCTGAACAGGCAAAAAAAGCAATAGAAAAATCCTCCACCCTTTAGCAGGATGCCACCCAGGGTAAGAAGTCATATTGCACTACAGATGTCTTGCAACTGCAGAGGCATATTTGACACAAACACATTACACATACAGTTCAATCCGTTTTTTGACATAAGCAACTCCTGAATTTCATATTGTAGCTGATGGATTGAGTCATTTCTAAATACTGAAAACTTTAAACTCAAAAGACCAACATAGAGCATTAACCATCTCTTAACTGCTGCTGCACCATTTTCTTTTGCAGCCAGATTGTTGTTCTTATTCACTTAGACTGTTTAATTTAACTGTGATCATTTTTTCTGCACAGGTACTTCAGGACTGCAGAGACTCTCCTGCTCCTCCCTCTGCCAGACGTCTCATCCCCTCATGCAACCCTCAACGTCTTAGGTTTGCACCTCCTCCTGGAAGGAACCCTGGCTCCTGTCTTTCATCTCAATGCCTCCCTATGTGTATGCACTGCAGTAATCATGATGTATTAGTGAGCACTTACCCTAAATGAGTGATGACATGTAATTAGATGATGATTTCTGGGAATAAATGTTGACTACTTTAATTGCTTTTTGTATTCTGAACAGGAAATTAGATGGTTCGAGGCGCTGTCACTGATGTCAGTCTGCACTGCAATCCCTTTAATTTAACACTGCTAAAGCAAATGGGATGGCTGAATTTTGTGAGTACACACCCGGATCTCTCCGTTGTCGTCTCCTGTGGCGAGGCGTTTGCTATCCCAGGAGAACCGGCAGCTTCTGACACACTCTTGGTGGCCAGTCAGCGTGAAGGCACACTGCCAGGTCTCGCAGCTCCACAACTAAGGATTGGGTGAAAAACAAAATCAATTACGCAGAGGAAATAGCCCTTTCAGAACTGAAATTAGTTACAAAGTCCTACATATTCATGTGAGCCTGCTTTTTATGAAGAACCTAAAATCTTTTCTAAACAAAATAAAAAAATCGAGGATTTAGAATACAAACTGTGTGCCATCTGTGTTGTATAAACAAACATAGCACCATTTGCTCATACAGTGCCAGTCGTCGCCCTGATAAATCCTGCACAGCTCACTTTATGGTGCTAAAGCTCCTTTGTTTTAATTTTTTCTCCTCATCAGTTGTCCTTTCATTCCTACCTTCTTCATCGCCATCTTTGCACATTGTGTTGCATAAGAAATAACTCAACCTCTAATTATCCACTTTATTTGGCAGACAACACTGCAAACAACATTGGGTAAAGGGGGCTAAGGATAAGAAAAGAATACAACAGAGCACTCTGTGATGCTTCCGAAAGACTTTAAAGGCTACACTTCATGGTTTGACCTCGAGACAGATGGAAACCAGGGACGTTTGTGGTTGAGTACTCTTTTGTTTTTATGAGCCAGAAAAGCCCCAACTCAGTCTGGAGAGCAAGGACAATGTTGCTGGCTGTTGACCAGCCAGATAAACACTCACCTCAAATATGATCTATCCCAAATCTGTAAAAACACACACTCGCTGTGAGAATCCGGGTTGGCGGGCATCCAGATCCAAATTCCCATATGAAACTTGGTAGCAGTGGCTCCTGATTGAGTTATTTAACAAAAGGTGGAAAGATTGACTTGGAATTGGTTTTGGTCCTGGAGTAAAAACTGTTAAAAACAGGGATTGCATAACTGGTGGAGACCCTGGAGCAACAGCTATAATCCCACTGCTGGACAATGATTCATGAAGAGAAGAAGCCAGTATTACAGACCATGCTGTGTCCTACATTACACAGTGCAGCTCACTCTGAAATGAATTCAAAAGGACTGTATTTGCAGAAAAGTGCATCTCTCTCAGCTTTTTTCAGTCAAAGTCAGCCCAAAGTCATGCACAGTGGTGTTGGTACACGGCAACCTGGCAAAGGCTATATCCAAAGAGGGTGGTGGGTTGGTGGTGGGCAGCTAACCTGCAGGGCTGGTTGGCCTGCGGGGCCTTGAGTTGCATTCGGACATAGAAGGACAGACTAATTCAACAGGCCTGCAGCCATCTGATGCCAATCTCTAAGTGCTCTGGCTTCCCTGCATAAGAAACTTTTACCCTCACGACATCACTAGAAGCAACATATTACTGCATACGTCCCGTGAGGAAACAGAGACGAGAAAGCTTTGAGAGAGGACGCTAATGTGTAATAGGTCACACTGTCACTCCAGGCGGAAATAGATATGTCTCGTCTCATGAGTATGTGTTAGTGTGTATTTATTAGTGTTGAACCTTAGCGGTCTTGTCAGCAGAGGTGGTTGCAAAGAGACGTCTGTCTGGCAAAACGTGACAGGACAGAATGGCTCCCTGATGAGCCTCGATGTCCTGTAGTCTCTCCCCGCTCTCAATGTCCCACACCTGGTAGAGAGCAGATGAAGGACAGATTATTTATGGTCGGATGTTACATGGCTGTTAAATGTAGTGATCATGTGTGCATTTCTGTGTGTGTGTGTGTGTGTGTGTGTGTCGGTCTCACCTTCACAGTTCCATCAAAAGACCAGGAGAGCAGTTTCGAGTCATTTGTTGAGTCGGAGAGCAAAGAAAAGCACCGAACTTGCTCCTTGTGACCCTGAAGTACTTTACATTCACCTGATTTCCACTTCCACACCTACACGGAATAATAAGGAGAGCATTCTGTCAGCCGGTACCTCGTACTTCAGATTAGACCTACACGTCTGAAATCAGGACAGCTTCAGTTAACTTTTGGTAAACAATTTTTAAATTTAGAAAAGGGGTTCAAATTATCTCAACATTTATCCAAAAGCTACACTTTTTAGGGCATTTGGTTGCTTTTTGGTTCTGATTGAAAGTTAAAGCTAATCTGGAGCAGCTTTTAAATGTTTCACATCATTTCATATATGATTTTGTAGATACATCAGAATAACTGAAAGAATATCATACAAATGGACCAGTACTGTCATGTGCAGAGCTATATGATTACAAGAAAGGGGGCTCAGGTTTTTTTAAAGCTAATTTTCAAAGTACAAACACAAAGGCTAAATATGAAATTGTCTGATATTTCTACATGCTTTAGATATAGAACCCAGAAGGAAAAAAAGATGGACAGACAATTAAGTTAATTAAATCGAATTTTTAATCAAATCTACCCAGACTCCAGGAAACCCTGAAAAGTACTGGACCAAAATGCTATGCAGATAATTTCTTTTTACTAACTATCTAGCTTTGGTTTAAAGGAAACAGTATGTTGGAAAACCCAGTTTTCACCATTATGACTCTAATATTCAATGATCAGTCTTGAAAAAAACTTTTCACAAATATCTGGCGCAGATATTTAATATTTATGTAGGAGACTGACTGCACAATTTCAATTGTAGACCTAGAATTTTATCTTTAGCCCAGAAGTAGATGGTAAATACAAAATGCAGATGTGGAGTGAAAACACTAGGGCTGCAGATCCAGATCAGCTGCATTATGCATGCCAGAAGATACATCAGCAGAAACCGGGAAGCATCTGAACTCAAAGATGGCCACGGGACAGACAGAGGCAACAATCAATCATATCCCGCTGCACAATGTTGCCTTTTTCCCTCCTTTATTGGACTGAAGGTTAAAATCCATCATCAACCAACATCAGCTTCATTTACATTCACTTTGCGTTTGTCTTACCATCTAAATATACCCTTCCATTTCCTTGCAAGCACATGTCAAGCAGCATGAATCTGAATATTTTCTGAATAAGCGGCGGACGGCCTGAGAATAGTGATGCTGCAGGCGGCAGCTGGATGAATACAAAATGAGGCACCGAGTTGTCGGAGGGGGAATGGAGTGCTGCAGTGGACTGGTCTGTGGGCAAAAACCGAAAGATGGAGACGAAGGAAAAGAAAGGGATGAGAGAGAAGCAGGGAGAGGGAAAATAAGCAACAGAGCATGAATGGTGGGGTCGACGGAGCGCAACAGCCTTATATGCACACACATACAGTATTCATACACAAACAGAGGCAGTTGCATGTGGTCAACAGAGGAACAAGAGGGAGATAAAGAGCTGAGTGGAGGAGGTATGAAGAATGGAGGGGTGAGGAGGCCAATGGAGAATTTAACAGGTTGGGGAGGGGGTTAAAACACCAGAGACCTAAACACTGCTGATGAATGATTCAGCGCAGCAGGTATTTTACTCAAGGTGAAGAATCGGCATGGAGGCGGAAAACTTAATCAATAACTGGGAAGAAAAATGGGAAGCAAGTTGGTAGAGGAGGTGAAAGAATGTGCCATTAAACTGAGAGGAAATAAAAGTGAGGGATGGCTGGGGGAAGAGAATGACGAATGGGAAGGGGGGAAACAATTAGCTGGCACAACAAAGTACAACAGTGAGGAGGAGGGAAGCATATCCTACCCTGATGGTGGTGTCCTCGGATGAGGTGATGAGTGTTTGTCCGTTCTGGAAGAACTGGCAGTGAAGCACAGTCTTAGTGTGTCCCAGCAGAGTGGCTAAAAGCTTCCCAGAGGACAGCTCCAACACCTGGAAGGAGCAAACAAAGAAACATTAGCAGCTCAAAGACTCTCCCATAAAGTCAGCACACAACAAACCACAGTTTGGATATGTATTTAGAAAGGAGTGAAGGATATTGCTGCCTGTGTATTTAGCATGGAGGTGAGGTAGGGCAAAGAAAGAAAACATTGTGTTTTAAGTAGATTATTTCAGTTTGGTCTGGACCACTGGAGATGCTTTGATATTCAAAAGATACTGCTCCAAATACGCAATCATGTCTTAAGATGGTTTTATAGTATAGTAGTACAGAATACTTAAAAATAAATGGGAATTTATATTAAAGAATATTTAAAGTTGTTCAAGCAGTATGGCCTGAAGACCTCTGCAGACCATAGGTGATCTTAAAGCTAAATACTAATACATATTAGCCACCACGACAGCAGGGCCCATGGTGCTTCATGGTGCACCAGCTCTGTCCAGAACAGGCTGATTAACAGCAGTAACCTATACAAAGGTTTTAAAAAGCTATGGTTTCAAAACTGCTAGACTTATCAGAACATTTAGTATAACAGTCCTTTAATGAGACGGCAAGAAAAGCACCTAAGTGACCTTAGCCTGATTAATTAAGCAGTTAATACTAGCTTGCTACAACATAATTGTTATAAGGTACAATACTTTAATTAGGTCCAAATTTACCTAAAGAGTATGCTTCATTATCAGACCAACAATGAATAAATGTTATAGATAAAATTACTGTAACTATAATAATTGATCTGTTATATTGCTTTTGCTCTGGTAGAACTCATTCTTCCTCTTCTGTTTTATACATTTTCGTTTTAAATTTTAGTGTAAATACTGTGAAACTGGAATTTTTACTTAAAGTTAAGATACAGCTAGAATCTTATACTGGCCTGTGCCTGAAAGTTCATGTTTATTGGATTATATTATACTGTGTGTTTTAAGACCCCAAAGGCTTAGTTTTCTTGATTTTTTTCCCCTATTACTGTATCCTGCTTGGCAGAGGTGCACTCAGTTGTTGTCTGAGTGCCAAGAAGATGCCCAACAAATTTACTTTCATAAGTGGAGCATTACGGCTAACGCTATAATACTCTGCTTGATATTTATGAAGGAAACTTTATTAGAAACTGCTTTGGGATTTTTTTTTTATTGCAATGGACACGGAGACGGAAATGAAAAGGAAAAAAAAGAAGCAAGAGAGAGAGAGGGGTGGGGCAACGTTCCTTGATTTTAAAAACACATATGCTTCTCAATATATTAGATTATTATCAAAAATAAAATAAGTTATTATTGAATTATTGAATCTGCCCCAGACTCTTGAATGGTTTGCTTCACAATCCACTCAAGGATTTTCATTTTTTCCTTCCCCTCAACTTTTTATTAATATGCTAGGGCATAGAACCGAACAGAGAGCTTCTTCAGCAACAACCATTTGTGGCTTACCTTCCCAATGGAGGGTGTCAATGACTGTCAAGTCAGCAGTTTTTCTCATAACATAATATTTCCGTATTAAAAATCAAGTATTTTTATCCTATGTGAAATTCAAATGTTCAGAGAGATTTTCATTAGCTAGAAGCTATAAAGGCAGCACCTTGATGCAGTGGTTAGCAGTGGTAACTTGCAGCAAGAAGTTCCCAGGTTCAAATCCTTTGGAACGTTCTAATTGGAGTTTGCATGTCCTCCACATGCATCTTGGGTAAGAGTTACTTCGGCTTCCTAACACAACCCGAAGGGGACTGGTAGGCAACCTGGTTGCTCAAAATAGGTGTCTGGAGATAGACATCAATCCCCCCAAAAATCCCACACAGATAACTTATTTTATATAATGCTGCAACAAGTCTCCCTTGAAAATGAAATTTAGCCTGTATAAATAAAGGTCAAATAAAAAAAAAATGGATTCATGAAAGCAACAATTTTGGAGATTTGGGGGCTGCAAATTTATAGTAATGACTATCGCTCTCATTTGGTGACAGAACAAAGAACTGATGCTGTATTTAAGCATAGTTTACGGTCTTAACAATAATACAATTGGGAGCCAAGGGGCATCACGGACACTTACAGTTGTTATTAAACAACTGGGCGGGTGACTGGGATTAGATGATTTTCAACATGATCGGACCTGATCGGCTGTTCAGTTTAAAACTCAAAAATCTGATATTTTTCCAATCAGAGAACACACCCTAACTAAACTTTAATACGTAGCAGTAACAACTTCTCTCTTCTGTGCTGCCTCTGAGGGAAGAAGTATGAAAGTTAGCCTTTTTCAGTAGAAGTGAGGTGTTCAAAAATAAAGTCAAAGGAAGCACAAAGCTGTAAGAAGTTATTTTTGAGTGAAAATCACTTCCTACTGAGGCACATTGGCTTTTAGTCAGGGCTGCTACATTTAAACGGAGTCAGTGAGCCCTGAGAAGCCTTACTGTATTACAGCAAAGTTGCCTCGTTTTATCCTTTTAAGCTTTCAACCTCGGTCTGTTATGAAATATGCTGGATTTGGAGATGTTGGAGGCCTTTTGAAAATCTCAGAGTTAATGTGTTTTTTCTTGGCAACAAAGACACAAAAGTCTATTAACAGTTAGGATTACTAATCCTAATTGATTATATAACAATTCACAGGCCTTAAAATGTCAGCCTTTAATTGTTTTGTCGTAATTTAAACTCAATAGTAAAACCGTCTTTTACAGTGAGTCCTCTGTCTCACACACAGTGTGATGTCACTTCTTCCTGTAATATATATAAATAATCATCAATTAAGTTAGGAAGGCTTGGAAAAAAAACATTTGAATGCTTTTATATATTATAGCTGTTAAAGAGAAAAGATTTTACTATATCAGAGTAAAAAAAAAATCTAGGCCAATCACCTTTGGCAAACTGTAAAATACTGATATTAATATTTGTTTAAAAATATTAATAATAAAAGGGGCAATTATCAACATTAACTGATATCTGTAAAAGTGACACAAAAATATCCAGTGCTTAGGGTAGCCTGTAAGGCATAGCTTACATAGCCTGAAGCATAGCATATGGGCAAAAAGCCCCTTCAGCAGCAGAATCCCTGGTTCAGTTCCAAACTCACTGGACATGCTAGATGTCATTCCACGGCCCTCTTTTCTATCCCATCCTAACTGTATTTTTGGACTAAAACCTACCCCCCAGTAATATAGAACAAAGTGTAACTAGTAATTAACTACTGAAAACAGCAAAAATCAACTAAAAGTGCAGCATAACACCTTTGGTTCTAGGAGACCCAAGGAAAGCTCAGAAACATAACATTTGGGATTTCACCAGGCTCTAAAATATTCAGAACTCACATGAGAGTGTTGAAATGTCTGAGCAGACAAAGCCTAAGGCCATGCCAACCAAGTTCAACAATTCAACTACTGGGATGCAAGCGGCAGAGACTGCGAGGATGCCGTAGGACGTTTTTCACATCTTAGTTGAGGACTGCAGTGTGGCACAAGAAAGAATACGAAAGAGAGAAAAAGGATTTTTCAAACGGATTATACCCTGCCTTACAAAAGTAATTATACTCCTTAAAATCTGAAAGATTTTTTTCAGATTGCAAACATAAACTTTATTGTGTTTTATTGGAATAGGAATTTTAAAAAAACTAAACTAAAAAGTGTGGCGTGCATTTCCGTTCAGAACTTATGAGTCCATACTCTGTAGAACAACCTTTTGCCGCAGTAACACTTTGACATTACGTGCTACTTTGTGTTGATCTATTACTATTAATACACAGTAAAGTTAATTAAGGTCTGGGGCTGCAGTGTGACAAAATGTGAAAACGTTTGAATGCAAGGAACTGATTTAAAGTGGAAAATTAATCAATGGGTGTTTTTAATGTTACAATCAATCGTTGAAACGAGGTGGAAACATGTCTTTCCTGCAGGATTAGATATACTGTGAACTCAACAATGATCTATTATTAGTCTTCCAAAAAAAAAAAAAAAGGAATCACTGACTCTTAAATTGTCTAAAGGGAAGAATTTCTACTCTATCTCCACCATACGATACCTGCACCCTGCCTGTGCACTGAGCTACAGCCAGCAACACCTCCCTGTAGGAGGTCAGCAGTCGACAGCCAACTGTCCTCAGCACCTGACAAGCTGTCAGCCCTGACACCTGCCACAACACAAACATGCACACATGATGCATTCCTACTCACACACTGACTGTTCTTTACTGCACATTTTCATTCAAAGCTGCCACTTTTGTACTTTAGCAGAACAACCTGACATCTGAGAGTGTCAAAGGAAACCGTTGCTAATTTTCAACTGATGCACTGGCTATAAACGAGGCAAGATAAGGGAGGGAAAAAATGCATTGCAGCAATTTGCGGCTGAGGAACTTTATCAAAGGGCGCCATCTGGTGTAAGCAGAGAAGATAACAATACAAACGGAAATAAGGAAAATTTGTAAATATTTCAATTTATTAAGAAGTATAATAACAGAAAATTATGCTAATGCAAGAATTCTACACAACAAAACAGAAATCTACAAGCAACTAAATCAGATTTAATGTAAAACAATAATGAAACTAAATCAATGTGAGCAAGATAAATTAATTTTAATAAATCTGGAATAAGACTGATTAGAAAACATGACTTAGAAACACAAAGAAACAGAATAATCTCAAGAAATCAACGCAAAATAACTTTAGTATTTTAGTACTAAAATAAGTAATTTAGTACTTTAGTACTTGCCCGTAGCCCATGCTATGGGCAAGCCTAATTGATTTTCTGACACCCAGCTCTGGATTATTAAGTAAAAGTTCCTTGAGGCTCTGATCAGCCTAAAAAAATAAGGTATGAATAACAAAAAGGAAGAATTTCAATTTTATTTTACGGGAAATGTTAGATTTTCCAATAAGGGTGTTGTTTTAAGTCTTTTTACACATCTTTTGATGCATGTAACCGATTCCAAAGACTGTTAAAATAAAGGTTTATTCTGAAAAAGCAGAATAATGGCTACAGTTAGAGCATTTATTTTAGCAGCTACAGGTCCATCTACTTTAATGAAACTTTAAAGTTATGTCCATCAACTGCACTTTTCTGTTTTTTTCTTGCTTAAAAAGGTTCTCACCTCTCCAAGTTCAAATGATCAACCCATCCGTGCTCCTGTTTCATTAATTGCTCCATTAATTATCTCTTGGGTCAGGGGCATGGATAAAGGCACGGAAAGGTCCAGAGAGGAAGAGTAATTTAAATGCTTAACTTCTTCAGGAGCTCTTAAATAATTTGTGCTGCTCTCTGCTGAAGGATGCATGCCCGGCAACAACAGTCCAGTCTCAGGGGACTCTGCTTGCGAAAAACGTTTTTATATGGAAGGGTAACTTTGAGGGGATGTCTGAATGGGTAGAACACAAAAGACACAAAGTGCCACAAAGCACACCAGGATCTCAGTCTCTGTCTACAATAATATCTACACCAAGATTTGAATAGCAGTGGGGCAACAAGACCAACAAGAGCTGCAGAACTAAGGAGGAGAAAAGAAAACATACTAAAAGAGGAAAGACAACACGAGGGTGTGAATGAGGAGATTTATAAATTAGACAAGATACGGCGGTGTGAAAAAGTAAGTGCCCCCAGGATTTGCCCTCTAAACGTAATAATTGGCTGAGCTATGCTTGGTAGGAACAACTACCATCAAATGTTTGTAACTGACGATCATCAGTCTTTTACCTCTCAGTTTTAATTAATTGTTTATTTGAGCTACATTGGAGAATTTTCCTCTATGAATGGCTTTTTTAAGGTCATACTACAGCAGCTCAATTAAATTTAGGTCAGGGCTTTGACTAGACCACTACAAAAACTTAATTTATTTTTGGAGTCATGCATAGGTGAACTTGTTGGTGTGCTTTGGATCATTGTCCTGCTGTATAACCTAGGTGAGCTTGAGTTTAACGTTTTGAACTCATGGCTGGACCTTCTGCTTCATGGTCAACAAAATTCATGGTTCCACCAATTACAGAAAGTCGTCCAGATTCTGAAGCAGCAATGCAGCCCTTCACCATGGCACCACCACAATCATGTCTGACTGTTGGCATGATGTTCTTTTTCTGAAATGCTGTTCATTTTACACCCGTTGTGACAGTAAGGCACATCTTCCAAAAAGTCCCTCTTATTTCTCGTCTTGTCAGCAGAATATTTGACATGAAGGCCATATTCACCCAGCCTCTTTAAGACTGATTAAACTGTGAACACTGGGCCTAACAGAGCCAACTGAGGCCTGCATTGCATTAGATGTAGTTTTGGGTCCTTTTGTGAACTTCTGAATTAGCTGTTCATGCATTGTTGGAGTAATTTTGGTAGACCGGACACTCCTGGGCAGGTTTCTTACCGATCCATTTTTTCTTGATTTGAGAAAAATGGCTCTCACTGTGGTTCATCGGAGTCACGGAGCCTTACAAATGACTTTGTACCCCTTTCCAGACTGTTAGACGTCACCAACTTCATTTTTATCTGTTGTTGATTTTCCTTTGCTCGGTTCATGATGTGTTGCTAGATCTTTCAGCCTACTTCATGTTGTCATACTGGTTCTATTTAGGGATTTTTTTTATTCTACATTCTGGCAGGAATGTAGCATAGGTGTGGCTAGTCAAAGCAAACTAAGTTTTCCAAAACTTTGGTTAATCATTTTTTTAATGATTTAACAAGAGGGGTATTTACTTTCCCCCACATAGGGTCAGCTTGGAGTGTATAGCTTTTATCCCCTTTATAAAAGATCAATTACAAACGACTATCTGTGTTTTCTCTGATTATTTTTGTCTGAAACACACAATTGTGTCAGGAGAAAAAGTAGAAGAACTCTGTAAGGGGGCTAATACTTTTATCACAGCTCAGTAAAACTGGGTGCTGGGAATATTAATCACAAAAAAACAAATTGGAGAGAGGCAAGATTTGAGCTGACCTGATATAAAAGGACAGAGGAAAGGTAGCCTTCATATCAGAAGACACTATTTGAGGCAGCAAAAAAACAAACAAACAAACAACCCCTTTACAGAAAAATGTTTTAAACACACTTGTATTTTGACTGTCATTAATGCAGAAAAGTGCACCCCTTTACAGACATACATTAAAACTAATTTTTGTATCAGTGAAATGTTTATTTATTCTGACACTAGATGCCAACCAACCATGTTGTTTTTTTTTTTTTTTTTTTACCTGCACATTTCCATTCTCTTGTCCCAGAGACACTGCAGACAGATTCCTGCACATACAAGTACACCGGATCCTAAAAGGCAACTCCTCTGACTGGAACTGCATGGATCCTGTTCTGCCATCCCGCACCTGTGACACAAACGCACAAGACAA
This sequence comes from Crenichthys baileyi, assembly GCA_036173005.1. Taxonomy (NCBI): domain Eukaryota; kingdom Metazoa; phylum Chordata; class Actinopteri; order Cyprinodontiformes; family Goodeidae; genus Crenichthys; species Crenichthys baileyi. Next base: position 724,424 of record JAHHUM010001453.1, on the reverse strand, counting down.
GCTGATGAAGCCATATCCTGGTACAGTTCAGCTTCATATTCCTCTGCAAATGAGTTTTCCGTACAGCTCACCTGGAGTCTGTTGCAGTTGTCTGCAGCTGACACGATGATTTTCTCTTCATCAAAGAGAACGTCTGAATCTCTCTTCAGACAGATGGCTGAGGACGTGTGGACCTTCTCGGTCTCCCATAGCTGCAAGACAGGACAAACAAGACATGTGAAGCCTGATTCTGCCTTATTGGAGATTTCTTTATGAAACAGGGATGTTCTGAACAAACTCCAGCCAGTTTTCAGCCCATAAGGCCCAGAAACTGGCCCATGACCTGCTGACCTACTCATCCTTTGGCAGGGGTAAAGGTGTCATTTTGATTCATTTTGCCATAGAACAGCTTGTCTCACTTTTATTACCATTTATCTGCTAAACTGCTTTCAGCAGCTGAGTGGGACTCGGGATACTGCCGTCCAGAGGTTCACTCCTTATTTAACCGTTCCGAGTAAGGAGATCCTCAAGGATCCATTTTGGGGCCATATTTATTGCTATATGCAGTTGATGAATAAATCTATTTACAATCCCTACTAAGGCTTTAAAATAATTCCAAATATATGTTTTTTTTAAGTTTTTGTATTGAATGTATTATAATTATTCAGTAAATCTATCGCTCCATTTCTTCAGCTTTCCGTTTCATTTTGTTCTTTTCATGCGTTTACTTGATTTTTAAAATACTTTTATACTTATTATGTTTTGGTCCTGCGTACTGAGCCCCTATTTATTTCAGTGAAGCTGAATTGATCTTACAGATTATAAAAAATGACTATAACTTGTCCTGGAAGCTGGTCTATATCCATTTAAGAGGTTGTGGTGATTAAAAAGACCGAAAGAATGTAGACCATTTTCTTACCTGTTACAAAAATCAATAGAAGTAGATTTCAGGCTCAAACAGTTACAACAATCAGCACCAATATTCAGAGTTCTCAGGGAATGTTTAGCCACTTTAAAGAATAAATGCAAAAGATATTTCTATTCAGAATTTAAATATTAAAACTTGCAAAACCACAGAAAGGAAGCAAAAAAGAAAAAAGTGAAGCAAAAAAGGAAAGGGGGGCACTGTCTGAGAGGAAAATGAAAAGAAAGAAAAGCAGGAAAGAAATAAATTAAATAATAAACACAAAGAAAACTATAACAATAAAAAAGTTAAAACTAAAGATGCTTTCTCTAATGCAACATAGAACATTACACATCTAATTGTATCCAACTTTTAAACCGCATCAGCTGGTTTTTCTCAGATCAGTGATTGGATCTCCAGCTATTTACCTGGTTTTAAACACCAATAAGAAAGAGACCTTAATAACAGCTCCTAGTCACCTGCATTCTAAAACCAGACATTTGCTTCTTTTTGCCCAGCAACCAAGTCTAACATAAGAAATGTAGGAGTTACATTTGATTCCTCATCAAATCCTCATCAAATGCTTTGGCTCACGCATCAGATGCATTTCTCGTTCCAGTTTCTTTCACTAAAGAAACATTTCTAAAATACGAGACATGGTCTACTGGCCAGATCTGGAGAAGATTATTCATGTATTTGTGTCATCGTGTTTAGACCGTTTTTTTTTTTACCGGTCTAGACATTCACTGCAAGCTCATCAGTGGATGCTACTAAAACTAGCACACACTAAAATCAACCTGGTGCAGACCTCTTTACACCGGCTCCCACTGGATTTTAGAATTTGGTTTAAAGTATTTATTCTCACCTACAGGGCTGAAAATGGCCAAGCTACTTATTATTTGTGTTAACCGTCCATCCAAGGCCCTAGTTGTTCCTCTTACAAACCAAGGGGGATGGGGCCTTTTAGTCTGTGGCTCCGAAATTCTGGAAAAATTGGCCTCTTTACCTTCGCTTTGCTGACTCCGGACGTTTTTTAAAAAACAAGTAAAAACCGTTTTGTTCTACCAGGCTTGAATGTTATGATTTTATTGTGTTTTTTTTAAATCGACTTTATACTATCCACATCTTAAATGTGATTTAGTTTATGCAGCACTTTGTGACTGCTTCTGTGAAATGCTTTCATTTTACCCACTTGCTTACAAAGACATCTATGTTCCCAGTTTCACAGGAACTCTGGCAACTACAAGTCTCTAAAATACAGGGGTGGACAATGAAACTAAAACACCTGTCATTTTAGTGGGGGATGTTTCATGGCTAAATTGGACCAGCCTGGTAGCCAGTCTTCATTGATTGCACATTGCAATCAATGAAGACTGTGTGAAGGTTCAATTAGCAGGGTAAGAGCACAGTTTTGCTCAAAATATTGAAATGCACACAACATTATGGGTGACATACCAGAGTTCAAAAGAGGACAAATTGTTGGTGCACGTCTTGCTGGTGCATCTGTGACCAAGACAGCAAGTCTTTGTGATGTATCAAGAGCCACGGTATCCAGGGTAATGTCAGCATACCACCAAGAAGGATGAACCACATCCAAAACAGGATTAACTGTGGACGCAAGAGGAAGCTGTCTGAAAGGGATGTTGGGGGTGCTAACCCGGATTGTATCCAAAAAACATAAAACACGGCTGCCCAAATCACGGCAGAATTAAATGTGCACCTCAACTCTCCTGTTTCCACCAGAACTGTCCGTCGGGAGCTCCACAGGGTCAATATACACGGCTGGGCTGCTATAGCCAAAACCTTTGGTCACTCATGCCAATGCCAAACGTCGGTTTCAATGGCGCAAGGAGCGCAAATCTTGGGCTGTGGACAATGTGAAACATGTATTGTTCTCTGATGAGTCCACCTTTACTGTTTTCCCACATCCGGGAGAGTTACGGTGTGGAGAAGCCCCAAAGAAGCGTACCACCCAGGACTGTTGCAGCCCAGAGTGAAGCATGGGGGTGGATCAGTGATGGTTTGGGCTGCCATATCATGGCATTCCCTTGGCCCAATACTTGTGCTAGATGGGCGCGTCACTGCAAGGGACTACCGAACCATTCTTGAGGGGCCATGTGCATCCAATGGTTCAGACATTGTATCCTGAAGGTGGTGCCGTGTATCAGGATGACAATGCACCAATACACACAGCAAGACTGGTGAAAGATTGGTTTGATGAACATGAAAGTGAAGTTGAACATCTCCCATGGCCTGCACAGTCACCAGATCTAAATATTATTGAGCCACTTTGGGGTGTTTTGGAGGAGAGAGTCAGGAAACGTTTTCCTCCACCAGTATCACGTAGTGACCTGGCCACTATCCTGCAAGAAGAATGGCTTAAAATCCCTCTGACCACTGTGCAGGACTTGTATATGTCATTCCCAAGACGAATTGAAGCTGTGGAGGCCCTACACCGTACTAATAAATTATTGTGGTCTAAAACCAGGTGTTTCAGTTTCATTGTCCAACCCCTGTAAAACAAAACCATCTTCTGTGTGAAGCCCATTCATTTTTTTGCAGCACTAGTGGCCTTTTATATTTTATTATTTGAAAGTAGGCAGACAGGAGCAGCCCAGCTATGAAGTCTGTAGCTTCTCTGGCTCATCCTGCCAATCATCTACAGCAGGAGAGGCAATCAGGAAGGAAACGCGTACTCATACTCATCATCCCATTGGTTAGACAGTTTACTGTTAGCAGCAAACGCTCTGATGGAGTCTGGCAGAGAAGCACAGCCTTCGTCTTCTAGACTAAGCACAGGTTTGTTGGAGCGCAAATCGAGACACTCAGCAAGGTCAGATAGAGACAGACTTATTAAATGAGCCACCTTCACACAGTCCACTTCTCTCATCCTAGATCTCAGAGTAACAGAGGAGAGCAGTTGTAATGAGACAAAACGGTTTATAAACAGGAGTTCAAAAACCCACATCCCTGAAGTCATATTAGCTTTTCTGTCAAGAGTGAGGATCTGCCAAGTGTTGGAAACTGATTGGTAAAATGGAGTGAGGTCCAAGTTAGGTTCAAGGATCCTTGCTGCAACAAAAAAGAAGTAACTTATCATAACCAAGACGTCCTGCTTTCCTTAGAAGACGACATGCAGTGTCTAGCCATGGTAGTTCAACACCACAGAACAGTCTTTGGGCTGTTTGAAACCTGAAAGCTGTAACCCCTGAGGTTATGTCTCTGAGTCTTTGTCCTACCGCCTCCATTACAGTCCTCAGCCAGTGTCGTCCTGACCAGAAGAAGTCCACTAGAGTCTTTTGTAGAGGTTGTACGAGGGATGCTGGTGCAGTTAGCACAGTCAGCTTATGCCCGACGGCCGAAGCAACTAAGCCATTAACTAGCAGAACCCTTCTCCTGTAGGAGAGCTGAGGCAGCAGCCATTTCCAGTTGGACACTCCGAGGAGTTTTCAACATTTAGACAATAGGACTGGAAGCATTTTTCCCCACACCATTTAATTTCCATACTTCTGCTGACTTGGAAAATATTTAAATCTCAGATGTTTTCCACATTTTTGAAGACTGGGTGGGAACCCTATATAATTCTTCAATAAAACAAAGACCGGAGTGAAAAGGAGTTGGATTCTAAATGAATTCTTTCCAGATTCTGGTAAACGTCCAGTAAAAGGATTTATTTACAGGTGGTTCTGATCTGTTGCACAACTTTAATCTTTGTCAAATCATGCCGTTTGGAAGTTGCCAGTTTCCATGGTGACGAAATCATTGAACAAGCCTGCAGACTAAATCTGACAGACTTAAATAACACACTTGTTTTATCAGGGAGTCATGTACTGGAACACATTAGGTAAGGTCATCATCTATTGTACTGTACATAACAGTATTTAAAACAATCCTTTCCTTCTTTAACTCGGCTTGCGATGATTCCTAAAGATTTGGATCTAAAAACAGCTGGCATAAAACGGAGTGCCGATAGTTATCTATCTGTCTCCCCATGTAACGCCATGGGGACACATCACACTTATGAAGCATCTTACCCTGACTGTCTGGTCGTCGGAGCAGGAGAGCAGCTGTGAGCCGTCATTAGAGAACTGAACACGTTGGACCCAGCTCAGGTGGCCGCTGCAGTCGGCCCTCTTCTTGTTTTCTTCAAGATCCCACAGCTTGAAACAAACGACATAGGAAAAAAATTTCTAACTGCTTCAAATGCACACTTTTAAACTTAATTAAAAGGTTTATGAACCATATTTAGCATGCAACATATTTACAGCATCCTCCTCACCGACTGGCACTTCTGGGAAAGATGCAATGTAGCATAATCTTGCAACTTTTAATTTATTGTTAGGAAATAATCTTTTCCATTTTTTGCCAATAGGACAGCACTTAATCTTCTTCTATAACATTTTTCAGGATTGGAGAATACAGTAAGAGGGACCTGCTTTTTTAATTGTTCTGGTAGATGTCACGGGATAGCACTCTAAAACGGTTAATAAAGTCCTTTGGTGGAGAAACAGCCCCACAGCACCCCAGATCCTCCACCGTACATAACAGTGGCCATGAGGTGCTTTTCGACATACTGCTCCTTTGTTTTATGCTGACCCAGCTGGAGAGTTTGTTTACAAAAAGCTCAAACTTAGTGTTACGACTGTGGTCATAAGGTGTTTTTTTATTTTGCCTCTCCGTGATTGGTGGATCCATATGAAGGAGGAAGCGGATTGGTTACCTAGGCGGAGATGACACTATTGTGGGCTGCTCGTCGTTCATCCTCTGCTCATCCCAACCAGACACACCTTTGTCTGAGATGTCAGATACATTGAGGGAGTTCGTAGGGGAAAAACTGCCTTTTATTTTAATTCCAGTTGTCTCCTGTTTATTTTAGTTAGGGAGATAAGTGATTGTCATGTGGTTTATTTATTTCTGAAAAGGTTCGTTCATTTAAAGATATCAGATAATTTCCTTTTGTTTGTTGTTCTGGCCTTAATTTCACCCTGAAGTTATTCTGCTCCTTTCTTTTTCAGTGTTAAAATATTCACATCACTGTAAATAAAATCTGTAAAACTGCACTAACTGTGTTGTGGCTGTTTGAGGTCTGACAAGGAGGGATCATTTTCATGTTATGGTCTGGCCATCCCTAGACACAAGCACATGGTTCCAGCTAATGTCCCACCAGAGCAAACTAGGACAGTAAAAACCTTTTTTATGGTATACCTCTTATACATCTTAGATTTATTATCTTAAAACAAGCAAGATAAGAATTTTAAAACAGACTTCTATTACATATATTTTATGGGACCTGATAGAAGTGCCAAAAACTGTTGCACTGGTAAACCACCCTTAGTAAATGCACTAAAGGATGGATCATTAAAATCTTTCAGTGTGAAATTAGGCTTCGATGAATTTATTTTAAGATGTCTTACACATCTTTAACCAGAGGTGCCTTTAAAAATGGAGGACACTGCAAAACATTTTCTTTGTCTCTGAAGAAAAAAAAAACAGACACCAAGTAAGTACTTGGATAGCATGTGCTTATTTTGTTGTTTCTATACCTCCACAGCATAATTTGAGAATGCTAGTGCCAGCAGGTTACTGGTAGGACAGGTGTGACAGTATTGCACCGTGCTCAGACGATTGGTCTTGATCTCCAGCAACATGTCTGACGTCTGGACATCAAACACCTAAGAAACAGTAATGGCAAGACAACATATCAGGGTCTAGTCTATTCGCCTTAGATAGATAAAATCGGAAAAAAACTTCTGGGTAATTCCTACTTAAAGTGAAAGCATATGATTTCTGAAAGCTCCAGGGATGAAGAGCGCCACATTTATAATCAGGGCATACACTTTAAATACACTCTCTATCCTGCTTTCTTCAACAAAACATGGGCTAGGAAGACTGAGCAGAATGTGACTTTGCAGTATTAAATCCATATACATGGCTTTCATCAAAAAGTGACTAGCAAAAACCAGCACATGACATCGACGCATTCATTTTCCTGCGTTAATTCTCACCAAAGCAGCATTTCTGGCGGCGCATATGATCCGCGTGCCATCAGCGGTCCAGGTGCTGCACTTGACAAGAACCTCCTCATCATCGCTTTCTGAAAAGAAGGTCTTCACGTGGATTGTCTTCCACTCGTTGGCTGTCGACACCTGGAACAACTGTGGGTACACAGCACATGGACACAAAACCAAGGTTTTCATGTGAAGCATGCGATTTGTTAGGGATGATTAAGATTAAATGACTACAATAGAATCAATTGTAAATTTTGCTGGAGTAGTCCAGCTCTAAAATGTATTTTTTTTAGATACAAAAAGATACAAAAAGTTTTTTATGGATATTTTATTTCTGAAGGAAGAATGTTAGGTTTTTGCTAAAAGTGTGCAGGTTCTTTAGGTAAAAACAGACTCCTTAATATCCAATATTACATAACAACAGCTAAAGCCATGAATGCATTTATATTACGTTGGTTGATAGTCACCTTAACGGTGCCGTCATTGGAGGAAGTGGACAAATAACTATCATCAGGGGAGAAACAGCAGTGGTTCACCATCTTAAAGTGACCAAACATGGTGTTCTGGGAGGACGGCTTGTTCAAATTCCAAATCTAAAGAAACAAAAAGAATAGGCAATGTGTTAAATATTGACCTAATAACAAAATGAATATGATGATAAGTGCAAAGGAAACCCAAACAATTTCTCACCTTGACATTTAAGCAGCTGTCGTTGGAGCACGTGGCCAGTAGGAGGCGCCGTGCTGTGTTAGTAAACTCACAGTGGTTGATCTGCTCCTCATGCTCCTCTTCAAAGATCCTCAGCAGCTTGCCTTGCTGTATGTTCCAGACCTACAGAAGATAATCAGAAATTTAAATCGTAGCATTTTAAAAGGTATCAGTTTGTGTTATTTTAGTTGCATTTTTTCATTAGATGCTGTGATACAGTGTTTCATGCAGGGCTAGTGCAGTGCACACCTTGACTTTCCTGTCACTTGAGCAGGTTGCTATAAGATGGTCATCAGGGGAGAAGGCACAGCAGAGCACTTCGTCATCGTGAGCCTGGATCTCTGTGAGCTTCTCACCTGAGGTACTTTTAAATACCTGAGAGCACAAATATGAGAATATTGGGTAAAATCAAAAAGACAGAAATTACATTTAATTGCTACATTGATGCGTTCTCTCTGCAGATACCTTCAGCATCTTGCTGGCTCCACAAGCAGCGACTTTGGTCCCATTGTGGGAGAAGCAGGCGGAGTAGATGGAGCCCAGGTGAGGGTGGATCACCAAACGGGACAGATTTTCTACACTGGTCTTATTTCTGTAAAGATATATATATAAATATATATATATATAAATATAAAATATAAATATATATATAAATATAAATATAATATATATATATATAAATATTAAATAATATATAATATAATATATAATATATATATATAAATATAAATATAAATATATATATATAATATATAAATATAAATTATATATATATATATATAAATAAATATAAATATAAGTATAATATATATATATAAAATATAAATATATAAAGATATAAATATAAATATATATATATATATAAATATAAATATAAATCTCCATATATATAAATTATTATATAAAATATAAACTATTATATATATATAAATCTATATATATATTTATAAAAATATTAAATAATATATAAAATATATAGATAAATATAAATATATAGATAAATAGATCATATAAATATATATATAGATATATATATATAATATAATATATATATATATATATATATATATATATAAGATATAATATATATATATTTATATATATATATATTATCTATATACACACACACCACACGGACTCAAAAACAGTAAAAACACAGTTTATGATTAACAAGCTTTGTGTTAAAAGGACTAATCTTTAAGTACAAGATACCTTAAGTGACACAAAATGATTGTTTCAGCACTCCAGATTCATTTTAAATCCGATTATATATATTTTTTAAATTATATTAAATAATTTAATTAGGCATTTATAATTTTAAATACTTAAAAAATAAATATATATACCAAAAATATGAATTAATTACATTTATAATTCACATATTACAAAATTATTTATGTATTAATATTCCCAATACCAAGTTATAATTTATTTATTTAAATAAAATAAAAAAAAAAAAAAATATAAAATAAAAATCCCCCCTAAAAAATAAAAAAAAAAAAAAAATAAAATATCAAAAAAACATACCCCTAAATTATTATTAATAATAACTAAATTAAAAAAAATAATTTCCCATTTATAATTAAATTTTTAATAATCCCCCATATTTTTCACAATTATTATCATTATTTTTACATTTTCAATAAATTTCAATTTTAAATAATTCCCCAATATTATTATAATTTAAAAATAATAAAAAAATATCAATCCCAACCAAATATTTTATTAATTCAGGCATTAAATAATTTTAATTTAGCATTAAAATTAAACTGTCTTCATACATTAATTCGAAGTAGAGCTTCCCACTATTGGTCCTGTTTAGTGCCTGCTGCCGAGCTTGTCTGTAGACCCCCGAAGAGTGTGGCTGAGACAGAGCGAGCTGCAAGACGTCAGGGAAAGGACGCTGCTCCAGGTGGTGTCCGCTCAGAGACAGAAACTCCTGGAACTGGCTGCGCAGTTCACTGTTCTGGGTGGACAGAGAGCACAACTTGCACTACTGCAGGAAAACTCCCAACTGACATAAAGAAAGTAGCTATCCTTGCTACAATTTCTAATCCATTTCATGTTTACTGACCTCTTTGTCCAGAATGGGTCCGTACTCCACATAGTCATTGATGAGGTGGGCTGCACCCATTATCTTTGCCTTGATGCTGACCCAGTCCAGCGACAACATGAGCGAGTAGAGCTCCTAAGAACGGAAGTAGACACGGTGAGGAAAAGATGGAAAAAAAACTGAGAAACAGCTTAAATTGGTTTTTATGTGCAAACCTAAAAGTCTGCGTACACCAAGGGAACGGCCATGCTGGATCGAAGCTGGCCCAGTTTCAGAGTTAGAATGAGTTTTAAGTTTTACCTGGGACATATTGGCTTTGGCCATGTGATAGGGCAGAAATCTGATCCAATAAAGGCATTCCTTATCTCCAGACACGGGAGAAGCCTCGCTGTAGTGATGCTGGTACTGGCGCACCACCTTACCGTGAAGACTCTGAAGTGTGAACATTTCTACATGTCATTTTTTACAGTTAAGTAGCAGAATGAAAATGTTGGTCAATTAGCAGTACTCATATTCTCAAACATTACAGCAAATCAGGTAACATGGCTTCTACTTGTTTTCTGCTAATAAGAGTTATTTAGTGTGGGCATGTTTAAAACACAAAAAAGGGATAAACCTCTATCTGATCTCGGTTCTGCTCGGCCAGGAAGTCCAACTGGAGGTCATGAAGGTAGTATAGATGGGGTTTACTGTTGCAGTCTACAAAAAGCAGAGACCTGTTGACGAACTCTTGGAGAATGTCCTCCACCTCCTCTGGCTCCAGATCCCACAAAACACACAGCACCTACAGGAAAAGACAGCAGAGTCCTCTATTTTATTATTTTTCCAGTAGATCATGTTTTTTTAAGTGTTTTCTCGTTTCTCTACAGATTGGTGTACAATCAAGTGTCATTAAAGAAGCTTGGCTTGAACCACGCCATATCATCATGACAGCTTTGAACATCTCAGTGAGGACTTTTTAAGGCATCCTCCAAAAAAGCAGTATGGCACAACTTCAAGTCTATTAAGACATGGCTGTCCACCTAAACTGACGGGTCAGGCAGTCAATGCATGGTGATTCTGGAGTAGCTCCAGAGGTGCACAACTCAGCTGGGAGAATCTGTTGATTAGGCAGCTATTAGTTTGCACTCCACAAGCTAGACTTTATGCAAGAGTGGCAAGAACAAAGCCATCTTTGAAAGAAATCCATTAGAAGTCCTGTTTGCCACAAGCCATGTAGGGGACAGAGAGAGAACATGGAAGAATGTGCTCCATTGGTCTATATGCATAATACTATACATGGGGGGAGACTAACACAGCAAATCACCCCTGAACACACCATCCCTTTGGTTAAGCATGGAGGGGGCAGCATCATACTTCTTCAGCAGGGACAGTGAGGGTGGTCAGAGTTGGAAAGATGAATGGACCTAAATACACGGCCAAAATGGAGGCTGGAATTTTAAAAAGAATGAAGGAAAGGAAACTCATAGCCTCTCTCACGAGTAGACAGAAAAGACAGAAAAATCTATCAAAAACACATTTAAACATTTACATTTCTGCAAGGAGTTTGCATGTTCTCCCCGTGCATGCGTGGGTTCTCACCGGGTACTCTCGCTTCCTCCCACAGTTCAAAGACATGCCTGTTAGGTTAATTGGTCACTGTAAATTGCCCTTAGGTGTGTTAATGAGCGTAAGCATGGTTGTTTGTGTGTTGCCCTGCGATGGACTGGCGACCTGTCCAGGGTGTACCCCGCCTCCCGCCCATAGACTGCTGGAGATAGGCACCAGCTGACCCGCGACCCACTATGGAAGAAGCGGTATAGAAGATGATTGACTGACATTTAGATTTATGTAGAATGTTTTTTTAGACTGTCGAATAAAAAAAAAATTTAGTCACTGTACAGCATCTGCTTGCTGAGTCTGGCCTTTTAATAGTTGAATTTAATTTCTGTTTAGTATTTAATCAAATAAACGCAATTTCTGGTCATGCTGTTCGCAATGAACTGGAAAGGGTTACAAGAGTGTGTTGCGTAGAAAAACCTTAGCAGGAATCTTGACGTCCTTTTCCAGCACAGTCAGGTCTTTGTAGAGCTCACGATGCTCATCTGGTAGAACCTCGATGCTTGCAGCCATGGCCTGATCCAAGGCATCGTAGTCGTAAGACGACGACTTCCTGATGCGCTTAAACTGCTTCTGCTGAAGCTGACGGAGGTAGTAAAGCCAACGGTCGGGTTTCTCATTGAGCAGAGCGCCGATCAGAGAAACCACCAGAGGAGAGCCTGGGAGGCGGAATGAAGCACACAATGTGTGGATTAAAATCACAATTTGAGCGAAACATTAGATTGGAATCCACAAAAATATCAAAGACCACTTTTTAATATTTGTATCCTTCCTTTAGACCACTGTAACTGTAAATACAGGGTTAAGTCAGCTATTAACAGACCAGTTTACAAACCTTTACATTCCCTAACAATGCTGCGAGCCTCCTCAGGTAACGTGCTTGGATTCTTTCTTGTGTACAGGGCCAGGATCTCCAGCGCCTTTTTATCATCCAGACCACTTTCTACTTCCACCTCATATTTGGGTCCTACAACATAAAAGCACATGAGCAGATAACACACGTTGTGTGGGCAAAGCTGCCGTTTTTTTCCTACTTCCAAAAAAAAGAAAAAAAAAGTGTTCAGAAGAGATCTGATACCCCTAACAGAATCAGCGAGGCCTCTATTTCTGGTGGTCAGAAGAATTCGGCAGTGAATATCAAACACTTTCAGCACTGAGCTATCCCAGATGTCATCAAGAATGAGCAGAGATCTAGAAACAAAAAAAAAGCCTTTAGCAACAATTACAGATTAATGTCTTTTGTTTTTTTTTTTACCAGCCTTGCACTGAAATTGTTTCCTTTCTTTGTAAATTAGCTCGAGCTCAGATTAGAGAGGTAGCATCTGCGAACATCAGTTATACGGACTTTGACTAGACAGCCTCTCAGGACATATACAGGGGTTGGACAATGAAACTGAAACACCTGGTTTTAGACCACAATAATTTATTAGTATGGTGTAGGGCCTCCTTTTGCGGCCAATACAGCGTCAATTCGTCTTGGGAATGACATATACAAGTCCTGCACAGTGGTCAGAGGGATTTTAAGCCATTCTTCTTGCAGGATAGTGGCCAGGTCACTACGTGATATGTGGGGGGAAAACGTTTCCTGACTCGCTCCTCCAAAACACCCCAAAAATGGCTCAAAAATATTAGATCTGGTGACTGGCAGGCCCTGGGAGATGTTCAACTTCACTTTCATGTTCATCAAAACAAATCTTTCACCAGTCTTGCTGTGTGTATTGGTGCATTGTCATCCTGATACACGGCACCGCCTTTGGATGCACATGGTCCTCGAGAATGGTTCGGTAGTCCTTGGGAGTGACACGCCCATCTAGCACAAGTATTGGGCCAAGGGATTTTCCTTGATATGGCAGCCCAAACCATCACTGATCCACCCCCCTGCTTCACTCTGGGCATGCAACAGTCTGGGGGGGTACACTTCTTTGGGGCTTCTCCACACCGTTACTCTCCCCGATGTGGGGAAAACAGTAAAAGGTGGACTCATCAGAGAACAAAACATGTTTCACATTGTCCACACCCAAGATTTGCGCTCCTTGCACCATTGAAACCGACGTTTGGCATTGGCATGAGTGACCAAAGGTTTGGCTATAGCAGCCCGGCCGTGCATATTGACCCTGTGGAGCTCCCGACGGACAGTTTTCTGGTGGAAACAGGAGAGTTGGGTGCACTTTAAATTCTGCTGTGATTTGGGGCAGCCGGGTTTTTATGTTTTTTGGATACAATCCGGGTTAGCACCCGAACATCCCTTTCAGACAGCTTCCTCTTGCGTCCACAATTTACCTGTTGGATGTGGTTCGTCCTTCTTGGTGGTATGCTGACATTACCCTGGATACCGTGGGCTCTTGATACATCACAAAGACTTGCTGTCTTGGTCACAGATGCGCCAGCAAGACGTGCACCAACAATTTGTCCTCTTTTGAACTCTGGTATGTCACCCATAATGTTGTGTGCATTTCAATATTTTGAGCAAAACTGTGCTCTTACCCTGCTAATTGAACCTTCACACAGTCTTCATTGATTGCAATGTGCAATCAATGAAGACTGGCTACCAGGCTGGTCCAATTTAGCCATGAAACCTTCCACACTAAAATGACAGGTGTTTCAGTTTCATTGTCCAACCCCTGTAGACTTCTGAATACAATTAGCTGCACGGGATTCTATTTTAAAGGTATCAGAGTAAATGGGGTGAATTCAAATGAACGCCACATTTTCCTGATTTTTATTTGTGTATTCTTTTCCTCACACTTCAAAATAATTAACTACTTTGTTTGGTAGATCCTAAAGAATCACAGTAAAGAGCACTGTAGTGAGTGGTTGTGATGTGGCAAATGTGAAAGAAAATTCAAGAGGTATACACTTTTTTTTTTAAAGGGACTGTTAATAAAACAGATTCAGATGTTTAAATCACACCTAGTTAAACCACTGTCGTTGGATAATGTATGAAATGGCTGCAAAGTTTGATAAAAATGTATTATATTTTTAATAACAATACAATAAATATATGGTTGATATGTTGTAATATTTACAATAATAATAATAATACTATGGTATCTCCAAGAACTTACTGGCTAAAATATCACAAATCTGTACTGAGATTTGTTTTTATTTCAGAGCAGACTTTTTTTCCAGGTGTTTAAAAAATCTTTTGTATCACATTTTCAATCCCTAACAAGATCATACAATCCAGAGGAACACCCAGCTTACCTGGGATACCTGCGCAGCATCAAGAAGCGCAGGCGCTCCTTTGCTTCATCCAGGGAGGTGGGCGGCCGATGGTGCGACTGGGAATCCAGGCTCTGCTCCAGACGAAAACACAATGACTGGACCTTCACCAGTAGGTCTGGTTTGTCCAGCTGACCGATGGACAGCCAGTGAACCCCCTGAGGAAAACAGTCTGCGGGCAAGGTTGGGAAGCGGTGAGAAAATGAAATAGTTTTTTTTTTTACTATAACTCTACAGGTCATTTACCAAAATCTACTCATGTGTCTAGACTCTAGAGATCATGTTTCCTTGAGTCATTCAGATGATATTCACCTTCGATGAGTCCAGGGTCTCTAACGGCCTCAGCGGCGAGCACAGACTTTCCTGACCCAGCCATGCCAAAGACTGTAACCCAGCCACCAGCATCTTCCTGGAGCAAATAAAGTTTCTTCCTGACCTGATTCAGCAACTCTGGTCTGCTGACAAACACCACAGGCCTCTGTGGGACTCCGCCTTCACTAAGCACAAGCTGGACTGTTGAGTAAACCAGAAAAGAGATGATATAAAACCACCTAATTTAGAATATATAAAATGTTAGGCTGAAACATTAACTGAACTGGTAACAGAACCTACAAGCACACTGAAACTCTCTCAAACACTTACACACTGAAAGCAAAACCTTCCAAACCTCCATCTCTTTCAGCCCACAACTTCCCACTTCTCACCAGAAGATATGGAGCTCTCAGCGGAGCTCTTACGTCCATCGCGTAAGACATCCGGTAGGTCTACATACAGCAATTTGGCCAGATCGTCATATGTCTCTTTAACCAGCGCGTTGTAGAAAGAAATAAAGCAACGGTTGTCTCTCCTGAGCAACAACTCGATCAGTGCAGCAGCCTGGTCTTTTCTGGTGGGCTGCAGACAGAAATGACAAACACTGAACCAAACAGATGGTTGTGCCAGTGACTCGTGAAGTTAGTGGCCTATTCACTTAGTCACTCAAATGCCATATTAGTAAACTTAATGGCTCTGCAACAAGAGACATATCTCGGTTACCTGCTATGTGGAAACTTAGGACTGTCACGTCCTAGATGGCTAAGAAACCACAACAGCAGATCTCTCATGATCTGTTTTTGGACCTTACTGGAATTTTGTTTTTCATGTTTCTTCAAACCATAACTGCCAGTTACTGCTTATCTGCTGTAGCCACTACATGCCTGGCAAGTTTTCTTTTGTCTTTTGCTAGTCCACTTTTCTTGTTACTTAATCAGACACTAAAAGAAAAGCACTTGCATTTTTGAGAAACAAACAACGATCAGCCAAATTCTAGCGAAACAAAAGAGAATAGGAGTGAATAGGAGCAAAGAAAAGAAGAGTTCACAAGAAAGTCTGGCTTCTTCAAACAAATTGTTAAGAATTGATGGCTGATATAAAACCTCTGGCTCAACGTGACTAACTATTCTGCTTAACTTGTCGCACCTTAATCCTGATCTTCTCTTCCTCATCCAGTGTTATCACGCCATCACTGATCATGTGGTCCATGAGATACTGGGGTTTGATGTCCTGCTCCAGCTTGAGGCGTAAGCGCAGCAGACTGCTTCGTGCCTGCTCCTCCAGGGCCATCTGTGCAGAGGTCACAGACCATTCAGCAGCTGGGGAATTCACTGAGAAAATGTACAGAGGTTTACTAAACAGTGTGGGCAGTGCCTTGCAAAATTATTTAACCTTGGTTTTTTACCTATTTTGTTACATTCCAACTTGTAATTTCAATGTTTTTCATCTTCAAATGGAAAGCACATGGTACCACAATAAACCTGCCAAGAGAGGCCAGCCCCTCAGATCAAGCAAGGAGGGCATTAATCAGTGAGGCAGCACTGAGACCAAAGGTAACCTTAAGAACTTGCAGAGTTTCACAGAAGAGTATAAAAGTACCTGTCCATAGGACCACAATAAGCCGTGTTAAAAATAAGAAGGCATGTTTGGAGTTTGCCGAAAGGCATGTGGGCAACTCCCCAAATGTATGGAGGAAGGTGATCTGGTCAGATGAGACTAAAACTGAACTTTTCGGCTACCAAGGGAAACGCGATGTCTGGGGCAAACCCAACACATCCCATCACCCAAAAGAACACCGTCCCCACAGTGAAGCATGGTGGTGGCAGCGTCATGCTGTGGGAATGTTTTTTCAGCAGTAGGGACTGGAAAACTGGTCCAAGTTGAGAAAAAGATGGATGGTGTTAAATTCAGGGATATGCTTGAGCAAAACCTGTCAGGTTTAACTTCCAGCAGGACAACGGCCTGAACCAATACATATACCACATACTTAGTTTCACATTAATAGTTAACCAAAACCATTATTAACCTAAACATGTTAAATGTAAATTTAAAAGTGCTTTGTACAAATTTATACTATAAGAATTGCATGAAATAACCAAATAATTCCTTTAATTCTATCCTGCAGAAAAAGGATTCCCCCGGGCAAAAAAGAAAAAGAAAAAAAACTGTATTGGCCAGGAAAATACTGTTGCATTTTGTAAAAAAAGGAAAAAAAAAGGCAGAAAGGGGCCAACACGATCAGGAGAAAAGGGGCGACTTGCCAGTAACTGACACCCTCCACAAAGAAGCTAAGCCACAAAAGGTCACTGCTAAAGAAGCTGATGGTTTACAGTGCTGTATTTACGTGTGTTAACAGAAAGTTAAGTGGAAAGAAAACATGTGGTAGAAAAGGTGCACAAGTATCAGGAAAACTGCATCCTCGAGATGACTGTGAAGCAAAGTCCAATAAAGAGTTTTGATAACATTTACAAGATAAAGACTGCAGAACTGAGTCATAACTTTGAGACTGACCAAACACAGACGTATCCAGGACATGGGCTACAACTGTCGCATTCGTCATTTTAAGTTACTTCTAACCTGAAGACAACACTGGAATCACCTTCAGGGGTTAAAACGGGAAAAGTCTGGACCATTCCTTAGATCAAAGTCCTCCATTTTGATAAAAGTACATTTTAATTTTATTTGAAAGGTCACAGAGTCTGGAAGAGGAGCAGAAAGGCACAGAATCCAATTTGCTTGAGATCCGTGTAGTATGAACTGTTCACTATCAGTGGTGACTTGGGGAGCTTCGTCATCTGCTCATGGTAATTCGCTGCATTTTCAATGGCATCTAATGTCCGTACAGCAGTCAACCAGGAAAAGTCTGAGCACCTCTTCCTTTCCTCTGCCGACAAGCTTTAAGGCTAATTTAATTTTCCAGGAGGACTTTGCACCTGCCCACACTGCCAAATATACCAATACCTGCTTTTATGACCACATCTGGCCAGCAAATTCTCCTGATCTAACCCCCAAAAAAAATCTAAAGACACCAGACTCAACAATCCAGAGTACCTAAAAAGCTGCTATTAAAGCAACCTGGGCTTCATTAAAACCTTAGCAGTGCCACGCTGCACAGATGTAATTACTATTATAAAAGCAGCCCCGACCAAGCATATAATGTGAAGTGCATAAATTTACAATTTAATAGGAAAACATTTCTACACAAAAAAATGACTTTGTTTTAATTATTCTTAAACAATATTCCAATTGTGAGAATCTGAATTTTGAGTTTGAATTAATTGTAGTCCATAAGGACCAAATTAACTAATAATTGCTTGAAATATTTATTTCTCTATAATACACTGGTTACACTTTTTAAATTGAACCTGTACAAGGTACCTGGTTTGAGTTGTGAAATGGTTAAACGAAATTTAGAACATTACGTTTTACAACAATTAATTTCAATAGAAATTACTTTCAATTAATCAAATTGCAAATAAGCATGATATCTATAGCAGTCATGATATCGACAGAAAATGATGTGGACAAAATTTCAACTTATACATCATTAGGCAAAATACACTGAAAGAAAAATAAGGAACAGGAAGGTATAGAAAGCGAAAATATAATAGGGCTTGACAGCTTTTTCTAGGATATATTTAAAAAATCAGGTGTTTTAAAGAAGACTAACTTCCAGCTTCTACATACTGACTTTTAAAAGTCCTTAAAAGTCAAACCGTTAACGAGAAACTAAACTATAAGACTGAATATAACAAATAAAACCCACAGTTAAAGTGTGTCGCAACATAATATCTGAGACACACTGGCCATTTAAAGATATGTCTCGCCAAATTCACACATACTGACAGAAACAAAGAAACTAGCAGAAAACACAACTCACAATTATCTTCTGTGATTAAATGTAAAGCTTTGTGTTGAACGCTGGTCGTTAAAGTTGAGTCGCCTTTCTAAGAGACCCGTACGCTAGAAAACAATTATTTCGTTCGTTTTCGCATGATAATACACGCCCAATTTGAGATGCAAGCTTCCGGGTTCACAACAAAAACAACTACTCCGGTTTGAGACAACCAATCATATGGAGATATGTATACCACGTGAGCATCGAGCTCGAATCTGTAACTGGGCAAACTGATGCTCCATTCAGGTACTTCTCCCGGTGTCGTAAATTTGTTTTAATCTCATTTGTTTAAATAGGTTTAAAGGTAATAACGTGCAGAGATATCCTTAAAATAAAATATAGTACAAGGGCAGCAGTTTAACTTGTTGTATAGAGTGGAACACGGTTACATTTGGCTTCTGTAACAAACACATAAAAATATATACTTCTTTTCGTTTTTGTTTTTGTTCTTGCGACAAGCTTGGTTATAATTTTGTGTGCTTTTCAATTACATGCTTTCAAATGAAAGTTTAATCATACTTCGTGTGCTAAATATAAGAGGACATAAATTAGTTCGAGCATGTAAGGTGCATTGACATCTGTAGGTTCCAGATTACACCTGAAGGTAACTGGTATTGTACAGATGACAACATGTTTATTCCATCGTAAACGTCACTGGTCAACAACAGTACATTTTTAGCTGACGTCAGAGCTCTCCACAAGCTTAATGTTTATCCAATTTATGCACATCAAAACGAACTTAGATGTGTGCTGCAACTCCCACTTGTGTAAACGGTTAAACCATCTGACTGCTGATTGGAAGTAAAACTGAATAGCTAGTCCTCCTTGATCACTTTATCCATTTCACTGTGGACTGCACCACTAACGCTGGCAGTAAAAAGCCCCACAACATGATGCTGCCACCAGAATGCTTAGCAATTAGTACAGTGTTTCTATCGTTCCATTCCTTGCCTTGATTGTAATAAATATGCCACAATTTCTTTCTCCCATGGAACCCGTTTTTATATATAGTGCACACATTTTTAATAGGTTTCAGGTAGGAATGATTCCTAAAGCCTAATCGGCTAATTTTATGCAAAAGGTATGTGTCTTAAATCCTAATTTGGGAACTTCATTACGAAGTGAAACTAAAGAATTAGTAGAGAATAATGCTTATTTGTTATTCCATCCATTTTGAAAAACAGACCAACAGCATGATGGTGCCACTGTCATGCCTGTTTTTAGATTTGAAACCTTATCTTGGGTCCTCCAAAAATTATTTTAGCTTCTGTGGAAAATGGCTCATTGTTTGTCTCATCCAACCATAAAACTGTTGTCAACAATACATTTGTTGTGTGTATGTAAGCTTCTCATTGGCACTTCACATTGTTGGTAATACTTTAAAAATCATCTTTACACTTGCTTTATTTAGTTTCAACAATGCACACTTGTTATTCAAGTTTTATCATACAAACTGTGGAACAGAGGACAACAATATCAACCTCCCACCTTTTCTTGTAAACTTTTTCTTGTAACGTTTTTCTTTGTGCATATTAAGCTCTGCTAGAGATGTTTACATCAAAATCGCTCGCAAGTTCAGCACTTTTTTTCTCAATTTGTTCAAACAAATAAAATCAATAAATACTGAAAAACACACAGTAGTTTGCATTTTATGTTTACAGCAAACAAAAATCTATATTATAAGCATTCCACTGGGAAAATGTGTGAACAGCACAAATCAAAAACATAACATATGGCACAAATAATAAAGACCTAAAACACAACAAGCTACTCATGCAAACAAGTAGCACAAACCCATACATGACTCAAAATAAAGGAAATCAAGGTTCTGACAGATAAAAGTGAGCATTGAAAGTGGCACTTACTATGTACAGTAATTAGTTTTCTGGAACTAATTAAAGATACGATATTGTTGTATTTGTATCAGAAATAAACACCTTGTATAAGGAAGGGATCTGTAAAACCTCTCTTCTAAGTCTCTAAAAATATAAGCACTTTCTGTATTGCTTTATAACATTAGTTCTATATGTCACACATTTTTTGCATACAAATATGTGCCATTAGTTGCCTTATTTACAGCCTTCAGCATAAAGGGAGACCAAAAGAAATGGACTTGGATGTCAGGACAATGGAGTACTGTAACATTGAATTTGGATTATTTAACTGAATGTTCACAATGCAGGTCGGAGTTAATGTGGACCAAGGCTTTACTGTAAAAATGTTGTGATAGAAATCACAGTTGGAGACAATCCAGGTGAAGGAAGCACATTTGACTAATCTGTCATTTTTATCTCACGTTTGAGATTTCCTTTCATCTTTTATGTCCTGTTAAAATATTGACAGTTGGTCTAAAATGTTTTTCTATGCCTGACAGAAAAAAAGTAATCTCTCCTTCTATTATTCATGAGAGACATGACAGTTCGATACTTGTTCCTGACTGAGGATTGGTGCTGGTGGCCTGCTACCAAACAGCAGCTTCCTGATGATGTCCATATAGAAAGGTCCATAGACAGCCCTGTTGTAGTCGATCAGAGAGATTAAAGTTTTTGCAATCTGTACCAGTTCGGGCTTGATGGCAGTCAAGCCGGCTGGTACTTGTTCAAGTTTGTTCTGGGTCTTGGGGTTGGAGAGGAGCACAATGAAGTACTGCTGTACACGATCCTCTACAGAAGAGATATGACAAGATTAGAACATTCTTTGGAATATTTATCGCATGTCTTTTTCATGTCAAAATTCACTACTTTTCCAGATTCATCTCCATAGTTCTCAGTCCTTTTCAGTCTTGGGGGTTTTAAATCAGGGAATAGCAACAACCACAGGCTGTATGCATGTATGTATGTATGTATGTATGTATGTATGTATGTATGTATGTATGTATGTATGTATGTATGTATGTATGTATGTATGTATGGATGGATGGATGTATGGATGGATACAACATCTAGAGCAGGGGTCTGCAACCTGGGACTCCCAAACAGCAAATGGCTCTTTGGACCTTACACAATGCTTTATGTTTTTCCTTATTTTAAAAACTAGAAATAAAACATCTGTGGCTTTAAACAAGTTTAATTTAGCTTGACTGAGGGCAAAATGGCTCTCTGGATTGTAAAGGTTGTAGACCCCTTGTCTAGAAAATGGAATCGAGAATAAAGTCCAGAAATACAAATAGTGTTTCATACTTGTCAAAATCAGAAAAATACTTAAATCAAAATCCAGACTATTCAAAACTACGAAGGACCTCTGATATTCATCACTTTTGAATAAAAACACTTCTATTTATGCTTTTTTTTCCAAACTAAAAAAATATATAAAAAAGACTGAGGAACAAACATCCCTCTGCATTCTGTTTTGTTTGATGTTCTTTACCAACAAGAGTGCGAATGGGATTGTCCTTCTGGCTGATGCTGCAGATCTGTCCCGTGAGTGTCGCCTGCAGCTCTGGGGTCAGTGGAGGGTAGTTTCTCTCAATCAAAGACTTGTTGAGCTCACAGCAAATCTGTGAACTGACGCCCTCTAGTGTTTCTTCCAGGTTAAAGCCCCTTTAAATAGAGTAAAAGTTTAATTCTCTTAATATTTGAGAGAGAAAAGATCAATAAGCCTGTAATAATCATTGATATGTTTGAATGTAGGGATAAAATGAGGATGAACTGACGGTCTGTGCATCCCCTCTAGCAGTACACTGATCATCCTCTTCAAGCGGTCAGAGAGCGAGGAAATCCCCTGGATCGGCCCCCCAACGGTGCTGTGCACAATGAGCAGTACCTCATTCACCATCTCACACTGCTTGAGCTGCCACTGAATCTCTTCGAGACGGGATTCGTCAATCACCCAAGTCTAAAAAAAAATTAATTGCAATGTAGAAAAACAAAAATTTAATTTTGAGGTACACTAATGACAAGTTTGGACCAAATTTAAAAGTATGTTTAATGTTTCCTATACAATATGAGATAAACTTAAATAAAATAATGGATGATAAACCAATAATTTGCTTCATAACAAATACAACAGATTACCTCAGGCACTAGAGTCTTAGAAAAGTCCCATGTAAGAAAACGGAGGCAGGCAGTATTAAGGATTTGGATTGGACCAGGAAGGGCTCGCTGGCTTTTCCCAGCATCATCAGATTTTCCTGGAGTCATGGTGGCCGGCAGCAGCTCCTCTAGTGCTGACTGGATCCAGGAGGTGGTGCGGTTTAAAGCAGCTGAATACAGAACAGTGTTTCAGTTATAACTTTGTGACATGCATGTTTTACAATTTTCTGAGGAATACCTTCTTGTTTTACTCACTAGGTGTTTTGTTCAAGATGCTCTGAAAGGTTTCCCTCTCATATTCAACTCTGTTCCTCTGCAGAAGAGGCTTTATGCTTTGGATTGCTTGGTTGACAGCGTCTGCCCTCATGATGTTTAGAACACGGAATATCTCCCTTGTGAGCACAAGACAACATAAGCTGCAGTTACTTTATGTTTTACAAACGGAATAGATATCCGAATTCATCTCATTTAAATGCATAAAACCAGACGGATTTATTTACTTGAGTAGAGTAACTATGTTATCTGTGCTTTCTCGTAGGTTCCTGATCTCTTCGTCCCTCATTGGAGCACACATCTTGCCCATGGTCGTAATGATGTAAGAGGCAAGTCCCTGGATGTCCACAGCATCGTTTTCAGCCTGCTGACGAATTAGGTCCATGTCCAGCACCTTCATGATCTTGGTCCGCATGCGATTGGCACCCGGATTCAGGAAAGACAGCAAGATCTGTTCATTTAGGCAAAAACATTGAGGTCAATTTATGCTGATGAAATTTTTTTTTTTTTACTCGAAGCAGATACAGAAGAGGCAGATACAGAAAATAGTTTAATTTAAACTGATTTAATGAAGCCTTTAAGGTCCTATTGTGTACTAACCTCTCTGATCTCCTCTAATAATTTAATGGCGTGCTGATATTCAGGTGGGTCGTCGTTCAGCTCAGCCTCCAGGATGTCCCAAAAGGCCTTGTGGACATTATCTCTAACTGCGTTCCATAAACTGTAAATAAACAAATAACTTACTCTGTAGGACATAATGAACACAAATTACTGCAGTGTGCAGCCATGACAAACTAACTACAGCCTAGGATTCAGCAGATTATTGAACCACATTTAGCAATGGGGATATCCATCAAAACAAACTGAAATTATCAGCTGTCCACCGTCATGCCCGACAGTTGGTATGAGGTTAAGAAAAAAATGGAAAAGATGTACAGTACAGACCAAAAGTTTGGACACACCTTCTCATTCAAAGAGTTGTCCTTGAAGGCATCAAAACTATGAAATAACACGTGTAATTATATACTGAACAAAAAAGTGTGAAACAACTGAAAATATGTCTTATATTCTAGGTTCTTCAAAATAGCCACCTTTTGCTTTGATTACTGCTACGCACACTCTTGGCATTCTGTTGATGAGCTTCAAGAGGTAGTCACCTGAAATGGTTTTCACTTCACAGGTGTGCCCTGTCAGGTTTAATAAGTGGGATTTCAAGCCTTATAAATGGGGTTGGGACCATCAGTTGTGTTGTGCAGGAGGTGGATACAGTACACCGCTGATAGTCCTACTGAATAGACTGTTAGAATTTGTATTATGGCAAGAAAAAAGCAGCTAAGTAAAGAAAGGTGAGTGGCCATCATTAATTTAAGAAATGAAGGTCAGTCCGAACAATTGGGAAAACTTTGAAAGTGTCCCCAAGTGCAGTCGCAAAAACCATCAAGCGCTACAAAGAAACTGGCTCACATGAGGACCGCCCCAGGAAAGGAAGACCAAGAGTCACCTCTGCTGCGGACGATAAGTTCATCCGAGTCACCAGCCTCAGAAATCGCAGGTTAACAGCAGCTCAGATTAGAGAACAGGTCAATGCCACACAGAGTGCTAGCAGCAGACACATCTCTACAACAACTGTTAAGAGGAGACTGTGTGAATCAGGCCTTCATGGTAAAATAGCTGCTAGGAAACCACTGCTGAGGACAGGCAACAAGCAGAAGAGACTTGTTTGGGCTAAAGAACACAAGGAATGGACATTAGACCAGTGGAAATCTGTGCTTTGGTCTTATGAGTCCAAGTTTGAGATCTTTGGTTCCAACCACCGTGTCTTTGTGCGGCGCAGAAGAGGTGAACGGATGGACTCTACATGCCTGGTTCCCACCGTGAAGCATGGAGGAGGAGGTGTGATGGTGTGGTGGTGCTTTGCTGGTGACACTGTTGGGGATTTATTCAAAATTGAAGGCATACTGAACCAGCATGGCTACCACAGCATCTTGCAGCGTAGTTGGACCATCATTTATTTTTCAACAGGACAATGACCCCAAACACACCTCCAGGCTGTGTAAGAGCTATTTGACCAAGAAGGAGAGTGATGGGGTGCTGCGCCAGATGACCTGGCCTCCACAGTTACCGGACCTGAACCCAATCAAGATGGTTTGGGGTGAGCTGGACCACAGAGTGAAGGCAAAAGGGCCAACAAGTGCTAAACATCTCTGGGAACTCCTTCAAGACTGTTGGAAAACCGTTTCAGGTGACTACCTCTTGATGCTCATCAACAGAATGCCAAGAGTGTGTGAATCAGTAATCAAAGCAAAAGGTGGCTACTTTGAAGAACCTAGAATATAAGACATATTTTCAGTTGTTTCACACTTTTTTGTTCAGTATATAATTCTACGTGTTAATTCATAGTTTTGATGCCTTCAGTGTGAAGCTACAATATTCATAGTCATGAAAATAAAGAAAACTCTTTGAATGAGAAGGTGTGTCCAAACTTTTGGTCTGTACTGTACATAAAAAACGTATTACATGCCACGATTTAATAGCTTGCAGAACCATCATTAAACAACAATAACTGGAAGTAACCATGTTCTGTCAGACCTAATTAGTCTCCCTGTACTTAGTATTTTTAATGGCTGTGTTTTTGGCCATGTATTTTTGCTCATATCCCTTCTTCACTGCTGCACTATATCTTTTTCACATTTTTGATCAGTTGTTGCCACAGACAGATGTAAGTAATTACAATATCAAATCTCAATTTTAATCCTTTTCTGACACAGAAAGAGCTGAAAATATAGAACAAACAACTACAAAGTTCCTACTGCACATGTACATATACGTATATGGGTAATGGGTAGTACCTGCTCTGTGTTCCTCTGTCCTGGTCCATATGGAAATCATTAATGATAATCTCATGTGCAAGCTTGAGATTGAAAAGGTCTCTTCCAGCCTCCATGACTTCATCTAGAGAAACAGTTTTAGGTGGACTCGCTTTGGGAAGAAAATATGTGATTATTAAAAGGTGCATGACAACAATCATGGAAGTTTGCTCACTAACACAATTACTGTTGTTAAAAGCAAAAAACACTGAGAATCATCCTCTTGTAAAATCAAAATTTCAACTAAACATTCAATGTTGTATAAAAACAACTAACCGACTATAAGAAATTTCTTTGTGGGAAAAAAAAAAAAAAAAAAAAGCAAAAACTGAAACAGAAAACTAACAGGAGGGTGTGCACTGTTTGCTGGAGCCGTCGCTGTTGAAGCTGTCACGGGACCAGTCCGGTTCACTGGCGAGCGATGACTCCACATCGCTTCCTTGGTCCTCACTTCTGGAAGTGGAGGTGGGTTGTTCATTATTTAGAGGCATCCTGGCTTAAAGCTGCATAGGAGATATTTGTAAAATAAAACATCTTGCAAATATGTTCTCACCTGTTGAACCTTTTAATTGAACCCACATTTTGTCTTAATGTGTTTAACTGGGTTTTTAATGGGATAGACCAACATACAGTGGATAATTTTGATACATGGTTTAAAACTTTTTACAAATTAAATAAAATCTGAACGTGGGGCAAACACTTTAACGCAACCTAGAACCTGCATAAAGAATGGGAAAAATTTTCAGTCAGGTGTGCAGAACAAAATACCTGAAATGACCTTTAGATGCAACTGCAGAAGAAACATGGTTGAATGAAATGGACACAATACTTTTCAAATTTTCATTTATAAAATTGTTTAAGAATCATTTTACTTCCACTCTGCAATTATGCACCAGTCTGTGTTGAGCTATTGTATAAAATTCTAATAAAATAAAAAAGAAATTAAAGAAACTATCTTTACTACCAAAAGCAAAATCACCAACCGTTATAAACTGTCCCCACATTGTAACAGCATGAAACTAACACAGACGGAGAGAGGGCAGAGTTTTTGTTGCCAAGGTTATGACTGCAACAAAAACACCAGCTATATATACCAGCTGGCAGGCTTGTTACCATGGATACAGATATAGCTATCTCTGCAGTGTTTCAGCATAAGATCTTATTACACCCTGTGACAATGCAATGGGGTAGATTGTTTGAAAAGCTTCAAAACAAAGCACTTAAAGACTAAAGAGGACACAAAAACTTGGCAAAATTACCCAACCGAAGCGATACTGGTACACCTGACCATCAGCCGTCTGTCCTGCACAGAAGTATATCGCAAATATTATCACCCTAAAGGGGCTGAACTAATCTTTTAAAATTACTTAAGACATACAGTAGGCAGGGGGATCCTCGGGTTGTTTCTCTTCCTAGTCTCAGTTATCTGCAGCCAAAAATGAATACATGCTCAGCTCTTGCAGTTTAAAGATAGCTCAATGGGTGAGGATGAAGGAAGGGAGGGAGGGGGGAGTGCAAGATTAAATTCTGCCAATGATCATCAGCTAAAATTGACAGCTGGGTCATAATAAAGCAGCACACCTGTTTTTGAAGATAATCTGGAGGGATTGAGTGGAGAGAGATAATTAGGGATTAGGTGTCATCTGCTGCTTTATTATGATATTCCCTTTTGTGAGCACTCTGAATATATATAAATAAGATCTTAGATAACAATACTGCAAAGCTTCATAAAAAGACAAAATTACTTTTTTTTGAATGAAGAGATATATTTAAAAACAGGAAATGTAGTTTTATCAACTACACACACAATAACTGACCAAATTCGTCACTATCCAATAAATAGAATAAAATAAAATAGAATAAGTCTTTACTTATTGCTCTGTGGGGAACTTCAGTGCACCAATTTACAAACAATAAAAACGAATAATTAGTAAGGATAACATGGAAAAGAAAAAACTAAAGAAAAACCCCAAAATATAATCTACATTTTAAAACGTATTTGTTGAAGACCGTTTCATAGGTAGTAATTTAGACTATAATTAATGGATTAAACCACTAATACATATTTTTAGAATTATTTAAATGTGTCTATAATTTATTAAGACATAATCAAATGAATAAATGTGAAAATATTCATGAAATTTTATATGTGTTAAAACTCGTAAATAATTATTGCAGTATTCATTGAATTATTCCATATTGTGTAATTGTGGCAGTTAACATCTGATTGGTTAATGTACACAGGAGTCAAATGTAGACCAATCACCTTGTGAATAGTAGTCTTAGTTCCGCCCACTGACTATGATGGCTAAAGCTGACAGGTAACAACAAATGTATGATGTGCTGCAAAAAGGGACTGAAATATTTGAATAAATGCTGAAATAATTAAGTATGCTTTCATAAAATAATAAACAGTTAGGATTTTTATTTCTAGTTATTGACGTATTTTCTTTCTTTCTTGTTTTGATTTACAAAATGTATTTTCCAACGTACGCACGTTTTGAATTGCGCCAGCTTTGGCCGTCGATTGAAAAAAATAAAGAAATCAACCAAAGTCCAAATATACTACCGTGGTACAATGTAAACAAAGCCTTGGATAAGGAAGCCTGGGCTTTCTGCAGAGAAACTCCTGTTATTGGCTGCTGCTTCCTGTCACTCACCCTGCCGTGGAAAACCTTTGGTTGCATAGTTTTGCACATGGATAAAAAAACAACATCCATACACGCGAAAGAAATGAGTACACGTGATCCGAGCTGCTGACCAAAACAAGAACCTTGTGTACATTTGTGACAATGCATTTTATTTTAATTCATGATAATCAGATTATGCAGACAGACTGAAGGCATTCCGTTCAAATCGGCAAGACTAACGCGAAACGACTTGTCAAACTCAGTGTTGTTTGCGTCAAACTATATGTCTTGTAATGGGACGTACATGATGTATTTGCTTTGATACAACGACTAAAGTTTCCTGTTATTGTTACGCTGACGTGTTCGACTTTACCTCGAAAATTGTACTTTTATTTCCACTCTAAAACAAAACGACACTCGATGATAAAAATCAACGTCGTCAAGAAAACAGCTAATAAATCAGACGTAACCGCAAACTATCGAGTACGCTTCACAAGAAATGAGATTTACCTCACAGACGTCTGCACAAAAGAAGACTGACACTGCCTTGCCACCGTCGAGTTGTGCCCTACTCGTTGTTTAAAGGCCCCAAGCTCCGACACTGAGGAAAAACCATGACATTAAAACCATCTTATACACGTTGCTGTTTTTAACTGCTAAACAAGCTAGTACGGACTTTATTATAATTAGTTCAAATAAGATCATACATTTAACTTTGATAACAGATATGTAAACACATATAAATGATTAAGAGGTACACAAAAAGGTTCAGGAATGACAAAATTCTACAAGTTATCGATGTCATAAAATGGTATGATCCAGTCTGCCTTACGACCCAGGTGGTACGGCAGATCGTTTTAACATATAATCGAACAATCCATTTTGACGTGTTTTTAACCGTATAACGCCTGATACCAGAAAAAATGGTCAGAGAAATCTTTTTATTTATTCATTCATCTTCTATGCCGATTATTCCATAGTGGGTCACAAGGGAGCTGGTGCCTATCTCCAGCAGTCTGCGGGTGAGAGGCAGGGTACACCCTGGACAGGTCGCCAGTCCATCGCAGGGCAACATACAGGACAAACGCAGAATAACTTAAGGGCAATTTAGAGAGACCAATTAACATAACAGTCATGTTTTTGGACTGTGGGAGGAAGCTGGAGTACCCAGTGAGAACCCACGCATGCAAACTCCATGCAGAAAGACCTCCAGGAGTCAAACCCACGACCTTGTTGCTGCAAGGCAACAGTGCTACCAACTGTGCTAAATAATAATGCTATTTTTTTCTCACATTAACAAACAGCAGTGGATTTTCTGAAACATGGGATTGTGGGACGATAACAGATGGGCTACATTCGGGATCGAAAACTGAACTAAAGTTTGGACAACATGTCAAGAAGATCAATGCCTCCCATACATTTGGTAATTGCAGGTCTAGGCACCATAATTGACATTTGGATTTTCAATCCTAATTTCTCCCATTTGTCCCTGGCTGTCAGGTGAATTCACACTTTCATCATTTTATCACTGCTATATGACTCCTCTATAGTAAGTAGCCTTTCCATTAGGATTCATTGCTTGTTACTGTTAGCGTCATCTTCTTTTTTCTAAAACTCGCCCAGGGCACGCATCAAATAGGTAGAGGTCTCAGGAAACAAGTATATCAAAAATAATGTCCATAGCATCATAGGGTCAAATGTTACAACTGGCATTCCTCTGACTCAGTGTTTCAGATATCCATATAAGAGGTGGTTCCTGCATGATTGATGCTCTGGGTAAGCCCTTCCTCCTGCACCATACATATTTTATCATGTATATTCAAGGATCCCCTAAGAATTTAATTTGTTTTTGTTTTTACAAATAAGTAAATGTTTTAATCTGCGTTATCTTTACATCAAAATAAGCAATAAAAACTCATTCAGGATGCAACTGACAGCAAACCTTTTTAAATGATTAGTTTTTTTCCAGCTTTGCGTTCCGCTCCAAATGCAAAGTCACCCTGATCAATGATCCATATCACCACAAAAACTACAATGGACCCATAATCTTGTTCTTAACAATAAGACATTTCAGATATCCAGGAGATTTGTTCTTGTCTTAAATATGCATAGTAAATAACTCAGACATTATTCTGTCAAGTATTAAAGACATCACATTTTTTATTCATGTGTACTGGGCCTTCAGCTTCACATAAGATTAATACATTCGTTCTGTATTGAATAAACATTTTCAATAGGAGAAAATCAAATTTTAGATGGCTTTACAAGTCACTTTTTTTAATGTAACCTGTTTTATGTTCAATAAGCTCAAATTATCTTCACTAGATTTTTATAAATACATAGTTGTCAGTTATTATCATTACCAGGGTAATGATGTGAATACTGGATATCCTTAGTTATATTTTCAGTGGTCTATTTTTTTAGTACTTTATTTTAACCTTGCACTGAGGCTGTGACTATTTAAATGTGGATTTTTCATGTAAATGTTTTAAAATATCCACACTGTTCTGTCTACATAATAAAAATGTACTAATTTAATAAGGTAATTTTTACTAGAAAGATACCTGCTTGGAAGATTGGGGCTGGGTGGGTGTCTTACGATTATATATTATATGATAAATTTGCCTGCCATACACAGAAGTAGGACGTTTTTATTTACGGATGTGGTTTTACTCAGTATAACGAGTAGTGCTTCTTCTCGTCTTTTGGGGGCAGTAGTGTGTACACTTACCACAGAAGAAGAGGATGGTCGAATGATGGCGGTTGATTTGACTCCTCGGTTTCGAAGGTTGAACAGCCAGACAAGAAGTTTCAGAGAAAATACACCACATGGTAAGATTTTAGTTAACATTTAACTAAACACATAGCTTCATTTGAACATAGCGTGTTGTTTTGCACTTCAAACAAGAAAGGCTGTTTATACTGACTTTTACCCGATAGAGGAAAACTTACTATTTTTCTGTTTATACAGCATGTCCCTGTAAACCTCAGTGCTAAAATTAAGATAAAGTTTAATCTGTTTTTAAATGTATGCTTAAAATGCGATTAGTTATTCAGTGAGTGCCTTGGAAAGAACTCAACAGGTTTTCTTCCATGATCCATCTTCTTTGACAAGCTCCTGAAAACATCCATCACCATAGCATCATACTGCCACCTACATGCCACAGTGTCAGTTTCATTCCACATATACCGTTATGCAAATAGGCCAAAACTTCATCCATGACCTGTCTGATTTGTTGATCTCCATGAAGCTGTTTTTTTAACTAATGTTCTCTGAAAAACCTCACAGAACAGCTGTAATTATAGTTTAATTTAATTATGCACAGTTACTTCTAAAGGAACTGGTTTCTCTGGGTTTTATTTGGGGGTGTCGGAGTAAGGGAGGCTGAATCCAAATGCACAAAAAACCTTTCAGATTTTTCGATTTTTAAAAATGTCTGAAACCATGTTTCATTTTTCTTCTGCTTTACAATTATGCACCAATTTGTCTTGGTCTACCATATAAAATCCCAATAGCAAAGTTTGCGGTTGTCAAATGTGAAATATTTCAAGGATTAGGGACACTTGCAGGACGCTCTCATTCAGAGAACCAATTGTTTTCAAATGGGTATAATATCAAACATCCCTGGGACACCACCTATTAAAGATCTATTACCCCATAACTTTCAGATTTAACATTCCTCGTGGAAAATCATCTTGACTACGAAAGTGTTTGATAAGCTTTTTTCCTACTACTTGTAATAAGTTCATGAAAACATTCTGTTCTTCCAACAGATTTCTCAAGGCCTTTCGGGGCCACACAGCTGTGGCAAAACATCATCCATGCCCTGCGGACTCAGGTGGAGGTGCGTCGCTACAGGAAACACCTCCGTGTTCACCCCGAATGCTTCACTGGCTCGGACGCCGTGGACGCAGTTCTCAGCTACTTAATGCAGAATGTTGTGTTCTGCACGAGCGAGGTTTCTCGCCTGAAAGCCGCCCGGCTCTGCCAGGCTCTGATGGAGGCCAAGGTGTTTGAGCCGGTGGGCACGAAGCTGTTTCGCAGAGACAAGGAGGCAACCTTTGAGGACAGCAATGGCAGCCTTTACCGTTTTGTGGAACAGAAGACAATAAATGGTCCGGCCATGAAGGAGGAGGGCAGTGATGCAGAAAACATGTTGCTAGATGAACCTGAAACAAAGAGGAAAAAGATCTCAAGGTTGGCTTAATCTTTTTCTGTGATATGTGAACAGGTCTTCTATTCAGTGTCATATTCTTATTAGAGACTTTGGGCATGAATGTCATTAATTTTGGGCTTTTAATTGTTTTTATTTGAGCTGTGCCACTTCAACCATACTTTTGATTTTAGGTGAAGTTGAAGAACTTCCCTCCATCTTTATTGTTCAATCCACTGTGTGCAAAACACCAACACCCCTGGCCCCACAGCATGATGATGCTATGACCATGCTTGACATTTGGTGGCTGATGGGGAAACCTGCTTCATCTATTGGAAAAGCATATGCATTTGGGATTTTCTTGTTGTGTCCAAATGTCACCATCTGACCCAAACTGTCTCCTTCAGATTATAGGAGATTGGTTAGAATGTTCAGGAACATCCCAGCAACCACCAAGACTCAACCCATTACCGGAAAGGTCATCTGGGGAAAAGGTTCATGGTCAGACAAACTGTCCAGCATGGTACTGGTTGCATCATGCTGAGGGTCTGTTTTTTTCTGGCATTAGCACTGGTGCATTGCACAGAGAAACAAGGATGGAAGGTTACCTCAAATCAACAGCTAGATGGTTGAATCTTGGGCACAGCTGGATGTTCCAACAGGACAATGATTCTAAAACCACATCATAGCAGTTTTTTTTATGATGGCTGAACGGCCTCGATCTCCACCTTGTTAAAAATGTATAGACTATGTTCAAAAAGCTACATTTGTGTCATTAACCCAACCAATTGAATGAGCTCCGTCAATTCTGCCCAGTATAGGGGTTAAATATTGAGCCAAAGTGCTGTCAGAAGCTTGTTTCATGGCTCGAAAACAACATTGGCCAAGATGCAATCTACTAAAGGACATTACATCAAATAATATTGGGGGTGAATGTTCATATGCGAGCCTGTATACTTTGAGAAAATCCACAACACATCTAAACTTGTGCAACCAATACTTGTCATGTAGGCTTAATGAAATGAGGACGATCTCCAACCCTCTGGCCATCGAGCCATCAGACAGGAGGGTTGAACGGCTTTTCAGAACCATCAACCTGCAAACGTCCTTTTCTCCGGTTATGAACACAGGACCTACAGCTTCTAGCTTCCTGTCTAAAGCTGGTAATGAAAAACTAATCTGCCAGGGTTTGGTTTTGGGATGTGGACATTATTATGATTTTAATATTTTCCATCCCTGCACTCTCCCTCCCTCCCCAGTGGTGGATGAGGTTTGGAAGCAGCAGACCCTGCTGCAGCTGCTGCTGATCATAGAGCTGCCGGTGTTGGACTGTATTCTCACCTCTCCCGAAAGGGTTCGGCCTAGAGCCTGCAGGGCTCCATTGGCCAATTACGACCTGGTTATCTCTAACACTTGCCTGGAAAGAAACCTACCTGACACGCTCAGCCTACTTGAGTCAGTACCTCATCAAATGCTTAAACACGGACCCTTCTGAATTTGTGTATTTTAGTTCTGTTTTACCAGTTTTTTCTCCCCCTAAGGCTGGATTCATGGTTGTCAGCAGCAGCAGACTGCCTGGAGCTGTTTCCAGACCAGCTGATTATGGTCACAGGGGAACATCTCAGCCAACAAAATGGTCACAATGCAGAGCGGATTGCCAACCAGAAGAGACTGCTCTTTGACACTATTGCCAAGTACTACAACGGAGAGGAAAAAGCGCCGTTGATATCAGGACGCTACCTGGATATACACGTTGCCATTCTGAATTTACTGGGTAAGATCAGAAAAAAAAGGTCTGTAGATGTAGGACGACATATGAAGACACGCAGCATTCAGTTGTAGTCTCTAAAGCCTTATTTGGGTTTTCAGATGATGGGAAGACGCAGGACGCCATCAGAGCGTCTCAGCTGTGTTTGCGGCTGCTGGAGACGAGTGTGAGGGATGAACTGAGACGACTGCTGGCCTTCATGGCTGTAGCAGCTCAGTCGGGTGCCTGTCGCATCCAGAAGCAGGTAACATACATGATTCGTAGCTTCAGATTTTTTAAGAGAATTGTTTCCAATGTAACTGATAATGGTGATAGAATGAGCGCTTATTGACTCACTTTGGGCTGTTTTGTTTTTCTTTTCAGGCCGATAACAGGACTTTGGTCTGTCGCACTTTTCAGAGAGCTCTTGTTCAGAATCATGAACTCACTCGACCCCAGAGTGAAACCCTGGTACTGTTTCTCATGGACCATCATGCTGAACTCTTTAAGGTACATTGCTTTCAGGGGTGTATGTTCTGTTAAACTTGCTGATCTTATCTCAGCACTTTTCCAGTCTCATAGAAACTGAAAGGTAAAAAGGGTGCTAAATAGAAATGTAAAGAAGAGTTTTTAGATTTAAAAAAAAAAAAACAGACGTGGAGAACCAGCTTTCCTTTTCCTTTCATCTCACAATTAAGCATTGCTTTGTGTTGATCTACGGCTTAAAAACCGAAATGAAATACGCTGAAGAGTATGTGAAGAAATGTAAAAAGGATTAAGGGACTTGAATACTTTTGTAAATGATTCTATTCAAAGGATTTTCGTTTCTCTCTTTTATACCTGCCCTTAAAGACTCCTGCAACACTTATTGAAGCGGTAAGAAGAACTTTAAGGACTTTGCAGCAGGGAAAGGACCCAGACTCAGTTGCTAGTAAGTTAAACTTACATGAAGGTGTTTGTATGAATATGTCTTTGGATGTTGTAAGAAGCTCTATGTGTTGAATTTGATGTTGAAGACAATGTACAGGGGTTGGACAATGAAACTGAAACACCTGGTTTTAGACCACAATAATTTATTAGTATGGTGTAGGGCCTCCTTTTGTGGCCAATACAGCGTCAATTCGTCTTGGGAATGACATATACAAGTCCTGCACAGTGGTCAGAGGGATTTTAAGCCATTCTTCTTGCAGGATAGTGGCCAGGTCACTACGTGATACTGGTGGAGGAAAACGTTTCCTGACTCGCTCCTCCAAAACACCCCAAAGTGGCTCAATAATATTTAGATCTGGTGACTGTGCAGGCCATGGGAGATGTTCAGCTTCACTTTCATGTTCATCAAACCAATCTTTCACCAGTCTTGCTGTGTGTATTGGTGCATTGTCATCCTGATACACGGCACCACCTTCAGGATACAATGTTTGAACCACTGGATACACATGGTCCTCAAGAATGGTTCGGTAGTCCTTGGCAGTGACGCGCCCATCTAGCACAAGTATTGGGCCAAGGGAATGCCATGATATGGCAGCCCAACCATCACTGATCCACCCCCATGCTTCACTCTGGGCATGCAACAGTCTGGGTGGTACGCTTCTTTGGGGCTTCTCCACACCGTAACTCTCCCGGATGTGGGGAAAAAAAGTAAAGGTGGACTCATCAGAGAACAATACATGTTTCACATTGTCCACAGCCCAAGATTTGCGCTCCTTGCACCATTGAAACCGACGTTTGCCATTGGCATGAGTGACCAAAGGTTTGGCTATAGCAGCCCGGCCGTGTATATTGACCTGTGGAGCTCCCGACGGACAGTTCTGGTGGAAACAGGAGAGTTGAGGTGCACATTTAATTCTGCCGTGATTTGGGCAGCCGTGGTTTTATGTTTTTTGGATACAATCTGGGTTAGCACCCGAACATCCCTTTCAGACAGCTTCCTCTTGCGTCCACAGTTAATCCTGTTGGATGTGGTTCGTCCTTCTTGGTGGTATGCTGACATTACCTGGATACCGTGGCTCTTGATACATCACAAAGACTTGCTGTCTTGGTCACAGATGCCACCAGCAAGACGTGCACCAACAATTTGTCCTCTTTTGAACTCTGGTATGTCACCCATAATGTTGTGTGCATTTCAATATTTTGAGCAAAACTGTGCTCTTACCCTGCTAATTGAACCTTCACACTCTGCTCTTACTGGTCCAATGAGAAATCAATGAAAACTGGCTACCAGGCTGGTCCAATTTAGCCATGAAACCTCCCACACTAAAATGACAGGTGTTTCAGTTTCATTGTCCAACCCCTGTATAGAAAGGTATTATCTCGAACTGCAGAAAGAAATTCTTCATTTAATGAAGTTATTTTTATGTCCACTAGAGGGCGCTGTCGCTCGATGTTCAAACCAAATTCAAAGTCATTTAAATGCACAGTAAAATGTGCTTCCTGTGTGTTCCCTCTGTGTTGCAGCCTTCACTTTCTGCCAGCGGGTAACCCCGCAGGAGTACGAAGACCAGCGTGAGGCCACCACTTTGGAAAGCCTCAGACAACTCCTCCGGGACATTTCAACGAGCAAGAGCATCGCTGCCAAGGAGAGGAGGAAGCTGCTCAAGGAGTTTGAAAAACATCACCCAGTGGTCTTCCTCCAGCATTTTTCTAGCTCCTTCTAAAACAAGTATTGGTGTGAGGTCCAATAGCAATAACAGGAATGCAAACATCTAACGTCTGGTTTAAATAAATTGAAATCTTTTGAGCTAAACATTGTAGATAGTTGTATATTCATCAAATAATGTTAAAGCAAAAAAGAAGTTTAATATGATTATTTTAAATTTAGTAGGTTATTATAGTTGATGCTTTGTTTTTGAGCCATGTTTAAGGAAAGCAGCTCATGATGCTGAAACGGACACGGGAAGAAGTTTTTCTTATTTGAAGCTGGATTTGGACAAACCCTTGTATGGCTTTAAATGGAGGTTCTTAATGTGCCCTTCCTTACTGTGCACTTTTATGAAGCATTTTTATTTGGACTTATAAGTGGAGGAAAAAAACACATCTGTAGCTGATCTTGTGTTATTGCATCAAACGGTGGTAGAAAAGGACTGAAGAATAATGTCACTGAAGTTTGTGGTATGAATCACATTTTTTAAGAGTTTTACATTAGGTTTCAATGAAATGAAAGGGTAGAATAATGTGTTAGGATGATTGTAGCTCAGGGTAACATTTAAAGTTTTAATTGTAGGTATTTTTGAGGACATTTAGTGCTACTAACTCAAATGTTTATAATTTAAACTTCACTAAACACTACTTGAATTGATCAAAAAGAATGTGTGTTTTGACTTGGTATAATTTTAGACTACTAATTTAAAATTTGGTGAAATCCGACAATTCATTTGAATTTTTGTTTTATGTTTATAAAATTATGTTGATAGAACCATTGTTTACTCCTGGTTCTCATTTTTTGTCATTTGTCAACATTAAAATCAGGACAGAATGCACTTTAAGATGTTGAAACATGTTCCAGTACATGCAATAAAAGCTCTTTTGTCAAATAAGGTTATTATAGGATATTTTCTTTCAATCCTATTTATTTTGCTCAGTTTACACATGAGTCCATTAATGTCTTCCAAAAGTATTCATATACTTTTAGAACTTTACCACATGCAGTTACATTATCCACATAAACGTCAAAGTATTTCATCGAGGGATTTTATGACAGGATATGTGTAAAATAACACTTCTTTTTATCTTCAAATGTACGCCACACTTTTCAGATTTTATTTGTAAAATAAATTAAAGACCATAAATTGCTTTCCATTTGATAATGCTGAGCTACTGTGAGTTGGCCTATCACATAAAATTCTATTAAAACTTTGTAAGTTGACCAAATGTGAAGCAGTTCAAGTGTCATGAGGGCACTGAAGTATAGTAATTAAAGCAATAAGACTGATATTTTATTCAGCTTTGAGAAATACAGCTTTTTATAGAGTCATTGCTGTAAAACCATAGTTGGTCGAAACATAAAATAGACTTTTTCAGAAGACTGCTTAGTTATTCGGAAAATGTTTATCATAAATGTTATCATACTGCTGTTACGTATGATCACCTGACGCCACTGAAAAAACCCGGAAGTAAGCTCTATCATTTTCCTAGCCTGCTAAGCTAACTCATTTCGTATGCTGCTGGAAGAAGACATGGAGGCTGTGTTTCACAGCCTTTACTGATAGTAGCGGTGCATTAAATCCAATTATAATCAGATTGAAATCGGAGTAACTTTTATTTTGAGGTAAGTAGTTTGGGGGGTTTAAAGTGGTACATTTTGGGTGAAAAAGGTCGTTCTGAGATTGTAACGCCGCTGTTTATTTGCGCAAACCTGTCGGCTAGTTTGTTAGCTTGGGTATCTCTTTTAGCAAGATGCCTTTTTGTTTGTTGACAGTATTCCGTAAGAATCATGGCAGTCAAACTGTTATGTCGCAGATTAGAGGAAAATTTCAAAAATATACATTTATGCTAGCAGTAATGTCATTGCTGGGCTAGAATTGGTGTTTGCGTTCAGGCTACACAAGACGGCTTACTTCGCTAACCCCACGATATTTCACAACCAGACCTACCTGCTAGAGTGAAACAAAGTGGAACACTTACTTTTTTAACTAAATACTTCAACGACGTTTAATTTATCAGCAGCAATAACTTGTGTAGCTAAGGCATGTTTTCAACCCGTTTTAATATTTGACGTGTCTTGCGAGGAAGTGTCTGCAGGTGGTTAAAGGGGAAGACAGTCTGCCCATTGCCTTTAAAACGGACGTCCTATTTAGCAGCATGGAGGAGTAAACCGAGACTTAATCCCTTTGAAAAATAACTACAGTGTTGCTTTACACGTTAATCTATCAGAGAACATTTGTCAGGAAAATCATCAATAATGTCACTTTGATCGGTCAGTTTTCTGGCCTCTGTAACTCTTTTTCAAACCACAAGTAATTAGTGAGAGGTTATTGTGAAACATGCTGAGGGGATACTGGTTTATTATATCTACCTGATTTACTTTAGGGCAACTATGTACTTTTTTATTAATGAACTATTTAGTATATTGTTTATGAATAATGCTAAAGTTATAGGTATGACAAGATGAACAACATGGGACTGAAACCTATTTTTACTAACATAGCAGGGAATGGATTTTGTGTCATAAAATACACTAGCCATGTAAGACCAGGTTTATTAAGAGCCCCAATGCTTTCATTAGGTAAGAAGGATTTTTTTAGTGTAAGGTGATCTATGAAGTTATTAGAAATTGGCATGCACGAGTCTTTTAACAATTTACACAAAATCTTAAACCAAAATGTGTAAGATGATCTAATTATTTTTATTCAAATGAAAAGCAGCAATTATGCATAAATATTGAATTAAACAGTACAGTAATACAAATATAACAAACTGGTATTGATATAATGTTAATCATGTGGCCTAACAGACATGCCAAGTGTTACCTTTATTGGAGTGAAGAGTTGTGCTCCTCTAGCTTCCACACCATACCAAGCCGTTTTGAGGCGACCAGAAATATATTTCCGAACAGCTAAGTATGTCTGTCTTGTAAGCCAGGGAAAAGTGTAGAAGCCTCTTCTAGCCAGCTGAACAGCAGTGTGCAGGAACAGATAGGGAAGGGACCAGTGTCATCATTGCTCTGTGCTTTAAACGATCTGAACTTTTCAAGTGCCTCAGAGTCCCTGTCTCATGAACTGTGTAACACTTTTTCGTGCCAAAAGCACTACAGCTGTCTCTTGTGGTCATTGCAAAAACTAGCATTTCCCCTCTGTCTGAACACTGTTTAAATTGCTTGTCTGTCGTCTGTCTTAACCATTGATGTGTTACCTCAGCTGCTGGGTTAAGTCTGAACATGGAGTCGATGTTGAACAAGCTGAAAAGCACCGTCACTAAAGTGACGGCAGATGTCACCAGCGCTGTTATGGGTAACCCGGTGACGCGGGAATTTGAGGTTGGCCGACATATTGCAAGCGGAGGTCCTGGCCTTTGCTGGAGGATCTATAATGGGACCAAGAAGTCCACCAAACAGGTTTGTGTTGGTTTACGTCCTCCTGAGCCCTCAGTCTCTTTGTCATGATTAATAATTGACAGTGTTTGGAAATCCTGAAACAGAATATCTCCACAGCTGAACGCTTCTAATCTCCACCCACTGTTTTTGTGTCACTCCTCAGGAAGTAGCAGTGTTTGTGTTTGATAAGAAGATGATCGACAAGTTTCTGAAGTTTGAGAAGGACCAAATCATTGATTCCCTGAAAAGAGGCGTGCAGCAACTGACCAGACTGCGTCACCCACGCCTCCTGACCGTGCAGCATCCTCTGGAAGAGTCACGGTGATTACCACAGATGAGCACTGATGTTTTTATCAAGGACAAACAAAATGAGTCACAGCTATAAAAATATTGCAGAACAAATTCATTTGTCTGTCTTTGTGTTTGTTGTATGCCAACAAAGGCTCATCAAGATTCGAAGGATGATAAATTAAGGTCGAGTAAACTATGAAACTGTTTTTTTGTTGTTTTTTTTAATCCGGCTTCCAGAGACTGCTTGGCATTCTGCACAGAGCCAGTGTTTGCCAGTCTGTCCAACGTGCTGGGCCAGTGGGACAACCTGCCCAGCCCCGTCCCCAACGACATCAAAGAATACAAACTCTATGACGTGGAGACCAAATATGGCTTACTACAGGTGAGACTGAATGTATTAAGGACGATGATAATGCTAGCTGTCATTACTTAATATTTAAGCATTTGTTTTATCTGTAAAATATCAGGTTTTAAGTTAAATTCCTGCAACAGCTCTGATGATGTACCGGCCTATTGTATGGATTTTTACAAGGGTTCCAGCCAGTTGTTGAGGAAGTTTCAGTGTTCACTGTTCTTCTACCGTGGACCTAATATGCATTCACATACTGTTTTGTCTAAAAGCCAGTAAAACCAGATCAATTGCAAGCCCTACCTTTTTTCTGTCATTGATGTGATGCTGTTTGACAGGTTGGAATGCC
Source organism: Crenichthys baileyi (assembly GCA_036173005.1). Taxonomy (NCBI): domain Eukaryota; kingdom Metazoa; phylum Chordata; class Actinopteri; order Cyprinodontiformes; family Goodeidae; genus Crenichthys; species Crenichthys baileyi. Next base: position 683,022 of record JAHHUM010001453.1, on the reverse strand, counting down.
AGGCCATTTCCTCCCAAGCTATATCCTCTCAATGTAATTAATATTTTGCTTTATTTTTGACTAAAGTTACTCGGCTCATCCTTCATCTGTTTTTGGCCTTGAAGTGGCTGTATTCTTTAATGCTGGCTCACTGATATATTTCTTTGAGGGTTGATATTAAATCATTGTAATGAATACATTTAAAAATGTTTAATTCCTTTTAAAAATGTATTTAACCTTTTTGCTTTGACATGAAATATTGTGTTGGATATTATTCTGATTAAGTGCAAAAGTGCTTACAAAAACGCGTTTGCCTACGGTTTGTTTTCTTGTGCTGTCCCTTCAGATGTCGGAGGGTTTGTCGTTTCTTCACAGTGGGGTTAAGATGGTTCATGGTAACTTGTGTCCTGAGAATATCATACTCAATAAGAGCGGAGCCTGGAAGATCATGGGCTTTGACTTCAGCATATCTTCAAACAACCCCTCGGACGCTGAGGTAGCCACAGTTCGGATCAGATGTTTACATGCATCATTGGCATGAATCTCAACTTATTTGGGAGTTTTTAATGTTTGGAGTTTTTAATGCTTTTATGTTTGTTTTTGAGTGGAAAAAAAGCACCTCACACTTTAATGAGTTTTAAAAGCAAGAGCTAGGTGCAAAAAATGGCACCTAAACTACATGCAAAGTTTTTGCAGTATTTTTGCTGCATGTTTGACCAATTTAATTAAACTGGTTGGTTTCCTGGCACAGACCAGGCTGTTAAGTATAGTCCACATTTCATTAGCGCTGACCTAGGGTTCAGTTTAGAAGGTTAATGTTTGCCTGCTTTATGCATTGTAGAAGCAGTTTTTATGTGTGTTTGAGGTCATTGACCTGTTAAAACATTCAGTTTTGTCTAAGTCTCAACCAGTCAGCTTTTAAATTTAGGTTAGGGTGAGTATTTCACCAACTCTGTACAGTGCCACGGAAAACAGAACCTCAGCCTGATGCTACCACTACCGTGTTTACCATTTGACAAGAGTTTCCAATTCCTAGCAGGATGGAGCTTTAGTGGTTGTTTGGGTGGTTTCTGAACATCTTAACAAATTTCTTTTCTCCAGAGGGTGACAGTTTGGGTCAGATGGTCAAAACCTGGATGCACCTGGGTTCCTCATTAGAATAATAGCCCTAAACACCTAAAGCAAGCTAACAACCAACCAGTTTAAATGAACTCTGCTGAGAAAGTCAAATATCCAGCCAGAACAATGCTTGTTGATGGCTATAAAGCTTGTGGTCGAGGTGCACCTTACAAGTGGACATTTTAACAAAAATTAGGGGGGCAGCATGTATATTTATGAGCCTACATCTATAATCTTAACTGTATAGATTAGAGGGAATCCATAACCTAGCTCTTTGTTGTTGTATAATCATTCCAATTGGAAAAGAAAGTTTCAAATGCATCTTTAAAATCGGTTTGACATGCATGTCATTAAGAGCATGCAAACTGCTTGGGTTTTTATCAAGCATATTTTTATTAACCTACTTATTCACATTTACTTCCCTGTTTTCTCTTGCTTTCAGCTGAAGTACACATGTAAAGAGTGGGAGCCCAACCTTCCACCTCTCTGCCTCCCCAACCCTGAGTACCTGGCCCCTGAGTACATCCTGTCTGTCAGCTGTGACTCTGCCTCCGACATGTACTCTCTCGGTGTTATAATGCATGCCGTTTTCAATGAAGGCAAGCCTGTAATCCAAGTCAACAAGCATGATATTTTTAAGAGTTTCAGTAGGCAGCTGGACCAGGTGAGTGCAGGTCCAAGTATGTGTGTTTGTGTTACTATTAAAGATAGGGTGTTATTATTGTTCAGTTTCTTATTCTGTTTTTTTTTTATTAAATTCCTGTTAAATTTGTAGCTGAGCAGCATGAGTCCAGCACTGCTGAATAAGATCCCAGAGGAGGTGCGGGAGCATGTCAAGATGTTGCTCAGTGTCTCTCCGACTGTTCGACCTGATGCGGACCAGATGACTAAGGTTTGCTTTTTCAGTCCGCCAATAAAGATGCAAAAGAAATGGACCACTTGTGATGTTGTTGTCTGTTGCATATCTTTGTGTCAAATGTAGATTCCATTTTTGATGATGTCGGGGCAGTAACATTGCAGTACTTTGACACCCTGTTCCAAAGGGACAACCTACAGAAATCTCAGTTCTACAAAGGTTTACCAAAAATGCTGCCAAAGCTACCAAAGGTACATTTGTGTTAAGGAACATTTATGTAAAATGGTTACAAACTCAAAAAGAGTGACCTGATACAGTATTATTACAGTCCAAAATTCAGATTCTTTCTATTTCCTTGGACCCATATTTTTTCTTTTTCCTCCAGAGAGTTGTGGTGTACCGCATCTTGCCGGCGTTGACCTCCGAGTTTGTCAACCCAGACATGGTTCCGTTTGTGCTGCCCAACGTGCTGCTTATTGCAGAGGAGTGCACCAAGGAGGAGTATGTTCGCCTCATCCTGCCCGACCTCACACCTGTTTTCAAACAGCAGGAGCCTCTCCAGGTAGAACCAATTAGCTCACACATCAAAGGCTAGGCTTGTGCTTTGTATTTGAGCAACTAGTCCTTTAAGGAAATCAGACAGAGTTCCTACACTGTCTTGAGGAAGTATTTTCCAGGCCTGGATAAGTATGGGATCAGAAAATGGAGAACAGAAAAATATTTGTTTTCTGAAATGGTAGTCCACGAATGGAGCATCCATGGACTACCTAATATATCCTAAAATATCTGCCAGATATTCATGTGACGTTTTTTTATTTATGTTAAAATGTCATAAAAAGGGACGAGACCTCTGGAAGTTTGAGTTTGGAAAAGTATGGAAGTTTGACATAAAATGTCCTGTAAAATCTGCAAGTTTTGCCTGAATTCTTAAGAAGCTCCAGAGATGATATGCATGTTTAAAAAAGTAAATATAACCTGACTAAAGAGCATGCTGCTTTGGATTGACTGCATCTGTTTTAAGTCTTTTCTCTGTATTTTTCTCTCCATGCCTCTTCAGGCTAGTAATATGGTGAGTGTTCTTTCTGTGGTGAACATGTTACAGTCGCATCAGCTAGAGGCTTGACTTGCGTTGTCTTTAGCACTAACATCTTCACTAAACTCACTGAGAAACATTTTCTAATCACATCTAACTACCCCCCATTCTGTTCTGTTGGAGACAGACTGGGATTCTGTTGATTTTCACTAGTGGTTTCCTAACTGAGTGTGTGTACTGTTCAGATCCTGCTAATATTCCTGCAAAAGATGGACCTGCTTCTGACAAAGACACCACCAGATGACATCAAGAACAGCGTGCTTCCCATGGTCTACAGGGCTTTGGAGGCTTCCTCAGTGCAGATCCAGGTACAGATTTGCTGGGCTTATAATTTCAGGTGGTTCTCAATAAGAATATTATTGATGACTTCATTTATTTCAGTAATTCATTTCAAAAAGTGCAATAAATGTAATGTATAGATTATTTAGATGTACTTATTTTTGTTGATTATGTCTTGCAGCTAATAAAAAAAACAAAACACTGTTTCCATACTTCTTCCTTTCACTAAACTTTCCATTAAAATGCTTGTTTGTAGCATTCTGTAAACAGCCAGCTTCCTTAGCAGTGACCTTTTGTGGCTTACCTTTCTTGTCAGTGACCGTTAGCTGGACAGCTGTCAAACCAGTAGCCTTTCCTATAATTGTACAACATTTTGATATTTGTAGAAACTGACTTTTGGGCTTTTTAAGCTGGAAATGATATTTCCCCAAATTAACAGAAACACTTAAGTCTATATAATATGATTTTCAGTTTTTGATTTGACTTCCAGAAACGGAAAACAAACTTTTCCATGATATTCTGATTTTACGTGCAACCTGTAGTTGCACGCAAAGCCAGATGCTGTTGGAAAGTATTTTGGGCTGATTTTTTTGTTTAGTCACCACTTAGTTGCCAATTTTTAAAGCATTTTAGGAATTGTTCTGAAAATCCTTGGACCCTTTTTTTATATTTCTGAATAACCATCTTATCTCGAGAGTGCAGGGAGTGTAGATGCTATACTTGGCATCATAAAACCTTTTTTTTTCTATGACATCTTATTCTTGGCTGATCAGGAGCTGTGCCTGAATATCATCCCAACGTTTGCCAACCTGATTGAATACCCATCCATGAAGAATGCTCTCATCCCGCGCATCAAATCCGCCTGCCTACAGACGTCCTCTCTCGCTGTGAGTCCTCCATTGATCATTATCCGCTCTCAGCTCATGGTTTCAGTCTCATTTGTGTTGTTTAAAGCTAACTAATCTACCTCTCCTGCTGTGGTGTAGGTGCGGGTGAACTCCCTGGTGTGCCTAGGAAAGATTTTGGAGTATCTAGATAAATGGTTTGTCATCGATGAGATCCTTCCCTTCCTGCAGCAGATCCCCTCTAGAGAACCAGCTGTGCTGATGGGCATTTTGGGTAAACAAGCAAGAGCCACACTCTTCTAAATAACTTTCTAACCGGGCTTACACTTATGAGCTCCTTTGAAAACGTGAAGGATGCGATATTGGAATTGTTTTTCCTTTATTTTAGGGATCTATAAATGCACCTTTACCCACAAGAAGCTCGGCATCCCCAAAGAGCATCTCGCCACAAAGAGTTTGCCTCACCTTGTCTCTCTTAGTATAGATAATAACCTCAATCTAAATCAGGTACGCCACTGCCGGACAGATGCATGAGCTTTATAAAAAGTGGATTTTTTTTCTCTAACCTAAGGTAATGTGTTCTTTGTCTTAGTTTAATTCTTTTATAACGGTAATTCGTGATATGCTGAACCGCATGGAGGCTGAACATAAGACCAAACTGGAGCAGCTGCATATCATGCAAGAGCAGCAGAGGTTTTCTCACATCTTATTTAGTAATCTGAAATAATTATGGGAATATTTTCTTATTACATATGATGTTGATCGCTTTTCCCTGTTCCCTGTTAACAGGAGTCTAAACATCACAAATCCAGGGAACTCAACAGAAGACATTAAAAGCCCACCCAACTCTGGAAACCAGGTAATAAGATGATTTAATTGGCACTACATTTAAAGCAGTGAAATATTAAGAAACTGCTAATGTATGAAGTTCTTGTTGTTTTCTGTTTGTTTATTGTCAGATTGACGACATATTTGGCAGCACGGGCGTTAATGGGAAAGAAAATGGATCAGCTGCAACCCCTTCACAGCCTAATAGGGTATACACTTGAAATTTACAGCTTCCTCCACGCTTTGTGACATTTCAGGGAGAGATGTGTAATTACACTGCTCAAAAAATAAAGGGAACACTCAAATAACACATCCTTGATCTGAATGAATGAAATATTCTCATTGAATACTTTGTTCTGTACAAAGTTGAATGTGCTGACAACAAAATCACACAAAAATCATCAATGGAAATCAAATTTATTAACCAATGGAGGCCTGGATTTGGAGTCACACACAAAATTAAAGTGTAAAAACACACTACAGGCTGATCCAACTTTGATGTAATGTCCTTAAAACAAGTCAAAATGAGGCTCAGTATTGTGTGTGGCCTCCACGTGCCTGTATGACCTCCCTACGCCTGGGCGTGCTCCTGATGAGACGGTGGATGGTCTCCTGAGGGATCTCCTCCCAGACCTGGACTAAAGCATCCGCCAACTCCTGGACAGTCTGTGGTGCAACGTGACGTTGGTGGATGGAGCGAGACATGATGTCCCAGATGTCCTCAATTGGATTCAGGTCTGGGGAACGGGCGGGCCAGTCCATAGCTTCAATGTCTTCATCTTGCAGGAACTGCTGACACATTCCAGCCACACGAGGTCTACCATTGTCCTGCATTAGGAGGAACCCAGGGCCAACCGCACCAGCATATGGTCTCACAAGGGGTCTGAGGATCTTATCTCGGTACCTAATGGCAGTCAGGCTACCTCTGGCGAGCACATGGAGGACTCATAACGACCCATTTTCAGGGCTTTTGGAAATGAAACGAGTCCACAGCATCACAGGTCCTCCACCATACATGGCAGTGAGCCTGAGGTGCTGTTCCACATGCTCACTCTTGCTTCATGCCGACCCATGCCTCTTATGACCAAGGCATACAGTAAAATTCAGGTGTTTAGCTAACTGCTCACGTTGATGTGATGATACATAATTTCACCCATTTGCTCCTTTAGCCTTGTTTGTTAAAGTTCTTGTTTTAAACATTTAAATTATTCTCATAATTATACTCATAGTTATAATATTTTGAGTGGCCGAGATGCTGTGACTCACAATGCTTGGTGGAGACATGGTGATAAAGAAGAAGTAAGAAATAAGTCAGGTTATGTGCGTTAATATTGATTAGTATCATCAATGCAGTATTCAGCAAGACAATCGTAATGTTCCTATTTTATAGCAAATGCTATGGTTGTTAGAGACAAGCGTTTCTCACTTTTTGTGTGAGATTATTTTACTGCACTAAAAGATGCATCATTTTAAGGCCCTTTTACACATCTGTTATCATGACTGATAACAAATATGGAGCGCGCTGTATGTGATTCAGTTACTTTATTGTCTCCCGTTCTTGCTGCTCTCTTAGGTGTCTTTGACTCTGGAGGAGAAACAGAGATTAGCCAAGGAGCAGGAACAGGCAGCTAAATTGAGGAGCCAGCAGCCGTTGGCACCCCAGACCATCAAACCCGCCACCTCCAGCAGCTCACAGGTGAAGCTAGAAACATTTTCCTCAAACAAAAATACACAGTTTAACTAAAATGTGTTGTGATTTTAATTCTCCTCTCTTTATTACAGACTAAAGATCTGACCAGCAGTCTGCTCAACAGCATGACCTCTCTAAACAGCCTGTCCTTGGCAAGCTCAGCACGACCCTCCCCAGTGCAAGGCACCACCATGTCCACCTTCCCCTCCTCCAGTCCTATGGTGGGTCCAGTCTCTAACGGTTTTAACCCAAGCATGGGTTTCCAAACAGGAGGCATTGGGATGGGCATGCGACCCTCGGGACCCGGCCTCTACGGAGGAATGGCCTCCACCACCAGCACCCCAAACTTTGGGGCCCTTGCGCAGAGTCAAGGACCATCTGGGCTGACGAACAGACCGCCTGACATGTCAGCTTTGGACAACCTGTTTACACCCAACAAGCCCAAAGTCTCTCTCAACCAAAAAGGTCCCCAGGCTGCGCCTGGAGGCAGCAGCCCTTGGGTGAGTCAGTTTGGTTCAGCTCAGAATGCTCAGACTCAGATGCAGGGCGTGGCAGTAGGGATGGGAGGGATGTCCAGCGGGTTTGGGATGCAAGCAAATCCTTTCTTCAGCCCGCAGAACTTTTCTCAACCAGGTGCTGCCCCGAGCATGAAACAAAGCGCATCTGTGAACAATGATCTGCAGGACTTATTTGGCTGAACATGAGAAAAATCACCCCTGATGAAGTATGTTCTTTTAGAGACTGTGGAGTGAAGAGCTTTGAATTATCACAGAGCAAGACGCTGAATGATTGTGGAGCACTTTCAGTGTTTTGTATTTTAAATCTTGTCTAATTTAATGTCTTGTGCTGACATTCTGCTGGAAAATTAAACCTGTACCAACAGTTTGGTGCTGGTACTCCTTCTTCTAAGCTTCAGTCTTTCAATGCTGGGGGTTTTCCTACTGATTTTGTACTTTACCAGGCAAATATTTTGGGTCAAGATGAATTTAAATTCAGCTAATTCTTGACTATCTGAATAGAGGGAGAGTGTTTTATTTAAAGAACAAGATTTTTTTCTTTTCATACCTTGAAAATGTAGAAAACACAGTCTGCTCACATTACATCTGCTCACTTTCAGGCTTCTGTACTTCCACTGCCTTTCCAGAGCATTTTAGGATTTTGCATTTTTAAAGGGATCAGATGTTTGGTTAAGGAACAAGGTGTCAGAGTTCAGTGGGAGGTAGGCTTGGCTTGGCTTTGAAAAGACTTGACCCACCGATCTGCGTTCAGGGGGTTGCCGCAGTCGCAGCCCTTCCTCGCTTCACCTCCATTTTGTGTGTATGTGTCTTTTAAAGATCAACTGAACAATCCTTCTGGGCTTCATTCTTTCGTAACAGGACCACAATTATCTCCATTCCTTTAGTTGGCCTCCATTTGCTACTATTTTATCAGCTTTGTGGGGAAAAAAGACAGTGATTATTATTATTAGTTGTCCTGTGTTTGAGACAGCTGCTGCTGTTGAGCAGTGTTTTAGTGTAAAAGGCAAATGTTTATAGAGTCTTACATTAGCGATTGCACAAACAACAATCTCACCAGGTATTTCAAAGAATGTAAATTCTGACCTTTTAATCTGAGATTTAAAAAAAGCTGCTGACATTTCCAATTCCAGCATGTTTTAGGATAAAACACAATAATTTAGCTTTATTTGTTCAGCCTTCTTGCCATTTCCTCTCTAGCTGCCCTCTCTAGCTCTCGTTCCATCCCTGCTTTTTTTAACATCTACTTCCCTTGGTAACAACTTCTACACTGAAGAGAGTCATTACTGCAACCTGGAAGCTGTGAGATGAGTTTATGGTTGCGGATAATCAGTTTCTGTAACGTTTGTTTATTTTTTGGATTTTAATACATAGGCCTAAACAGAAATCTATTTAAGCTTTTATTTGTAGTTTTCATAATTCTTCCTCTTTATACATTCAGTATAAAGTAACTAAGGTAAGCTGATATTAGGTAGTGGGGCTATCTGCTCAGGGAGCCAGCCTGGGTCAGATGCTCAGCAGACATGTTGTTTTTAAAACTAGCTTTAAAACATTTCTTGCCTGAGTAAGAAGGGTGGGTGGCGCTCCTTTAGTTTTCACATCATGACTTTCCTTGTTTTTCGCAGCTGGAAATCTTTCCAAACAGCCAAATTTGTCTTTCATGTAAGCGAGAGGAAAGGTGTAGAAGCCTTTTCAGCCAGCTGATTGGTAGTGTTTAGCAACAAGTTGGGGAGGGGCAGTGTTGCTTACTACATACATCTGGAAAAACGCCGTTTGCTCAGTCACTTTCTCTGGCACTGCTTTAAGACGGCTTTAAGAACGATATGATTGCAAATATTTGCGATTATTGAACCTGTAACTTTTTAAAATCTTGCCATATCTTGATGGGGGTAACCGGCTCATGCCCTACACAAAGGTATTGACATCCATTCAATGTATATGACTTGCTTAATAAATAGTCAATATTTTCAGTGACCAATCATATCTTATATCCACATCATCTCTGCTCAGAAACCATATGTATGGGGATCAGAATCCAAGGCTATATGTTTCTATTCCAGCAATTTTGAGCCTGTGCTGATCATGTGCATTAATATGAAGTGTAATTAAGTTATTTTATGTTGGAAAGCTCCATAAGGGCCTTGGCATCCTTTTGTTTTTATGATACTGGGTAAGAGGCCTTAGATGAGTCGAGTGCAATAATCCTTTTCGGTCCTTGAGGGTGCAAATTGTTTGTCGGAAACCACTTCTCATTATGTCTGTAGCTTTCTCTGCTGACTTGCAGTAACTTCTGTCAGATTTGACTAACGACTGGATATTGATGTATATTCACTCTGAATTACACATTTTGGGTATTTTAGCTGCACCTTGCTCACAGTGATTCTGCTGATGATTGTCATTTATTTAATGTTTTAAAATAAACTTTTCTCTTTGGGTTCTGTTCATTTCCACATTAACACTTTTCACCACTTGAGGCAGTTTTGGTTAACTTGATATTGAAGTGTTGTTTGACATATTATAGCAGAACCTCTAAAGCTAACTGAAACCTGGTCTTCTAGTAGATAGTTTGTGAACTACTGCTGTCCTATGTATGTATGTATGTGTGTGTAATATATATATATATATATATATATATATATATCTCATTCAATCTAATATTCTCAAACGATGGTGACCATTTCTTTTTATTTTTTGTGACCCTAACAAAAAAAACAAACAGTTATAATAAACACTTCTAGATGCATAAGAACAGGGAAAACAGAAGTTAAGACATGTTAATAAAGTTAAACATCAAAAACTAAGTTATTTGGTTATGGCAGATTTCATTAACATTTCTAGGTGTATTAAAGCACAAAATAATACAAATGTCTGTTTTGTTTTGACATGTACATGTCTGGTCATTCATGACTTCCTCAAGGAACTAAATGTTTACCCAAGAATTCAGTTTAATCGCATGCTAATTTAGATAAAATGTTGAGCCCTTTTACGAGACAAACAGGTTTAAATAATATCAAATACAGTCCAGTTTACAGGTCTATTCACCGACCGTGAAAACCCTAAGGTGTGTAATATGTAAGTATTTTCCAGATCTGGATAAGAATGGAGAAATATTTGTATCTCTTGACCTTCATCTTTAGCTCAGGCACCAAGCTCTCTCTGTTTTGCTCCTTCTTCCAAAAACAGAAACAAATTCAATGTGAACATTTGTGTTCATAGTTTAAAAAATAGACAATACTGGGATTGTGATATGAAAACTGTAGAAGCCTGAGAAAACATACTTTTGCATAAGAGATATACAGTGACTTGGCAGAAAGAAAACCTGCATGTTAAGGCTAAAGTGCATTGAAACCTATTAGCATCTCAGCTTCTTTGGTAACAGTCCTGTAAACACTGCAGGTAACAAGGCAGCTTGTGAAGAAACTTTGCAGGTTTTTCCTTCCTCCGACATGCCGCCCCGATCACTGGAGAAGTCGTCTCACTGACCTGGTGGTGTTTGTGGACAGGTTCCGCTGAGTCATGGCTGCAAGAAGACAAGAGGGCGTCAATCTTGTTCACATATAAAAATTCACATTGTAATCTGCATAGCTGATAAAAGCCTGAAATCCGAATTTGCTAAGTTTTACCTCTGTCTGCTGCTTACCTGAGAGGTTGAGCTCATAGCTAAACCTGGTGGTGGTAAATATCACAGTGCCTGATGCGTTCTGCTGGTATTGGAGTTCAATGTCTAGACTGGAAATGCTGCACTGACCATAACCCTGATGACAACAGAAACTGAGGTTACAGTTTAGACTGAATGTAGAGATTTATCCTTATCCTTACTGTTCATGTCTTCTACCAGCACTGTTGTCTCATCAAACACTAAGAAAGAAACGCTAAGTCTTACGTTGGAATAATCTTTCCATCTTCCATCGATATCTTGGAACTGCCAACAAACATTTGTGCCTAAACTGAGACGAAATAGAATTGGATTACAGAGGATCATAGACAAATTAAGAAAAATCAGTGGAAATGTATAGAATCTACATCATATGGATCCACAAGCCTGTTGCATTCATTGATTCAAAGGCTTGCTTCAAAGGAAGTTGGCTGTAAACTTTTTAATTAATAGATGAGCCTGACAGCTTCTCCTTACCTGCTACTCTGAGCTCCATAGACCGGACTCCTTCTCACGCTTCTTTTTGTCCCAATATTTTGATTAACTTGACACATCTCTGCAATTAATAATAGTTTAAAGAGGTGTCTTGAATTAAAGAATAAGTTATTGAGCATGAAGCGTGTGCATTACTTGCAAAATCCAGTATATAAGAAAACTTGTTGATTTTGAACTGGACCTGGCCCTGTGGGTTCTGCTGGTATTGCTTCTCAATGGCGGTGTTGTCAAGTGAACATATCTGCAAACAAGTATGAACCAATCTGTCCCTTCACCTCAGCAACAAATAACATTTAAAGTATTGGAGTTCACACTGTGGACCTTCTCATGGTTTGTGATGTTACAGCCCGAAACATTAACGTGTTTTATTTAGGGCCATGCATTTTATTTAAATGGCTGATTGAAAACCTTGGTATGTCATTGAGGTCTGCAGAGGTCTATGAAATAAGCACTCAGTGAGTTCTGTTTTGTTCAACCAGGACAATACCTAAAACATGCAGGACAACAGCCCTTGAGGAGTGACTTTGGACACTACTGGGATAGACCATCACTAAAAGGACATAATTGTGAGGCGGAAGGGATGGCACAACTGCAAACCTACCAAGGCAACCTAAAAGTCCACATAAGGAAAGCATTGATCAGAGAAGCAGCCAAGAGGTCAATTGTAACTTTGGAGCTGCGGAGATCCACAGCTCAGGTAGAAGACTTTGTTGTGCATTCCACAAATCTAGATTTTTTGACACTGCAAACATGTGGAAGAAAGCTCTCTGATCACGTGAGACCAAAGTTAGGCTATTGGGTCAACAAAGTACTGGCGCCGTTGTTTTGTAAAAAAAAAAATTGAAAACCTTGTATCCATTTTCTGTCACAATTATGTACTACTGTGTGTTGGTCTATCACATTAAAGCTCAAAAACATACGTTGAAACTTGCAGCTGTAATGTGACAAAATGTTGCCTAAGTTTGACCACCAGATGTTACCATTGAGTCTCCCTGATAATTTGTGAAGATTAAATGTAACATTCACAAGTTAATGATAACATAAATGCAAAATAAAAGGTCACAGTTTTGAAACTTTACGGTATTACATTTTTTGGCTCTGTTAGAGAGTAAAATTGGTATATGAGAAGCTGTACTTACATGCATTTGGTATTCTGTCCATTGCCCTTCATCTCCCATGAATTCCCACTTGAAGCTGTGATTGTATAAATTGGATTGTGAAGTCAGAGGCATGGATGAAATCGAGGTAATGCTGTGGGGACATGAAGAGGAGTATTTTATTTTTTGAGAGAGGCTCAAATGTTTGACTTAATTCACAGGAGCATCACTAAGGTTTATTCTAAGAATAAAAAAAACTCTTACCTCGCATCACTTAAGGTGAATTTTGGTCGCCTGCGCACGTTTCTGTGCAAGCTTGTGGTAAGGTTGGTTTGAGTCATGGCTGCAAATTCAAAACCCTTTAGTTACATCTAATTACACACATGTATGATGTTTGCTTGATTGAAAAGAAACAGCTCCCACAAACTTGCCAATACTACATACTGGAAAAATCCAGGGTGTATCTAGTCGAGCCAACGCTGAATTGAAGGACTCCCTGAGGGTTCTGAGTGAAATGCGTCTCGATGTCTTTGCTGCTGATTGATGATGATGACATGCTAGAGCTCTGAGGATGAGGAGGATGAACATTTTTCAGTTTAGGGGAAGGGTGAAAATTAAGCTAAACACACAAATGGTAAAATGTACTTTAATTTAAGAACATTTATTCAGTACAGAAATAAAAATCCCATGTAAGTTAATAAATACTGGATACATTATTGTCACTCTTGCTGTTAATACTTTGTATAACACCCCTTTTGCCAAAAGGACTGAGAGATCATTATGCTGCTGCAAAAACCCAATGATGACCACTTTTTGGTCTTCTGTTAGATTCCATCATCTTTTATTTAAAATCTTATGCTATTTGTAAATATTTCATGATGCTATACATTCTAGCAAGGTTCTCAGGGATTTTGGATCAGATTCCAGCCAACAGCATCATGGAGCCTCCACTGTACACTGTAAGTGGTGACAGGATCTTATCTCTTATTTTTATCGAGGTAAACAGAAAGTTGTGGATTAAAAATTTAAAGGCAAATGTTTCTTAACCTGTAAATCTTCTCAAATGAAAGGTTGGATTATTTTTTCGGAACTGTAAAGGTCAGTACACACTCCTCAAGAACATAGAAACTTATTTTCCTCGAGGTGGCAAGATGAAAAAAAAGAAATAAAAAAGGTTCCTTCTGGCCAGGACATTTCATACTCCACAAGAACTCAAGAGCAGAACTCTTGGGAAATACCACAAGTCCCTCCTGCTGCTTTTGTAAATAATTGTTTGCAGACACCACAAAATAAAACAATACTGCCCAGTTGAAGAGTCATTACCAAGCTGCTACAACAGAATTATATTTTTATTCTTGCAGCCTTCAAATTTCTCTGCTCTTGTGGAGTATGTATGGACCTTAAAGCTTTAAAATGTTCCTCACCTGTGATCCATATTCACACCACAGGCTATCGTCTCTGAAGTACCAGCCAATGTCCTCAGTCTGGCCCTGAGGCATGAAGCTCAGTCTCTGCACCCTCAGCGCTCCGTTATCAGTCTGAAGCTCATCAAAGTCTATGAAAACCTTCCTGTGGATTGAAAAACAATGCACTATATTAAATATGTTTCCTGTAAATAATTGCTCAAACCCATTATACATGCAGTATAGAAATACAAACCCTAGGCTGGTGTTGATGGTGATTCCCTTTGCTCCAGGTTGACAGTAGTGAGTCTCAATCACATGATCATTGTCAATTTTCAGCCACTGATTCCCAGTCAACAGCTGCCACTCATAATGATTCCCACTCACTGAGAAATACAACGATTTTGACCTTATTATGTACTACTGTAATCTCTCTAAACCCATCTATAGAAAAAGAAGTGAAATCATTCTGCTTCATAAAACTTTTAAAATAGATTTTGTTGTATAACATTGCAACATTGGTGCAGTTCCTTTAAAACCTAAGAGCCAAATACCAATTTCCTTCAGTTCAGATTGATTCAGACTCAACATAATCTGAGAATAAACTACAATTAAAACGTTTAGGAAAGCACAGAAATGATTTCACATTTCAAATAACAGGAAAACATGATATGAATAACTTACTTGTGCGAATACTCTTCAGCTACGTTGTTACTACACAAAAAATGAAACTGAAACTATTTTGCCTCAACATAATTCAGTGATGACTGCAGTGGGTGGGGCAATAAGACTGGTGGGTTCTGCTGTGCTGTTTGCACATTTAACTCTCCTCTATAGCTGTTTTCCAGCTAAATGGGTGTGCCTTTATGGGCTTTCAAAATATCTCTGTGACAACGAATAATAATGTCAGAAATCAGAATATGCATCCAATGAGTCTTGTTTGTCAGAATAAAAGTACCTTTTGAAAATAAGCTTTCAGCAGGCATTGACCATACTTTTCTTTAAGCTCACATTTCTGAATTTAAGAAGTTTTAATTCCTTTGATATATTTTAATCTTAAATGTCATGTTTTCATTACCTGCAAGCCACGAATAAACATAATTCACAGATGTAAAGGTTTGAAAACATAAGTCTGTGTGTAATTAATCTATATAATGTGTTTCACTTAGTGATGTAGTTAAAGAAATAAATTAACTTTTCAAAAATATTGTAATTTATTCAATGAGACTGTATGTACAATGCTTCTGATGCTTGTATCAGTAACAAGTGGCCCAAATGCCAAATAAATCACTGAAAATGCTCTATTTGTGAGTTTTCAACAAACAGAATAAAGGCTTTGTAAATCCCAAACTATTTGAAAAATCACCAATTAAGTCCAGCCCAAAATTACGAAAAATAAAAAATAAAAATGATTTAGCCCTTTAATTTACTTTTAGATGCGTGAAATTATATTGATTCATTTTCTTATGAGGCTTCCACTCATGCCGCTACTGATAGGATGACACCCAAGGCCTTGAGCCATATTTGGTGTTTTTCTTTCCATTATAGAGGAACATAATATGTTTAAATTTGTAAGCAACCCAACTAACTGAAATAAAACAATATAAAAACCTGATTTAAAAAAGTGTTGTATGTATTTTGAATTTCTTTCCTTCAGTTTGTAATGCTCAAAAACACAAGTGAACAAAGACCTTAACTGGCATGCAAGTTGTCTTCCTTAGTTACAGTACATAAAGGATTTACAAAAATTAAAGGAGAAATACCTCATTCTCAAAATAAACGAAGACAGACACAAACTCGTGATGTTTATTTTTTACTTTCTGTTCAGTTCCTATTTAAAGAATAATAATCTTTACCACAGGCTCTGTTCAGATCAGCACCAGGTTGATTATTTGACAAATATGAAAAACAAAACAGGAAAAACATAGTAGTCCAATGCGAAGAGGTGTAAAACTTAAAAGATTGCACATAAGGCATATGGCATAACTGAGCAACAGATGCGGATTTTAGTTTTAAATCAGCATTGACTTTAATATTGATACTTTTATTGTATCAACATAATCTATGTACATATTTTTCAGATGGCTTCTAAAATCACACTCATGTCCCATTATTTCACCCTTATTTTTTGGTTTTCACTGGCCTCATGTTTTCACTTGTAAACCTCACTGATATTCTATTGTATCAGGCCATAATTTATGTAAACATATCATTACATTTTCTATTATAAGTCATAGAGCCACTCCTGATCTAAAGCAGCATTAAATAAATGCACCCAAACAGTATTGCACAATTCTCTGGCTTCTGAAAAGTGGCTCCATCTTTATTGCTCACACCAGCACTCGTTTGATCCTGCGCGTATGCTTGGTTTTCTCGTTTATCTGAGTCATTGCTGCAATAAAAATAAACATGTCAACAGGTTTTATTTGACTTTAGATTGTTTTTGATTAACGAGATGCAATAATCCCCTAATTATTGTAATTCTCTCATCGTACTGATTCATCAGCAAGCCTAACCTCTAAAGTCCAGCTTGTAGGATTGCCCCTTTACTTTAAACATCATGCAGTCTGTGGGGTTTTGCTGGTACTTCCTCTCAATCTCATCACTGGTCACCGAGCACTCAGTCGCAGTGCCAGACTGTTGAAACAAACTCACGTTACAATAAACCAGAAAACAAAATCTCTGAGATCAAATTTAGTCACGAAACGTGAACTCTGCTGACCCTGTGTTTGAAGTCATGCCATGCTCCACTGTCTCCTTCAAATTTCCATTGTGGTTTGGAGCCCAATGAAATGCGCTGGAGAGGCAAAGCTAGCTGAGTGGCTCTGAAATAATAAAATTAAAGTTTGGATTCAGCCACAGCATTTAAAAGACATGTTTATTGGGGTTTATGGCTACTAGTGCTGGCTTCTAGTTAGCTTAGCAAAAAGACAAGGAAAAAGCTAGCATAGCTTAGCTTAAAAATAACAAAATCCTTTTAAATTCAATGTTAACAAGTTAGGACACCCTAAAACATTCCATGCATATTTGGACATATGGATATTTAATATAAACTTAAAAAAGAATGAGAAATTCAAGTTATACAAATTATATAAAAATATTCTGTAAATTGTCATTTAAAATAAAATCTGGTGAGGAATAAATTAGGACATCCCCATAGTTACACTTACAATGGTGAAAATCACACATAGGTCTATTATATCAGGTGCACGTGAGCAGAATACTCCCTATTCTTCATTTCGAAGAAGGTTTGCCCCATTTAAACATCTAACAGGGTACTATGGTAAGACCCAAATATCCAATGAGATGTTGGGGGCATTCAGAAAGAAGATTTCAGAGTGGATAAAGTGCCTTTTTTAAATTGTATGACTGATCTGAATCTAAACTTACCCTATCCCTGCTCGTTGTACTCTAAATGAAGGTCGTCGTGTGACTTTCCTCTTTTTCTTTTTCCCCACCTGTTGCATTTCTAACAAAAGCCAAAAACGATCAGTGAACTTTAGTAAAATGTAACGAATGTGTTTCATCTAGTTGGAGGTGTGTACTTGTGTATTGAAAAAAACGTTTCATGAAGCTGTGTAAGTGCATGTCACCTGGGAACTTAATCTCAAAGGTTTCCCCTCCAGATGTGAAAGTAAAAGAGCTTTTCGGGTCGCTCTGGAACTTCCTCTCTATGTCAGAGCTTTTTACTGGACTTTGATTGCCTTTTGAGTCCTGACCACAACATAACAAGCATGAAAAATAAGTAATCACACATACTTATGGCACTGGGTTTAAACAAAAGCTGAAATACAGCAGCCATCTACCTTGTCTCCATACTTCATCCACTTCCGATTTAAGGTGCAGTACCAGAACCACATGGTGTTGCCATCATCCAGGCGCCTCACTCTCAGGTTCTTTCCATACACTCTCATTCTGCTGAAATCTATATTAAACGCCCTGTCAGACAGCAAGCTCACTCTTAGCTTAACAACTGAATGTTACTTAAAAACTAAAAAAAGGAAGATACGCATATATAATTACACTTTTACCCATATGGTGTATTGTAAATTTTTATGCTTTTGCTGTGGGGCAGCGAATACTGGGCCTCAATAATATGATCATTTCCAACATCCTTCCAGCCCTTCCCATCATTTATCTGCCACTGGTAGGGTCGACCATCAGTGAGCTGGGGGTCTGATTAAAAAACTGTTAAAATTAACCTGTATAGTGTAAGCAACTAATGTTAAATAAGATAAACGTTTGTGAAGAAAATAAACTTATGTGAAGAAAACCAGAACTAAAACCAGTCAAGCTATATGAACATTCTAACTTAATAATTCAAATTAGTTAGTTAATACAGCTGCTTACTGCTTGCTGCGTATTGGTCTTCGGTCCTGCCGCTCGCCCCAGCTGATCTCCTTCCACCCACACTATGATTTAGTTTACAGCTTGACCCGTAGCGGCAGCTCCCTGTTAGAAAATATCTGCAGACATGCAGGTAGGAGCACCTGGCCCCATCCTTACAACCACCACGGTTGTAATATTTGCAGGGCTGTTTTGTGTAAGCCTAGAAGGGAAAAAGAAAGTTTAATGATGAAGAGTGTAGGCTGGGTTTAGATAAGTTATTTCGTGGGTATATGTGTGGTTGTGTTTGGAAACTCACCTGACATTCATCCTCTGAATCTGACTGCTGCTCACTGTCTAAATCATCGCTGGCCTCTGATTCGCTTCCAGAATAAGTTTCCTCGTCAGACTCTGAAAAGTATTTTACTTATATATTTTAATCCTTATTCAGACTTCAGTTAACACTCCTATAATCATCCTTTTATAGCAGAATTAGTCATGCTTTCTTTAATCAATTTAACCCCTAAATAAAATCTAATGCAACCAGCTACCTTCAAAAGTCCTCTAATAAGTGAATCAGTCAAATCTGGGCACAGAGAGCATTAATTAGAAAAGCAGACAAGAAGCCTGACTCTGGAGAAGCTGCAGAGATCCACAGCTCAGGTGGTAAAATCTGTCAACAGGATAACTGTTACTTGTGCTCTCCACAAACTTTTATACAAGAGTGGCAAAAAGAAAAGAAAACTACAGGATTTGTTAGAAAAAAGAGACTATATACCCTAAATACAGTTTTCAGGAATCCCATCCTGCATAGGTGCTATATTTGTACATAATTCTGACCACTAGTGAATACTTCCCTAAATTGCATATAAATGTCTTTCCTTTTTGTGGTTCCTTTAAACTTTCTAGTTTGGCTGCAATACCAGTTGTTGTAACATATTGTAATAATATTTACTAATAATTTGATAAGTAAACAAACAAATCATTGAGATATTTTTTCCACCACAGTACGTGATCACATCTAAGACTTCATGAATCTATATTTAGGACAAATGGTAAATATCTCTCCTTGAGTCCTCAATTTCCGCCCCCTGCTGGTGAGTTTATGCAGCTCATTTTTCCTATCTTCAGCTCCGTTTGTGCTCAAGACAAAGTCATATGATTGTTTTTAGACTGTTATAATTCACTTAACAAAAGAGACGTTACAAGAAACCCCAAATTTTACGACTATTAGCTAGGTTCCATGTAGAAAAACCTTTATAGGTGGTCTGTATGTCGGCTGAAGAAACGAAACTTAAAACTGCAAGCTAAGATTTTACAAATCTGCGAGTGTTTTAAACCTACTGTACCTAATATTTATTTACTTATTACATGAAACACATTAGTGTTGTTATTATTTGCTTACACAACAAAAGTCATATTATGCTACACTAATAGCGGTTCAAATAAACGAAGAAAGAAATCTCTGTAGTGGAAGAAACACCACAACAATGGGGTATAAAAATATAATAGATTTGGCTGGCCTTTATTTAAAAAAAGGAAAAAAAAAGTTTCATAAATACAAAAAAGACCAGATTGAAAGCCAACTTACCACGAGCGGACGCCATCGCAAACTTAGTAAAGTGCTTTCGTTTTCATAAGCCTGCCATAAATACACCACTCCCAAACTCGCATAAATAGTGCTACACCGTCAGTCTGTTTAAAAAAAATAATCCAAGTAACAAACAGTTTATACGTTACCCTAATTAAAAATGTACCAACCGATTTACGTTTTTTATCTATTAGAAAATGGCAAAGGAAAAATATATGTGAAGAATCATGCAGAAATGTAATTTTATCTGCAGCAGGATGTTTGTGAGTAAATATGTGGCATATATGAAGATCAATCATAGTTGGGTAGAGTAGACAAAACTTTTACACAAGTAAGAGTAGCAATACTCAAGTAGGAGTAAAAAGTAGTCATCCAAAACAAAATACTCAAGTAAGACTAAAAAGTATTAGGGAAACAAGGGAACGAAAAGGATGTAGTCAGACCGACAAAAAATTTAAAGCTATGTGCAAATTCTTGTAGAAGAAACACATTTCACATTTCTATCTGTATGATTGGATTGTATGGATTAGATATTTTGTAAAGTGCCTTATAACATTTGTTTTGAACTGGCGCTATATAAACACACTGAATTGTTCAAGATGTTAAAATTTGCTTCCATCTTTACTAATTATGTAATTTAACTGTTTTATTGTGTTTGGATATTTCGTTTTCAATTCATTTCGCCGATCTAAGCAGCTATATTGTCTATTTGTTTATCAGAATAGAATAAAACGAAACAAAAGTGTTTTGTTGCCTGTGCAACAACCTTGACGATAGGTGGTGATAGAGCATTAGCTAGGCAGGGTTTTAAACCCACGAAGAAGAATGTAGGGCCCTTCGGAAGGAGGAACAACTATTAACCACTCTCATCCTACCAAGCACACTTTGTATATAAAGGTTTATAGAAAAGAAGAATGGAAATAACTGCACAGCCAGATCATGCATACACCAACACCCTGTGTGATCAGATTAACCCGACGGAGTTCACATATAAAAGTAAGTAAATGCGGTAGAAGGATTTTAACAAAGCTAATAACTACATGAGGTCGAGTTAGCTTTGGAGTAACCTAGCAAGGTTACTACATAGTGACGTATTAACACCTAGCTGGTGTATTTATGCACTAATAACGTGACTATAAGTTACCTCCAACATTTTAGCCTTGGTTTTGACCACTTAGCCTCATCTGGTGATGGTGCCAGTCTTCATGAACTAAGTAATTTTAGAACAGGTTATGCTTGCTTTAAAGATAGTATACAGTAAGTTCAGTAAGAGGTGAGGATTAGTATTGTGCTCTACATATCAAGCAGTTCAGTTTGATCAATGCAGGCTTCCTGCGCTTGTTCTGGATAAAAAGGGAGAAGGAAAATGGAGTTTGGAAAAATATTTTTATTTTCCAGACTTTATTATCCAGACTTTATTGTCCCAATGTCCATCCATCCATCCATATGTCCGAACCCGGCCAGTATCTAATCTTGTTACCCTGTTTTTTTTTTTTTTATCTTTTCAGTGAGCAACAAAGAAATAGAAAACTTTGTGAAGTTGCGGGTTTCAAATAGTTACCTCTTCTCTGGAATGAGAAATAGCTCCAAGTGGGCATGGAGGTATGTATAAGTTATTTGAACAAATCAATGTTCCTAAACCAGCCCGAACATCCAATGCATTACAGCCAATACATAAAATGTCCTTAAAGTTGATTATTAAAGATTAACAGTTTTTAAAAATTATCTTACTGCATTTAGTTGCAATATTTGTAGATGTATGTACAGTTCAGTTATTACATAAAACCTTTTTAGACTGAAAAATGCTACAAGTACAGTTCTGGTAAAAAGAAAGTACACCCTGGTCAGTACCAGTTTCTAAAATGTTTAAAGTCTTCCCTCCAGTGTAAGAAACAAAAATTAGATTCCATTTTGTTTTTATGAAGACGAAACCAACATGGAATGGCTTTGTGTGAAACATTTTTAATTATTGTCATAATGTTCGTCTGAAATTCATTTGCACAGAAAAAAACATGGTGCCACTCTTGGTAATCGACTGAAATGATTTTATTTTCAGGACCATCCTAAAACATATGGGCTTGCATCGTAGCATGACCCATCGTCAAGCCTCTAAAAAATGGGAAAACCTAAAGAAGAGATATAAGGTACAGATTTGGTTGCTTTAGTTGAGTTAAAGGTTTTAACAGTTTGCTCCTTTTACCCTTTGGTGTCTTCATTCCCCCTCAGGAGTTAAAGAATCCTCCAGAAGGTGTCAAAGCGGTGCCTGAATCGTGGCCTTTATTCTCCCTGCTAAATGATGCCATGGAAGGTCGGCTGCAGGGCTCAGCCCCTATCCTCAAGGCCCTTTCTAATAACAGCAACAACAGTGAATTCTTACCAGCACCCACCCCCAAAAGGAGAAGGGTTTCCAACATGGAGGTATCTACTGCTGTAGATCGTCGAGCAGGTAAGGCAGAGGTTGAAGTTCTGCTGAATGGAGATGAGGACGGGAGTGCTGTAGCAACGCTGCAAGAAAGTGAAGAGGTAAATGACTTCATTCAGGAGGTGGATATCAGCATGGACAGCGAGCCACTGGGGAGCAAGAGTGAGCAGCTGCTATTAGAAAGAGAGAAAACGAATCGGGATATAGCCGCTCTTGACCGGGAACGGGCACTGCTTGAGAGGGAGAAGGCGACAATGGAGAGGGAAAGGGGGGTGATGGAGAGGGAGAGAGCAGTGATGGAGAGGGAACGGGCTGTGATTGAGAGGGAGAAGCTGATGCTGGAGAAGGACAGAGATGCTCTGCGCAGCGAGAGACTTGCTCTGGAAAAAGAAAAAGCAAGGTGGGAGAGACGTTTAGCACAAAAAGAAATACCTGAGGAGACCGCAGAAGATGGCAGCAAGGTGATGAACTCTGACGCAGTAGATAGAAAAGAACGATTTCTTTGTTTGTTGGAAAAACTTGCAGAGAGTATTTAAGAAAATCATTGCAATAGCAGTTTTCAATACCTTTAATTACTGTGCCTTGCAAAAGTGTTAATGCCTCTTGTACTATTTCACATTTTGTCAAGTTAAAACTACAAACTTCAGCATAAATTTATAGTAACTTAATGTGACAAACACAAAATTGTGAATAGTTGTAAAATAGAATAATAAAAAGTGACTTTGTTTCAGAGACCATTCCCTGTCTCCCTGTCCAAGCCCAAAATCACCCCCACAGCATGATGCCGCAACCACCATGTTTTACTGTGGGGATGCAAATGCAGGCCACACATTTCAGATCTTTATTTGTAAAACATTTTGAAAACCATATATCATTTTATTTCAACTACATATCTAGGCACTACTTTCTGTTGGTCTTTCACATAAAATCAAAATGAAACACTTTGAACTTGAATTGCACCGTGTAAAATATAAAGGGTTAAAAAACTTCTGCAAAGTACTTTATTTAAAATGAAATCCCACCACGTGTGATTGTATTTAATTCCTCTAATACATGTTTGGGATCCTGAATCCATCTTATTGTCCTAAGTGTGGATATTTTGCACAGAATGCTAATACACACTGTATATGGTCATATGTTTATTTTCTATATTGTATCGTCATATTATTCAAAATACACAAAAAATCTTTCAATAAAAAAACATTGAGACTCCTCTTGATTGGAGAGGTCTTCAAATCGTCTTTATTCTCTTGTGGTTAATCCATACAGGGCGCACGATGGCACACTCTTGGTTTTATTCTAAACCCAGTCCACTACCAAAAACAGCCCCACCACCACCACTGCCACCTCCACCATCACCTCCACAACCTAACAATAGTCTTTATTTAACCGACTCCAGACATTAGAGTTCTGGATTCAGGCTACTGCCGACAGTGAAAACAGGACCTATTAAATCGAATATAAAAATGATGCCAGTTTGTGTAGAAAAAAAAAATCTGAATATATTTATTTTTATATTACAATACAAACTTTACAACCAGAAGTTGTGTTTAAATGCATTTTGTTTATTATGTTGCATCAATTTGCTCGTTATCAAGCTTCAGCTTCATAAGGGCTTTGCTTGTATACATTGCCAAAGAAGTTTTTAGTCATTAATTTTAAATCTTGTATTTTATTTGTACAAAACAAACCTTTAAGCAACATATTGCTGGTTGGAGTTTGGTTGCCAGTTATGAAAAGACACTGAACAGAAAAATAGACACCCTGTGAGGCCTTTTTAATAAACTGATTTTTACTTCTGAATTTATCGGCAAAATAAAAAGACTATGTGCATGTGTGTTTGAGTAAAACTTTATACAATTTATGTGAGCGTTAATGGGTTGTTGGTACAAAAATCTGAGCAACAGATAGAAGGTAGAATAGTGTATATGTGCTTGATAGTTGGTATTTCAGTCGTATTTGCTCTTTGGGCGATGCTGAACAATTTCACACAGTTTGCACACAGTTTACAGATTGGTACCATCTGTCAGCAGCATATAGGAAGCACACTTTCAAAAATGACTGGTAGTTTGAACAATGAATATAGTTTAACTCTGTGTGTCAGTATGTACAAAGATGTTTGCAGGAGTCTAGGTTAAACGAGATTCCCGATGGGTATACGGGGCAGGCAGATGTAAGCCTGCGGGGTTTTGCTGAGGTTGATGGGGTTGCCGTCCAGACGGATGTCCTCCAATGCATTTCTGATGTAGTTGAAGTCGTTCAGGTTGCAGAACGTGTCCTCATGCATCATCTGAATGTTGTTATGCTGCAACAGAACAGATGAAACTAAACCGTATGGCGTAACAGAGAAAGTGAATGAATGCAGTTAATAGTTTTTCAATCATTTAAGAACTTGTCATTGTCTCTTGAAAAAAGAAAATTCAGAAAAATCTAAATGCTCACAATAAACTAAAGGCTATGGTCAACATCAGTAGGGTTAGGGTCAGTGTTGGGGTTAGAGTTCTTGTCTTTGTCGGAGAAAATTTAGTTCTAAGGTCTATCTGGTTAAGACATAAACCTTTCATATTGAAGTGTAGCACTAAACAAGATGAAATCTATGTCATTTAGTGATGTTCTTCTGTTTAGATGAATACTACCTCACTTTTAGTGTGCAGTGAACAATAAGATATTAAGACAAACTTGATCTACCTGTAAGTGTAGAGAGCGTAGGGTGTCTGGTAGAGGCACTGGAATATAGTCGATGTTGTTATCGGTTAGGTAAAGGTACTGCAGGCCAGTCATGTCCTGTAATCCAGAGAAGAGAAAAAAAATATTACCTGGTTTCAAATTTTACTTGCAGCCACTTATTTCAACACTTATTTTCTCCCTACTATGTTCTCTCCTGTAACTATCCATATCTGGATTATTTGCTGTTTTTACAGCGATTAACTTTGTATTCTCTCTTCATAGAAGGTACACCTGGCCCACTGATTCTGTATTTACCCTTTTCCAGGGCAGAGCTGTTGAACAAGGTATTGCCGCCATTAACTTGTGTCCTCTCTTTGTTTTTCCTTAAGAGAAAGTACTCCTGGTTCTGTGGTTTTGCATTTAGACATATTTTTTTGCTGGATGAAATTATTTACAGAGCTATTGCTGCCATAACTTTTGCATATGCTTTGTTTTTTTTTCTATAGAAAATCCACCTAGTTCTGTAATTTGGTGTTGTGTCTCTTTCCTCGACAAAGTAATTGCAATTAACTTATATAATTTGTTCTATCAAATAGAAAGTACTCCTGAATTTTATGCAGTTCAATACAACAAAAGATCTCCAAAGCCTTTAAATCACAGATTCCACTTTAGGTCTAAATCAATATCTGGAACCAGGTTTAAAAAGAGATTATGCAATGTGAAGTGAATGTTTTTGTCTAAAGTTTTGTGTGACAGCTTTGCAACCACACCCAAGTCTTTACTAAAAGAAAGTGTTATTGAAAAAGGTGTACGTACTTTAAACGCCTCTTTATGAATACCCTTTGAGCCAATGTTGTTCTGGCTGGCATCAATCAGGGCCATGGTCTCGGGAAGGGACGGTAGCTGTGAGACGTGATTTTGTCTGATTATCAGTTCCTCCAGCTCAGGTAGGCCCATAAATGTTTTATCTTCGATGGACATTATCTCATTGGCAGTCAGGTCGATCTTCTTCAGCTTATCTGGAAGACAAGAAAACACCAGTCTGAGATAATGATGATAATGATAATGACTCACTACTACTTTGGAGTAGTAAACAGTAAAAGGTTAGCTTTGCTTCTGAACATTCCTGGTCTAATACCCATACATTTTCATTGAAACAGGAAACATACTCATGTTGGCGAAGTCAGACTTGCTGATCTTTGTGATTTTGTTGTAACGTGCGTAGAAGTGAGTGGTGTCTTTGGGCAGAGGGGGAACATTGTTCAGCCTCAAGTCGTCACAGTAGACCGAACCACCGAGGCATGTGCACAGCAAGCAAACAGGCAATCCTGCAAAACATGGAGAGGAGAAAAGGGCAGAAGAACAGACAGACAGAATTTAAATATAAAACATACAGGGCAGATAATAGTTCTGAGTATATGCCTGAAACCTGAGGCCGTACATGTTCAAATTGCACACTTGATCCAAACCCTCACCTCTTAACCTCTAAACTTAACAGCCAATGTTAAATTACTGCAATTTAATTAAAATTTATTAGACACATTGTGGATGTTTTGCACCAGCTTTAACATCTGAAAATCCAAATAATTTCTTTTCTCTACTCATGTAAGGACATGTGTTCATGTGGCTCAAATAAATAATATCCACCAGCAGGAGGTTGCTTAGAGTTATACTGGTTTGATCAGTGTCCCAAAGGTGGATCAGAACCTGAATAATGAATTTACAGTGTAGTATAAAATCTTCTGTGAGATTTAATTATCTTCTGAATTCTTCAAAAAACATACCCTACCCATTTTAATACAGTGCATCCAGAAAGTATTTAAATCCCTGCAGGTCTTTCTACAGCTTGGCTGGACTGGAGTGGAACACACTTGTCTATATAAGGTCTCACTGTTGATAGTGCATATTAGAGCAGAATCCAAGCAATAATGTCTAAAGAATCTCCCAACTTGACACTAACTCATGGCATACAGTCAAAATAATAACAAAGAAGTGGGTCCAGGAGCAGCATGTGAGTGCTTTAAATGACCCAGCCAGAGCCTTGACTTAAATCCAATTGAATATCTGTGGAAAAACCTAAAATGGCTGTCTACCATCAATGCCCATCCAACCTGACAGAGTGAGAGGATTTGTGGAGTAAAATGGTAAAAAAGGAAACCCAAAAACAGGTGTGCCAAGCTTTTATAAAACTTACTTAAGAAGACATGAAGCTGTAATTGCCACCAAAGGTGCTTCAAAGTATCAAGCAAATGTCACAAATGTCATATATCTTTTTAAAATCCCAGTCTTCATTTTGTTCTGAACAGTACTGACCTGTTATAACCTCATCAGGTTCCTGTGGCTCATCAGGCTCTGAAATGCCAGAGCTCAGTGTCTCTTCATCTACCCTTTTTTTCCCCTCCTGAGGGGGTTCAGGTGTGGTTGAAATCGGCTCCTCCTCTTGTTAGAGACAAGATTAGGTGTTAAAGAAAGAGGTTAGATTGACATGGACACAGGACAGGAAGCAGCGAAGCTTTTTAGCTGTGTTAAGTGTTTATGCATTTTCTGGATGTGGGTTATATAAAAAATACTTTTTTCAGTTAGTGACATGAACTGTGATTGACAACATAGAGAAAACATACTTAGAACAAAAAGCACACAACAAAACAAGTTATGGACGTGTCTACGATCCTATGATAGTCTTCCATTTTCCCTACCTTTAAGACATAATTCTATCTTGGATACTGACCTTCTAGTTTAGGGGGCTGAAATATCACAGGGAGCTCAGTGTCTCCTAAGCCAGAGACACTGGGAAACCCAGGAGTTCCAGAGGCCTCTGAATCTACAGAGGCTTCAATATCACCCGAGATCTGCCCAGAAGCACTCAGTACCTCCTGGGGGACTTTTTCTGGAGTAAGGGGAAACTCCTCCTCTTGTTAGAGCCAAGGGTTGGTTTTAGAAGGTGAAGTTTAAGAGGGACAATCAATCACACTCACATTTAAGATGAAACAAGGTGTTAGAAAGGCATGATCGTGGTAGAAAAATTAAATACAATCACAACGTGTTGCACAAATAATTAAGGTCAACATTTAACCACATTACTGAAGAAAGCAGTTAAATGGAACAGTGGTTAATCAACATGGATCCCACATTCTGTTAAGATACTAACCTCCAGATATCAAAGTTATCCTTGAGTACCCGGACTCAATAGAATCCCCAGAAACCCCAGAGATTTCAGAAGCCCCAGAGATTAAAAGATCTTCAGTGAACCCAGAGCCAGGCTGGTCCCCAGATCCTCCAGAGCCAATGGGGAGTTCGGTGACAATTTCATAATCGTTAGCGAGAATGTCCCCCGAGGCTCCAGAAGTAGCAGACCCAGTGATCTCTCCAGATCCTGAGACATCCCCGGATATCAAGAGATCCCCATCTGTCAAGAACTCCCCAGATCCACTGGATTTAAGTAACTCTTCTGGATCTCCAGACACCAGGATAATATCACCCGATAGATCCCCGGAGGCAGTGGAGACCGGAGTGTCTCCTGAGAGGCCTGACCCAGAGGCCCCAGAAGCTGCTGAGGTTTCCCCAGACCCTACAGAGCCTCCAAAATCCCCGGAAACATGAAGAGTATCGATGGGCTTCTGACGCAGCTCCACCTCTTGTTAGAGACAAAATGAGGTACTGATAAACAGATAGAAAAGACTGAAACAGATCATTGATCAGGTTTGGAGAACAATGATGATTGGGTTAAGAAGATGACAGACAGACACAGTCAACATAACACATTTAACCAATGACTAACTGCCAGTTAAATGGATAACATGCAAATGGAGAACAGGATTGTTGGGATGTATTGAGACAAAGGATGAGTGGTAAATTGGGTCATTCCAATAAAGATACTTTCACAACACAAAACACTAAAGTATATGGACCTCCATTTAACTAAGTGCACTCATCTATAATGTAATGATATATTTAAGACTAAACTCATGTGCTTCTTCAGACCTTTCTGTGTGTCTGGACCCATGAGAACACCAGATCCACCAGAACCCTGAGGGACAGTTTGGGGTTTTAGAGGCAACTCTTCTTCCTCCTCCTCTTCTTGCTCTATCTTCTCCACTTCTGGTTTAGGATAGTTATTTTCAGTTTCTTCCAGTTTCTCAATATCTGGCTGAAAAAAACATCAGCAGTTAGTCAAGACATAAGATATGTTTTACCTACACCTACACCAGGTTTGTCCTCTCTACTCATGAATTATCTTTGCTCTGCCTGTGCTCATTTAGGTGCTGGTGTGAGTGAGAGCTGCACAGAACGCAATTGAAATGGGAGTGTTGAAAAAAACAATAATTAAAAGGGGATGTCGTTTAAATGTTTAGCTCCAAACTAAGTATTTAGTTAGCAAGCTCCATTTAGTTTGGAGCTAAATATGTAGCTTAATATTCAGCTTACTAACTAAATATTTAGTCTGTAAACTAAGTATTTTGTTTGTAAACTAAATATTTAGCATTGTTGTTATTATTATTTGACATTATGGATCTATGTAAGCTGTATTAGGTTCATTTTTGTCCTCACAGTTGTTCTAGCTCAAAGGTAAATGTTTTTAGTCTATTTTAGGTCTTTACTGCTACTTTCTGCAAACTCTCCACATCTGCTCCTTATTCGTTAATTATCACACCTGTCCTGCTTCAAGTCGTTTATTCCCTCATTGTATATATTCGCTGGATGGGCATTTTTCCGTTTCCTTGACAGCTCCGTGTTTTTTCTTTTCAGTTTTCTTGCTTAAGCTATGTTTTGTGACACTGCCTTTTAAGAACTTCCAAGTAATTTAACTTTCTTCCCCTTCCTGCCCTCAGATTGTTGATTGCATTTGGATTCCTTTTTTTCCATCCCCTGAAGACAAATGCATGGCATTCTGTTCACTTTCCTACTTTATGCTTATGTTTTCAGGAATAACATTTGTTTAGCTGCATTTAATTTTAAATAACATTGTGGCTTATCTAAACTAAGTGGAATGACCAGTTTACCCTTTTCTTTTTTTTTTGTTTCTGTAGTTGATTTAATAAAACTGCGCACAAAGAACAAAAATCTCAAAGCTGGCTATGCAGGACTTTACAAGTTTCAGTTTCACAGAATTTTACCAGATGCACATGACCAGCAATCCAAGTTGTAAAGCTTTAAATCTTTCACCACTAGGTGGAAGCAAACTGTCAAAAACGAGAGAGCCTCAGATCAGGTGCAATTATATCTAAAGTACACAAACACATTTAATCCTCACAGAAATTATATTATTAATGTCTTCACTTAAAAAAATATTTTCCAAAAGTATAAATGTATAAAGATGTTTGTTAGCAATGCAATGTAATATACAAAAGCCATTAAACAGATACCGTATTTAGTATGTCAACTTTAAAAGACCACAATTTTAGACTTTAAGGGCTGTTTACAATCTGACCAGTAATGAGTAGCTATTACATTTTTATTTCCTAGAGACAAGATAAGATTCAAAGACAACAATGACTGAATTGTTTCCTCTATTCTTAACATGTTAAATCTCCTTAGTAAAATTCGCTGCAAAACCAACCAGTATTAGGTTTTATGTTGTGAAATAAATAGGAAGAAAAATGCAACTAAACTGGCAAAGCTTTATCAATTAGGTTTTGGAGACTTAAAAGCTTTGAGCATATCCATCTAGTGTTATATCTACATTTAACCTTTGCTGTTGTTTGATGGAACCTGCAGTTCTATCATTTTTCCAGATGAGGGTAATGAACTCCCACACACAGGTAGTACCTGACACTCCGGATGACTCAACCCACTAAAAGCGGGAATGGTCCTTGTGGAACCAAGAAACACATGGTAGCTACAAAGATCCAGACCTGCATATGCAAGGGACTCAACCCAAATGTAATCAGATTTCAGTGAGCCAAGAGTTGTCATTGCAAATCAGTCCAGGGAATGGATTCTGTCTTACTAGAACATGTAGTACACTAAAAGCAAGCAGAAAAGATACCAGAATAGAGATATTCAGGTTCTAAAGTTAGCTTACACACAGTTTGGGATACAACAAGGTAAGTCTTTGAAAAGTCATGCACAGTGTTGGTTCACTGCAGCAATCCCCTTCATTTCCCCTTTCTCCAAAGCAAACAAACATACCTATGGGAAAAGAAGAGGTTAAAGGCCAGCAACCAAAAAAATAAACAGATAAATAAAAAAGAGCTCTGAATGCAGCATGGAAAAGTAAGAAATTGCATTGATATGTTGAGAATGGAGCTACATGGTTGTACAGTTAGTAGGACCATTGTCTTGCAGCAAGAAAGTCCTGGGTTTGAATTCAAGTCTTTCTGCATGTTTGCATGTTCTCTTTGTGCATGTGTGGGTTCTCTCCGGGTACTCCGTTTTCCTCCCACAGTCCATAAGCATAACTATTAGGTCAGTTGGTCTCTCTAAATTGCCCTGAGGTATGAGTGCATGATTGTTTATCTCTGTGTTGCCTTGTTATGGTCTGGTGACCTGTCCAGGGGGTACCCCACCTGTTGCTCATTAACTGCTGGAAAGACGAACCAGCTTACTGGTGACCCTACAAGGAAAGGTGGTATAGACGATGGATGGATGAATGAATGGATAGATGGATGAATGAATGGAGGAGAGTTTTAAAGTTAATGTTGTTTGTTGAAAGGTTATTTTTCTTAATGTGTGGGCTAATTTACTTTCCTACAATCAGTTTACTTATTGATTTAATTCTGTATTCAATTTAATTCAGTTTATTCATATAGCGCCAAATTACAAATCGTCTCGAGGCACTTTACAAAAAAATTAACTTCAGTCAAATCATACAGACAGATCTAAGTTAAGAACACATATTCCAAATTGATCCTAGTCATTGAAAAACACACTCAAGTTCTGTTAATTAATGATTAAAAACTTTTGTATCCAAGGAAACCTAGCAGATTGGATCGAGTCACTGATTTGCAGCATTCACTCCTGGATGAGCATGCATGTAGCGACAGTGGTGAGGAAAAACTCCCCTTTAACAGGAAGAAACCTCCAGCAGAACCAGGCTCAGTGTGAGGGGCCATTTGCCATGACTTACTGGGGGTTTAAGAAGACACACACAAAAAAAAAACATAGAAGTAGTGATCCAGGAGTAATTTCTATGTTAAAGAAAAGTGAAAAGTAAGTGGCAGTAGTGGCTCCTTTAGTGACTTCATCTAGGAGAGAAACACAGCTAAGCGGATAAGCTTTGAGCCGGTATTTAAGTCTTTAGAATGAAAGAGAGCACATACAGTTAGTTACAGCAAAAGCTCAGCCAAAGTGCTCCTATAGGAGGGAGACAGGTTAAACGCTGAAAGACAAGGCCAAGTGTATCATCTATAGAAGTGGTCTTCTCCAAGAAACCAAAAATGGATATTTTTCCAAAATGCTATTGTGCTGTTTTTAGTTTCTCCAGAAGCTAATGCAATACTTCCAAGATCAAGCCGACCTTTTCTTTAATAACAATTTTTATCAAATTATCCATTATTGTAGCCACCATTTTTATGATCATATTAACATCTGAATACTATTCTTGGTCGCATTACAAGCGACACGAAAAGCTTTATCAATAACTTTAATGTTCTTGGGGAAAATGCAGCTTAAGGATTAATTCCTATACAGCTTTCTGAACAGATGCACATTGAAAACACTTTGGGACCATAGATCGATACTAAAAGCACCCATGTTAAAGATACATTGCTACTAAAAAAAGATAGCAATTTAACTAAAGTTGCTTGCTGCTTCAGTTATGAGAGAGAGAGTAAAGAACATCGGCAAACAAAAAATGCATGAATGAGACCAAAGAGAGTGATTAAAGTATTTGAATGCAGCAGACTGAGAATGATTTGCTTGGATAAGAATGTAGATTAGGCTTATTTTCACTTGAGAGAGACAAAACCCAGAGAGAAAGAAAGGGAATGCCAGAGTGGAGCTGGCCATGGAAAGCAAAGAGTCAGCATTCCAGGGATAGAGCTAATCACCGCCTCATTTCTACCATGAGATTTTATGTTTGTGTATGAAAAAGACATTTGTTCTCTAGTCTTACATTTCTCGATGTTGTCAGGAAAGCTAAGTAAAAAGTCCTTGGTGATTTCTTAGCACTGTAATTATGAGTCAAACCTTTGGGTTTGTTCTGTGTAGACAGGATAAGAATGAAACTAGCCTCTGTGTTAAAGCCAGAAGAAAAATAAAGAAGATACTCCACAAAGTTCTAAGAAATATGCTGCATCATATTCTGTTTTAATAATTTTATAATTTTCAAGCAAAACAGCAGCTTTCCTACTCTCAGTGATTGTGAGTGCAAGATTAAGCTGTACAGTTTTTATATTACACTGTTCAGCCATTCTGATTAAAGCTTTGAAGTGGCTGTGGTAATATTTCTTGTTTGGGTCATTGTTTGGGTGCAAATCTTGCTAGAAAAGACCCAGATTTGAACATTTTCTAAATTCACACTAAATATCCCTTAGATAACAACTAAAATTGTCTAAGATTACATCATATTTAACTTAGCTTACCAGATATCACTAGCACAGCCCAGTCTTGGGGTGACTGAAGGCCTTTGCAATTTTACAAATAATATATTTACAAAAGCAGCGGCAAATAACAGCTTTTTAAAAGCCAAGATACTAACAAACATGGGCTGCACGGTGGCGCAGTTAGTAGCACTGTTGCCTTGCAGCAAGAAGGTCCTGGGTTCGATTCCCAGCCGGGGGTCTTTCTGCATGGAGTTTGCATGCTCTCCCCCTGCATGTGTTGGTTCTCATCGGGTACTCCGGCTTCCTCCCGCAATCCAAAGAAATGCCTGTTAGGTTAATTGGTCACTCTGAAATTGCCCTTAGGTGTATGAATGAGTGTGTGCATGGTTGTTTGTGTGTTGCCCTGTGATGGACTGGCGACCTGTCCAGGGTGTACCCCGCCTCTCGCCCATAGACTGCTGGAGATAGGCACCAGCTCCCCCGCGACCCACTATGCCATAAGCAGTAGAAAATGACTGACTGACTAACAAACATGTAGCTGTAGCACCATTAGAGAGGTCACAGCTTAAAATGCTTATTCACTTCCTGGCCTTGCCTGCAAGCTATTGCACTGCAGCACAGCTAGACTCTATAGGAAGTTGGAGTGGCAGTTTATGACTTAAATGAACAAGTGTTTTGAGACTCATGGGATGATTTCTGGTACATTAACTGATATTTTGACATGTACGAAACAGATATAGATCGCTATTTTAGGTAATGTACTCATGTATTTTTTTGTATTGGTGCTGCTTAAGATGCACTTGGCTGCAATTCTTCTTGCAATTCATTAAGGACAAGTAACATTTCACCACATGACCTACAGAAAACTAGTTCTAGACAGTTCCCTACCTTTCATATCAATGCCTCTGTTAAAACCATTTGAAGAGAATATATTGACTACTATTAGAATGCTAGTACCAGATTGGATCCCTTTTTGTTTTAATGCTTAGAGGTACAGTTTTAACAAGGTGTTAAAAACATTCTGCAGATTTTGGTCCTCACTGACTGATTTGTTGGATGTATGTCCATGTTGTAAATCTTCCATTCCACTACATCCAAATGGTGCACTAGATTTAGATCTGGTGACTGTGGAGGCCAATGGAGTACAATGAACTCATTGTTATGTTCACCAAACCAGTTCGAGATTATTTGAGCTTTGTGATGTGGTGAACTTTTCTGCTGGAAGTTGCCATCGGAAAATGGGTGCACTTTGATCATAAAGTGATAGACATGGTCAGGAACAATACTCTGTGGCTGTGGTATTTAAAAAATGCTCAGTCATTACTAAGGTAAACAAAGGTGCCAAGAATATCTCCACGCCATTATACCACTTTCACCAGCCTGAAGTGTTCATACAAGGATCTACCGATCATTTGTCAGGTTTTGGTGAGGCTGTATCATCTGTAGCCTCAGTTTCATGTTCATAGCTGATAAGAGAGACAGCCAGTGGGTTATGAGTGGATTTCTGAAATATTGTAACCTTTCAATCATCTCTAACCAGTCTATCCATTCTGATCTCTGACATCAACAAGGCATTTTATCCTAACAGCTGCTCACTTGATGTTTTTTCTTTTGTTTGATTGGATGATTTGGTAATTGTGTTCACAAGCAATTTAACCACTGGACATTATACAAGCAAGGACTGCTTCTTCTGTGTTAGCTGTTTTTTCCACCGTACTTCATATTCAATTTAAAATAAAAATTAACCTTTTTAACAAAGGGATAAAAAAAATAAAATCCAAGTGTTCAACTAGTATGAAAAGCTGCCTCTTTTCCTATCATTTCAGAGCAACGACAAATGAGGCTCTTATACAGTCCAGCTTATTTATCCAGCTGAAACTGCATGCAGGATTCTGGGGCATTTACCCTATTATAGTGGCTGGTCAAAGTATAAACCGAGGAACTTTTGGCTCAATTGTACAGAACACTAAGAAATAAATCTGTCAATGCTCCAAATCAACCCAGTTGCCCTTCACAGCATTCCAGTCTGCTCAAAGAACCTGGTGACCTCAGTCCAAAACTACATACACTGCTCAAAAAAATAATGGGAACACTTAAACAACACAATATAACTCCAAGTAAATCAAACTTCTGTAAAATCAAACTGTCCACTTAGGAAGCAACATTGATTGACAATCAATTTCACATGCTGTTGTGCAAATGGAATAGACAACAGGGGGAAATCTTTGGCGATTAGCAAGACACACTCAATAAAGGAGTGGTTCTGCAGGTGGGGACCACAGACTACTTCTCAGTACCTATGCTTTCTGGCTGATGTTTTGGTCACTTTTGAATGTTGGTGGTGTTTTCACACTCGTGGTAGCATGAGACGGACTCTACAACCCACACAAGTGGCTCAGGTAGTGCGGCTCATCCAGGATGGCACATCAATGCGAGCTGAGGCAAGAAGGTTTGCTGTGTCTGGCAAAGTGTCCAGAGCCTGGAGGTCGCTACCAGGAGACAGGCCAGTACACCAGGAGACCTGGAGGAGGCCGTAGGAGGGCAACAACCCAGCAGCAGGACCGCTACCACCTCCTTTGTGCAAGCAGGAACAAGAGGAGCCCTGCCAGAGCCCTGCAAAATGACCTCCAGCAGGCCACGAATGTGCATGTATCTGCACAAATGGTTAGAAACCAACT
The DNA here is from genome assembly GCA_036173005.1 of Crenichthys baileyi. Taxonomy (NCBI): domain Eukaryota; kingdom Metazoa; phylum Chordata; class Actinopteri; order Cyprinodontiformes; family Goodeidae; genus Crenichthys; species Crenichthys baileyi. Next base: position 647,001 of record JAHHUM010001453.1, on the reverse strand, counting down.
CCATGAGGATGGTATGAGGGCCCGACGTCCCCAAATGGGGGTTGTGCTCACAGCCCAACGCCGTGCAGGACGCTTGGCATTTGCCAGAGAGCACCAGGACTGGCAAATTCGCCACTGGCGCCCTGTGCTCTTCACAGATTAAAGCAGGTTCACACTGAGCACATGTTACAGACGTGACAGAGTCTGGAGACACCATGGAGAGCGATCGGCTGCCTGCAACATCCTTCAGCATGACCGGTTTGGCAGTGGGTCAGTAATGGTGTAGGGTGGCATTTCTTTGGAGGGCCGCATGGCCCTCCATGTGCTCGCCAGAGGTAGCCTGACGGCCATTAGGTACCAAGATGAGATCCTCAGACCCCTTGTGAGACCATATGCTGGTGCGGTTGGCCCTGGGTTCCTCCTAATGCAGGACAATGCATGTGGATGGAGTGTGTCAGCAGTTCCTGCAAGATGAAGACACTGAAGCTATGGACTGGCCCGCCCGTTTCCCAGACCTGAATCCGATTGAGCACATCTGGGACATGATGTCTCGCTCCATCCACCAACGTCACGTTGCACCACAGAATGTCCAGGAGTTGGCGGATGCTTTAGTCCAGGTCTGGGAGGAGATCCCTCAGTAGTGTGTTTAATTTTGTGTGCGACTCCAAATCCAGGCCTCCATTTGTTAATAAATTTGATTTCCATTGATGATTTTTGTGTGATTTTGTCGTCAGTACATTCAACTTTGTACAGAACAAAGTATTCAAGGAGAATATTTCATTCATTCAGATCTAGGATGTGTTATTTGAGTGTTCCCTTTACTTTTTTGAGCAGTATATTTAACAAACACACTACTGCAATTCAACATTCAATGCAACTTTTTTTCTGGTAACAAATGAGATGTATAAAAATAAAGCACAGCGTGCCCTGTTCCATCCCATAAATACTGATGGGAAATGATTACTATATGGTATTCTTCAAAAATTAAATTAACATTATATGCGAAAGTCACAATTACGATTTTGTATAAATAAAGGCTAAGGTGTTTATGCGGATTGTGAAAGCTTGAGCCCAGCTGAAAACCTCTTACCTCAGTCTCTTCAACCATCAGTTCTTTGTCATAGTCATAGTTATCTTCATCAAAATGGTCTTCTCCCTCATCATAGTCAACAGCATCGTATGAGTCATACTCCACTTGTCGGGAAAATCTGGGACTGGCCACCACTGCTTTGAGGACGAGAAGTCCGAACACGAGCTGCAAGAAGATCCTCATGGTCCAGCTTGAAAAGAACAGAGCGTAACATAATTAAAGAGGGGTTTCTTAAGCTTAATAGTTGCAGAAGAAGTATAAACAGGTTTTATGCTGTGTGTGTTTTGTGGTATAAATTATAGAATTATAAGAATATAGAGTTAATCAAACTTGATTTGGAACTCTATTATGGTGCCAAAGACTGAGGCTTGATCTTGTTCTTCCACCACTAAGGTCACCGATCTTATTATGGAGGTGCAGACAGCTAAGGGATCAAAATACAAGGGCTTCTATCTTTGCTAAACCAGTCTCATAATTTCAGTGAGGACCTCTCACGGCTGGGTTCGGTGCTCCTTTTTATTGTTGTCAAGGTTGAACGTCACAGTTTGTCTAACTAGATTCTTTCTCCTAAACCAGAAGACATTTCTGTAGTGTCATTTAGACTCAACAACTTACAAATTTAAAGTGTGATTATTTCAAGTAAACAACAACTTGGATCTATTATCTTCTAGAAACATGTTTCCAATGCTCTTAAACAAAACAAGCATGATGGTTCCACATGATGTACCAAATTAGAATAACTTGTGACCAGAAATGAAACAATGCCAACTGTTCATTACTGGTTCCTCCTGTTACTCTGTGCATGATCCATGTCCTGTTTGGCTTGTTCCAGTGCTGTATGTTTTCTGTGTTATCATTTTACAATTTTATTCCTACTCACAACCTACAAAACATGGCAATTTTATGTGATAGACCAACTCAATTGCTAAGCAGAAAGAAAATTATACACAGGTTTTAAAAGTTGCTAAAAATAAAAACCTGTGAAGTATGGTAGGCATTTGTGTTCAGTCCAATTCTTTGAAAACCACTTTTACACTATAAACACAACTGCATGCTTTTTTGGCTAGCTAACAATATTTTGCTCATTTGGATGTTTAAGTCTTTTGCCACCTTTTGCCTTTTTTTCTTTCCATTCATCCACAAAGACCAAATTCCTGATTTAAAGTGCACCACTAATATCAGCCTTGTCAACACATTCTTCCAAATGAGCTATGTATCTCTGCAGCTCCTCCAGAGTTTCCATGGGTCTCTTGGCTGCTTCTCTGAATAATGCCCTCCTTGTCTGGCCAGTATTTGGTTGGCCTTGTCTTGGTAGGTTTACAGTTGTGCTATACTCTTTAATACCTGGGTTATTTCTAAAGGCAGTTGTTGGATTCTACTTTTTTATTTAGGGTTATGAGAGTAAAGTAAGCTGAATACGGATACATGCCACAAGTTTTTAATTTGGTAAGGAAGTAGAAAATGTATTTTGTACCGCTTTGCGAAAACAGAATTTTCGCTCTGCATAAGAAATAGTAAAATGTTAATTTTTTTTGACTGTCTTAAATTATATAAGCATTTCTGCAATGCCATAAGGATTAAAAGGTTTTGAAATGTCTGAGATTTGTGAAATAAAGAAGCTTTTAATGAATATCCCTATCAGACAATATATTTAGCCAAAAACAGCAAAATTACCAACAAACCCAAGTAAGAGGCAAAGAGACATGTTTGAGCTGCAAAATAAGCTTGGATGCTTTTCATCATGTATGTGTTCTTGTTTGGCTCTCCTTTGCACTGCCCTGACCTAGAGAGCAACTGCTCATGAGCTTGTTGATGTCCTCTGCAGCACAGGCCTTTGTGTTTAGATGTTAAGTTCATGAATTATACCAAAGCAGAGAGAACTAATAAGATTAGCATATGTTAATTATTGAGGTTAACTACTTACAGACAAGGGATTAAGGTTTAAATGACTGAAAACATTTCAAAGTGTAAGTACTCAAAGCCCATTTATGGCAGAAAGACATGGATGGGACTCCCAAGAAATGACAGAAGAGCTCAAAGAGAGTCCTCCAGGCCAGGGAAGAGAAACGGTGAGCAAGGAGAGAGAAGAAGAAACGAAGAGTGCCGTGGAGAGGGAGACACAGACAAGATGTTGGCCCTCAGGGTTAGATGGAGAAAGTGCAGAAAAAACTTCAGTCAGGGCAGTGCAAGTCAGTGAGAAAAAAAGAAGTGTGAGAGGTTTCTGAGCCGACCCCTCAAATTTACAGAGAGCCTTTATGAGGCCCGGTCTCAGCTTGCCTCAGCACTCAAACTCCAAATTCCACCGAGGTTTGTGGACAGGATGGCAGTGACTTGCTGCTGCTCACGAGGAAAAGCTTCATTCAGCAGAGAGATGGTGCTTAGACTCACACACACACACACACACACACTCACACACACACACACACACACACACTTATTCATGCATACACTTGGAGACTTGGAGAGATGTAACCCTCACAGACTACCACACATCTATCTTTCAGTGGCAGAAAACCAAGAAACATCTACTGCTTTTTTTTGAATAAGGACACAAAAGCAATGAAATGCCTATATAATATATGTTATTTGCATGTCAAAATAGGGATTATGATGATAGCCCCTTCACTAACTTCAGCGTGAACTTGAAGCACTTTGTTGAGAGAGTTAACTGGTTGGCATTGCTACATAAACAAACCTATCAGGAGAAATCCAGCACAGCTAGACTGAAATAAGGACTTTACTGAAGACAGCACAGAGCTTTGCTTTTATACAAGTCATCACAGTGTATGGTGTGTGGAAGGTGTGTTTGTGTCTTTCCTCTAGACTGCCTCCTTGTTATGTTTGGCTACACATTGGGCATGCCTGATATCCAGCGATTCTACCTTTTCCTCCCCCAGAAGCAAACCTAATGATATTCCATCTGCTGCAGGCTAAAGAATAAAATGGTACATTGTCACTCACAAAGATTATGTTGTGAATTAATCCATAAAGGTTCAGTTTGTTGGTTGAAATTGTGAAAAATCATTTGTGCATAAAATTTGCAACACATAAGAAGATCATTACAGTCCCTGAAATAAGATATTTGCTGCAAAACACCTGTGACTTCTGCAGGAACAAATGTGCAATTCACTAGCCTCGAATTAGATCACAACAGATTTTTAAACTTACAAAATTACTAATTATCAGCCTAGTTTTGTCTTATGCTCATGCTTGAATTCCAGAGAAGTGCATGAAATTACAAGTAATAAAACTACAATAGTAGAAAATTACAACAGTGACATGCATATTCTGGTGAAGTGAAAACAAAGCATCTAACCTTAACCAGTTGGTGTAACGGCACCTGTTTAAACCCTGAATCACATTGTTTTTAAATGGGCTAACTGTGCACCTCAGCCTTCCTAATCCCTTGCACCAGCATGAACATAGCGCCAAGAATGCTTACCTCTGTCTCCTGTTTTCCCGAATGGTCCCTTCAGCCGTGATGGAGATGCTGAGGGCTCTGAGACTTGGCCAATGGTGAGAGGTCGCACAGGGTGCCTTGAAGAGGAAGGAGGGTAGGTGGGGGATAATGCGTGCAGATGTGACAAGTGTCTAGGTGTAAGTGTATGTGTGTGTGTATGTGTAGGTCTGTGTGCGCCGGTGGACCTGAGTGCCCTGCCGCTTATGTGTGAAGGTAGGCACTGAGGCTGATTGGACCAGAGCGATTGCTTTTGGTCACTCTGAGTGCAGCTCCCCCTCATGCTGTACACCCGCTTGTACAATCGTCTCAAACAGGAAACACATACTTTGGACACAAAGGGAAAAGGAGAACTATGAATAAATGGTGTTTTATCCCTTACAAGAGTACCTTTCATGTTTTGTAGTCGAATCAGGCAGAAATATTTGTCCTTCTTTTCCTGAGGTGAAACTTTGGCATGTGTTGCTTTCATGTGTAGAGGATCCATGAGGCCCTTGTACACAATGGGACCTCTGTAAGGAGCCCCTGTTAGCATGGTGCTGAAAGGAAGTCGCAGCTCAGAGGACGGTCTCTACCCTCCCTCCTTTACAGATGAAGCTGATTTCTCTTTGTATCATCGCTGGCTCTGTGAGTTTGGTTCAGATCCGAGGAAACCAAAAGTAAATTGTTTTTATTTTCCTTGTCCAGGTGTAGCAACACACACACCTATTAACTTTAGGTTGTCATCTTCAGGTTATTTGCCACCCTGCCCACTTCAGCTGGCCTTGCTGGACTCTTTAATTTGGTCGAAATAAACCAGTAATTTACCGCTTTCAACATAAGAATTGTTTACCTTCCTATTGTTGTACTGTTCTGCTTGTGTAAATACAACCATTATTATTACTTAGGTCACTGTTTGTCTTTTGCTTCTGCACAAACTTTCTCTCTTATACGGCATGAAACTTAAGTCCATATTTGTTAATATAATCTTTCATTATCAACTTGTGTCTTTAGTTGCACCAAAATCCATTTCTGGCTGCTCAGTACCGTGCGACAACTCTTTTCTCGAAGCTATGCTGTGCTCGAAGAGACACAGGCACAACCAGAGAACCCTGCAAGAAGCCATGCACAGGTCAAAGCCAGGACGGATTACACTGTAGAGATTCAGTTGTAATAAATGTTTTTGTTTGCATGGTCCTCTTTGCAAACTTGTATATTTTTGAATGAAGCTCTGCAAAACTTAATTTTTGTTTTTTCATCTCTCGAAAGCTTATTTAAGGCTGCACGGTGAGGCAATTGTAAACACTGCCTTTCACCAAGAAGGTCCTCTGTTTAAATCCCAGCATGGGCCTTTTTGCATAGAGTTTGCATGTTGACCCAGAGCACATGAGGGTTCTCTCCAGGTGTTCTGGCTTCCTCTGACAGTTGAAAAACATGCATGTTAAATACATGTGTATAGTTTTTCCTAGGTCTCTGTGTTGCTCTTTGATGGAATGGCGACCTTCCAGGATCTACCTGCCTCTTGCTCAGTGACTGATGGAGACAGGCACCAACACATGCAACCAAAAGCCAGGAAAAAACAATCCAGTCCCGAAAAGAGAGGTGAACAACAGCATAAGTTAGACTAAAGAATGGAGCATGTACCAACCCAACACTGGTGGTTCTTGGAAATAAAGCTAATAGAATGTCCTGAAAGCTCCAAAACATTGGGCATCCCTTCTTTCTGTACTCATCCTATAAAGTAACGTTCCATGGACATTTGCTCTTTGTGGAGAAATGGAAAAATGTGTCCTTCCAGTAGGTTTTTCTAAGATTAAAACTGGTTTAGTTATGCAGATTAATATAGTTAAAACAGCTTATTAGTAGTACTCGAGTGTGCTTTCAAAGAAATGTTATGATTTATTGTTTTGGTCCTTTTTTAAAGCAAAAAGAAAATGCACACATTTCTTTGCCCAGAGTTTGTGTCAACTTGCCGACCTCTCCTATTCATCCCGAGGTAACTCTAGACCTCTTGATGAATGAGAAACAAAGGAAGTAGTGGAAAAGCTAGAAATCTGTCTGCACCTCCCATATGAGCTGAGACCTATTCAGAAGCTTATTTTCATTTGAGGTTTCTAAATGAGAAAGATTCAATTAGATCTTCAAAGTATCATATCTTCAGAGAGTGACAGATGGATAGATTGCAAAACAGAGTGCACTGTATGAAATGCTCCACATGAGTCTTCTCTGTAGATGCGTTAATGCTATAACTCTGTTCAATGGGAACTGTACAGCGGTAGAAACAAACTGTTAGTCTAACTGAAACTGATGCCTAATCCTGCCAAAATTGTTTGAGATTTGAGGGAAAACAACTAATTGTGTTATAAAGCTTTATTCTACAGATAGTTTGTGTTCATAGTTTGTGAGCATATTATGCTGTGTAAAGTTATGTTTAATGAGACAGCAAGACAACACCATGAGGGCTTCCTTGCCTTGGTGGTCAGACCGTTCCTGCAGTTTTACGTCATTTTCATGAAATGCCTATAAAGGTTTCCTCCCCCACCTGTTCCTGCATACTCCTGGTCAGATGGTTAAAAGAAAGCCACCTTTCCATGGGTTACAAGAAACACACATTTTTCTATTTGTAACATTTTCTGATCATGTAAAACAGTCATGCTGTGAAAAGTAAACCATCAATCTTATTAACATTAAGCCACAGCTAGCAGTGAGTGGCACTTGTGTTAAGCAGTTATGTGCAGGTTGGCTATGTTTGCAGATAACTCGACTAATTAAGCAACTAATATCAGGTTGTTATACTTGTGTTAATCTATCCAAATACTGAAATTGTCACAATTTATATTATATTTCTGTCATAGTTTTTACCATTGTTTTAAGGGTAATAGAAAGATGTTCATTAGTTTCTTACCACCTTTTACCCATTCCTGGGAAGCAACTTTTAGAGAACTCACGTATTGCCGCTGCTGCCAATGTTTCAAGAACTAGGCTAACACTAGCATTAAGTTAAGTTTAAACAAGCGCTTAAATATGGATAGTTTAGAAACGAGTGGTTACATTTAATTGATTTACAGAATACTGCAAATGTCACCTAGCTATTATGGTACAATCTACTTCCATCTTCATGTTGTGCTTATCACCAGGGTTGTCATCTGGCTGGGCATTGGGAAATTATTAAATTGGCTTATATACGCAGCCTTATTTGCACTCATACAACCTACGCCCATGCACAAATTCTGTTCTTGAACAGTCTCATAACAAAAGCTGTAGTTGTTGTCTTTGGTAATAAACTGAGGATATTTGAAAGAGGGTTTTTTTTTTAGATGGCTTTCCATTTATTTCAGCAAAATATTTTAACAACCACTGCAAAATCACTCCCCCAACCTCTTCATAGGGCCATGAAAAGTTGTTATTGTTCATGCTTCTGTTTTTTAATACCTAAGATATAAAGCTATGCCCTCATTGGTAGATACTTTGTCCTATGTATTTTGAAAACACATCCCATGAGTTTGTGTCACAGCTTCCTAATGCTACTCGTCATGTGAGTGGCTAAATGTGGCAAACATTTAATGTTTATTTAAAAGTGCTGTGACAGTAAAAAAACAATGGCACAATTACATGATCACACATGTTCATTCTGAGAAATTTTATTTGTATTGAAGAGAATTTATAATTAAATCCCATGCTCAGTGTATTCAGAAATATAACAACCAGAATTAAAAAAAATAAGTTGGCAAATATTCACATTTTTTGTGTACAAAACAATGAGCAATGTTGGCCATTGAGATTCAAAGGACTCTACTTATTTTTACCCAATATTAAATAAAAATAAATTACCAACAGCATATATGCATATTTAAAAAGAGAGGTTTTCTTATTATAAGCAAAAAAAACCCACAAACCTATAACACACACGTGTTCATTTATCTTCTGCCTACAAATAGAAAGTGGTCAAAGAAAAAAAGAACGTGGAAATTTTCAAATTTTTAAAAATTCAATCCAAAATTTCACCAAATCCCATTAACACACATATTTCACACGAGGTTTACACGCTGATGTTTTCACTGACGTAAGGCACAACTAGTGGTCGGCAAATATCATATCAATAACATCTATCCATCAGTGTGTTTCCTTTGGATTTTTTTCCTATTCCACTGTAGAGACTTTCCAACAATGGAAAACCCAATGGTAGTGTATGACTTTGCAAGTTTCATCTACTGGAACAGCATCAACGTCATTTTAATAGTCGTAAGGAAACTGAAGTAGCTTACGACATATTGTTTGTTTTCTGATTAGATTACAATAGACCTAAGGAGACGAAAGCACATGACGATATCCCTGGGAATCGGTGGACTGATCTCATTGCCATCCAGTCGGAGGTAACGCAGTCTTGGCGCGCTTTCATTTACTGAGTCATCCAGAGGATCAACAGAAATGGGACACACGCTGGAGCCATTCACATCTGGAAAGAAACAAGTACAAATTGTGTAAGACATTTAGATACATTTTCTAAATAACAATCCTTTAGATTCCAAAAACATTTTTTTATTTTATTGAAGTAAAACATACTAGCAATCTTGTTGTGGTCAAGGTACAGGTGTTCAAGGCCTGAGGGAATAACTGGAACCTCTGTCAGTTGATTGTGAGACAGCTGCAGGTCCAGGATGCTGGAGATATTAAAAATACCTTTCGGAACACCACCGCTGCCAAGCTTGTTGTAGTTGAGCCTCAGAAATGCCACTTTGGGCAAACCTTTGAAGTAGTCAGCAGGAATCTTTTCAATGTTGTTACCATCAAGGAAAAGCTGGGTGGTGCTGGGTGGCAGTCCAAGGGGCATGCTGCTCAGCTGATTCTTGGCTAGATTGATCTGAACCAGGTTGGTAAGACCTTTTAGGCTCACTTCAGTGACAGCATCATCCATCAGCTTGTTCCCCTGGAGATCCAGCAAGTTTAGCTTATCCAGACCAACAAACGTGCCGGCAGGAATCTTGGAGATGCGATTGCGAGAGAGGCGCAGATGCTCAAGGCTGACTGGCAGCGGAGATGGCACAGTGGACAGAAGGTTGTCATCCATATACAGGTGAGCCAGATGTTTCATTCCACCTAGGACACCTTCTCCTACTCCGTCACTCGTAATTTTGTTGCGGTTTAGGTTCACCCAGCGCAGCTGTGTTGCATTCTGGAGTGCATCTGATGGCACTGTTTCAATCAGATTGTTTTGCAGATAAAGATACCACGTATAAGGGGGGATGTTAGGGATACTCTTCAGCCCTTTGCTGTCACAGTAAACTGCTCGAGGGAAGTTTTGAGGGCAGTTGCACTCCTTCGGGCAGGCTTGGATCTGGGCAAGGAGGTCCTCGTAAGGCATGTCCTGGCTGATGGCTAGTGTTACCAAGCACAAAACACTGAAAAGCTTCCGGTGGGCAGCCATGTCGACCTGTTTGAAAGAGAACATAAAATACTTTTATTGCAGTCAGATAATTAGGATAACATAATAAACAAAATGTTACTAGTTTAGTCGCTTGTGAGCAATCAGATCTTCTTTAAGGACTTGACTGACAAGAGTCTCAATAAGGCATTTGATGCTGTATAAATAAAATGTACAAATAACATTGCCAGTATCAGATACAGCATCAGTTAAGTGTCAAAGGCAGCAAACTGTGTCTAAATGTGTCTGGTTCTCCTACTGTTATTACTGTATCTGTCAAAGACAGAGATCAAGAGACAGGATGCAGAGACAGGCCAACTTTAATTGCATTAGACGAGCCTAATTACGGCTTGGCCTCTCAGAAGCAAGATGTTCCTCGTTAAGTTGTAATTGGGAAAACATACTAAAAAGCTCATTGCACAACCTTTTCCACATGCTTCAGAACAGCTGATGTAATGAAACATGCAAATAATGACATATGCAATTTGTAGGGACTAGAGAAAGCAAATGCAAAAGAACTGATGAAGAAGCATTAAAAGCAAAAATCACAAGAGGAATGAACAATATCTAGAGGAGGTCTTGTCATCTCCTGTCAGTCCTCCTCTTTAAATTTCCACTTGATATGTCTCAGCTGCCATCTGGTGCTTGTTTAAATTCTTGATGTGCTCCAGGTTTGTCTGGAACTCATTTTGCGTAGGCCAAGCTTTTCCATGGGTAGGCTCACATCAAAGACAAAGCTGAATCACCTCCTTTCAGAGTTGTGCCTGTGGTTACAAAGGCTAAAGCTTTTGACCATTATTTAGTATACAAGATGTGGCAGTATGGGAGAAATGTAATTCAATCGAGCATCAATGGACCTGGTAGACAAAACACCAACTACAAACGGAATAAAACAATACGTTTTTAAGTGTATCATTCTAATAAACATCTTCACCTATAATCATATGGAAGCATGACTAATCTCTGTCATTCTAGAAACTTACCTTTGGTTCCCTGTTTCTCTTTGCTGCGTCCTTCCTGAGCAAATGATTAAGCGTGGTCTAAAATGACAGGGATGCTTGTCTTACTTCGCTGTATTTGTACCACAGCCTGTTTCATTCAACATGTGCCAACCTGTCACTCAGGATGACCTTAAAGCCGTTCTTACCCAATCTGATGGCCCAAACAAGAGGGGTCATAATCTTCTAGAGTTGTTTAGGTGAAGTATTTTTAGTTCTTAGAGACATGGCCCACTTTGCTTAAATGTACTTAGATTGCTAATGTCCACATGGACAGCCCATCCTCCCCATGCTGCCATGACTGATCTTAACAAATAAATCCAGTGTCCTTTATCAACCTTTGAGCTAAATTTGTGCATCAGTTGTTGAGAGCACAATCAGGATCAATTACTCTGCAAGTTACAAAGTTTACCTGCTTACAGACAACAGGAGACACAAACTGTCTAATCACAAAATCGGTATAATGGATAGAGATATCTTTCACCAAACATGAAGGTGAATTAAATAGTTTAAGTATTTTTCAACAAGAGGCCATATCTGCCAGGACTGTGAGCACAGAATATCATCATCAATGCAAAAGGTAAACTTGAGTAAAATAAATTAACTGTAAATAATTTCATATAGAATGTCTGTATCTACCAGCCATTGCATCATTTGCAATGGCTGCCAATAAATTTGCTTCTTTCCTGTTTTTTTTTCCATAAAAGGTAAACCTGGTCCAGTAATTATATGTCTTTCCTAGGCAGTCATTGAAGAAGATATTGCCTCAATATACTAAACCACTTCACTGAAGCTGTGAGATCAAACATCAGTTTTTGTAAGGACATGTGTGTGCCAAGACCTTTTGGACATACAATTCAATTCAATTCAATTCAATTCAGTTTTATTTATATAGCGCCAATTCACAACACATGTTGTCTCAAGGCACTTCACAACAGTCAGGCACATACATTCCAATTAATCCTAACGATTGAACAGTGCAGTCAGAGTTAGTTATTAATTCAAATTGGATAAAATGTTTTTCTATCTAAGGAAACCCAGCAGATTGCATCCAGTCAGTGACTTGCAGCATTCACTCCTCCATGATGAGCATGTAGAGACAGTGGACAGTCACTGGCGTTGACTTTGCAGCAATCCCTCATACTGAGCATGCATGTAGCGACAGTGGAGAGGAAAAAGTCCCTTTTAACAGGAAGAAACCTCCAGCAGAACCAGGCTCAGTGTGAGCGGCCATCTGCCACGACCGACTGGGGGTTAGAGAGAACAGAGCAGAGACACAAAGAGAACAAAGAAGCACTGATCCAGGAGTACGTTCTATGGGAAGGAAAAGTAAATGTTAATGGATGTAGCTCCTTTAGCCGTTTCACCTAGAAAGAAAGAACAGGTAAACTCTGAGCCAGTTTTCAAGGTTAGAGTCTGAAGAGAGCACATAGAGTTAGTCACAATAAAAGCTCAGCCAGTAGCCATGTCTAGGAGAGAGAAAGGGTTAAACACTAAAAGACAGGGCCATGTGGATCATCGGTAGAGGGTGAGAATTAAGTTGTTGCCAGCAGAAGCTCGGACGATGCCCCTCTCCAGAAAGGTGTCACAGCTAGACACAGAGTCAGGCCAGGTGTAGCTTCTAGGAAGAGAAAAGAGAGAACAAAGTTAAAAGCTGAAATAACAGCAAATAATGCAAAATTGGAGAGTAGTGTGAGAATGTAGCGAAGAGGGTGAAAGTGGTCATTATGTCGTCCAGCAGCCTAAGCCAATAGCAGCATAACTACACAGATAGTTTCAGTTCAGATTATTTAGTTATATGGCGCTTATTAACAACAATGTCATCTCAAGGCACCCCACAAAGGGTCCCACTGATGGTCATTGTTATACTAAAAACCACAAGGATTGGGATACCTCCCTCTGTCGGACTGATTATAACTATTGGAAATGGACAACAACAATGAACCATGGTTTACTTAAAATCTGAGAGGGCCGCATAGAGACAATGAAGAGGCTTACATCAGTTGGGACAGGGCCCTGTTTGAGCAGGTTTGAGAAACCTCACTGACTACATGAGCCCATCCCCGCACCCTGAGAAGAATCCTCGCCCACGGGTCCCGGTGGCCTTGACGTCTGTAGTCAAAACTTTTTGAGAGTAGAAGCATCTGAAGGATACCATCAACCCAGACATCCTCACCCAGCTCATAGATGACTGCACCTCAGCTGACCTGTCTGTGAAACTCCTGAAGTATGCAGAAGACACCACTGTTATTAGTCTGATCCAGGACAGAGATGAGTCTGCATATAGACAGAAGGTGGTTCGGCTGGTCCACTGGTGCGGTCAGAACCACCTGGAACTTAACTTGATCAAGACAGCTGAGGTAGACTTATGGAGAACACACCCCACACTGTCACCTCTCACCATCCTCACCAACACTGTGTCTGCTGTGGATCAGTTCTGTTTCCTAGGAACCACCCTTTCTCAGGATCTGATTGGTCCTCACACATGGACACTATTCATAAGAAGGCCAGGAGAGACTGGACTCCCTGTGGCAGCTCAAGAAGTACAGCCTGTTTTGTGCACATCCATCTCTGTATAGTTTGACTCATCCACAAAACAGAACAGGTCCAAACTACAACAAACAATTAGGTCTGCAGAGAGACCCAACCCTCTATTCCAGGCCTCGTACAGATCAAGGAGTCAGGAAAATGACAACTAACATCTCTGCAGATCCCACATATCCTGCAAACAAACTGTTTAGACTTTTACCTTCAAGTCGACCCTACAGAGCACTGCAAAAAACAGCCACCGCAGAGAAAGTTTCTTCAGGTTGTCTCTCTGATGAACACTTCACGGTCATGTGCCCACATTGATCCCATGCGTACTTGCGCTAATTTAACCATGTCTTTCTTATTTGTAAACACACTGTATATATACATATTTACAAATTTTTTTTCATCTTATACTCTGGAAAAAAAGTGTCTTCGTTGAGAACAAGTGGAACCGAAGTAAAATTCCCTGTTTGTGTGCAGCAATTAAACTTATGGTGATCATTAGCAGATGACCTCTCATACTGAACCTGGTTCTGCTAAAGGTTTTTTCCTGTTCAGATGGATTGGCACCTCCGTACTGGCACTGCATGCTTGCTTAGGATGATAATTGCTGATTGAACAGGAATGTATGTAGCTGGATCTGATTTGATCTGCAATAATTTTTTAAAATGAGCTGGATTGATTTGAACTGAAATCAGGCTAAATTGGTTTCTATATAATTCATAGGGCTTGGAGCAGTTTAGCAGTTCAGGTATCATCAGTTTTAAACAGGCACTAAATGAGCTGAATTCAATTAGATATTGTCTTTCTGAATCACTTTATTTTTTACAGTTGCAAAGTTTTATTTTGGGGGGGGGGGTATAACATCAAGCATCAAAGATGATGAAGTCTAAATTTAAATTTAAAACAGTATCTGCATGTGCAAAAGATAAAGGCTACAGGACTGAGGTCACATTAAGTTTACGAGATTTTGCCACAGACATACAATGCAAATTGTTTTGCAGGAGCCAGTTAACATCAGGATTACTGGCCTTTCAGCATGCAGGCATGAGACTGTGCTAATTTCTGGCGAAGACGGCAAAGGCTCAAATGCAACAAGATAATCCTTGTCAACTTGTGAGGATAGAAGCAATGCTTATCCAAGATCAGCAGTCCAAGCTCATTAGAGTTCCTCCGGTGCTTCTCACAGAGTATTTATGTACATTGATAATTGATCTACAAAAATTTGAAAGATTGCATAAGGGATCAATAATCCAAAATTGAATTTTCTTAATAAATTAACAGATTTTTATATAGTTAACAACTATAGACGGTTTTAGTTTATCAATACACAGATAAATTAAATGAATAGTTTTTTATTTGTCTCGATAGCCGCACAATGATGAACAAATTAGGGGTAATGTGATAATAAAAATCCCACCTAAGAAGATTTTTTGAACTGGGGAATCAAACAACCACTCCTCTGATTATTATCTACTTTAACACTGTTAAGGTTAGCTTATAGCTAATCCACCATCCTCCCTACTGTGTGATGGAATTTAGAGTTTGCTGCTGGCAAATCTCACTCACACAAGTTTTCATACTAATGGTTTTATGAGTTGCAGTAAAGGAAATGGTTGACTCTTAGAATGATGGCTTTTTTTACTGCATTTGCTACAGAGAACTTAGAACTGATTTGCATGCAGCTGAGTTGCAGCACATGGCCCATGTGTACCCTGAATGCTGAGAATATGTTTTCACTTAGATTTCCAATCCCACTGATCCCACTAATCAAAAGCAATGCCGGGATGGATTGAGGATCAGTTAGGTTGTTCATCAGATAAGGTTTAGCAGTGTTTAAACACATCAGGGTGTCAGGAATGTGCATTAAATGCAAAAACTTAAAAAGAACTGCTTCAACCGACACCATATCTGACCAAAAAATACGTTTGTGAGCAAGATTTGCTGCTGAATGATGAGTCAGGGCTTTGTAATGTCTGTAAAATGAAACACATGTTTACTGAAAACAAATACTGGCAACAATGTGCCTGAGAAAACTGAAGAGAAACACATGCTGAGGATTCTCATAGTACTAATTTCCTGCCAGTCTTTTACACTGAGCCAGTTATTATAATTACCCAACAGCCTTCATGTGCATAGAATGAGTTTGCAGAACTGTATCCAGTTTATGCCTTTACGGAAATACACCCCATCAGTTTAAAACTGTAGACGTTTGTTAGCAGGGATCAGTATATCCACAGTTGAGACAAGGGGTGAATTACACTGATCCATGTTTTTTGGAAACGTCTCAATGGTAGGTTTGTAAAGTTAACTAAGTTGAGTGTAACTGTTTTTAAATATATGTATAAAAACAACCTACAATGCATCATATTTAGATTTGTATATTTCAAATTTGGTCAAGAGATTTTATGTCTTGCCTGTAAGTTTGACAAAAAGGTCAGAACAGGACAAACAAAATAAAGAATAATATCAGTCCAATTCTATTTAAATAATCATGAAAAATTAACTATCATTTTGCTTGATTTATCACAGGATGAGAAAACTAACATTTTTACCTGCGTTTCCAGCTGAAGTGAGGAATATGCTTGCAGCCAGGTGATGTTGGCTAATATGCCTCTCCAGAGATTCTCTCTGATGATTGTCCTCTTCCACAGCAGTCAGTGATTGGAGCTTAGTTGCTGTCGTTAGATTTTCTCTGTGCAAGACCTTGTGCACCGGGTGAACCGAGTACATACAGCATGTGTTGTCGACGGGAGGATGACTATGAGCTGGGATGTCCTTTCAGAAATTGTCATTTAACTTTTTCTACCAGCCCATCAGTTTTTCTCCCACCTCTTTCACTTTTTATTCTAAAATCTTCAGCCCTCAGTTGGCTCTAGAGAGATAAAGTGCTGGAACCCCACCCAACTAAACCATTTGTTTTTTTATAGAAGGTATGTGTTTGACCCATAACTCTGGGGGATGGGTGGAAGGCCAGATCCAGGCTCCTTTTAGTGAACAGGCCTTGGGGTGTGATATTAGGCTGACAGGTAAGGTTGCAGAGGAGCTCCACACCCTTCTTTTGTCACGACCTAAGGGTATTTTTTGTATTTTTGCCCCCAAATTTTAAAGTAGAAACCTTTTTTGCCAAAGGCATTCTTCAGATAGAATTCTTTCTCTACAAAAAATTTAAACCACTGTTAAGGATTGGCATTGGGGTCCATTATTAAAAAGTAGACCTTTTTGTAAATCTTGCAACAGCTATTATTGAAGCACCTTTTGATTCAGAGTTATTTTCAGATTTCCGTCTTTTTAAATTCACACCCGCTGTCTACCATTATGAATGTGATAAAACTGAAATAAAGCTCAGCTGGCCTACTAGAATTTCCTGATGATTGTTTTTTGCATTGTTTAGCTAAAGCCACAGTTCGCAGATCGGTAGCAAAGAACCAAAAGGATCTAATTGTTCAAAAGTATCAGTCAGGAGAGTTGTATAAAAATATCTGACTGAATTACACACATCAAAAGTATAGGCTCTTGAGTGACATCCCATTCCTAATCCTTGGAGGTCAATTTGATGTCGCGCTATGCTTTGTAGCTATAACCTTTTTACACATCTTTATGAGATATGTTGTAAAATAAACTATTTCTATGCCTTAAATCACAACAGTGACCTTTCTC
This sequence comes from Crenichthys baileyi, assembly GCA_036173005.1. NCBI lineage: Eukaryota > Metazoa > Chordata > Actinopteri > Cyprinodontiformes > Goodeidae > Crenichthys > Crenichthys baileyi. The sequence goes on along the minus strand of JAHHUM010001453.1, from coordinate 629,884 downwards.
TACATAATTGACATTGACAAGATGATGACATAAAAACAAACTTGCTATTTATATACATTCATAGAGGGTGGCGTAAAAATGACATTATTAATTTTAGGCCAAGGAGAGGAAAAGGTAAACAAATGAAAATGCTAAAAGATAATAAAAGCCTTCAAGTAATAAAAGAAGATAATGTATCACAGAAGAACAAAGTGAAAGGGAATCTGGAATGAAAAGAGTGAACAGATGAGAGACACGATAGAAGGACACAGAAAACGAGTGCAAACAGGGAGAACAGCTGGAGATGGTCTGGAATGAAGGATAAACTTTGAAGTTGGACTGCAATGCTACAAGAGCTGATTGTATGTTCACTCACTGTCTGAAGTGGGCAGATTTAAGGCTTACTGCTTCATTAAGGACTTTATTGTCTAGACACAGACAGCAGTAGCTTTATTCTAGGATTCCAAATACGGGCAACAACAGAGGGAGAGGAACGGAATTACCCTTGATTAAGAATTGGTGCAAATGACTCCATAAAAACATGTGAAATGTAGAAAAAGTTGTTTAAGCAAACATGTAGCATGATGTAACGGTTATGGGAGTGTGGATTTTTTTAACCTCCTGACTAGTATTAGGTGTCGTGATTATTATTATGAAAATATTATTTAATATTAGTATTTTAATATCTTATTAAATAATAATTTGGTCTGTTAAGTGTTGTCCGGTGAATACCAGCCCAATAAGGCAGCGGTATTAGGACAATAGTAAAAGGGATGAGCCAAGGACTAACATTACTGAACAGCAAAGGTCTGCACACACGATATAATATAAATCCAGACAATTTCTTAAAATACAAGACTTTCTTAACAAAAATAAGTCAACTCAAAGTCAAACATATTTTAATCAACAAACTCTTTACTATGCTAAAGCAATCCAACTAAACTACCAAGCAGAATGAAAGAATAAGGAATACTAACTATATACAAGATGAACAACTGAATCATAGATGGTTGAAAACCATTACCAATAAAGTAATGCGACGTTACCATTCAATGTTGTTTATGTTTGAGAATGGAGGATTATTCTCAGGAATCCGGAAATGAAGTTAAGTGTGTCTTAGAATTTAGACAATAATTGGTATACATTCAAACAACTATTCATAATGCAAGATCAGATAAAACATTGTTTTAATAAAAATAATAATTTAGAGAATGATCTGCTGAATAGAACCAACCTTCTAATGACTAATTCTCAATGGTGTTTAATTAGCTGCCTTTATTTAGTACAATAATATTTTAGGACATGTAATTTTGAATAAGAACCAAACCTTTCTGGATAAATAAGTCTTAATGGTTTTCAATAACTGCCTTTATTTAAATAATATCTAGGGAAATATTATTTTCCTAGATTGGAAACTAAATAATTTTTTAGGATAAATGATTCTTAATGGAGTCATAAGATGGCAGTCATAAGTCACGTGTTACCTTAGCCGATAGCGGTTGAAGCTAAGAAAAGAAGCTTATAACTTGTTATCATCCCTTTAAAATCAAACATGTACCTTAAAAATATCATATAAAAAAAAATTACCATAAATAAAAGCATCAAAATGCATAAAGGCGCGTTTTGGCTGTTGACGGCGCGTTATGGCCGCTCTGTGACAAACCACCCTTTAAATAAAGTTTGTCTTAACTTTAAAAACTCCATACAGAACACATTGTAGCTGAGCAAATAGTCTGCTAGCACTTAGCTGAGTTTTCTCAACACAAACAAAAACCAAACATCATGAAATGAACATTATTTAGATTATTTCATTCTAAACCAATTTTCTCTCCCCAAACATTACCTCATTTGTGAACCGTGCTGAGGAAAAGCACTTTGCAGCAATTTCAGTGGCCCGTTGCGGCAGAGTAGCTCTTGCTACCTGGACATGCATGCAGGAAGGCGTGCAATGTTGTGGTCCCGACGCCTTCTTTGCCAGGCCATGGGGGAAAATGCGTTTCAATTAGGGCTGCTTCTGGAGGCCTCAGAAGAAATGTCAAGCCACGCTTGTCTTATTACATCCTTTTTATGAATGTATACTGGGTACTCGAACAGCAATTCATTATTAGCCTTTGTTCATATGATCGGCGTGATCATAGTTACTTTTGGATCCAAGTTGAAGAGTTATGTCTGCTCCTTGGCAAGGAGACATTCACGTGTTGTGTCCCTGCATCTGATTCTCTTGCTGGAAATCCGTTTGGAACACGGTATTTTGGTTGAAACAGTTACGTCACAGGGAGTCAGCTTTGACTCCTTCTCCTTCTGACGAGATCATTTTGCACTTCTCTGGTCTTGTACAGACCGAAAGTTTTGGAATCATTAGATAACTTTTTGAGAATCAGCAATGTTTAAATTAGGCCGTTCAAACTTTTCTGCTTTGTCAACACACTTTTGTTGCGTATGCTTAGTTATAATAAACATTTTTAATTGTTATCTTTTGATAACAGTATTGTGGCTATGTTGTTATTTTAATAACATGCTGAATCAGGCACAGGGAAAAACCTGAACATTTTCTAATCTTACCACATCAATACAAAATATATCTAGGATGAGCAAGAAAATATATTGATGTAATGCATGCATCAAGTATTTATAATAGCAAGGAACATTAATACAGAGAAAAGTGTTACTGCAAAAGCTGTAAAGTACTGCTAAACAACAGTATCTTTGGTTGCAAGTAGCAACATTTTGTACACTAATCAGTGTTGTGCATGATAACCTGTATTGAATGCAAGAAGAAAAAAAAACTGGACATGAGTTATTGAACATTTATTACCTATTACAAGTATACAAAGGATGAAACGTTAAACACTATGGCAATGTATATTACTTATTGTTTGCTTCAAAAAGTTATTTTCATGTACAGTAGGCATTTTGTTTATCAAAACAAAACAGTTATTGGGCTTCAAGCTGTTGTTGAAAAAAAGGTTCAATTTGAAGCAGTTCACAACATTCGTATTTTCCATTTAACCACTTTAATACATTCAAGTTGTTAAAATATGGCTGCTATGAATCTGCCCAGGTATTTCACATTTCCTAACATTACACACTGAAATCTGAGAATGTAGTTTTATCTTGATTGTGCTATATATTATTAACATACAGACAAGGAACATACAAGACAGATTACAAAATTACTCCATGACTAAACTAACATTGGAGAAAGTATGACATTCCAATGTGTTTATATTTGATATTTATATACAAAATTGGAATGTTTAAAGTGTGTGTGTCCTTTTTTATTGCATTTCCAAAGAAATTACATTTCTTGTTTGAATATATATTTTGCAAGATGCATTACAAATACGTTTTTAAGAATAAAAATTATAACAGCAGACAAATTAAGATGAGAATTATGAACAATATTTCATAGTTGTGTAATGCTTGTAAGATGTGCAGAGACATATGAGTTTTACGAAAGGATTTACATGAAATGATCTAAATCCAGAAAGCTTTGGGTTGAAGTTGTCACGGCAGCAGATGGCGGACTCCTAGACTGGATGGAGGTCCTATTCAAACATGATATCCGAAGCTTGACGCAGGCAGTTTGCAGATTCGGGGGGAATGTCGCTGTACGTGATGATGTTGGCATCCAGACGCAGATGCTTGAGACGTGAATAGTTCAGGGGTCCTGTGAACTTGCAGAAACTCGCCAGATCAAACTCTGTGGATGAACAAAAACAGTTGATAAACATTACAAATATTGCCTTTAAAACTTGTAATCTTTCTTTAAATCATAAATCTTTATTTATGATCAATATAGTTATGGCTGTATATTATCATTATCTACCTATTAAAAGCTTTGTGTAGTGGTCTAAATAGTTTTATCAAAACATTGACTTTGGAAGATAGACTGACTGTATCTGTAGCTGCTAATTTTGATAGGATTTACTTAAGATTATTCCTTGAATATTTGGCCATCTCAAGATCCAAACCAAAATACCTCTGATTGATATCATGTCAATCACTTATTCCCATCATCTCACAATTGACTCTAAAATTATTTAAATCATTGGTTGAAAGCATGTATGAAAAATCCCCAAAGTGTGTTCAATATGATGTATTGCTGGTGCAAAATATCCTTTGAAGACCTGAAAAAGATGGGTATGAAACAACTAAAACTGCACAATATGAGATGGCAAGAAGAAAAAAGGAACAACACTTTTCCCTTCAGTCAAGACAAGCAAGTGTAAGTCTGTTTCCTGGCGGCTTCTCGATCCACATTGTCCTGCTTTAATCACTTGCTAACATGACTATCCTGATCACTATTAATGAAGAAACCCTTTTACTCTTTTGTGATTTTACACTAAAATGACTAAATTAACCTGTTGTCTTCAAGAAAATAAACTCTATCTTTCCAAGATGATACTATTAAAACATAAACTTTGCAAGACAAACATCACTACCTTGAGATAATGTCATAATACATTTTTATATATTGTCTTTCTTGGGTTCTGTAATTGCCAATACATTGAGGTAATTTGCAAAACCTGTATTAGCTCATGACTCTCTAAAGCAGTGGTGTCCAAACTTTTTGCACCATGGTCTGAAAACCTTTGCTATCTATAACAAAGTTTAAAGAATGTTCCCGGCCCAAGTCTGTTTTTGACTCACAGTGACATTAAAATAAAAGTAATAAAACATGGCAAATAAAAGAAAAAGACTCAGTTGTACCAAACATTTTTCCATTTAAGAATATCGAAACTTGTCATGGAACATCTCCTCCCAAAAAATTGCAAAAAGAGTCCATCTGTATCAGCTTCATTTGCTGGGGGTCCAAATTTGACCAATTCTAGGAAGGAGGCCCACTATCTCACTTTAATAAAGACTCGCTTTTATGTACAAGCTTTCTTTTGTGTTTGTTTTCCACCTTCTCAAACCCCTAGATGATCACAGCAGATAGCAGCTCACATCGAGACAGGATCAGCTGGAGGTTTCTTCCATTTAAAAGACAGCTAATCGGTTGAGAATTTGCTAAACTGTTTAGGGGATGTCAAACTGTGGATGAAGCTTAACTTTCTGTGTCTAAATGAAACTAATATCGAGGTGATTCACTTTGGTAAATCTGACCTGCTGACAGAATGTAGCTGCGCTATGGATCCTCTTGCCTCATTTGATTGTGACTACCTTTATCATTTGTAGTTGATTAACAAAATTAAGCTCTATATGCCCTTGAAAGTGTCATTCATGCTTGTATTACCACTAGACTGGACATTTTCAACTCCCTATATAGTGGGATCAGCCACCATATAGGGAGTTTTTGTTTTTGCTTTATTGTCTTTTTTATCCTAACTATGACATTGTGTTTTGTTGTTTATTGCTTTTATCATTTTAATATTTTTATTTGACCTGTGAAGCATATTGGTCACTGTATTTTGTGTAACTGTGCTATATAAATAAATATTGACTTTATTGATTGATTGACTTTGTGTTGTCACAGTTGATACGGTTCTGATGGTACACAGTAAAGCCATTTTTCAAATCCATTTACCGTAGATCTTATTCACTAATGATTGCTCATGTTCTGATATCTTTCTTTGGATATTGGCAGCCTGGGGTAAAAATGTTAAATTAGTTAAATGTTGTCTTTGACAACATTTAACTAATAGCCAGTCCTTAATTCTTGACTAAAATGGAGTTGGATGTCCTTTATTGGTTTCTGGATTTTTTTTTATCATTCTGCACCAAAATATTTATAAATTCTGAGTATAAACTTACTGTTGATCTCATTGGCCTGAAGGTAGAGCTGCTCCAGCTGCTCGTTGACCTCAGGGATTGACTGCAGTCTGTTAAATGAGAGGTCTAGCTCCAAGAGTGAAGTGACATTGAATGCTCCAGCAGGAATCCCAGTGTCCTCCAGGTTGTTGTGGGATACCCTCAGGTATCGGAGGGAGGGTAGTTTTTTCAGATACCCTGCTCCGATTTTATCAATATCATTATAATCAGCATAGAGGATTTCCAGTGAACTAGGGACTCCTGCTGGCAGCTTTCTCAGCTTGTTATGGCTCACGTCCAATGACAGCAGCTTCTTGGGGCCTTTGAATGCGTCTGTGATTGCTTCAGAGGTTAGCTCATTGTGCTGAAGACTAATGGAGGTCAAATTCACCTTGTCAGTCAAGAGTCCAGAGGGAAACTTGGACAACTTGTTGTTCATCATCTTTAGCTCTTCAAGGAACTTTGAGGGAGGGATGGCTGGTTCTGTTATGTTGTTGAAGCTGAAGAATAACTTCTCCAAGGCTGTCAGTTTGTCAATTGTGCCCTTTTCTATCTTGGCATTGGTTATCTGATTGTGATCAAGCACCAGCCAGCGCAGTGTATCAGTAACATTATCAAAAACTCCTGCCTTGATCTCTTCAATCAAGTTGTTCTGGAGATACAGGTACTTGATCCCAGATGGAACTATAGGGACAAACTTTAGCTTGCGGTTATCACAATACATTGCACTTGGAAAACTGATTGGGCAATCACACTCTTTATTGCAGTTTGGTCCTGATGGCCCAAGCATTGAAACAGGCTGGTAGTCGTAGTCATAATACTGGCACAGGGCAAGGTTGGCCAGAAGTACAAAGAGGGTCACATGGAGAGGAAACATGGCTTCTGTGGACAGGAAAAGGAAAAGAGAAGCTGGCAAAAAACATGATAAGGTTACATTAACCAGAAACAAGAAAAGTGAAACTCGTAACCTAAGTAACATTTATTGAAACCCGTCTTGTGCAGGTGAATATCAATAAATATGAATTGTCTTGAAAAGGTTTTCTATTTCAGTAAATCAATTTGAAGTGTGAAGCTAATTTTATAGATTCATTTCACAGTGATATATTTCAAGGATTCATGAATTAGAGTTAAACATTATTTAAAAGACTTTTTAATTGAGGAGTTATGGCCATGCTGTGGCCTACAGATACTAAGGGAGGTTTCCGGCTTGACCAATGTCCATCAGACACCCTCAGCAAGGAGGGTAAGTCACAAAAGGTCATTGCCAAATAAGCTGGCAGTTTACAGAGTGCTGTATCCAAGCATTTTTATAGAAAGTTGAGTGGAAGAAGAAAGTACAATAGAAAAAAGATTGGGATGATTGTAAAGAAAATTCCATTAAAGAGTTTGGAGGAGACCAAATGAGTCTGTTTNCTTTTGGAAGAGTTTAGACAGACCAGGTGAGGGAGCACATCAGATTACAGACAAATGAGGGGCAATAGGTGGCAAGAAATAAAGACAATCCTTTGACCAACAGACATTTGCAGTATTGTACCTCTCTGCCAAGGCACTCTATAAGCCAGTTATGTTTCTTAGGAGGATTTTAACTGCTTCATGTTGGCAGAGCTATTCTGTGTCTTTTACTTGCTAGTCAGTGGCAGCTGATTTAAAAAAATGAATATATGTATGTAAAATGTTTGCATATGGCAATATATGTGAGGATAAATCAACATAGCGTATTTAACTTCACTTTCAGCTCAGGTACAATAAGAACTTCTGTAGTGGCTTTCAAAGAAGTAAGGGGGTTTCCACTATTTCCACTTTTTCCGTAAAAAGAAAGAAAAAAACATACATGTTCATTTACGTACAAATTGCCAAGATTCCAAGTTGGAAAAATAGGCTTCCCTGAAGTCAAAATTCAAAATTTGAAAGATGCAAGTTTCTGACTAGTCAAGATCATAAAATCCAAAATGACTGGCAGGTATTTAAAACGTGGAAATGGCCGCAGTAATAAATTTTTATTGGCAGTTTATACCAAAAAATTCTTTGCTATTCATAAATACGTACACACAACCTCTACTGAACAGGTTCCTTTACTGTTTGAATTTATGAAATGGATGAACATACTACAGTATTAGCTTTAATTGCTGATTTTAATAATCCTGGTCATCAGGCACAAACACTGGCAAATCACGTTTTCAGACTTGGAACTAGAACATTGTTATCTTTGGTTTGATGTTATTACTTGTACTAATTACTGACTTCAAAGGTAAACGGAATACATTTAACCAATGGTACATCTTGGAACCTATTATAATATTTTTCGCTGTTTAGAATATAGATAATTTGCTTTGAATTTACCTTGTAAAAAAGTAATACAAAAATCTCCTCCAAGTACTACTAAATGCAACCAAAGTAGCACTAGTGGTAATTGTACCACAGTCTGAAAGCCATTGTTTGAAGAGAAATATAGAACACGATCAAATCAAAGTGATTTTACTCTACATGTTTTATGTTATTTCTAGCTTATAAAGTTGATAACCCGGCTAACAGAGTTCCCTCCTCCCATGCCCCCTCATTTATGTAACCATATAGTTAAAAACATTTTATTATAATTATGAAAACCACCATCAGTACATGGAAGAACCACCCAGGTTCTGTCTTGCAGGCAATCTCATGTAAAAACAAAATGTGTATTTCAGACAAGGCAATTAATTTCCAGGCTGCACCTATCATTATGAAGTTAAATTTTAATTACTCAATTCAGGGCAGTTACAGCGGAAGCCCCGACATAGCAGAGATAATGTGACTTTTCGTTCATCTGCAGGGGAGTGGGGGAAAGGATTTATACAGCAGCCGCGGTGGCGAGTGCAGGCGATTTTTGTGACAATCAGACTATAATTATGTGCGGGGACGCAGCCAACCGCAACACGGCCCAGTGTCATTAACTTGCTGCCCGCCGCAGTCTGAAAGAGGCTAGGGGGCTGGTCATTATTTTCTATTATTATGAAAGGAACAGAAATCCACAAGAGCAAGAAAAAAAAACAACATATATATATTTATTTTTTTTGTAACTGAGCTTGATGCCACCAGCTTATTTAGCTGACATTAAACAGTTAAACCTTGCTGTCGTGAAATGAGTGGGGTCAGAAGGATAATATCGCTTAAAGACCGACATGAAATTTCATTAGGATTCTCTAATACTTCCCTGACATTAATGATAAATCTCAAGCGGCTAGTTAATGGGGACTAAGGAAGTGAATATCTGTGGTAACAGTACTGTAGCATCATGTTTAACGGAAACATGTTGCTGCACACACAATGTGATGGCGACAGCTATCTGAAACAAGATACTGAAGCAAAAAGATTTTGTTCTGGCTCCATTCTTACTCATCTCTCTGACTACCCAACATCCAAAACAAAGAGAAAGTGTTTCCTCAATCTTGCACTGACATGTGCTACGGTCGTTGTGTTCCAGGATACAGCAGGAGCTCGGTTGTACAGTATTCATGACAGACATTTTGGAATAATGAATGAATATTTCATGCCCTGATGGACTGGGATCGGCCCGAGAAGCAGCTGGCAGTAGATAGATTCATTCTATCACATTTATTCCAATGCCTTGATACGTCTCCCCGCCTTGAAATATCAATGTGGAGTGATCTGAGAATCTGTCGATGTTTCCATAAAAGGAAAACCAGGAAATTGAGACTGGGAGAGTGATTGTCTTACCAAAATGTGCTGAGACATATTATATTCTATTGCGTGTTTTAGACATCAAGGGAAGTGGGACTCATTTTGTGAGTGGGATAGGACTCTCTGAACCTTCTTCTTAACTCCAGGAGGGGGTTTCTCTCACTTTACTGCTGGTCCAACAGACAGGCAGTACAACACAATTTTCCAACATACTGGACTGCATTGTTCCTGTGGTATTTTCTTCCTTATAGTATTTCTGAATCCTTTATGCTAATATTTACAAACCAAAGCTACAGAGCAGCTTCAAATCTGCTGCACTGAAGCTTAGTTAAGAATAAGATATGAAGAAGGTTTCAAATTATTGACCTAATGAGCCTTGAAGGGATTTCATTTTGTATCGCAAAATTAATAATCCTTATAAACATGCGTGAGGAGGCCATTGAAACTTACAGGCACTTAAAGAACATCTGTTGTTCAACTTTAGGCCTAGTTTTTAATGTGAGGATGGTACATCAATATAATTAAATAAAAACATTTCAATTAAATTAGTAAAGTGTCAGTTTTTCATTGAGAAAATGAATAGACCATTTAGAAACAAACATGGCTAAAGTTAAAAGCATTATTTGCTTAACTTACTATTTTAAAGAATAAAGTTTCTATCACTAGCAGTATTTACTCTGCTATTTTATACTATCAAAATGGGACTTGAATCATTATGGATCATCATGGCTCCTAAAATAATGTTCTCCCAGGGATCTGGGTGTGTTGTGTCTGTGTGGTGTTCCTGAGCACTGCGGTTCAGCACCTTGATCAGTCTATATTACACCCAGAATACGCAGAATGTAGTATATAAAATTAAATATATTCTTTTTTTTGTTCCAAAAAACAAACATCAAATGCAAGAATAATGATAATTTATCAAAATCTGTCTTTTTGCTAAAAGTTTGTAAACTCTTTAGAACGTGCTATTTTTTTAATTAAGTAATTAAATAAATGAAAACATTATTTATTTGCTGAAGGATATTTATTTATAGAACTAATCCATGCAAATAATTTATATACCGAGGTGACATGCCCTCAGTGGGAAGCTACATTTACCTTTCTTCAAACTTACATTGTTTGGTCCTCTTTTTTTAAAACTTTATTTATTTGTTAATTTATTTATCTCACTTAATTTTTATTTATGCCAAAAAAACGCTTTAATAAAATCTATGGATAAAAAAAATACGAAGAAAAAAAGTTATTTTAATATGCACGATGTTTAGTTTAGTTACCTAAATAAGTATCAATTAAATTTGGTTAATTAAGTGTAATTGATAGATGTGAAAATAACTTAACAGTATCTGCTCTAAGATAGAGAAGTTTAAAGTTAGGTTATCATCCCACAGATAACCAATGAAGCAGAGAGAGGTAAATGATTGGTGCCTACAACCTTCACACTATTTACTGCTGTGTTAGACAAGGCCAGAAACAAGAGAGTAAACAACAATAAGATCTAATGTCTGCACTTTACTATCTAGGGACATAGAAATACACTCTCAGTACCACAGTGCATTGGAGAAGGTGTATGAGCTGTTTATGACTGAAAAATATGAACTCCAGATTCTATTTAGATCAAAAAGTCAGTGACACTTGTTAAATGCTAAAAAAAACGTTAGGTGAAAAAGATAACATCTACTGGAGCAATGGGAATTCAGGGAATGTCTTTCACCCCCCCACCCACGCGCACACACACACATTCTAATTCAATCTGCATTATTATCCGTTAGAACAAGACATGACAGCTCAGCCTGCTTTAAGTTTTCAGCTCTAAAGTTGACCTTAAATATCCAGCCTCATGCTGAAGCAAGAAGTCAGTTTTTTTATGACAGACATGGGTTAATCCTGATGTTATTAATGCTGTAAAATGTTGCCTGTTTTCATTCTATGCTAACCTGCAAAGTGCCAGTCAATGCTTTTCTAGATAAAATCCTTATCTTTGCTATACTTTTTCATTTCGCTTTCGGGTAAGATGTCTCCAGAAGGTAAGATATTCTTGTTGTTGCATATTTACTTTAGAGAAAAAAGAATGCACTATATAATACAAATGAAAACTGAACTCTGCAGCTGCTACAGTGATCATTTTGCAGGGAAGAGGCACAAATTTTGGCATTCTCAAATTCAGCTCCGCTTGTTTCACGTAACATTAGATAATAGGCAATTTTTCCATGCTGCTGTTCTTCTGCCTGAACAGCACAAAGATAGAAATGTTGACCTCCTCTGGACCTTGAAAAACAACTAAATGTTTTATGCGGACCTCGGTGAATCTTTGATCCAGGTACATCTACACAAGCTTTGCCCTAACTGCAGGGTTTTCTGAAAGACGGCAAATAGTTTCTGAAGTTTCTTTGATGGAGATGACAGCTTGAAGCCTTAATAGGAAGGTTAGTTTTGGTCTGATTGCAGCTCTCCATTTGAAATGAGCAATTGTGAAGCCCCACACCACAATGGAGAAGCTGGACACCAACTACTACCATCAGAATGCAGGTTATTTTCCAGCTCATTAGGCATATTGATAAAAGTAAACAAATGGTAGAGTTTTAAGGAGGCACAGTATTGCACCGCTAAGACCTTTCATTAAAAGTTCTTTGCTGTTGTTTGTGTTCATAGAGGACACTGATGCTTTATGAAAGCAGGCAATATGGAAACAAATTGTGTAAATGCCATTATGACACCTAATAAATAAATAAGAAACTAATCATTGTAGAGGTTGTTTAGCATATTTTTATGAATTGATTACAAGTTTTGTTTTGATGAATCATATGCATGTACAATTGCTACACATATGATAGTTTGTCCTTGCCACGATTTTGATAAAGGGCATCAAGTGAAGAGGGATGGTGAAGATGAGAAATGTGTGAAGGAGGTGAGGAAGGAGAAGAAAAAAGGCAGATGCTGAGAGAGAAAGAGGTAGGCAAAAATGCAGAATATAATACAGAAACGCGATGCAAAGAAGGAGAATGAATACAGAAAATTTGTAACACTTCTTAAAACACTTTTTAGGGAATGTTAAATACCTGAAATGCCATGTTCTCTGTGCTTTTTAAGTACTCATTTAGCTCGTTGGTTTTGTGAAAGTGTTTTTACTTTTGTTGTTACAATTCTTCAATGTTATTATGTATTCATTTAGGTGAGTGATTGATTTGTTACTGGTTTATATTTTTTTAGCCTTTAGGAATGTAGTTGTGTGTTCTGCTTTTTGTTTTCTGATGTGTTTTTTAAAATGTTACATTCTGTAAAAACCTGCTAGACTTGTAATTTCATTAGCTGCTCTTCAGAGTTTAGGGCCACAGTTATTTTCAGATTGCATCAGTATTTCATTCAAAATATCAGCTTTTTTTTCCATTTTTGTTTGCATCATATGCAATGCCGTGTATGTCTATTTTGTGTAAGGTTTTCCAAGATTCCATCCTTTACTCCAAAATATTTGTGGTCACAGTGAGAGTGTTTCCGTTCGTATCAAAGCTGTATTCCAAAGACTGGAACCTTTTCGCTTCCAATTACCTATAACAGCACCAATAGCCTGACGGTCTCAAATATACTTTCTGACCAAAGCTTTGAAGATGGGATTTTTACTATCAGCCTAGCTAAGAGACAGTTATCAGACCCACACATCTGAAGAACAGAACACTTTTGGACAAAGTAATGCTCATTTCCCTGTTCCATTGTGGTGGTTTTGGTGCTGAAAGCTTAAATATGATGGCTGATTCTGAATCTTAGCCAATTTAGAGACCAGTTAACCTAACAGGCATGTCTTTGGACTGTGGGATGACCTGGCGAAAGCCCACGCATGCATGGGGAGAACATGCAAACGCCATGCAGAAAGACCCCTGGCCAGGAGTCAAACCCAGGACCTTCTTGCTGTAAGGCAACAGTGCTACCAACTGCGCCACCAAGATAGATACAATTTTGACAAATTTGAGGGTTTAATCAATTTAATTTGTATTCTGAATATTTATTTCCTAGTCACAAATGTTTAACTTTAACATGTGGAGTTTAGATTTGTAGATCATTGAGCATTGTTTATCTTTGTCTGTTAGCAATCATATGTATTTGTTTGTGAGTTCTTCTACTTCTTCCACCACTACAAGATAACTACATGTGAACCAATAAAGCTATTGTCAAGAAAAGTTAGGTATATATGAAATGACCACCTGCGCTCTTGGGATCCATTGAGAAATGTTAATTTGGCCAACATAGTATGGCACATCTGCTTCTGAACTGTACCACTTCTTGCTTCCTGTGTGAGCTGTTCAGGCTCGGTTTTAATTTAGACCAATAAATTTAGGCCCTCTTGTTGCTTAGGGGGCCAATGTCACAGTAAGATTGATTTTTATCACGTCGGCATAGAAACGTGTGTGTTTGGTGTGTGTTAAGAACAAAAGGTGGTTTAGAGTCGTTTGACCTCCTCTGGGATTTAAAATGGCTTTTGCCATCTGCTGAACAGAGTCGGTACATCCCAAAGCTGCACGGACCCCCTCATTTCCAACTCAGATCAACTTCTGTTCAGGCATGGATGAAAAATAAGCAGTCAGTTAACATGCATGACTTTAAGGAATTTAAATACCTGATCTTTGAAATGGTTCCAAAGCTCTAAAAGTTCTAAAGCTGGGGAATAAGATTACCAAAAACATTTTGGGGTGGTTTCAGGTAGTAAATGTACTAGGCTAGAAATAAAATCATAAATCCTACACTAAGGTTAAAAAAAATAAGATGGGCTAAGATACGATACCTGATTAGTGTCACTTTTGGATGTTTGAACATTGATTTTGATGCAAGAACTATACATGGCCCAGGATGCTGAAATGAACAATAATGATCTTTATTACGAATGCCTGGATATTTACCAGCTGAAGGCGTGTGGCCTGTAAGCTCAGTAAATTAAATTAAATTAAATTAAATTGAATTAAATTAAATTAAATTAAATTCAGTTCAATTCAATTCAATTCAGTTTTATTTATATAGCGCCAATTCACAACACATGTTGTCTCAAGGCACTTCACAAAAGTCAGGTACATACATTCCAATTAGCCCTAACCATTGAACAGTGCAGTCAGAGTTAGTTATTTATTCAAATTGGATAAAAAGTTTTTCTGTCTAAGGAAACCCAGCAGATTGCATCCAGTCAGTGACTGGACAGTCAAAGGCACAGGGAATCGTCTGAAGGAGAGCAGAGGGGAATTAGGGGTTCTCAGGTGAAACTAAGGTGAGTGAATTACAAATTGATTAGTTTTTACTTGCATGTGGACTGTTTGTGGCTCTGGAGAGGTACTTTGAATCCAAGGGAGGCTATGTGTGATAAAAGTTCAGAGTGATGCTGATTGGAATCCAGTAACCTATGAGGGCCAACAGGCATATAGCTGAAATTGATGCCCAGAAGACCAGCAGAGGACTTATTTTGAGATTAAAGATGTTTTCAGGTGGGAAACAAACCAAGAAGGAGTTGGAGGATCAGGAATCACAAAGTAAACTCCAGGTAAATGACTCTAACACACAAGGAGACCTATGAGTAGGAATGATTGCACTTTTAGATGAGATCAGCAGTCCAAAAAGGGAGAGGGAGAGAGGAGAAGCCCCTGACACGACAGCATCCAACCAACATCTATATTGATGGTTGTAATAGAATATATAGTTACTATTAAATCCATCATGGCCTACACAAGTGTAAACATTTCAAAGTAGTCCACATTTATTTTAATAACAGTACCACTAAATATCTGTGGCAAATTGTGAGGTCCGTCAAGGTATTCAAAGAAGGCCCTAAGAGGACCCAAAAAAGTGTAAATAATTATATGCCACAATTCTTTAAAGGTGACCTATTATTAAACATTGCCCTCAAAAATAAAATGAAGCCATGAATCTCTGTTATCTGATAGCAGGAGAATGTGCATGGACACGTGGGTTTTTCCAGCCAACAACAGAACATCTGCCTCTGAGGGTAGCCATTGTAAAGCGTGTATAAGTTACAAACAGCCGGTGAGACGTGATCCTGTACGGAAAATCAAGTAGGTGGAGGTCCGCTTCAGTTGCTAGTTAGAGGTGGGACTCAGGTAATGTTGCCAGGTGCCAATGTAATTGTGACGTCACAATTACACAGCTTTTGAAACTGCGTTTTCTAGAAAAAAATAAAACATTCATTTATAGCCAAAAAATGGCTAAATGGTTTTTTGGCTGTAATCTGTTTGTAGAAGCCTTAGAAGCCCAAATGAAAGTATAAAAACGATCGAAAGGGGAATTTTGTATAAAATGTACCCTTAAATAAAACCTATTAAAATGAAAGGATTATTGTTCTACCATGTAACAGCATAACATGAGCTTGATTCAGAGTTACATTAAATTCTTTCTTGGATGAAAACTTACCACAGCAGAATATTTGTATACTCAGGTATTCTACTTCATGTCTGTATACCTACAGCCCTTAGCTAAATGACAAAATAAATTCTAAGACGTGTTGATAAGCCAGTCATTAGCTGGCTTAGTGATAGTTTTCCTAGAATACGGTGCTTGCACTTTTAAAAGAGGTTCATAGACTCTAAAAATGCCTCCAGGGAGATATAAAATCTTTGCTGATTATTTTTTCCCCTTTTCAATACTACTAAATAATAAAAACATATGAATTGTTAAAACAAGTTTCTTTAATACATTAAGTCCTATTAAGGCCGTTTTGGTTAGCAACTGACAGAAGGAACTCGACTGAAACCAGAGTCTCAGTTTGGCTCAGGAGGTTGTGTTGCTGGAAGAAATCTCTTGACAAA
Source organism: Crenichthys baileyi (assembly GCA_036173005.1). NCBI lineage: Eukaryota > Metazoa > Chordata > Actinopteri > Cyprinodontiformes > Goodeidae > Crenichthys > Crenichthys baileyi. Next base: position 613,682 of record JAHHUM010001453.1, on the reverse strand, counting down.
GGCTTTGTGGAACTGCAAGGCTTTGAGACTCTCAGCTGTTTATCCAAGGCTGTGACAAACAGTTATGATATTTCTATACACATTAACCTGTAGCATCAATACTGACGGCTTATTAGTTTTTTTCCATGTTGAACTCACTTAACTTTTGTTTTTGTCTATTTGCAGTGATAACAGATCTGTATGCTTACTTGATATTTAATTACACAAATCAAACTGGTCTATTTGGGTACAATTGTCTTGTGAGCTATCAATTTAGAAACTGCTTTGTTTGTATTGGGTTGTTCATTAGAGAAGGCCCAGCTGTGAGAGACCCAGTTTGCCACTGCTATTGCTTTTGCCATAGTACAATACCTTTAGATTTTTAGCAACATGGGTAATCTATTATTTTTCTTGAACAAATTTGGTAAAGGCGAATCATAAACAATTTGAGAACACATTTTAGAATGTGTTATGTGTGAATTAATTCAAATGTGTCAGCTATAAGACTAGAACCAGCCTACAAGCAGACATTTATGGTTCTTAGGGGCCCCTGCTGGTCTGAGGGCTACAAAAGCTTTTGAATTTAAAAATGCACCAGTTGCATTACACTTGCACAGGAAAAATCTTTAAAATTTACATTAGCAGAATCATCTTTTATTCCTGATTTAATGATTTCTATTTATTGTGTTTGACCCTCAGGGCACATTTCATCCTTGTAAACAAAACATGATACTTTGCATCCCCCTTCCTGTAACTCCCCAGTCTGTTATAAGAAGTTGGACCCCAAATGAAATTTGCTTCAGGCCTCATACAACCTTGCACCAGATGTCTGCTTAAGGCAGAAAAAAGCAAAATCATTTGCCTTTTACATCAGATTTTCAGAATTTATTTATCATCCTCCAAAGTAGATAAACAACGCTGTTTCTCGTTAATGAAATTTAAAAGTAGCTTGCTGCAAAATCATTTGTAATGATGTAGTATTAAAAGCTACTAATACAGATGAAACTAGATGTTTATATTTGCTGTATAAAAAGAAAAAATAATTTTTTTCTCACTGTCTGACATTAAATCAGACTAAACATTTTCATGATGTCAGTTAGGTTTACCAAAATAATTTCTGTTTGCTAAATGCCAGAATAATAAGAAAGAAAATGTCAGACATTTAGAAACACTGAAATTACTATGCCTTTAAACAAATTAAGAAAGCCCAGATTACGATGAAAGTTTCTAATAGGATATTTTAACTGGAAGCACACCTGTGGTTGTATTTTAAGTCAACACCTAAAACACACTGCTTCTTTGTAGGACATCAGGGAAAGTTGAAAAAAAAGAACAGGCAAGATATCTAGAAGAGAATTGTGGACCTCCTCAAGTCTGGTTCATCCTCAGGAACAATTTCCCAATGCCAGAGGGTGCCACATTCATCTGTTCAATTATAAAAAAAAAACACAATGAAAGTGTCTTGTCAGCCAACTGTTCAGGAAAAAGACAGGTTGTGTACCTCAGAGATGAGGTTGTTTCAGTGTGAAATGTGTGCATCAACCCCAGAATAAAAGCAAAAAGACCTTGTTAAGATGCTGGCTGAAACTGGTTAGAAATTGTCATTGCACACAGTGAAACAAGGTCTGTACCAACACGGACTGAAAAGGCCACTTAGTGAGAAAGAAGCCATTACTCCAGAGGCAACATAAAATAAAAACATACAATATACATTTTCCAAATGCAAACAGGAACAAATACCTTGAGTGGCTTATGAAGAAAGAACAGTATTTAAAATGTTGAAGCAACATCTCAAGACATCAGCCAGGAAGTTAAAGCATTGTCAAAAATGGGTCTTCTAAATAGACAAAAACCCTTTGCATACTGAGAAATTAGTTACAATGTGGCTTTAAGGACAACAAAGTCAATCTCTTGCAATCTTAGTCCCATGAAAGATTTGTGGACAGAGCTGAAAAGGTATGTGCAAGCAAGGTAGCCTACAAACTAAAGCAGCACAATATATCTAATTTTAATCGTCATTACAATATCAATTTGCAGCCCTCGATGCCCATGCTTGATTTATATTTTGTGTGGCTGTGATGCTCAAGCTCACAAAGAGTGATGGGACACTGTGATGAGGGAAAATATGGGTTGATTGTAATCATTTTCATCGCAATAATAGTAATATCACAATCAGATGCTTTATGATATAATGCAGCCCTACTATAAACCTGACTTATTTACACCTGTTCTGTCCGGAGGAATGGGCTATTCCAGTAAAATATTGTCAGAGGCGTGCAGAAGAAAACCCACAAGGTCTGACCCAATGCAGTTTAAAGGCCATGCTTCTAAATAGGAAGGAAATATATATAAACTTCTAAATTTTGAAAAAAGTAAGAATAAAAAGAAGAAGAATTCTCTCTCTTATTGTATTTGGCACCTAGCAAATGATCATAATTTTGTTAATCCTAACTGACCTAAAACAGGGAAGGTTTAGTCTGATTTACTGTTAAAAAGTGAGAAAATATACAGTCTAAGTCAGTCTTATTTCACCTGTGCATGTTTCCTCCATAAACATAAAGAAACATAAAGAAACTGTGTTTCAGTTAATGACTTTAAAGTATATGTACAACAACAATCTGATTTAATTGTTAGTATTTGTGCTTAGATATAAAATACACATCCTCTACTGTACATGCAATTAAGGCTTCTTTTGCTAACGTTTTTGGACACAGCAAAATAACAAATCCCTAAAAGCAACAAAGCAAAATTGGTTCTGCTTCACAAAGTGCTGCGATCATACCAGAAGTCTGGGGCTCACCCAGTTCAGTCAAGCATGAAGGGTGCAAGCATTAATAAAACACCAATATCAGACAAGGAATAATAATATTTAAAAAAAAAAGGCGAAGAGAATATGAGGAATGATTTATAAGCCACAATAGATGGAAATGGTTTGAGGGTAAACAACAGTCTCCCTCTGGTCTGGTCTGCATTTCATACGATTGTGATGAAGCTGTCATAAGCACGCACCACTTGAGTTATACAATCCTCTGGGGGACGCTTGGTTTTAATTTGGATGTCAATGAAAATGATAGACTTTTATTGTTTGTTATGTGTGTGAGAGAAAAATCTTGCACATATCCATATCTGTCTCTGTCTATCAAGGTGCACATACATATTTAATGTTCTTGTGTGAATACATTCACCTACAAAATGTCAACATGTACAAGTGGCATACCTCTTTTTCTCCCTTTATTTCTTCTGTTTTATCTTAAAAGACGGTGAGCGCCTGGAAGACACTCAGCATCACTGCCTTCGAATCCTGGGACCATCTGTCTGCATGTGCTTCTGGTTGGAGTTTGCATGTTCTCCTTATATATTTTCTTTGAGTACTCCAGTTTCCTTCCTGACATGACTGGTAGGTTAATTAGGTATGGGTGTGTGTGCATGCATGGTTGTTTGTCCTGTGTGTCTCTGTGTTGACCTTTGATGGACTAGCGAATTGTCCAGGATGTACAATGCCACTCACCCATTGAGAGCTGGAGATAGGCACCAGCCCCCCGCGGCACTGCAAGGACAATCAGGTATTGACGATGAATGGATGGATCTATGTATATATATATACTAGACATTATTAACTATACTTAGGACTAGTGTATCCTAGAATGATCGAATTTCGTGTTTGAGCTGTTTCTTATAGCCCATCACAAGTCAAGTCAAGTCAAGTCAATTTTATTTATATTGTGCTTTTCAGCAACAAGGCACTCAAGGCGCTGCACATAAGGAAAAACATTACAATGATACAGAAAATCAATCAACAGAGGTAATAAAAAATAAAAGAGAATAGAATGATGGATAAGAAAATGAAAGGAAAATTGGACTGAAAACTTAACTAATAATGTTTAGATAACACATTCAAAGGCCACTCTAAACAAATACGTTTTTAATCTTGATTTAAAGCAACCTAGGGTTTCGCGCTTTTACAGTTTTCTGGGAGTTTATTCCAGATTGGTGGAGCATAAGAACTAAAAGCTGCTTATCCATGTTTGGTTCTGGTTCTCGGTATGCAGAGTAGATTTGAGCCAGAAGACCTGAGAGGTCTGGGTGGTTGATACACTGACAACAAGTCTGTAATGTATTTTGGTGCTAAGCCATTCAGTGATTTATAGACTAACAGAAGTATTTTAAAGTCTATTCTCTAAGCTACAGGGAGCCAGTGTAGGGACTTTAGAACAGGGGTGATGTGCTCCACTTTCTTACATTTATTGAGGACGCGGGCAGCAGCGTTCTGGATCAACTGCAGCTGTCTGATCGACTTTTTAGGCAGACCTGTGAAGACACTGTTGCAGAAATCAATTCTACTAAAGATGAACCCATGTATTAGTTTTTCAAGGTCCTGCTGAGACATTAGTCCTTTAATCCTGGAGATGTTCTTTAAGGTGATAGAAGGCCGACCTTGTTTCTGTCTTTATGTGGCTCTGAAGGTTCAGGTCTGAGTCCATCACTATACCCAGGTTTCGAGTCTGACTGGTGGTTTCTAACTGTATTAACTGAAGCTGTGTGCTAACTTTTAAACGCTCTTCCTTTGGTCCAAAGATTATTACTTCAGTTTTGTTTTGATTCAGCTGAAGAAAAGTTTGGCACATCCATGCATTGATTTCTTCTAAGCATTTACCAAGCGCTTGAATGGGTTCATAGTCACCTGGTGACATCGTAGCGTATAGCTGTGTGTTGTCTGCATAGTTATGATAACTTACGTTGTTGTTTATTAAAATCTGAGTTAGAGGGAGCATGTAGATATTGAATAGGAGGGGCCCTAAGATGGATCCTTGGGGAACGCCACATGTAATTTTTGTGGTCTCTGATGTAAAGTTACCTACTGACACAAAAAAGTCCCTGTCCTTCAAGTAGGATTCAAACCAATTGAGTGCAGTACCAGAAAGGCTGACCCAGTTTTCCAGGCGCTCTAATAAAATGGAGTGATCAACAGTGTCGAATGCTGTACTAAGGTCCGATAATACCAGCACTGTGGTTCTTCCACAGTCTGCATTTATATGGATGTCATTGAACACCTTGACAAGAGCATTCTCTGTACTGTGGTGAGCACGGCAGCCTGACTGGAAGACATCGAAGCGGTTGGTCATTGTTAAGAAGTTGCTTAACTGCTGAAACACAGCTTTTTCAAAAATCTTACTGATGAAGGGGAGGTTTGAGATAGGCCTGTAGTTCGGTAGTAGCAGCTTGTCCAAGTTGCTCTTTTTCAATAGAGGTTTGATAATTGCTGTTTTCAGAGCTGATCTTTTAACACATATAATGATACAACATACAGGGGTTGGACAATGAAACTGAAACACCTGTCAATTTAGTGTGGGAGGTTTCATGGCTAAATTGGACCAGCCTGGTAGCCAGTCTTCATTGATTGCACATTGCACCAGTAAGAGCAGAGTGTGAAGGTTCAATTAGCAGGGTAAGAGCACAGTTTTGCTCAAAATATTGAAATGCACACAACATTATGGGTGACATACCAGAGTTCAAAAGAGGACAAATTGTTGGTGCAGGTCTTGCTGGCACATCTGTGACCAAGACAGCAAGTCTTTGTGATGTATCAAGATCCACGGTATCCAGGGTAATGTCAGCATACCACCAAGAAGGACGAACCACATCCAACAGGATTAACTGTGGACGCAAGAGGAAGCTGTCTGAAAGGGATGTTCGGGTGCTAACCCAGATTGTATCCAAAAATCATAAAACCACGGCTGCCCAAATCACGGCAGAATTAAATGTGCACCTCAACTGTCCTGTTTCCACCAGAACTGTCCGTCGGGAGCTCCACAGGGTCAATATACACGGCCGGGCTGCAATAGCCAAACCTTTGGTTACTCACGCCAATGCCAAACGTCGGTTTCAATGGTGCAAGGAGCTCAAATCTTCGGCTGCAGACAATGTGAAACATGTATTGTTCTCTGAGGAGTCCACCTTTACTGTTTTCCCCACATCTGGAAGAGTTCCGGTGTGGAGAAGCCCCAAAGAAGCGTACCACCCAGACTGTTGCATGCCCAGAGTGAAGCATGGGGGTGGATCAGTGATGGTTTGGGCTGCCATATCATGGCATTCCCTTGGCCCAATACTTGTGCTAGATGGGCGAGTCACTGTCAAGGACTACCGAACCATTCTTGAGGACCATGTGCATCCAATGGTTCAAACATTGTATCCTGAAGGCGGTGCCGTGTATCAGGATGACAATGCACCAATACACACAGCAAGACTGGTGAAAGATTGGTCTGATGAACAAGAAAGTGAAGTTGAACATCTCCCATGGCCTGCACAGTCACCAGATCTAAATATTATTGAGCCACTTTGGGGCGTTTTGGAGGAGCGCGTCAGGAAACGTTTTCCTACACCAGTATCACGGAGTGACCTGGCCACTATTCTGCAAGAAGAATGGCTTAAAATCCCTCTGACCACTGTGCAGGACTTGTATATGTCATTTCCAAGACGAACTGACGCTGTATTGGCCGCAAAAGGAGGCCCTACACCATACTAATAAATTATTGTGGTCAAAAACGAGGTGTTTCAGTTTCATTGTCCAACCCCTGTAGTTACATCACCAAAATGAGGAACAGCTAATTTGGGGGACCAGTTTGTACTGTAGGATGTGTTGTTAGGGGTTGTTTTTATGCAGAGTATCCGTCCCTGTATATAACAACAACGGCGGCATAATACAACTCTGTTACGACTTTTGGTTTTAGTGTGTCACCCAAAGATTATTAAGCACACGCTTTTTAAACTTTCTCGATTTGCCCCTGAGCTTAGATCCCTAACCAAAGCAATGCATCTATTTTTGTGGCATTTTCCACTTCTATCAGCTGGGAAAAAAACATGACATATTATGCTTATAAATCATTGAAACAGTTTGACATACTATGGGTACACTAGTAGTGGAATGAACAGACAAATCTCACATCTAAATATTCCTTTAATTAAGGTGTACAACTCCATTCTTAATATCAGAGTTTGGGGTACTTATGAGCATCTCACCTGCAGATAGAGCGATCCCACTTTGGAGAATAATGGAGAGATTTTTAAACAGGTCCTGAGGTGACAGTTACTCAGAGGAGGACCGATCAAGAGTAAATGACCTACATCTAAGTAGATCGATCGTTAAACCTTTGTAGTTCAAACCAATAATATTGTGGCAAGCCATGTGAGTGAGACTAAGTTAAGACACATTTACACATGTTGACTTCTATGTCAGCTGCTATTCAAAGAGAAACTGTTAGAAGTAAGCAGATGACACACAGAACAAACAGTGGACGTTACTAAGCAGAACAGCCACTTATTAACTCATCGTGCAGAACTGTCTTCATCTAATTCTGCCTCTCCAGCACCTCTGCACCAATAGAAAAAAAGGAAAAGGAAAAACAGGTTAACTTGACAAATGATGAACAATTGAAAGGTCCCACGACACCACAAGCCTCAAAGTACTAGAGTGTCTCTCAGGAGCGTCAGGTCGCTACACTATATTAACTGCACTGTTGAGTCAGACAGCTGTTCACTTTTTGCCATTTTCTGAAACAAACAATATCCGTGTGAAACTACATGTAGAGGGCAGCTCAATTTATCATAGCACTTATCTTTTTGTTTTTCTTTGGTTTTGGCAACTCTTTTTCCAGTCCAAGTCCCAGAACATTGTACCCTTTTCAAATCTTTTACTAGTTTGTAGAAAATGTCACTGTAAAAAAAAAAAAAAAAAAACAAAAAAACATGTGAGTTATGTTGGCCACATGTTAATTTTACACACACACAATGCAACTTTCAATTTTGTTAAAAGATTTATATATGAAAAATTACACAAATTTTACTGTCTTTATTACTGCTGGATAAATGAGTAAAGTTTTTGCTTTTTTAATACTATGGGCCTGATCTTTAAAGATCCCAAATAAGAGGTGCCAAATTGTTTGCACAAAAAAAAAAAATGCACGTGCAACAAGTGGCCGTGTTGCACGCGGCCTTCAGAGATTGCGCAAGCAATGGATGACTGGTGCAAAAGGGGTAAAGACCCCCCTATTTAATGGTAAAAATGGTAAATGGCCTGAACGTGTATAGCGCTTTATCAAGTCCACAGAGACCCCAAAGCACTTAACACTACAATCATTCACCCATTCTTACACACATTCACACACTGAACGAGATTGTTTCTCCTCTGTTTATTTGCGCAGGGCACTTTTTAGTGCTTAGTTACGCATGCAGAAGACTGAGTTTAAAGTTGTTCTGAGGGCAGATGCTTTATATTTGTGGTCCGACTGGACCCAGTGAGGTGGTAAAGGATTACATTTGCACATCCCCCTCCCATAAATTTGTGCGTTTGGGTTATTATTGTATGTTTTGCATATTCATAAAGGCAAACAAAGTTTGCGCCCACTGTTCCGTTAATTTTACACGCTCAATCCGATTAATACCTGGGTTGTAGATCAGCTTTGGGGACGCAAACAGGTTTGCGTGTGGTTTTGTACACGCAAACCTTTGGAAGATCAGGCCCCAGGAGTAATTTAACCACATTTTGGCTTTATGCTTTATTGTGCTGCTTTTACAGCCTCTGTTGAAGGGGTCCTAAAATTTTCGTGCACAAAGGTCCAAACCTGATTTCTAGTTTGGGGCAACATCTAAAAAAACCTTGCGTAGAGCAGATCAGTTTGATTAAACTTATTTACGATTTACAAGCCAAAGAGATAATGCTTTGTTCAAAGTTCCCATAGTTCCCTCTCATTGCAGCATTTGTTGGTCTTGTAACCACGCCAAGTTCAAATATTTGACCATTCACACAATATTTGTTGGACCCGACACAAAAAAAAAGTTCTGTCAAGAATATGTGACAAGAACATGCTGCAGGAACTCCAAAAGCACAGCTATAAAAACAGAATGATGTCATTTTGTTCTTGCAGCTCTGCATAAGAAGATAGATATGTACAGTAATGTGTGTTTTTGCAGTGTTGTAATACTGCAAAAACTACTTCTTTAATTCAGCTACCTATGTGGAGTACCTCAATATGCAATAATGATTTTTAACACAAATTCAACTCTGTTTCTCATTCTGTCAGCACTGCATCCTCTGTGTTCCCAACAACTCTTAACCTGTTAAGCCCTAAGGGGATTTAGAGCAATTTCCGCCTGAAATTACATACCTTAGATAAATCAAATTTAGCTTCACAGTTATAAGGCCTACATGCAATTTTTTGGTAACTGTGTAAAGGCAAGACATAAAAGAATATTTTCCAGTGGAAGCACTATTGTAAGTGTTACTACGTCTGATTTATTTTTGATTAAACATAGAAAGAATAAACATTTTTTAGCCTCGCCAAAAGTTTTTTCTAAATGAACATTGTAAAACACTATAAAAATCCTTTGTAATTCCTAGGAGAACCTCCAGGTTGCATTCATCCACATCTTCACCATAACTGCAGCAAATTTGGACTGAATAAGTTGAAGCATATATGTTCTACAAAAGTTTTAGAGGGCAATGTGCCAGGCGGAAATGGCAGTTAGGCAAAGTGTGCCAAAACTTTCCCAGATGTGTTTTTCACCTCATAAAAAGGAAAAAAAAGGGAATCTGGTCAAATAAAAGTGCTGATTTCCATTCTAGGAGTCCTTCTGCATATGACATAGCCTTTGGTTATGACATTTACCCTGTGTATCGTCAAAATGTACAGTTTTAAACATAACTGGAAGCTAACGGAATAGAGTGCAAGCTAGCAGGCGGCAGACAGCAACCAGCAGACTGTAATGTGCAAGCAATTTACATCACCAGAGAAGGTGCTAGAAGAAGTTATGCCTTGTTAGAAAGATGAGTGTCTCTCGTTTGTTATGATACGAAACATGTGGGGGTGCTGCAAAGAGAAAGGTGCTTTTTGTACCGTTTTGTTTACAGAGTCAGCAATGTCTGAGGGACCTTAAAATCTCATCGCCTGTGTTTAAGTTGCTGGAAAACTAAAAGTTATTTGTGCAAACTCATTTGGGGAATTGTTTTGTGAAGATTGAAGCCTCCTCCTGCGATATATTTAAGAAAAAAAATTGGTGGAGCTTTACCTATTGCTATAGGTAAAACTGTAGGGCTTAAGAGGTTAAACAGTGGTGCTCTGTATGTTGGTTTTGGTAAAACGTTTAAGATTCTTGCTGCACAAAACAGACATTTTTTCTTAAGGCAACTAAGTGAACTTGGACTCTGATGACATCAAGAAAACATCTTGCTGTCAGTTCACATCCTGTAAACCCAGATTGTTTAACACTTCAGGTTGAAATTTGTGTTTTCATCCATTAGTAAAGTGCAAATATGAAAATATCTTGTCATCCTTACTATTGTTCTCTTTACCAGTTTTTACCGCATACTGAAAAAGCATCAAATAAGTGTATAATACTCCGTTAATGACTTCTGGCATTTTTCCATTATTTGAAGAGTTTTTTGTGGACGTCATATTCTTAATTTTAATATAAGTTTAAGTTCAACCTAATGACACTTTTAGCCCAGGCGATTTTGCTATGTCTAAACGTAGGTTGAAATCATGGCTACAAATAGACTTATCATTGACTCGTATCTAAATGAGGTCTGTGTATAGCTTTAACGTTGAGATCAGGTCTAGTACTCACTGGGCTGTTTGTACAAGACATATGTAAACGTGCAAAAGTGAAAGGCATGGTGCTAGCAGTTTTACAGAAACTAAAAAGAGACACTTAAGTCTTTCCACTTACATAACATGGTCGTCATTTGGAAAGATAATAAGCTCAAGAATTCCTGTTGTTTTTCTAAGAGCTTAAGAATCACTTTAGCTTAAGACTTAAAAATCCATTAATAAATTCATGGATTTGGTTGATATTGCATGTTTCGTAAAGTAATATTCCATTGTGTTTTTCCATTGTGTTAATTAAAAAATGAAAGGATAGCTGGTACTAAATAAATAAATTAATAAAATAAATAAATAAATACATACATATAATTAAACCAAATTATTGCAGTGTGAAGAAATAAAGTATGGACATCAGCAGAGGAGCTCACCAGGAATCAAGCTTTGATTAACCTATTCGTCCCAAAATGATAGATGAGGAATGGAGGCTGTCATCATCAGAGAAGTGTCACACACTCTTCAACAGCAGCATGCCATAAACAATATTTCATTAAACTTATTTATTTATTTATTTATCTATCATCAGAACATCAATGCCATACACTTCTGTTTTCTTCTAAACTTTATTGATGTTGTCATTGTAAGAGCAAATCTGAGATTTGTGTTTTTCTGTTTTCACTGTGCACAGGACAAGCACAGAATGGCAGGCAGGAGCTTTTCGCAGAGCCTTACAGGTTGTTATTAAAGCTACCCTGGAAGGCGTAAATATTGACCTGAGCGTGGACTCCTTCACAGACCAGTGCACTTCACTGTACCGCCTCACTAGTGCCATCAAATCAATCAGCCTTTCTAATTAACTGCATCCAAATGAGGCATCATCGTCTTTGCCTCCAGAAAGAGACCCTTAACCAAACCATCTCCTGTGCATTCCCAGGATGTGCACCATGCCATAAGCTGGGCTCTATTTTTGTTTGTACACTGTACCTGAAAAACATCGCCAAAGCATCCCGTCTCTAATGCTGAAGATAACCAGTTTGGCCAAACTCATCATTTCAAATAAAAAAAGGCTGATGTTGGTGTTTTGGTCAGCTTGCAGTGCAGTTTTCATGTGCAACACTTTGAAAGTTAATCTAAATGATATTTCCAAATAAAATTGACTTGCATATAATAATATTTAATTTCTTTAGTTATTTTGTGCTTTAGAATGTATTATTCTTATCTTAGAATAAACCCTTGTGAGATGTTGTGGATTTGAGACAAATTATTTCTTTGTGAACATTAAAGCAGGATGATTTGCACTGAGCAGCTGTTCAACAGTAATCAGACAGTGACAGCCAGATCTTTCTCCTTCCAATCTTCAGAGTCCTCTCTCCCCTCACTCCATCTGAGGGAGTCAGAGAGTGGAACTCCTCTTTGCAACACCCTCAGGGCACTTGGAGGACTACCAGATGTGCAACTCCGGAACCAAGGAACGGCAGCAGCTTCCTCATTTTGTGAAGCATCAAGCTTTTGATCACTTCATGTACAATCAGTTCACATTTCAAACTCACTCTAAAAAATGAGCTTCCTAACACTATTTAATGGGAAATGCAAAGCTTATCCATATCTGCTAGACAGGGATGAGTATCTTCAACAGAGTAAATAGTTAAGCATAGAAAATAGATATTTGGGGATTATCAGTGTGGGGTTCTAATAGGACTGCATCGTGGTGCAGTTGTTAGCACTGTTCCCACAGAGCAGAGGTCCTGAGTTTAAATCCAGGGATTTGGTGTTTCTTTTTGGACTTTCATGTTTTTCAGTATAAGCTAGGCTCTTTACACGTACTCCGGCTTTCTGACTTTCCAAAAACATGAGTTTTAAGTCACTTGACCTCTCTTAATTGCATTTTTGTGTGAGTGCGTGCCTGGTGACTTTTGAAGGATGTAAACTGTGTCTCACCCAGTGAGCATTGTACATAGGCACCAGCATCCCCGCAATTTAAGGGTTAAAGGTAATTCAGTCATGGTCAAAAAATTACAATGTGCGTTCCGAATGAGGCTTGTTTGTTAGATTAAAAGTACCTTTTAAAAATAACCTTTAATCTGATATTAAACCTACTTTTCATTAAGTTTACATATTTAGCTAATTTGTTTTCTTTGTTGGTCTGATGTAATATTTGAATGTTAAATCTGATGTTTTCATTAACTCTAAGCAGAATATCATCGCAATTAATAGAAATAAATGTGTTTTACTTACTGTATTAAGTCACTTTAATATATGTATCTCATCAGATATTCTAATTTACTGAATATTTGTTTCTTTTTCTGATAGTTTGGAGCCACAATCAAAATCGACAAAAGGTAAAATCAATATATTTTCAATAACAATTTGTCTTTGTTTGTATACGTAAAATCTGAAAATAAAATAACTGCTGTACTGTGACATGACCAAATGCTTAAAAACCAAACTGAGATGGTAGAAGGAAAAAATTCTTGTTTCAGTGCTTTAGACAGTTCAGATCTTTTTAAAACTAGGTTCTATGAGGTTATCAGAGGAAGGTCCTTTAATTGTAGGTCATATCAGATGTCCTGTAAAGCACTAGGATTGCTTTGTGTATGAATCATGTTACTGTAAATAAGCAAATGGGCTTGTCTTACCTCAGTGAGGTTGTAGAAAATTTAAGAAATCCTGGTGAAATGAATGGTGAAAGGCTAACAAGTCAGACAGGGCCCATCCATCCATCCATCCATCCATCCATCCATCCATCCATCATGTTCATCCGGGAGGAGTGAATGCTGCAAGTCACTGACTGGATGCAATCTGCTTGGTTTCCTTTCCTTAGATAGAAAAACTTTTTATCCAATTTGAATAAATAACAGAATCTGGCTGCACAGTTCAATGATTAAGATTAATTGGAATGTATGTACCTGACTTTTGTGAAGTGCCTTGAGACGACATGTGTTGTGAATTGGCGCTATATAAATAAACTGAATTGAATTGAATTGAATTGAATCCATCCATTCATCCATCCATCCATCCATCCAGGTTGTCTAAAACACACAGAGATAAACCTGCTCAAACACTCATACCTAATACATTTTTCCTTCTGACATTCTTCTTCTTGTTACCTTTTATGCTGTCACTGTGCCAGTGTATCCTCGTCTTCCCAATGTTTGTGATGGAGATTAATGATGCCAGCTAAACAGTCTCACTGAGCTATTGCCCAAAATGTTTTCTTTTCATTACCCAAGGCTTCGCTTTAAAAGGCAATATGTCAGTTTTGCCAGAGCACAAAAAACTCAGTCTTTAACAAAGGAGGAAAAAAACACCGTTGACAGTCACAGTTGCATAACTTGAATGTTGAAGAAAATACTACAACTTAAAAAAAATCCTTTGGCCCTGAGAGAAATGAGTAAAAGTCTTTTGAATAAAAAAAACTACACCATCACCTGGGGTGTGATTGTATGATGCTAAAATAGGCTTGTCGATAATTTAAGAGTCTATTTAATTATTGCCAGAGTCAGGGCAGATGTTGATGAATAAAAATCCAGCAGGGAGGACCTGAGTCACAAGTACAATATCTTCGAGTGCTGGCACTAATTAAAAACACCAGGATGCAGGAGTCACGGATAAGAAATGATTTTCCATTTTATTTTTGGGTGCTTTGCAGCTTGTGTGAGTCCATTAAGGTCCTCTGTGAGGTTTCATTTTGACAAACATTCTCGGTTATATCTGTTCTTGGGACAGGACTGATGTTGTGTTGGATGTATAACATGACAATATCCCATAAACACTTTTAAAACAGAACACTGAAACCAACATTATGATTCAGTAATGTAGGGTTCTTTCAGCTATGGACGGGATTGACTTTTAACTGACTGCATTTAATGACTTGTCAACTATATGCTTGGTTAAATGTAAACACAGCAGGTCACAAACAGAAGACTTGAAGGACTAATCTTCAAAAATACGTTTCTGTTTTTGTTAAGTTGGTACTTATGTCATGTTTTATAAAGTCTCTCAAAGCTTTAACATTTAAGATTGGCAGCAAGACAAGCTTTTTTGTAAGCTGTATTCTATTTAACTGTGAAGATATGCATTATTCATTTTTAAAGCCACATTCTCTGAGTGGATCATTTGGCCTGTGATCGTGCCTTGCGGGGGAAGTCTGTTTATTCCTTATTGAAATAATCTCTCAGAAGAAGAAAAGTTACCCATGTGAAAAATCAGATTTTCTGGCAATGCACCAGAATGCAGAGGAGGAGTGCCAGATAATAGATGTGGATAGGGGAAGCTGTATGAGTAGGATTTTCTTTTGTTATAGACTATCAAAGGAGACAAACAACTCTCATTCCACTGGTTGACAGCTAATTGCTACCTCCAAACCCCCTTTACAATCATTATCTGTGCTACCTGATTTTATGCTGGCACTTGTGCTGAGCACGATCCTTAACTTGGAGGCTGGAGCCCCTGTTAAGTGTTTTGCTTAACAGGATAATTTAACTTAAGACTGCCTTTTCATTTTTCTTTCACAATTTCATATTTAGGCCTGCGTGGTTGCATGTGAATGTGCATGTGTGCCTAATGTGTGGGTGTAAACAATGCACACTACATAGTTGCCATACCTAATGCGCTTGTTACCCATCTCAGAGTCCCCCGAGGCATGTGTCCCTATCCAAGGACTTAGTCATGGTGCAGTTTTAACAAGCACTGTCGATGTGAGGCCATTGAGAGCTTGCAAGATTGCAGTCAATGGTAATTTCATGTGCCACACGGAGTGCAAATGAGCTCTGCAAATATCACTTGGGCTCTCAGTCTGTGTCAGTAACAGCAGGAAGGCTCAGGCGCAATGGCTACCGGCTGTAGGTAGGGAATATTATTGTGCTAAGAGCAGGTGGCACAACAGGCCAAAGAAAATTAACAAGCTTCGCCTGCAGCCTTTGGTCATAGAAATTACTGATGCTCAAGAAACGTTTTTTTTAAATGAGTAAGTAATCTGTGAGGGTAAGTATATGTTTGGATTCAAACACTTGACCATGTTTTCAAATAAGACATAGTATTTCTTATATTTTTGCTTCTGATTTGAGTTTACTGTTACACATCTACCGAGCAAGCTTATCCATAGACCTATTTTCTCTGCTCTTGATTTTCACCCTTGTTTATCAACTGGAGAGTGTTTTTCAGATGAGTTGTTAAAAGACAAATAACCCCAATCCTTGAAAAGAGCAGCACAAACAAACCACAAAACTATTATAAAAAACAAATTAAATATTTATGATTTTCCTCAGCCATTGATAGCTGGTACTACTCAAATTATTTGTAACAAGAGTTGTAACTTGGTATAGGTTGTAAAAAACACGACTCACCTTACCAGTCAACTAATGACAAAAATTAAGCTGGAATACCTTTTTCTGGGCATTAAAGGTGATATATGATCCATATTTTAATTAGGGCTAAAAAATTAGGTTAAACAATATTAAATCTAGTTATTATCTGAAACTATTTTTTTGGGACATGGTATAAATTTGCTCCATTTGAAGCAGTTTGCTTGACTCACTCATTGCAATTCCTCCTTGATCCTCCAAACTGTAATCATTAAAATTACAATAAATAAAGGCTTGAAATATTTCACCCTATGTGTAATGAATCTAAATAATATATGATTGTCAAATATATATTGTCAAAAAAATATATTGTCAAAAATATTGAACTTTATCATGATATTCTCATATTTTGAGACATACCTGTCATGTTATGGTTCAAATATTTAAATTGAATTTTCTTTTCACTGTTGCTATTATTATACTGATTAGCAATAAATAACAGTGGTATCAAACATAATATTTTGTAATTCTTAAAAGTAGACATTTCAGGGGTCATTGTGTCAATAAAAATACAGGTAGTTGAGAAAATAAATATACATTTGTGATTGGATTTGCACAACCCATCCCTTTCCATGTGTGCCCCTCAAAAATCTCCATTTCTCTTGGTCAATGTGTTGTAGTTATATAGTTTTAATTTTGCTCTCCTCTGTGTTATTACTAAATAAAATTAGCCTTTGACTGTTCTCTCTTTCAAATGAGACAATGTTTGCACAGAGCTATATCAGAAAACCTTACCATCCCTTTCCATGATTTGAGGTGCTAAAAACAAGTAGGTTGGAGTTGTTCTACTCTAAGCTGAAGTGTGATTTGTTTTTTCACAGCAAACTTGTTGTCTGACTTTTTAGATTTTGTTCTTTTCAGACATCAGAATACGTACCATCAAGCACACGAAAATGCATATCGCTGTACACCTCCTTTAAAGGAAAATCCCATGAGAAGCCCATTGTAGAAAACTATTAGGCAAACTGCACTTTATGGCTATGTGTAAGCATTCTTACTTTTATTATTTTACTATAGTAAAAGCTAAAGCCTGCAAGCCTACATATATAAACCCAACAGGGAGTCAATCACAAGAAACCTGCTCCCTTTCGAAAGAAACATACATAACATTTGTATGAAGAATATATATTTGTATAAAGAATAATATATCATAACACAAAAGTGACAATGACAAACAACATTAAAAGAGGCCTAAGCTTTGCAGAGATAAAAGAGTACGCTAGAAGGTAGAATATCAGCTAAAAGGAAAAATAAAAGCTAAGAAAACGAGAACAAAAAACATATTGACCAAATGTTTTGAAATAATGTTGATATCCCTCCTTACGCCACTAGGCTGAATCTAATAGCAGGTCGGAGGCTCTTAAAGTGTCACGCTGGCTCCTCTGTTATGCCTCTATGTCCAGAAATAACTTGTACCTTGAATGCAGCTGAATTATAAAATGGGACACAGTTTGAACTGGAAGCACTCCCAAATGGAGCAATGTTCTTCTAGCTCAAGTGCGACAATGAAGTACGAGGAATGAAAACACGAGGGTTTAAACGATATCAAGGAGAATAAGGGACGAGGGAGTACGCCTGAGCTGTTGAGAGGACGAACCAAAAAGAAACCCTCTTCATGAATTAAAAACCGAGTGGTAATGGAGTCTATGGTCTCATTGCGATTTGTGATCGAGGCAGCCATGCATTCACTCCCTGCTTATTAGGAGGGAATGGGAAGACCCAGTTCCTTTGATTAATTCCTTTAAGTGTTTGGTGCGGAGGCTGGGGACAAGCAGGGAAAAGAACAAACCAGAAAGGAAGAAAAGATTATGATGAGAGGAATAAAACATAGTATACATCTATACCTTGAAACTGACTCACTGATAGTACAAAGACAATCACAGACATTGACATGATGCCAGAATAGCATAACAAGAAGGTTCAGCCATGAACAATAGCTGTGAAGCATAATGGTTTCTCAGGGTGGTGAGGGATAAAAAGGACAGTAGATTTACACTAAAAATCATCAGCCTTCGGGCTACAATACACTGTTTTAAAAGCAGCAGCAAAAAAAAAAAAAAAAAAAAAAAAAAAAAAAAAAAAATATATATATATATATTATAGCCTATATATAAAATTAGACTGGAGGCTGATCTGTAAAGATAAATTCCTCGTTTTAAAAATGTTTTCTTAATTAAACCAAGCATCAATTTCATGAATTTAATTCAACTTAACATTGAGGTAAAATATTCAGTTCTTTCTATATATATATATATATATATATATAATATATATATATATAATATATATATATATATATATATACTTATAAATATATTGTACTTTATAAAATAAATACCTATTTCTATTTATTGATATGTTTATTATTATTATTACGGAAGGAATTACCTTTTTAAATGTTTGATAAGGAAAGTTATTTATAATCAGATTTATGAATTTTGTTTTTTAAATCTCCATTTAGAAATAGGATTTGAAAATACAGTAAATACTGTAAAGAACATCTTATTTTTAAGATTTAAGATTTTTGATTGTTGCATAATCTAGATGCCTTTGTTGGTGCTGAGTGCAGTAAATGTGAAGTCTAGACAATCTGTGTCACAGGAACAGGATCATTATAGTAAAAACCTTTATTTCTGTTTAAAAGCCATCATGTAGTGAATATGATGCCATAGGCAATAGCATTTTATAAAAACGACAGAGAGGGCATTTGCAGTTGGTTTTGATTTCAGGACCCTGCTCAGTGTCAGCCGATAAAAAGATGTGTTAATAGAGACTTGTCCCTTGTAGTTCTGTGAAGACGAACGTTCCATCATCAAGGCCCTGCAGCAACGTATGTGATTAGAAAAGTTCACCTTAAGCTTTATGGCAACTGCATTAGTAATATAGAGAAAAGCTGAACAGAGAAATGTCAAGGATTTAATTGCAACATTTATATCAGTTCGTCTATGTGACAGGACAGAGAGGAAGTGGTTTGTATTAAGCTGTTAAATTAATCTGTGGGCTGTGAATTTCTTTTGTTGCACCTTGCAGTTCTAAAAATACACCAGATCTACCACACACTGTAGGATAGCAAAACAAGTTACAAGTTACAAAACAAAGAGTTAAAACCTTAGTGGTAACCTGTAGATCATTGTATCATCAATAGAAGATTCATGAGTAGCTGTGTTTGATAGGAGTCTAATTTATTCTACTCAAGGTTGATCCACAAAATTATGTGTTGTTAAAATCTCTAAGAATCCTTACATTTCTCAGTGTTTATCTCTGCACCAAAAGGGAATTTTCCAAGGTTCAGGCTAAATCTTTAAGACATCAATTAAATAAGGCAAATAACTTAATCTGACTGCACTGTTCAATGGTTAGGATTAATTGGAATGTATGTGCCTGACTTTTGTGAAGTGTCTTGAGACAACATGTGTTGTGAATTGACGCTATATAAATAAACTGAATTGAATAAGGTACTTTTTGTTACTTGTTACAGAAACATTTACAATTATTATAAATCTGAAGTTACCATAATTGGTGAGCTATAATTGAGATTAAATGTAGGATGACTGAAACAACACTGCAGAGCAAAAGGCCAAATTGTTGTTTCTGCAGAATGGTTTACAGACATTTTTCAAAATTGCTGTATTTCAGTTATGAGCATTTGTCAGCAACAAGACATTACTGGCTACACACAAATAAATGCTAGGGTATTTCTTTACAAATGCTGGCTGAGTGCTGTTGGGAAAGAAGTTGGGTAGTAATCCATTGGGTCAAAAAGTGTCACCTAGTTTGTTAGCGAAGGGACTACGAGGAAACTCATCATTCCTCACAAACACCGCCATATTGGACTATACAACGACCTGATCAGACGTTTAGCTACATTAATTATTTCTGAAATGTTAACCCATGATGAAATAAGGAGAATTAGGGAGAGAGTTGAATCAATCTCCGATATTTTCTCTCAGCTGAAACTGGGTCTGGCAGGAAAGACGACTGTTTGAAAAAACATTGACAATTACTGGGACTGATATAAATCTTCATGATAGCAGAGTATTTTTGTAGGCTCAATTTGAATGTAGGAATAGCAATTTTGAGTTCAAATATACAGATTTAAACCTCACAAATTATATTGAACACAAACTCTTTTTTTCTTCTCTTGGGTCCTTTTCTTTTTAAGCAGCAGAAGTTCTCATTAGAAAGCCGACAGTGCACTCTTTATGTGGTCATTAGGTCTTAAACAATTGTGAAATAAAACTGTAGGTGTTGTCTCCCTGAGTCAGTGACAACACCTGGTAAAAATCCAATCAATTTTTAGACAAACATACCCATACAAAATATGACAACAACAAAAGTGATCCAAATATTACTTATTGACAGTACAGTGAAAAGTATTTTATTAAACTTACATCGCTGTGGCACACTTTGGTTCCATTCATCTTTAAAACTGTTTTATCTGAGCCACATTAGATGGTTTTCAAGCCTGAACGGCCTGTGTGAGGCCATGCCACAGCATTCCAATTGGATTTAATGACTAAGGCACTCCATGTGGAGTTAGATTTGATGATGTGCTCTAAGTCATTGTCCTTGTGCATTACCAAGTCAAGACCTGATGGATGAACATTCCCTCAGGATTTTCTTGTGGAAAGCAGAATTCATGGTTCCATCAGTTATTAAAAATCGTATACGTTTTGCAACAGCATCGCAGCCTCATACAATATCACCGCAAAGTTTGTATGCATTGCACTCTTTTCAGTTGCAACCTTTCAAGAAAATCCTACTTTTATCTTGTCAAGTTGCAGAATATTGTCTAAAGACATTTTTGGCAATTGGTCCCTGGACCTTTTTGTTGTTTTGCTCTCCTATCCATGTCATTTTAGCCCACTTTATTTTGTTAGCTGAGGCAAGTTCTGTAGTCCTATGGATGTTGTTATGGGTTCTTTTTCAGCCTCCTGGATGAATTCTTGACATAATCTTGGTTTGCCAGCCACTCCTGGGAATGTTTACCACTGCCTCATGTTTTCTTCATTACAGATAATGGCCTTCCTTGTGGTCTGGAGTCTCAAAGCCTTATGCCCCATTTCCACTGGCTGTATTTTGCCCGGCTCCGCTCCACGCGGCCCGCTTTGCAAGTGTTCCCATTACAGTTTTTTTCCATACTGGTACCTACTTGTTTTGAGCAGGTACTGTTTACTACTTGTCCAGGAGAAATGAGAAGGTTTTCAATGAGGTAGTGCAGAGAAAAGTTAATAAAACTCAAAGCGACAATAATATTAGGAACCACAATGGGTGGATCGAGATTAAATTTTACTATTTACAAATCATAAACGATACATGAAGGCTGAAAGAAAAGAAAAAGAACACATCAGCTTTCTGAATTACACACATGCAGGGCGCTTTTTTTAATAACATCCAGCTGATCAGACAAAAACCAGCTGTTCAGATCCACATACACTACCGGTCAAAAGTTTTAGAACGCCTTTCTTATTTAATGGTTTTCTTTAGGTTTATGACTATTTACATTGTACATAGATTCTCACTGAAGGCCTCAAAACTGTGAATGAACACATATATTGAATTATGTAACAAACAAAAAATTGTAAAATAACTTTACATCTGTTTTATATTTTAGATTTTCTGTGATGACTGAAATATTAACCTTTGGCCTTCTCTCAATGAACCTCTGGGAATGAGCCTTATGACCACCTCATAAGGCTCATGGAGAAAAAAACTGCAGAGAGCAAAACAGTAATCAAAGCAAAGGGTGGCTATTTTGAAGAATCTAAAATATAAAAATGTTTAGAGTTATTTCACACTTTATGTTCAATTCAATTCAATTCAGTTTTATTTATATAGCGCCAATTCACAACACATGTTGTCTCAAGGCACAAAAGTCAGGTACATACATTCCAATTAATCCTAACCATTGAACAGTGCAGTCAGAGTTAGTTATTTATTCAAAATGGATAAAAAGTTTTTCTGTCTAAGGAAACCCAGCAGATTGCATCCAGACAGTGACTTGCAGCATTCCCTCCTCCCGGATGAGCATGTAGCGACAGTGGACAGTCACTGGATTTGACATTGCAGCAATCCCTCATACTGAGCATGCATGTAGCGACAGTGGAGAGGAAAAACTCCCTTTTAACAGGAAGAAACCTCCAGCAGAACAAGGCTCAGTATGAGCGGCCATCTGCCACGACCAACTGGAGGTTTGAGAGAACAGAGCAGAGACACAAAGCGAACAAAGAAGCACTGATCCAGGAGTACTTTATATTGGAAGGAAAAGTAAATGTTAATGGATGTAGCTCCTTTAGTCATTTCACCTAGAAAGAAAGAACAGATAAACTCTGAGCCAGTTTTCAAGGTTAGAGTCTAAAAGAGAGCACATAGAGTTAGTCACAGTAAAAGCTCAGTCAATCGCCATGTCTAGGAGAGAGAAAGGGTTAAACACTAAAAGACAGGGACATGTGGATCATCGGTATAGGGTGAGCATTAAGATGTTGCCAGCAGAAGCTCGGACGATGTCCCTCTCCAGAAAGGTGTCACAGGGAGACACAGAGTCAGGCCAGGTGTAGCTTCTAGGAAGAAAAAAAAGAAAGAACAAAGTTAAAAGTTTAAATAACAGCAAATAATGTAAAACTGGAGAGTAGTGTGAGAATGTAGCGAAGAGGGTGAAAGTGGTCATTATGTCCTCCAGCAGCCTAAGCCTATAGCAGCGTAACTACACAGAAAGTTTCAGTTCAGATCATTTAGTTAAACCGCGCTTATTTTCAACAATGTCGTTTCAAGGCACCCCACAAAGGGTCCCACTGATGGTCATTGTTATACTAAAAACCACAAGGATTGGGATACCTCTCTCTGTCAGACTGATTATAACCACTGGAAAAGAGAAGGGGTCATACAGGTAGCAGAAATGGAGGGTGTGTTTGCACCTCAACCATAACTGAGCCGGTTTAGGCTAAACCTCACTCCCCCTTACTCCATCCATCCGGGAGGGAGGAAGGCTTGGACTAGTTTTTCAGCGTCACTCCTGGATAGGATATTTCTAATTTTGGCAATGTTCCGGAGGTGAACGAAGGAAATCCTAGAAAGCTGTTTAATATGGGATTTAAATTACATGTCCTGGTCAAAAATAACACCAAGGTTTTTTACTTTATTACCGGAGGTCAATTTAATGCCATCCAGGTTAAGTGATTGACTAAGCAGCTTCTTTTTTAAGGACTCCGGTCCAAAGACGACAACTTCTGTCTGAATTTAGAAGCAAAAAATGTAAAGTCATCCAAGTTTTTATATCTTCAAGACATGCTTGTAGTCTATCTAACTGGTTGGCTTCATCAAGATTTATGGATAAGTAAAGCTGAGTATCATCAGCGTAACAGTGAAAATTTATCCTATGCTGCCTGATAATTTTCCTATTGGAAGCATATATACAGGAAAGAGAATTGGCCCAAGCACTGAACCCTGTGGTACTCCACAATTAACCCTGGAGTTTAAAGATGATTTATCATTTACATGAACAAACTGGAATCTGTCAGACAGATAAGATTTAAACCAGCTTAGCGCTGTTCCCCCGATCCCTACAGGATATTCCAGCCTTTTTAAGAGAATATTATGGTCGACTGTATCAAATGCAGCACTGAGATCTAACAATCTGTTTAAAAAAGTACTCGTACTCGTCGTCTTCCGCTTATCCGGAACCGGGTCGTGGGGGCAGCAGACTCAGCAGAGACACCCAGGCGTCCCTCTTCCCATACACCTCCTCCAGCTCCTCCGGGGGGAGCCCAAGGCGTTCCCAGGCCAGCCGAGAGACATAGTCCCTCCAGCGTGTCCTGGGCCGTCCCCTGGGCCTCCTCCCGGTGGGACGTGCCTGGAACACCTCCCAAGGAAGGCGTCCAGGAGGCATCCGGTATAGATGCCTGAGCCACCTCAACTGGCTCCTCTCGATGTGGAGGAGCAGCGGCTCTACTCCGAGCCCCTCCCGAATGGCTGAGCTCCTCACCCTATTTCTAAGGGAGTGCTCGGCCACCCTACGGAGGAAGCTCATTTCAGCCGCTTGTATCTGGGATCTCGTTCTTTCGGTCATGACCCAAAGTTCATGGCCATAGGTGAGGGTAGGAACGTAGACCGACCGGTAAATCGAGAGCTTCGCTTTTCGGCTCAGCTCTCTCTTCACCACAACGGACCGGCACAGCGCCCCCATTACTGCGGCAGCCGCACCGATCCGTCTGTCGATCTCCCGCTCCATTCTTCCCTCACTCGTGAACAAGACCCCGAGATACTTGAACTCCTCCACTTGAGGCAGGAACTCCCCTCAAACCTGAAGAGGACAAGCCACCCTTTTCCGTTTGAGTACCATGGCCTCTGACTTGGAGGAGCTGATCTTCATCCCAGCGGCTTCACACTCGGCTGCGAACCGCCCCAGCGCATGCTGTAGGTCTTGGCTAGAGGGGGCCAGCAGGAACACACCATCTACAAAAAGAAGAGACGAAATCCACTGGTCCCCAAACCAGACCCCCTCTGGCCTTTGGCTGCGCCCAGAAATCCTGTCCATAAAAGTTATGAACAGGACCGGTGACAAAGGGCAGCCCTGCTGGAGTCCAACATGCACCGGGAACAGGTCCGAATTAGTTCCGGCAATGCAGACCAAACACCTGCTCCGCTCGTACAGGGACCGGATGGCCCCTAATAAAGGGCCCCCGATTCCATACTCCTGGAGCACCCCCCACAAGGCATCACGAGGGACACAGTCGAATGCCTTCTCTAGGTCCACAAACACATGCAATGTTGAAGAGGCGTGTCAACCATGACAGCCCCACAACATCCAGAGATTTGAGGTACTCAGGGCGGATCTCATCCACCCCCAAAGCCTTGCCACCGCGGAGCTTTTTAACCACCTCGGTGACTTCAGCCTGGGTGATGAAAGAGTCCAACCCTGAGTCCCCATCCTCTGTTTCCACCAGGGAATGCGTGATGGCAGGATTGAGGAGATCCTCGAAGTACTCCTTCCACTGCCCGATAATGTCCCCAGTCGACGTCAGCAGCCTCCCACCCCACTATAAACAGTGTTGGCGAAGCACTGCTTCCCCCTCCTGAGGCGCCGGACGGTTTGCCAGAATCGCTTCGAGTCAGACCGATAGTCCTTCTCCATGGCCTCACCGAACTCCTCCCAGGCCCGAGTTTTTGCCTCTGCCACAGCCCGGGCCACAGCACGCTTGGCCTCACGGTACCCGTCAGCCACCTCAGGAGTCCCAGAAGCCAACCACAGCCGATAGGACTCCTTCTTCAGCTTGACAGCATCCCTTACTGCCAGTGTCCACCACCGGGTTCTGGGATTGCCGCCGTGACAGGCACCGCAGACCTTACGGCCACAGCTACGGGCAGCAGCATCGACAATAGATGCGGAGAACATGATCCACTCAGACTCTATGTCTCCAACATCCCCCAGAATCTGGTCAAAGCTCTCCCGGAGGTGGGAGTTGAATACATCCCTGGCCGAGGGCTCTGCCAGGTGTTCCCAGCAGACCCTCACTATGCGCTTGGGCCTGCCAAGTCTGTCCGGCTTTCTCCTCCTCCAGCGGATCCAACTCACCACCAGGTGGTGATCATTGGACAGCTCAGCCCCTCTCTTCACCCGAGTGTCCAAAACATGATGATACGACAACAAAGTCGATCATTGACCTCCTGCCTAGGGTGTCCTGGTGCCAAGTGCACTGATGGACACCCTTATGCTTGAACATGGTGTTCATTAGGACAATCCATGACTAACACAGAAGTCCAATAATAAAACACCACTCGGATTCAGATCGGGGAGGCCATTCCTCCCGATCACGCCTCTCCAGGTGTCACTGTCATTTCCCACATGGGCATTGAAGTCCCCCAGCAGAATAATGGAGTCCCCGGGAGGGGCACTATCCAGCACCCCCGACAGGGACACCAAGAAGGCCGGGTACTCCGCACTACCGCTCGGCCCGTAGGCCGAAACGAGACCTATCCCCGACCCGAAGGTGCTGGGATGCGACCCTCTCATCCACCGGGGTAAACCCCAACACGAGACGGCTGAGCTGGGGGGCAACAAGCAAACCCACCCCAGCCCGCCACCTCTCCCCGTGGGCCACTCCAGAGTAGAAGAGAGTCCAGCCCCTCTCAAGGAGATGGGTTCCAGAGCCCACGCTGCGCGTGGAGGCGAGCCCGACTATTTCTAGTCGATATCTCTCGACCTCCCGCACAAGCTCAGGCTCCTTCCCCCCCAGTCAGGTAACCTTCCACGTCCCTAGAGCCAGCCTAAGCATCCTGGGATCGGGCCACTTGGTCTCCACCTTCGTCCGCCACCCAATCCTCTTTGCACTGGTCCCTCACGGTTCCCCCTGCAGGTGGTGGGCCCACTGGGGGATGGCCTCGCGTCTCTCGTTCGGGCTTGGCCCGGCCGGGTCCCGCGAGGAGCAACCCGGCCACCAGGCGCTCTCCGACGAGTCCCGACCCCAGGCCTGGCTCCAGGGTGGGACCCCGGCTCCGCCGTACCGGGCGATGTCACGTGCCTCGATTTAATGGTCCTCATGAAGGATTCTTGAACCGCTCTTTGTCTGACCCATCACCTAGAGCCTGTTTGCCATGGGCCATGGCCCCTGGTAGGGTCTCCCATGTTTACAAATGTCAGTCAGTCAGTCATTTTCTACCGCTTATTCCATAGTGGGTCACGGGGGAGCTGGTGCCTATCTCCAGCAGTCTATGGGCGAGAGGCAGGGTACACCCTGGACAGGTCGCCAGTCCATCGCAGGGCAACACACAAACAACCATGCACACACTCATTCATACACCTAAGGGCAATTTAGAGTGACCAATTAACCTAACAGGCATGTCTTTGGACTGTGGGAGGAAGCCAGAGTTGTTTACAAATGTTTACTATGTAATTCCATGTGTGTTCATTCATAGTTTTGTTACCTTTGGTGAGAATCTACAATGTAAATAGTCATGAAAATAAAGAGACCCATTAAGTGAGAAGTGAATCTAAAACGTTTGACCAGTAGTGTACATTTCCTCCAAAACAAACACAACAGAGGAAGAGGATGAAGTGGATGAGCAATACCTACCACCTGTGGGCTCTCTGGATGTGGACCTTGGCCATCTTCCCAAGGATAAGCAGCAGCAGGTGAGAGAGCTATGTACATCTGCATTGTTCCAACGGAATCAAGGGAGAACTAATGTTGTTGAACATGATATTATTTTGCGAGAAGGTGCCAGTGTGAGACGATTAAGCTATAGAATCCCAGAACGCCTGCTCTCTTCATTAAAGGCTGAAGTTGATCTGATGCTGTCCCTAAAGATCACTGAGAAATCTAAAAGCGAATGTTGTAACCCAGTGGTCTTGGTGCCTAAGAAGGATGGAAGCATTAGGTTTTGCATTGATTTCAGATACCTAAATTCCATATCTATGTTTGACTCCTACCTGACACCTAGAATTGATGACCTGCTCGAACGTCTTGGAAAAGCAATGTATCTGACTACATTAGATTTGTGTAAGGGTTACTGGCAGATCCCACTCACTGAACGAGCCAGAGAGTTCACTGCGTTCAGGACGCCATGGGGGCTGTTCCACTTCACAGTCTTGCCTTTTGGATTTAATGGAGCTCCAGCCACCTTCCAACGGCTGATGGATCAGGTATTGCATCACTGTTCTGAGTTTGCTGCTGCTTACTTGGATGATATTGTCATTCACAGTACCACCTGGGAGGAGCACATGGAACATCTGCGCATTGTGCTGGATTGTCTTCAATCAGCTGGGTTGACAGTAAATTCATCACAGTGCGTCTTTGTGGTGGCAGAATACAGCCTGGGGCATGTCATCGGCAAGGGGGCTATCAGGCCACAGACTGATAAAACCAAGGCTATGGAATCATGCCCTCTGCCCCAAACGAGGAAGCAACTTAGATCGTTTTTGGGCATGGCTGGGTTCTACTGCCGTTTTATCCCCCAATTCTCCCATAGGGCAGCTCTGCTCACTGACATGACGGGATCCCACTCTCCCAATCACCTACAATGGACAGAGGATGCGGTGACAGCATTTTATGACATCAAACAGTCATTAAGTAAGCAACCTGTGTTGTACAATCCCAACTTTGATGAACAGTTCATCTTACAAACTGATGCTTCTGATCGGGGTCTGGGAGCTGTTCTCCTTCAGGAAACCACTGGAGACTGTCATCCAGTGGCATACATCAGCCGGAAGCTGTTTCCACGGGAGGTTCGCTATTACACAGTGGAGAAGGAGGCATTAGCAATCAAGTGGGCTGTGGACTCCTTCCGGTACTATCTGTTAGGAAGAGACTTCACCTTGGAGACGGATCATCAGGCGCTCCAGTGGCTTAAGAAGATGAAGGACACAAATGGACGAATTACCCGTTGGTACCTGGCCTTACAACCGTTTCAGTTTACGGTGCGCCATATACCAGGCAAGGAGAACCTCGTTGCTGATTATCTCTCTCTCTGTATCAGCAAGAGTCCTGAAGAGGGGGGTGTGTGATGGCAAGTCACACAGGGTAAGAGCCACACCCTACTATAATCTGGTTTTCCTTTAATTTACTTTGTAGTTATTACTCTAAATATTCCTTAATTATATAGTTTCTTTGTTTATTCCTCTATCACCTTACAATGTTTATATGAAGTGCACACATATTAACACTGCAATGTAAATTCAGTTCTATGTTGTATTAATACTCTTTTCTTTGTTTGAGTTTACCTGGGTGTTTGGTGTTTGGCTTCCCCTTCCTGATGGGCAAAAGGTGTGGCTAAGGGCTGAGATTCCTGAAGTACTGCTGATGGCCTCATTGGACTGAACCAAACGCTTCATGCCAAGTGGGGGGAACCTTAGGGGGTGTTTTGGATTTATTTCCTGTTGTTATGTGGTAGCCATTTTGTCTTCCCCTATTGTGTGTGTGTATGTTTTAACTAAACCTGTATTTAAGGGCCCTTATGTGTTAGTTAGGGAGGTTGGTTTTTGGTTTGTATCTGTCTGAGTCTTGTCAGTGTTGATTTTCGAGTCTAGTATCTTGAGTTGACCTCTTTTATAGGCATGCCTGCCCATTTTGTTAACAATTTTTTCATGTTTTTTGGGTAAATAAAAACCCACGCCTGGGTATGGCTTGCAAAATTGAACTGAGCTATCCAGAAAATGTGGTTAATTATGGTTAAATCTTAATTTAACAAGGGGCAATTCATTTTCACATAAAAGCATGTTGGCTTGGATAGGCTTTACTATTAATAAATTAGTGTATTATTTGAAAACTGCCTTATGTGTTTACTTAAGTCTATCTTAGTCACTTATAAAAAATAGAGTTTTGATGAAAATTCAATCTGGAAGACTCACCCCCTCCTCTGCTCCGTCCAATGACTCCACCATGTGTCCCTGCTCCAGCCAATCATCATCGAGTCCGCAGTTTCTCTTCAGCCAATCACCAGTCCGCTTTAAAGATCTTCACTCACGGACTTCCTCGCTCTTCAAGTTGAGCTGAGACACTCCTCCTCCCCATCTCCATCTGGCTTCCTAGCTCCTCCCGATTTTCCAACCTCCTCAGCCCTCCACTCCACCATCAGTCGGATCCCAGGGGGAAGACATCTCTAATTCTATTCATAAGTTGCTCATTCAAGCTCACATCATTCTCAGTGTTCGTTTCTTCCTCCGGGGTCGGAGCGCCAAAGAAATAAATATTTGTAACTTCTCTAATGGCCACTTATGTGTCTTTTCATTGTGAGTCTTACAGGATTGAATTAGTATGATGACAAAAAAAACCCCAAAAACCAAAAATGAACATTTTTATGGGGCAAATACTTACTACTACCATTGTAACATACCACATTTATATGTACAATTTTAAGAAATGAAACAATTTATTTCTTTATATAGTGTCACTATACAATGATCAGATAAGCTGCCTTCATTTCACCATTTACCGTAGCAAAATCACAGCAGTCAAAGAAATGTAGTTATCTTTTTTTCTGTAGAGTTAAAGAAAGCAGATTATATCTTTGTACTTGTTTGGTCATGTGCTAAGCATATCCTTTTACCTTAAAAACATCATACATCTCAAGCTTCCAAACATCTCAGATGGTGGCTTGCAATGCAGTTCTAACCATGATCACTAAGAGGTTTTTGCACATTGTTACCAGCATTTGAGCCAGCTCTCAAAAATCCCCCAAAGATAAACAGCGTAAATGAGACAAACTCACAACTCACTACCTCTGCCAAGTCTATGCTTTCATCCATCAAGGAACTTCAGCACTGACACTTTTCTCTATCACTTATCTACTACAAACCACCCAGTTCAAATAGTTCTCTTATGTTCCTACTGACAATGTTGCTAGAAAGACTTGACTGAGGTGGTTGTTTCATTATTATTATTTTTTGTTCATGTCTAACTCCATGGCTAGACCTAAAAAAAAAACTTCCATCAAGCAATACCTGCACCTCAAGTTACCATGGAAACTCTACTCTTAAAAATAGACCTGGAGCAAAAAAAAAAATAAATATATATCGTGCTAGAATGTGCTTCCTTGATGTGGTTTAGGGAAATATATGCTTCAGGGTGCACCAAAAAACAGGGCAGCATATGGCTGTGTTACAGGATGCCAGTGACGGGATTAAAAAAAAAAAACTGTTTTTATTTGAAGAATATTGCAAATGCACAAGTTACTTTGAGTGACAAAAAAGTTTTACATATTTCCATATATTTAGAAAAGCAGTAATCAGCAGTACAAGGTGTAATTTTCATTTCTGCTTTCAATGAAGTCACTACAGAATAGTGTTTAGACAGCTATGACAGACACTGCTTCACTCGTAGGATTTACATGTGTGAGGTTGGCTGATGAGGCACCGCTAGGGTGTAATTCTCCTTTCTCCTTTGTACAAATCCCAGCACACTGGTGATTTTAAACTTGTTTTTCCTGTGTTGTCATACAACTTTACACCTCTTGTTTATCATAAAATGAATTAAAACTTTGTCACTGTTGATGACACATCACTCCACACTTGTCACAACCAGCCCCCCCACTGTGGGTGTATCTTGCAGAAACTCCCTAGGTGCAGAAAGCATTTTACAGTTGGTGGAAATTTGTTTATTTAAAACTCCACGTGTTTTGGCAGATTCACCAGCAGGGGCACAAAAGCTTGCATGAAGTTGTGCAGATGGGAAAAGAGCTTTAAATTGATTCCTTTTTTATTGTTGCAGCATAATCTCGCTCTGGAAATCTAACCGTTAATTTGAGAAAAAAAGCATGTTAAGAAATTATTATGTCTGAAAATCCCAATAAATAAATGTAATTAAAATAGTTTTTAAACACAGACTTAGTTTGTCAGCTTTAACTTGTTCTTAGAAGTTCATAGCTTTTGTTTTACAAGCATATTAATATATTATGACACAGACGCCCATTTCTCTTGGTTGGACAAGGAACAGTGAGCAGGATGGTAACAGAGATAAAAAAAAAAAATTTTTTCTGGAACATTCAAGATGGGTTTGGTATGAAACAAAGAATGAATATGTGGAAGGTACCTTATTTCCACTCTTAAGTACAGTGGAGAATCTGTGATTCTGTGAAGTTTCTCTTTCCAAGAACAACTTACTACAGTACATGATATTGTCAACTTTTTTGATAACTCTTCGAGTTATATAAAAATCTTGTGGCCTCTTCCAGAAATCTGAAAATGGTGTCACTTGGTCTTTCGGCAGGGTAAAGACCCAAAGCATATCATCATATTTAGACAGAGATGGTTCACCATACTCAATATCAACCTACCTCAGTGGCCACCTCAGTCCTCAGACCCAAATATTACAGAAAACCTGTAGGGTTAACAGGAGAGGACCCAGTACTCTGGACAATCTCTAGAGATTGCAAAAAGAGCAATGGTAAAACAAAAATCTGTTCCCTCCAACCCTGTAAATTGTAGTAGTAAAAGTGCTGCACTAATGGCAAAGACAGATTTTAGGGTCTTTTAAAGATTTTTACCAGGGGTGCTATTAAATAGCACTGGAGAACAAGCTCTGCATGTACTTATGTCCTGTTGAACCATTGCTTTATGGTTTACACTGATGCAGCCTTTTAGATCATGCTAAAGCTCTGAGAATGTTGTGGTAATAAGTAGCAGTGGCTCCTTTTTATTTTATTTTAACATACAGTTATTGTGAATACATACTGTATGTCTGTTACATTTAATACCTTCCCTGAAATGATTCATAATTTGTGTTTTCCCTTTGTTGAGCCAATTATATGTGAGTGACAGGCTCGAGTGAGTATCAGCCTCAGGCTGTTTTCTGATTTACATTAGGCTCACTATTTCATCTAGAACAAAGAAAAAACTATAATTTGCTGATAATAAGGAGAAAATACATAGTTGCAGGTACTTAAAAGAAGTTATTCAGAGAAATGTGACAACTGCAATGTCTGCAGAGCACGGAAAACAAAGATGTTTTCCAGAATGGAAAATAAAAGTAAATCCAGAAGCCTCCCATGCAGACTGTGGTTGAAAATAAAAAGCTGCTTTGTTTGGGGCTGCTATGGATCAGGAGAGGTGCAGTCATCTGTCAATGGGAAGGTTCACAGTTTGATTCCAGCTCACTGCTTCACATGTAAAACTATCCTTGGGCAAAACAATGAACCTCACCTTTCTTCATTTCTATTGATCAGACTGTATCATCTGTATATGATTTAATTTCTAATCAAAAGCTGTTTGAAATGTAAAGGTTGTATATAAATATATAAACCTTAACAGTAAATCTAAATTTTATATTGTTTTACTGAGAAATCTGACAATTTAGGAAGTTAAAAGAAATTAAATTGAGGTTCTATTAATGGTGTATGTGACACTGAATGTTCCATTAGAAGGTGTATTGATTCACTCAGAAAACTAGATGTTACACAGCAGAGATGGCGACAGGAGTTTGAGACTTGAGTCAGACTCGCAAAAGTGGCAAAAATAAAAGACTTCAGACTTGACTTAGACCTGTGTACTGGTCTGACACTCAAGTCTTTACCTCAGTGTTTATCTCATATGAAGAGTGAAGATGAGCTACAGGTTCTGACAGGGTATGTGCTGCTGCCCATGTTTTACTGTGAAAGGATGTGCTTGATTATGAGCCAGTGACTTGGTGCATTATGGGCTGTTAATGGTTCATAACAATCTGTTCATGTTATCTGTAGCTTCATAATGGAGTTTAACGAAAATTCAGAATGAAGGACTCACCCTCGCCGTCTCACCCTCCTATGACTTCCCTGTGCGTCTCCCGGCCTTCCAATCAGCATCCTGTCCGCCTGATTCATCATCCAATCGCCTTCCGACGCCTTGTTTTTAAAGGACCTTTGTGTTCCTCCTCGCTTGTTAGCTGAGCTCATCCACGACTCGCACTGTTCGTAACGGACTCTCATAATCCTTCCTCCCCTACCGCTCGTAGGAGCGCTCACCTCGCTACTTGGCTTATTTCTTCCTTGTCTCAGCTCTGGGCAAGTGGAAAGTGCATCAAGAATTCCTACACTTCTCCTGCTAAGCGTCGCCGAGGTAGCCCTGCCTCCTCACCGGCTCCCGCCGCTGCGTTACCCGGCCTCCAGCAGTTTCTCCTTCCATCTTAATCCCTCAAACCGATCATCCTACAAATTTCCCTGCTTCATTCATCTCGTTTATGGATTCTCTCCAGCGTTCCACGTCATCGCTTACTCACCTGCTCTGTGACTTCGCCGCCATCTCTGCCACATCAGCATGGTAGCTGCCTGCTCCTCGGCTCGTCCCACCAACGTTCGCCCTTGCCAACGCCCGGCCTAGCTTGTCTCTAGATAAGATGTATCACTCCACTCTCTTTTCTCTATCCTTTTTATTAATGTGCTCTTCAAACGTGCGGTGTTTCCCACGCCTCTTTTCATTCAGGCTGATCATTTACTCCCATGTATTTTACCATCTCATTCAGGCTCAGCTCTTAATCCTACGGAGGCAGCTCACTGATCTGGTTTCTCTCATTTTTACCATCTCCCGAGGCTGTCTAAATGTACCGCTTCCTCTGATAGCTTCTCTGCTTCGTTTTAATCATCTTGTCCCCGGCTTTCTGTTTGAACAACCGCACCCTGCTGCCAGTCAGACCTCTCGGAGTTTCTCCGGTCCTTGGTCCTCAGAAGTGATCACACTCTCTAACACTGCCTCATAAAGGAACGACTCTCAAACAGCTTCTAACTTTCTGCTCTTTTATTCTAAGTTAAGCAGAGGAATGATTACAGAGATCAGCGCTGAGGTTCCTGTCGTGGATCATTGCTGTATGTGAAAGGTTGACAAAGAGCCCTGAAAGAAGGTCACATGTGGGTTTTATCCGGCACTCCAAAGCAATACATGTGCACTTCCCTAGCGTTTATCAGTAGATTACGTGTCACCATTGCGGTGTAGGTCTGATAGGTAGTGTAGTAGCTGGTGTCCATTTTTAATCTAAGTGTGCTGTGGCATTCTAATCAATCAGTTATCGGCTACTCCCTTTAAAAAAGTGCCCCAGCCACAGGTCATTATGTCAAACCTTAGGCCATTTATCCCTGTATGTGTGTCGATGTGTATTATTTTATGGGATGTATGGTTGAAATCAGCTATGCTTAATATTATTAAAGATTCTCCCTAACATTTCTTAGGATCCTCTTCTGGCGCTCAGCCGTCTCTAGGCATTCAGAGTCGACAGCTGCATAGTTGATAGATAATTCAATACTTTCCGTCCCTCATCGTTGTCCTATTTCTAATATGGCTGCTCGTTTTTCAACAGTATCTCTGCGCCTTCTCAACCTTAGCTGCTTCCACCCTCGCTCAATCAAGAGCCTGCTTAGACTGCGCTGTTCTTTCCACTGACAATTTATATTGCAGCCACCTTCTGGTTTCCAGCGGGTTAGTCGTCCATCAGAGCGCTTTGCTCTTCTCTTCCATTTTCAGAACTTCTGCACGGTCACAAATTGCCAGGCTTACCGCTCCAGTCTCCTTCTAACTGGAACGGTATCTCCTTCTCTTCCAGCGTCGTCGTTCGCTCGGTTGACTCGTTTTAAGTTTTACAGTCTGTAGTGTCCCGGTTTAAAAGGTCTCTCAGCGGATGGTTCATAATCCTCTGTTTGAAAGAGCCTTGCATGTGATCACATTGTAAGATCTAAGGATACGCAGAATGTAATACCTTTAATAACTCATCTATATGCTTCTTTTAACCTCTTTACCTCATTACCTTTCGATACAAGACTTATTTATCTTAAATTATTACAACCCCATTTCACTATATATTTATTAAAGATCTACCCTCCCTATATTTCCCAGTGCTATGAAATGATATAAAATACATATTTCAACTGTCTGTGACTTTACTTAGTTTATGATATTGAACCTAAAAAACTTTCGTATTGCAATTAAGCTTGCATAACGTACTAAGAATATTGGCACCTTCTACTGAAAATTAAATAATTAATGTAACTTGGTATTCACATGTGAAATAAGCTCAGCACATGACCTTGCTGCACTCCTTCATTTCTGTTTGTTTTCCTTTTAAACACAGAGTTGTAAAGGAAGAGCCCGTGTCTGCTTCTTTGTGACTCTCAACAAAAAGGAAATTGTACTTGAGCGACAAATCTTTGTCCTCGACGCAGCATTATGAAGCAATTTATGAACGGTCAATATTAGTATGTCATTTACACGGACGTAGCTCCGTCCGTGGTTTTGGGGGGTTTCTCAGGGCAATTCATTTCCGATGTAAGGCTTCCTTTCTTCCCCAATCTGAATCCCCAGCTTTCTATGAGATCATCTCATCACTATAGCCGGCTGCATTTGGGGCTTTTCTGGAAGAAGCGCATCACCGCTTTTCTGATAATGCAGCAGTGGTCAATCCTGTTGAAAGTCAAAGCTGCTCGTCCTCTAAGGCATTATGTCTTACCTCCGGTGCATCCTGGCAAGTCATAACTCATAACTTCATCATTCCTGCCCATCTGTTCCAGGTTATTTTA
This sequence comes from Crenichthys baileyi, assembly GCA_036173005.1. Lineage (NCBI taxonomy): Eukaryota > Metazoa > Chordata > Actinopteri > Cyprinodontiformes > Goodeidae > Crenichthys > Crenichthys baileyi. The sequence continues at coordinate 577,780 of JAHHUM010001453.1, read as the reverse complement.
TTTAGTTCCTAGGTCTTCTGTTTCTCCCCATCAGTCTTCTTCAATTTCTCCTTTTAAAGTCCTAAGGTTGATTGAATCCATCTCTTCATCCTTTCTTATATCAACCCGCATTCTATTATTTATCAGATTTAACCTTTTTCTACATTCAAATCCTTTTCTTCGCATGCCCCATTTCTCACACTAGGAGCCCCAATTCCGCATCCTGGTTCCTCAAATATTATAGGCATGTCCCCGTTCAATGCATTACGCTCCATCCAGTTTTCATGCCATTCCTTCAGAATAGGACCAGCCACTACTGCAGCGATCCAAGGTCTCTCCCTCAGCCACTCTCCAGCACTGGGTCGTTAGTTTTCTTTATCCTTCGCTTCCTATGTTTGCCCGGATTTCCACTCTGTTCTATCTGCTCAATGTTTTATCAGCTCTCAGGTAAGAGCTCCCCACAATTCCTGGTGGTGGTTGGCCTTTATCCATCATTGGCTTTGTTTTGTTTTGCAGGACTCTTCCCCTCAGCACCTGCCAGTCTTGTCTAATTTTCTCCCTCACACTAGCTCACCTATGTTCTTCGAAAAGTACTTCTATTTGTTTCGCCCATTCTTATTTGAGGCTGATTATTCCTTGTCTTCTCATGCTTTCTGCAATTACTTTTCTTAATTTCATGCATTACCTTGACATTCATTAATTACTAAACCCTGACTCATTGATCTTTATTTTAACCTTATTTCTGAACGTCATCTGCATTCCTTTTATGCATTTTCAGCACTCCATAGGATTTCCGTAATTTCTTCATCTCTACCTCTAATCTCATTTTGCCAACACGGCATATCTATCACCTTGCTCTGCTATTCAAGCATCCATCACCATGCATTGCCAAGCGGCATGACTATCGCCTTACTCTGCTCTCTAAACTCTCATCAAGCGTTGCATCGCCTTGCATTGCCAACACGGCATATCTATCATCTTGCTCTGTTCTCAAAGTTTGAAATAATCACGCATTGCCAATCGGCATATCTATCATCTTGCTCTGTTCTCAAAGTTTGAAATAATCACGCATTGCCAATCGGCATATCTATCATCTTGCTCTGTTCTCAAGTTTGAAATAATCACTCATTGCCAAGCGGCATATCTATCATCTTGCTCTGCTCTCAAGTTTGAAAAATAATCACGCATTGCCAACACGGCATATCTATCATCTTGCTCTGTTCTCAAAGTTTGAAATAATCACGCATTGCCAAGTGGCATATCTATCATCTTGCTCTGCTCTCAAGTTTGAAATAATCACGCATTGCCAACACGGCATATCTATCATCTTGCTCTGCTCTCAAGTTTGAAATAATCACGCATTGCCAACCGGCATATCTATCATCTTGCTCTGCTCTCAAGTTTGAAATAATCACGCATTGCCAACACGGCATATCTATCATCTTGCTCTGCTCTCAAGTTTGAAATAATCACGCATTGCCAACACGGCATATCTATCATCTTGCTCTGTTCTCAAGTTTGAAATAATCATGGATTGCCAAGCGGCATATCTATCACCTTACTCTGCTCTCTAAACTTTTCATCAAGTGTTGCATCACCTAAACTGCATATCTATCATCTTCTCTGCTTCTCAATTATCTTCCTTATTTCAGACCATATTTACAACTTCTCTTTTCTGATTTAATCTTTCCTGCGGCTTTCGCTTCTTTCATTTTCCTATTTCATCCCACTCTCCTTAGTACTCAATTAGGCCTCGTCATGTCCTCGACCTTATTTGGGGGGAAGACATCTCTAAATATAAGCTTTACAATGTTCATCCTAGCTCACATCATTCTCAACATTCATGTCTTCCTCCCAGGTCCGAGCGCCAAAGATATAATTATGTAATTTCACATCTTTAAAACTTTTCTAATTGCCAACCCTCTCTTTGTGAGTCTTTTCAGACTGAAATGGAGTTTAATGAAAATTCAGAATGAAAGACTCACCCTCGCCGTCTCACCGTCCAATGACTTCCCTGTGCTTCTCCCGGCCTTCCAATCAGCATCCAGTCCGCCTGATTCATCATCCAATCACCTTCCGACGCCTTGTTTTTAAAGGACCTTCGGCTGTGTTCCTCCTCGCTTGTCAGCTGAGCTCATCCCTCCTCCACCCCACCTCCACCATCTTCCTTCCCATCTACTCCTGGCTTCCTCGATCCCAATCCACCACCAGTGTCGGATCAGGGGGAAGACATCTCTAAATATAAGCTTTACAATGTTCATCCTAGCTCATATCATTCTCAACATTCATGTCTTCCTCGCAGGTCCGAGCGCCAAAGATATAATTATGTAATTTCACATCATTAAAACTTTTCTAATTGCCAACCCTCTCTTTGTGAGTCTTTTCAGATTGAAATAATAATCATATGAATGTCTCTCCAAATGAACGTTGTATTAAATAACTTTGGATCATTTCAAAACAAAAGAAACTCCGACGTTCTTGCACTTCTATGCTGTCACATTACAAGGACACATTCGGCTAAAAAGATAAAAATAAAATTAATTACTGTTCTCTTCTTTTAGAAGTTCAAATCTCTCTTTTGTTTATTTACCACACTGTGCCTCGTTAATTTTGTTGTAAGTTATACCGTACATTTGAACATCTTTACTGTTTGGGATTGAAAAAAAGGTTTTAAATGTGTCAGTCAGTCATTTTCTATACCGCTTCTTCCATAGTGTGTCGCGGGGAAGCTGGCGCCTATCTCCAGCAGTCTATGGGCGGGAGGCGGGGTAAACCCTGGACAGGTCACCAATCCATCGCAACACGCAAACAACCTTGCACTCACTCATTCACACACTCACCTAAGGGAATTTAGAGAGACCAATTAACCTAACAGGCATGGCTTCGGACTGTGGGATGAAGCCGAAGTACCCAGAGAGGACCCACCCATGCACAGGGAGAACATGCAAACTCCATGCAGAACGACCCCCAGAACCCGGGACCTTCTTGCTGCAAGGCAACAGTGCTACCAACTGCCCCACTGTGCAGCCCTTTTTTCAAATGTGGATTTAGAAAATGTTTTCCCAATATTCTCCAGCTCAGAGTGAGGAACAAAAACCCTCCTAAACCTATTTAGTGCCATAGATGATGAAGGAGTGGACAATATGAAGACTGCGATAAACAGGTATTAACTTAGTCATTGCTGAGACAAAAAGCACTTTGATTAATTCAGAAATTGGACAGTAACAGGTTTTAACCTCTTTCTATTATTTTTCTTAAGACCATAAATGCCTATTCTTATTTCATATAGGGTAAATATCACATTTTGTAAACCCCCCAAAAATAATCTAATGCAGCTATTAGCAATTTGTTTTGAGTGGTGAATTAATCGATTAAAGAGTACAAAATAACAGTTACAATAATATATTGTATGTCATGACTAAGCATAAACAGTACAGGGATGCAGAGTTAGAGGTGCACTAGATGTTTTGGATTTCCGATCCACAGTTCTGGGTTTATGAGATGAGATAAAAAGATTTCAATTAAACATTTTTGGGGAACTCAAGAATTTTTTTTTTCCCAGAAAAAGATTGAGGGTTTCACAATTTGCGAAGGGTACATTAAAGAATCGTCAATTAGTGTTATCCAGTTTGGGCTTGACTAATCCATATGATGTGCTTTTCATGCTTGCCTCAAGCTGTGGTCCTAATGCCAAAACAAGCCTTTCTGTGTTTTCAAACGCAGAGCAGATGTTTCACAAATGTATAACCTTTTTTTAAGATGTCCTGTTCAATGTAGAATTTTCCAGTTCACTTTTAAACACTGAGCATTTTCTATTTTTGAACTACAGAGAATCAAATGCAGGCTAGATGAATTGGAAAATGGTAAAATTGCCCTTACGTTTGGCACCTAAACATCTTGAAAGCAGATCCTAACTTCAGCACAATTAGCAGCTGTTGGTGAGCCAGTTTCAGTATTCTCACAGAGTTCACAGACGTTTGGGGTCCGTTTCTTTTTTTTTTTTTTAACAGTTCCTTGAGTACCTATAATGATGCAGTCTAAATGATATGAAGCCTTTGGGCATTTTAATATCAAGAGTTATTATCATACAAAAACTCTAGACACCCCTAGTTTTAGTGGTTTTGTTTGCAATAAGAGTAAGATTGCTAAGACATTCTCCATTACTTCCATGCTATCGTCAGACATGGGTTCTAATAAACACTAGACTCGAAGCAGCCAGCTGCACTTGTACAGCTGCACAATAGTGGAGAGTGATTACGGTAATAACCACTTAATAAATTACTTCATACTTACTTTTATCTTCCAGCTTGTCCAAACCACCTGATTTAAAGAAAGATAAATGCTGAGGGTAAGCTCACACACAACGGTGCACTTGATAAACTTAGAGTAATTTGTAGGAAGATCCAGACCTCAGTTCATGAATATAAAAAAAGGGAAATCAGTTTGAAACCTTTAGAAACAATCTTATCTGTGTCTCAGTTTGCTCTGTGGCAAAAGCTTCTAACTTCGTCAACCTCAATTCAAAGTAAACAAACCCTAACACAAAACAAAACAGAATAAAACACAATCATTTCATTCAGGTGCAAAGGATAGTCCCGAGGCCTTTTTTAAAATATCTATAATCTATTTAATAACTACTACCTGGCCAAGTCTGGTGATCAGATGTCGGTTTGTCTGGAAAATCATTTTGCTTGATGTGAATAATGGGAATGCGTTTTAAATAAATCTCATACTGAGAAAACATTATCAGAAGTCTCCCGTCCTTGTCGCAAGTTCCAAAACTTTGCAGAGAGCTGGGAAGATGTGACCTTTGCCATCGTGCAACTGGAGAATGTTGCAACAAAGCTATCTCTTTAAATTTACCATTTCCATGAATATTTAGCTGTTATCCATGTATTTTGTTTTGTTTTGTTTATTTGTTTTTTTGGCTTTCTTTTTTACATACCCAATAAATATTTTATTGTGTTCTATGTTATCACTACTGAAAATCAAGGTTCTTCCGCCATGGTTTTCCCAAGGACAAAAAAAAAAAAAAAAAAAAAATCTAGTGGTATTTTATGGGTAAGGTTGGTTATGCTCCTCTTAGCAATGCATGTTAGCAAAATACATGTTTATACTTTGTACTTCACTAAGTGTGAGGTTAATGTCTGTCAACCAAGTTTGATTGTGGTGCTTAAGCATTTAAGAATAGCCCAAATGTCATATGTCAGACATGTATTTTTGACATGTCTGATCGATCTGTGGCAGCTTGTAGGCAGCCCATCTCATTCATTCTAGGCTGCCGAGGCCAAATGTGGGCTGTTAGGAACTAGCAGATGAATCAAAATCATACATTTATGATGATGAATCAATCATGGTCAACAGTTTGTACTAAAGAATGACTGGATGTGACATGAAAAAAGAAAGTTACAAAAATCTATTCATTACCAACTTTGACATACAAAAAGCCTGAACATATTTCAGTTGCAGATGGGAAACATCTGAATGCAAACTTTAAAACTTTCCATACCGTAGATTTCAATTAATGATGAAAAAAAATGACCACTGGAGACCTACTCTTTTTCTTATCAGTTACTTTTTCAGTTTCATGTTTTACTTCCAGTTTTTGAGAAAATGTGTGTTTAAAGTATACTTTACTAAAAAAAAAAACTGTGCTCCAGTTTAAAATAACAGTTTGAAAATAAATCTAAAGGCAACTGTCAAGTCTGGGAGTTTTTCAAGACCTAATGTTTGTTTGTCTTTGTTTATCAGGATCAACTATTACATGAATAAAATCTTCTTGGGATAGTAAATCCAAACTGTAGATATGAGTATATGGGTTATGCCTTGAGAAACCAAGATGTGAATTTTTCTTGGCTTATGAATACATCTAATAACTCAAACTAGGACTGCAGAACAAACACATGAAAGGCCTTCATGATTACAGTCTGTTGGCTCTTCAGTTTCACTACAGTCCATCTTCAAAAGCATTTATGTCCTTTCAAATTTTTTCACAAGTGTTTTATTACGATTTTATGTCCTTGACACAGAAAGTAGATAATAAGTGGGAGATGGAAGAAAATGACACTTTGTTTTACCCATAAAAATGTGAAAAGCATCCAGTGCATTTATTCACCCCTTCTGAGGATTTTTTTTGTAGATCGATCTCTATTGCAATTATAGCTGTATATCTCTTGGGTAATGTCTCTGCTAGCTATCTACACACCAAAATGTTTCCCCTTTCTTCGTTGCAAAAATGCTCAAAATGGAGAGGCTCTCTGAACCCCAACCACACATTCATGGTTGGATGTAGGTCTGGACTTTGATTTCTAAAATCCATCTTTCTATCAACTTGGTCTTTCCATCTCTGCTAAAGAAAATCATCTTCACAGCAGCTGCCACTACCACCGTGTTTACCAGGGGGATGGTGTGTTCATAGTAATATGCAGTGTTAGTACGATTAAGTACAAAGTGTTGTGAACATAAGTCAAAAAAATTCTGTTTTGGGCTTATCTGACCTGATCACCTTCCTTCCCATATTTACTTTGTTCCCTACATGGCTGTTGGGAAACTGCAAATGGGACCATCCCCCATGTCCTACTTTGTCTGTTTCTGTACAGAGGAAGATGAGGTCTGGGCATCGGTGGGGCTCAGAGGTATGTCTCATACATGGAATAAAACCACCCCACTCAGAACTAATTTAGTTCTGAGTTGCAACTTCTTCAGACGCCTGACCTCTGATGAATCTATCATCTGCTATAGTAATAATAAAGACTCAAAGGCAAGTCTTTTTTAAATATAATTGATTTCTCACCAATCACTTACTCAGGAAAATTTCCATTACAGTTTGCTTCAACGTTGACTAACCTGGTGACTTCAGTTTCATATTAAAGGGAGCTCAATACAAATTCTCTCCACACTTTTTAGATTTTTACTTGTTAAATTTTTTGTTTAACTTTTGTATATACCCCTTTTACAGTTACATTCTACTATGTGTTGATCTATCACATAAAATAAATAAAAAGAATGAAGTTTTTGGTTGAATGCATCAAATATGAAAATGTTCAAACCAATGTATGTGGTAAGACAGCATCTTGACTTACCCTGCACTGAGTGCAGAAGAATTTCTGAAATGACCGATCACATTTTTATGATGTCACTTCTAAATTTAGCTGGTAACTTTGACAACACAAGGTTCTAAGACAGCTTCTACCTCTAAATGTGATTGTTCATACATTTATAAATCAGCACTTAAAGGTTGAAAAGGTCATGCTCCCCAGTGAGTTAAACTTGGCACATCAGCAGAAATACTTGTTTACCTGGGGTTTGATTATAGCTTGAGTCATCAGACTGCATCTTCGCTGTCAAGGTGTCAAATTATAAACATATCAAGGGACAACCTCATGAGAAACCATATCAACTAAACCCCACATGTGAAATGATTTGGAAGAGTGCACCATTCTATTGAACAAGATTGACTTGAAGCCTTTTTTTGCTCCTACTGAAAGATTATATGGGGCTTTTTCACCTGGGCCCCATGCCCATGGCTTTCCATTATCTTCTGCAGCAAGATCAAAGGTGATCTTTGATGGGATGGACAATTCATTCTAGGCTGACAGGTGGGATACAGACAGGGATGCTCATCACTCAAGCTTCCATCAAACTGTCAAAGACGTTTCTTGATCAATCACTTAGAGAGGAGCAGAAAAACGCTCTCTTGACAATCTAGAAGGTAAACAATGATATGAGAATAGCACCTTCTGTGAAGCATAGGTGGCATATTATTCAAGCACATTCAGAAATTATACTTGGGCTCAGATATAAGATTTAATTTTATTGGTTTATTACCTCTCACTGTTTTTGATAGATGAACATGTCAAAATGTGGGTTCATTTTATTGAGGTCAAAACAGTTAATCTAATAGATACTCGGTTTTGCTCAGCTTTTTGGTTAATATTTTGACAACATTTGCAGAGCTTGAAAAAAACTCAAGTTCATTTTCAAATTACACTGACAAGATGCAAGCCCTTTATCACGTTGTTAATCTTTATGTATGACCTTAAATGATCACAAACATTCCAGAACATCCAATGGAATTAATCCTTTAGTTGAATTTGGGAATGTGAAAGCTATCTATTTGTAACTTGCAGTGCTGTGAAAAAGTACAAACATCCTCTGTTTTTGTATCCCACTTAAATGTTTCATATTGTCAAACTAGTTTTAATATCAGACAAAGCTAACCTGCATAATTCCAAAATGCAGTATTATGAAATGGTAGCACAGGAGCATATGAAACCCAAACCAACCAGGCCATATGTGAAAGGATAAATGCCCTCTCTTATTAAATCATGACTTAAATGTAATTAAATATTATTCTATTTATTGTTTTTCAATAGCCATACCCATCTTGATTTTGCCAGACCTGCAGAATCTCGAAAACACTTAAATATAACCTATATGACAAATTAAGCAGGCTAGAAGATCTCAAAAAGCAACACATCATACCCAAACCTAAATAAATGCAAGAAAGGAAGACAGTCTTGAAAGAGTTACAAATCTATTTCTAAGGCTTTAGGACTAAAATGAATCAAAGTAAGAGCCATTTTCTGCAACAGAGAAAAACACTGAATACTGGTCAACCTCCCCAGCAGTTTCTGACAACTTTTCTATGTGGTCACAAAAGAACATCTGAGACACTGCAGACTTCATAGTTCATAACCCTCCAATGTGGATGAATGATGGCAGCAGCCAATCAAGGGTGACACAACCAGCTATTAGGGAGCAACTACATTTTTTTACATAATAGGGTATGAAATTATCATTGCTTTACTCTGACTATATTTATCGGATAATAAAATGTGTTTGTTCATCAGAAATAAGTAAGAGAGCAAAAACAGAATAAATCTGTAAGGGGGTAACTATTTTTCCATGGTACTGTAGAGCTCTGCAGGCAGTATATGATTTAATATATGTGAAGAAGTATGTGAAGTGTTTTATTAGACATTTGACTGTATTGAGATGAGAGATCCTCAATAAGTGAACTACTATAAAGGATTCATTAATGAAAAATGTTATTTTTTTACTCAGAGCTAAAATGAATATCAAGCAGCCATGCAAGACAGGATTAAATTTTTTCATCATGCAGCTGCTGAAATATTATGCATGCGCTTGGTCATTTTCATAATGTATATAACAGTTCGTGTGTAAATGTGCAGACCAACTCATTAATCTGAAAACAATGTCACAGTCCTTGACCGCTCGTGCAACCATACCTGGTGAGGACATGCAGCTATAGATAGAAATACTCCAGCGAAAACCAATATAGAAAAATCTCATTAAGTTTCATATGAGAGAGGTTTTACTTATTGTTGTTGGAAATTATGTTTTAATCAACAATGTACCCAAAAAACAAGGCACTAGATTGCATTTTATAGATTTAAATATATATATTACTGTATGAATTTTGTTTAAATCCATTTTACCACACTGAATACCTTAAATATATCAAATCTTCTTTCCTCTTTTATAAAGCATGTTACAGTAAAGTGTAGGCCTGTCAAAGTTGTAGACTAGTAACAGAAAATAGCGCTTTAACCAACCATTCAATAAATGTACTGTAATTAGATTCCTGAGCCCCAATGCATTTCAGCCAACAATGACTTTTAGCCAGTTTGGCTGAATAGAAAAGAAAGAAAAAAAACATAATCAAATAATTTTTTTTACTTTGTCATCGAACATCTCAAGTTTGCAGAAAAAAACAGAGAAAATCAATGGTAGCTACTGAAAAATAATGACACTGCAGCACAAATTCAGTGAAACTACAAATCTTAAAAACATTGAACAAGGCACTTGATACTTTAAAAAAAAAAACTTAAAAAATGTTGTGTAAATGAGACTGGATGATGCAGTGCATTTAATGTTTGTAGAATAAAATGTTGCCAAAAGGCACAATTTAAATCAAACTATCGCAGTTCTGCATTGCATTTCTATATTGTATAAAGATTTGCGGCTTCAGGTAAATAAAGTTCCAGCATTGCTTGTCTAGGCAGTTGATACTGTAGCATATGCAATTTGATATCCAACTTTGACAGGCTAGGGTATGTTCAAGAATTTCTGTGCCATGTGCATCACAACTTAAAGATACCATGTATACCATACATAGGTGCAGGGTGTAGGGTTACAATTTGGTGTCACCAACAAGAATGCATGGCTGCATCTGCCTCGTATCAATGATTCATGCTGCTGCTTGTGGTGGTGTAATGGAATGTTTTCTTGACACCCTTTGGGGACTTTGGTGCCACCTGAGCATCTTTAAGCACCACAGCCCTCATGAGTATTGTTCCTGACCATGTCCATCTTTTTATGACAACAGTGTACCCATCTTCTGCTGGCTACATTCAACATAATAATACCCCATATTACAAAGCTCAAATTAGCGTAAACTTGTCTGTTAAATATGAAATACTGTAGGTTCACTGTTCACTAGCTGATTAATCTGCAGCAACTGAGTTATGCTATCATATCAACATGGACCATAATCTCAGAGGACTATTTATGCAATCTTGCTAAATCTATGCTATGATAAATTATAGCTTGTTTTTGGCATTTAACAATTTGAACTTCTCTTATGATGACTACAAGATGACTACAAGATACAAGCATCTTTAAAGATAAGGAAAAGCTATATATAGCCACTGGTAGAATTTGGTCATGTTAGCCACTTCATCTGTCTGTCGGTGGTACATCCCATGGATGGATTTTTCATTCCATAATGGTTCTTCCAGATCCTTCTCTTCTAGTTTCCATTCTCTGAGACATCCACTGAGCGCTTTATCCCTTGGGGTCATCTTCCTGATGTATTCTTAGAGCTCAAATCTTTCATCTTGGGTATTTGCTCTGATGCTCACCAGTCCTCTGCCTCCTTTTGTGTGCTTAGTGCATTGCTTGTGAATACTGGATTTGGAGTGGAATCCATCATACATGGTGAGTAGATTTCGTGTTTTTACATTTGTAATCTGAATTTCCTCCTTTGGCCAACTTATTATCCCTGCTTGCTCTTGTTTTACTCATCGCAGGTATTTGGCTGTTGCCTCTTTCCCTGTGGTTTCTTCATAGCTGCCATGTGCCTGTGGTATTCCAAAACCTATCTCTGCTTGAACACAACTGACTTAAATAACTGTGTCATCAGCAGGCTCTTGCAGAACTTGGCAAAAGGCTGAGGAGATAATTCAATTATTTGAATTAAGGCTTGAAGCAGTGACACATCTAAAACTTACAGGACGTGAGGAACAAAGTTACCCACGTTTCCGGGATTGTGACTTATGATAGTTATGTTCATTTCCATGTTCGAAGTTGAGTGAATGTTAAAAAAAGAAAGGCAGCACTGGCAGCCAAGAAGTTGCAGAAGAGTAATGTTCTATTTCGTATAAGCTTCGCCCTTTAAGGCTATCGCTAGTGGGTTTATCCCTTCGCGCGCAGCGCAGCACTGAAAACTTTAGTCCACGCCCACCTGCTGTGTGGGCCCCACGCCGGTCCGTATAAATAACGGTGAGACCGGACAAACGGCTCCCATTTTTCTTCAGCCACAGCTTAAGAGCACTGATTTCTGGAAGAAGAGCAATGGCTAGCATCGGTATTATCCGCCTTTGCCCGGCTTGCAATACCGGCTACATCGTGGGCTATGACCTGCATGCCATCTGCCGGGGCTGCCTCTCGGTCCTGATCATGCTACCTTGCGCCTTGACCCCGCAGTCACCTGCCTTTCCTGCAGGCGTCTTCCTCTGGAAGAGAAGCAACGGCGGCTAGCCATTTTTCCCCGGCTAGAAGGGGAATTACGTAGTGGACCCAATGCTTCTCGAAGAGGCATTGGGAAATCTGCGGTGTTGCGGCGGGGAATCGGACGATTCGTCCCACGGAGGGACAGTGACTAATATCTCCACTCCCTTCCTCCGGACGGAGGACGCGGAGACAGATGCCAAAATCAGTCCAGGCTCAAGGCCTCCCGATGTCAGTGACCACCCCTTTCTGGCGGATGGGCCGCCTTTGTTAGCTTGCGCTGCCGGACATCATCGCTAAAGTAGGTTTTTTTTTGAGGCTCTAAAGGTTGTCCTCTGTTCCCGCGCCTTTAGCCCAGCTCCCGAATCGATGACCGGGCGGGGAAAAAAATTCGCTCCAGCTTAATCTAACTCGCCGAGATCCGGTTTGGTCCCGTTTTCCGGCAGTAATCACTTACCTGTCGGGAGCGCGCGGGCCGAGCTACTTCAGCTGAAGGCACCGCGGTCTCCACCTTACACCCATCACAAGGGTGGACGTGCCTGAGGATTCAGGGGTTTTCCCCAGTTTCTGCTTTGGAACCTAGTCTGTCGGCAGTTTTTGGGGTTAGGTCGGCCCAGCGCGTCGGACGACGGACTGTGCCCCCCTCCCCCAGTGATCAGATCACGGCCAGGCTGACAGATCACTCCCACCAGTGTGCCGCTCAGGTTGTGCGGGCGACTGAAGCAAAACTGCCTCCCTGCCTACGCCATCTCCAAGAAAGCTCGGGAGATGGAGCTGCCTCCGGAAGATGTGGAGGAATTCTGCAACTTTGCAGACACCATCCTTAACCTCTGCGCAGCGTCGGCTGTGTGCTCTTCCTGCATCGCTGCCTGGCAGACCCTGCTAAAGCGACAGATGTGGCTTCAGCTCTCCTCCTCAATCCCTGAGGATTTTAAGAGGGAGTTACTGGAGGGACCGATCAGTCCGGATGGGCTGTTCGGTCCTCATTTCCAGTCCGTGCTGGGCCAGATGCAGACCTCTCAAGAGGAGCTTGAACGGGTGCAGGAGGACAGGGTTCTTTCTTAATCGCTATGCGCTTCCGTTCCTACCATACCACCGGCGTTGGCGGGATCGGCCCATGATCAGCGGCATCAGCCAGAGAACTTCAACAGGGCCACTGCCGCAGCTCCCCGAGTTCCTCCGCCCACTGCTCCGTCTACTCAGCCGCAGCAGCAGCGCAGAGGTCGGCAGTTGGCGTGCGCCTGGTCCAACCCTCCGCAGGAGCCACGGCAGAGATTTAAAAAATGACTGGTGGGGGGGATGTGTGTAAAACTGATTGTTTTGAAATAAAACACGTAAATTTCTCTAAGAGCAAGTTTCCGGTTAATTCCGTCTCAGACAGATCGTACGATCTCGCTGTGCTTTCTCTACACACATCCTCCACTCCAAATGAGACGGCCCCTTTTAAACGGCCATTTAAGAGGTCCCACAATCTCACAGTTTTCAAACATGACTCCACGAGAGCATCCTATGCTGCTCCGGTAGAGCGGCGCTCACTGCTTTCTCCCCAGCAGTCCTCCCCAGCTGTCAGCGGGTGAGATCACAGAGGATGCACAACAGCAGCTCCCCACGAAGCGGCGCACCAGTGATGCCCCCACTCAACACCAAGCTGCGAGCCTGGGTGAATATCCCCCTGGTGAGGCTGGTTTACAGCCCTTTAGATCCGAGCCCCCCATGGGTTACCCCCGATCAGAATCCGAGTCGGGTAATGGCGGTAGGGGCTCTAGCCTGGCTCGTATCCATGAGCACCACGGCACCACAGATAAATGCACGCCCGTTCTCAGAGCATCACTCAGAGTGGCGGCCCGTATGTTCCCTGGACAGGTGGATGGACAGACTGATCAGCAGAGGAACCAAAGCTGCAGTTCCTGTCACACCCCCAACGTTCAGAGGATTTTTGGAGACAGTCTTGTCCTCCCCGGAGCAGAGTTCCGCTCTCATGTCAGAACTGCAGGAACTCCTGATAAAAAACGTCATTTTCAGGGTTCCTCGTGGAGAGGAAAACACGGGATTTTATTCCCGGTATTTTCTGGTTCCCAAGAAAACAGGAAGGATGAGACCGATTCTCGATCTGTCCCTGTTCAACAAAGTGATCATGGAGAGACGCTTCCACATGCTGACAGTCAGACAGGTGATGTAGAACGTTCACCAGAACGGACTGGTCACCTCCATAGATCTGAAGGATAGGCACATGCTTAATGTTTCACATCCCCATCATCCTGAAAACACCGCAGATATCTGCGTTTCACTTATCAGGGGATCTCATATCAATACAAACCGCCTGCCGTTCGGTCTACTCTCTCGCCCCATGCACGTTCTCCAAATGTGTGAGACGGCGTTGTCAGCCGCTTGCGCCCGGCAGGAATGAGAATCCTTTTTTATCTGGACGACCGCCTTTTGCTGGCTCGGTCCAGAGAGGAAGCGCCGGCACAGACAAAGAAGCTGGCCGCACATTTGACAGTCCTGGGGTTTTCAAAAATAAACTTGGCCAAAAAAGTTCTGTTTCCCATCCGGGATGATCGTTTATCTGGGGGTGGAGTTAACTCAGCCACAATGAAGAGCCGGCTCTCTCAGCGAGAACAGACTCGCTGTCAGCGCTTCTCCTCCGTGTCAAACCTCACAGCGTAGTGACAGCTCTGTCACTTATGCGATTACTGGGAATGATGTCAGCAGCTCACGTGGTTGTTCGCTGGGTCTGCTTCATATGAGACGTCTTCAGAGATGGTTCATCCGCCTGCGCATAGATCCTGTGTGTCAGAAGAGGCGGATGATCTCAGTCCCTCCTTCAGTGGGACCCGACCTGGCCCACTGGGGAAAATCCCCGCTTTCTCTCAGAGGGAGTTCCCTCAGCAGACCTGCATCACACGTCTCAGTGCTCACAGACGCATCCCTATCGGGATGCGGAGGAACGTGTCAGTCTCAGGCGGTGGGAGCACAGTGGCCAGACCACATGTCTCTCACATAAACATGCTGGAGCTTCTCACAGTGTGAAGTGTGACACAGCATTGTTTCCTCCTCTGCTGCGGGATCAGCATGTTCTGATCCACACAGACAACAGAGTGGCAGCAGCCTACATAAATCGCCAGGAAGGTGTACACTCGGCTCAGCTGCTGAACATTTCCAGGCGGCTGCTGTGCTGGCGAGCATCAACCTTCCTCTTCCATCAGAGCAGTGTACTTCCCCGGCGTCTTGAACAGAAGGAGCAGACATTCATGTCCAGATTGGTCCTCGTCCCGGGTGACTGGAGTCTCCACCCGAGCTGATTGTTCAGATCTGGAGCAGATTTGGGAAAGCAGCAGTGGATCTTTTCGCCACCAGGAGGAATGCCACAATGCCAGTTGTAGTTCTCACTGAGCCCACGGATGAGGATCCATCGTTAGGAATTGGACCCTTTGCTCACAGCCCGTGGCCAAAAACGCTCCCTTTATGCTTTTCCACCAGTTCCACTGATCCGCGGCTCCTGGACCAAATCCGACAGGAACAGCTCTCAGTGATTTCGTAGCCTCCCCCGAGCGCAAAAGCGCGCCATGGTTTCCGAGCCTGCAGCAGCTGGTGTCAGGTCGCCCATGGCAGCTGCCGTGGAGAGAGGATGCGCTCCCTCCAGGTGGGAGGGGTGATCAGGAGCGTCCCAGAGTTAGGTCAGCGTCTCTGGGTCTGCCGCTGATCGGGAGCGCTTAGAAAGGCTGGGTCTCCCGCAAGATGTGGTGTGCACGATTCAGGGCGCACGAGCCCCTTCTACCACAGCGTCATACGCATCAAAGTGGGCAGCTTTTCAGCGCTGGTGCGCAGAGAAAGGCGTGGAGCCCTTTTCATGTCCATTAGGCTGCGTGCTGTCATTCCTCCAGCAGCTGATGAACAGGAATTTAGCTTTCAGCACCATTAAAACTTATGCCGCAGCTATTTCCTCTTGTCATGAGGGTTTTGGTGACAGAACGGTCTTTAACCACCCGCTGATGAAGCATTTTCTGCGGGGTGTACGTAGACACAGACCCGTGTCACGCTCTCTAGTCCCTCAGTGGGATTTAACGCTGGTCCTATGCGCACTGGTTAAAGCCCCATTTGAGCCCTTAGATCAGGCTCCTCTTAAAATTCTGACTTTTAAAACAGCCCTGCTGTTAGCTCTGACATCTGCGAAGAGAGTGAGCGATTTATCTGCGCTCTCTGTCGCCCCTTCATGTCTCAGAATACGAGCCGACGGCAGCTCAGCTGTGCTGCGTCCTAACCCTGCTTTTACACCTAAAAGCATAACGAGTTCGTTTAGATCGAGAGTGATAACACTGGATGGTTTTTATCCTCCTCCTCATAACTCTGAAGAAGAGGCCACCTCTCATCTCCTCTGTCCCGTGCGCGCGCTTTCATGTTACGTGGCGCGCACGGCTGCACTGCGCCGCTCCCAGCGTCTGTTCGTCCATTACAGAGAAAACTCTGCAGGACGTCCTCTATCTGTCCAGTGCCTCTCACATTGGCTGTGTGAGGCTATTTCACAGGCTTACGCGTCCTCTGGATCGGATCCTCCAGAGAATCTCAGAGCTCATTCAATCAGGGGATTTCATCCTCCACAGCTCTGCATGGAGGTATGACAGTGGAGGACATCTGCACAGCAGCCTCATGGTCATCTCCATGCTCATTTATTCGTTTCTACCTGCGAGATGTGTCAGGTTTCTCCATGACTCATTCTGTTCTCAGGGTTCTGACAGAATGATTATTATTTCGTTGCTTTTATTATTGAGTCACCCTTCCTGCATGCAGACGCAGGGTCCCATATATATTATCAGCCACGGTTCGTGACTTCTGCTGTTATTGTCACTGCGGCTGTATTTCATTAAGCCTCCGTGTGAACAGAGGCTACTCTCCTCTGTTGTGTTGTCTGTGGCACACGAAGTTTATTATGCTGCATCTTTACGCATGATCCAGCTGCTGATCTGTCACCACATTCCCTCCTGGAGATTTTTGACCTGCTCTGCTCATTGTTACACTGTTACAGTTCGTAACCTTCGTTTTCCTATTAAAGCAGGTCTGTTATCTCGGCCTTTTCACTGACCAGAGATATTCTCTGTTCTTTGTGATGCGCAGGACGCTTGGAGTGCGTAATTACACATTTAGAAGGCTGAGTTTGGTGTCATAATGCGAGCAGATGTATTCAGTTGTGGTCTGGATGGACCCAGTGAGGCATAGACTACATCCTGCTTCGCCTTTAACCCACTAGCGATAGCCTTAAAGGGCGAAGCCTATACGAAATAGAACGTTGGTTACGTACTGTAAGCCCAGATTCTATGAGTATAGGTGCAGCCCTTTAAGCTCTGGGCCTCACTGGTTCCTGTATGGCTGAAGAAAAAGCTATTTGGGAGCTGTTTGTCCGGTCTTACCGTTATTTATACGGACCGGCGTGGGGCCCACACAGCAGGTGGGCGTGGACTAAAGTTTTCTACGCGCGAAGGGATAAACCCACTAGCGATAGCCTTAAAGGGCTGTGCCTATACTCATAGAATCTGGGGTTACAGTACGTAACCAACGTTTTTGCTTAAGAAACATCAAACTGGGGCATCAGTGCATAACACAATGCTCACACAATAAGCAAATATTCAGCTTAAAGCCAAGTGCATAAGGTCAAGATTTATCTGGTGATTTGTCTAGTAGGTGAAAGAACTCAGGAAAAAGACCAGTTGTGTCATGGCTTGTGTAGCGGAGGACCCTGGAATGCCGACGGACAGGCAGCATGACGGTAGGAGAAATGATTTAATTTAAAAACACAAAAAACTTACTTCAGAGGGTGATGGCAAAAACAGACATGGGCAGGCTGGCAAGAGAGGCTTGGCACGAGCAAAAGGACAAGACAGAGTGAGTGAATGATCCAAAATGTTTCCGCGAGGAATGAACAGAACAGAGGTGTATATCTCGAGTAAGAACCAGGTGAAACGAGGAGACTGAATGCTAGGTGCAGGTGAACCAAATAAAGTTAATTGACAGACAGGAGAGAACAAAACGTGGCTGGAGCAAAACAGAGACTCTTGAATACAAACTTAAACACAACTAGTAAACTATGAAATTAAAGCATAACCAGATCCAAAAAACCTAAGTGGACAAAACATGAACTAGAAGACAAAAACTAAAGCATGACCAGGGAAATAACAGAAGCATGATAATAATAATAATAATAATAATAATAATAATAATAATAATAATAATAATAATAATAATAATAATAATAACAATAATAATAAGAAGAAGAAGAAGAAGAAGAAAAAGAAGATTTTTTTATTTATTTTTAACAACACATTTATTTACAATAATAAAATGCACAAAATACACAAGATATCACATGAGGACAAGCTTAAAATTAATTAAATAAGATGCTTGTTAAATATTTGTTTTCCCTTAGTTGACATATTACACAATATCCCATTAAAACCCCATAGTTGCAGGAAATTTTCCATGTTCCCAGTGGTTTTGTGGAAGCAAAACTCCAGCCTAAGCCTTGCCTTGACGTTACACTTCCACAGAGCCACAGCATCAAGTTGAGGTCCAGTCTGCTGTCTGTCTCTACGAGATAAATAAATAGCCATTTTTGCTTCTGCAATTAAAAAGTTTAAAATCTGACCCTTTGACTTGTTGGCTTTTTTAAAGCGCAGTCCGTTAATAAAAATAGAACTGGTAAAAACAGTTCCAAAACAGTTAAAAACACTCATCAATAAACTGAAAAATGTCGTCAGTCTCTTACAATCAATAAAAACATGAAAAACGTTCTAGGACAGACCACAGAAAGGACACTCGTTTAAAACCCCTGGACTAATAACCGATAAAAACGAGTTTGTAGCTATGGCGCCATGTAGGATCCTCCATTGGAGATCAACAGTCTGTTTCTTTATGGGTGGTTTGTATAGGGTCCTCCACTCAGGGGTTTGTCCTGTCAGTCGGTCCGCCCACACGCTCACGGCTCTATTCTGCAGAATTTTTTATTCAGGACTTTAACACAGTTTTTATAGAGTACTTTTGAGCCTGTACTCTGAAGGCTCATCTGCGAGTCTTTGCTAGATAGCAGAGGACCATTGTCTTTCATGAAGCCGGTGTTTAGGCTCAAATCAGGAAACGGGTCTGTCGGGTCCGGTGAGACTTCTCTCTCATGGAGTAGCTGTAGGAGACGCCTCTCTCCAGCCGTCAGTCTTTCCTTCACCAGGCCCAGGAAACGCTGCACAAGTCTAGCAGACCGGACCCCAAGCACAGAAACAACGGCCTGGGCGTTCAAAAAATCCGGTCCAGCCGTCTCCACCAGATGTTTCAGTGTTGTCATCTTGGACCTGCACAGCGCCTCCGACAGTCCTGGTATTGCACCGCAACATACATCCAGTCTGGACCCGCAGACTAAAGGCTCATTTAAAAGCCAATGCAGAGATTCTTGCGCCTGTGAACGACATATTTTAAAAAAGCCACAGGATTTAAAAACACCCTGATAAAACTGAGGCAACCCCTTTAACTTTAAAAGACTAAAATCAGTTAAAAACAGAACAGCATCCAGCCCAAGAAAATCTTTACGTCTGAGAATGCAGCTGGCAAAATCTCTCCATACAGGAGATCCTGTCAGGTATTTTTTGAAGGAACAGTAAACAAAATGTTGCTGTTCTGCTGGCCAGGTGCACAAGGCCCTGCCCCCCCTCCTCTCTTGATAAAAACAAGACAGACTGTGGCACCCAATGTAGACCATTGCGGAAAAAATTAATCATCTCCGTTTGAATTTTCGCAAGTAAACCAGATGGTGGGTCTAAAACGGAAAGCTTGTGCCACAGCTGTGCAGCAACAAGGTTGTTTAAAACCAGCACTCTGCCCCGGTGGGACATTTGGGAGTGCAGCCACTTCCATTTTGACAACTTGTTTGTTATTTTTTTCACTATGTCTTCCCAGTTCTTATTCACAATATGTTTACTGCCTAAAAACACACCAAGATATTTAAACCCATCTTTTTTCCGTAAAAGACCTTGAGGGAGAACTGGGAGCCCAGCAGACCACTCGCCGACAGCCAGGGCTTCGCTCTTTCCCCAGTTCACCCTCGCAGCGGAGAAGACAGAAAATTTTTATGTGATCTTGGTTAAAACATTGACATCTTGCTGATCTTGGATAAAAACAATGACATCGTCAGCATAGGCAGATAAAACCATGTTGTTCTTAAAACCAAGTAAAACCAGACCATAAACAGTCGAACGTATTTTCTGAAGTAGTGGTTCCAGGGAGAGTGCGTAGAGCATCCCCGAGAGCGCGCAGCCCTGTCGAACGCCTCTACACACCCTAAAAGGAGCACACAGGCTACTGTTGATCTTCAGCACACTCTCAATACCACTGTACAGCACCTGGATCTTGGCAATAAGACCCTCGCCGAACCCAAACCCCCTCATGGTTTTCCAGAGGAAGCCGTGTTCAACGCAGTCAAATGCTTTTTCTTGATCTAGTGAAATCAAGCCAGTTTTTAAACCCAATGAACTGGAGACCTCCAAAACATCCAGAATTAGGTAGATGTTATCTACCATGGACCTGCTGGGGACGCAATAGGTCTGATCCCGGTGGATGACCTGCTCCATAGTTTTACCCAGCCTATTGGCCAGGGCCTTGGAGAGGATTTTGTAGTCGGTGCAGAAGAGGGACACAGGGCGCCAGTTCTTGATATCCTGCAGGTTCCCCTTTTTGGGCAGCAGCGTGATGACTGCCCTACGGCAAGACAAGGGGAGTGAACCAGTTAGCAGACTCTCATTGTAGACGTCGAGCAAGTCCAGGGCCAGAAGGTCCCAGTAGGCCCTGTAGAACTCCCCCGTGAGCCCGTCAATGCCTGGGGACCTCTGGCCCTGCATGCTGAGGAGGGCTGTGTGGAGTTCCTGAAGCCCCAGAGATGCTCCAGATCAGCGTTGGTTTCCTCGGAGACCTGAGGTAGTACATTGCAGAACTCCTCGAACAGTTCCTCGTTCTCCTTGTAGTCACTGTTGAACAGAGAAATGTAGAACTCCACTGCCCTCCTCCTGATCTGCCCTGGCTCACTCAGTTGCTGCCCTGTGTCCGACAGCAAAAAGTGGATCTGCTTCCTCTGCCCGTGCTTCCTCTCCAGGCCAAAAAAGAAGCTAGAGGGAGCATCCATCTCCGTGATGTTCTGGACCCGGGACCTCACCAATACGCCTTGGACTTTATTTTCCAGCAGGTTTGCTAAACCTAGCCTTTTAGATTTGAGAGCTTCAATGTGCTCTCGATTTCCAGTAAATAAATGGCGTCTATTCTCTTTTGATTCAATATTTGGTAAATCAAAGCACGTTTCTCAGCCTCCCTCGCCCCGTTAAGATTCAAAGATTCTATTTTAAAAGAATCCATATTGGGTAAGAAGCTAAAAACAACACACTAAAAAACTATAAAAGATATTAAAGTGCTACTGTGCATCATTTTAATCAAAATTGTTTTCTTGCTTTGGACATTATTTTCTTTAATCTAAAAACTTCTGTATCTGTAAAACCTGACACCTCTTTGTTCCTGATGTGATATCTTGCGGAGAAATAAAATAATCTCAAATTAGGAAAATAACTTTCGATTTTTACTCCTCTCAATCCTTTAGTTTGTCATAAAAAGGTTCTGTAAGACTCTACAGGGTATCTTGGTTCTTTACTAGTCGTTTGTGATACAGATGCCTCGCTGGTGTCAGAGAACCAGCTCTCATTGTCACTACTGTCCGATAGCTCCTTACTCTCTGCAGCCAGCTTGCTGGTCTGCTTGCTGGCTTGCACAGCAGCCACCACGTTCTTTCTTTTGCTTCGCCTCTTTATCGGGGCAGAGGCCTCTAGCTCCATCACCCCCTCTGCCTCAACTGTCTCTCCCTCCACTCCAGCTCCAAAAAACGACTCTACACTGTTCTTTCCTTCATTCTGTTCACCTAACTCCACCTCTCCTTTCTCTCCCTGATCTCCACACACTAAATACTCCTTATCGCGCCTCACCTTCTCCTGCTCTCCCTGCACACCCCTTCTCTCCCCCACTTCACTTTCACCCTCACAACCATTCAGCCCGTCACCACATACCACCGTGTACCCTACCTCTCACCAAATGACCGTTGGAGATAGGCAGCAAAAGTAAAAGCTGTGTTGAAAAAAATATTTCTCAAGAATCTTTATGCTCACAAACAACACCGGCATTCACCTCAATAAACGGGCTACTGGCTCCACTAGAGTCATTGTTGGCATGTCATACATTTTGTTGTGTCCTTATTTCTTAGCCGTGATGCTTCCCTGGAACCCAAGGTTCCAACAGCTTCAAAATCATGAGGCAAAGTGTGTTTCCAACAGAGATACTGTTTTTGGTGAGCAAAGAGAAATCTGCCCTTTTCGTCTAATTACGGTACTTTCACAAAACTCAACCAGCAGTACCTTTGGGGAAATAAGAGTGCCCCCTCCATCTTTTTCTCTGTGTCAATAAGCAACCACACATACATTCAACATATTCCTATTGTCCTTTTTTATGAAGAAAGCAATCTGTTTTCTGTTCAAAATATATTGTTTTTGCGGTCTGTTGTTTAAATCATGAAATTAAATTATTAATTAAATTATGTTTATATTTGTCATATAAGCTGGATATGTCTCGCTGACATCACCACGTAACAGTGAGAGAAAACCCCCCAGAAAAAATATGTTGCTAACATGATTATAACAACGGAAAACCAACTCAAACATAAATCTCTTGAGCTAAGATTTGCCTACGTCTTTTACCACCAGGTGCTGTACATCAAAATACATTTCTCCAGTTCTATTTTAATCAAAAGTCATTTCAGTTAAATGAAGTTTATTTATACAGCACCACAACAAATTCACAACAAATGTCATCTTAAGGCAATTTACAACATATTACACACAGAATGATGTGCCTTTATTTTAAATAGCAACCTTAAGATAGATATTAAACATATATTAAGCCCACATTTCTGTATTAAAAATGCTTTCTTTTATTGATCTAATATTCTAATCTTAAATGTCTTGTCTTTAATAGCTGTAAGTGAAAAATCATCATAATTGACAGAAATTAAGGCTTGGAAACATCTATTTGTGTGTAATTAATCTATATAATATGTTTCAGTGAGTGCATTTAATTACTTAGGTAATTTAACGTTTCAATGATATTTGAATTTATTGAATATGACTGCATATGTTGCATTTTGTATTTATATAAGATTCGAGCTAGTGGTAAAATCTATGCTATGAAAAAAACAGGGTGCATAACAGAATTAGTCACAGAATTTGCAATAGTTTCTGGTGCTTTGTCTAGAAGAGAGAGGGTTAAACACAGAAAGACAGGACTAAGTGGATTGTCTATAGCAAGAGAACATGAAGGTATTGGCACCAATAGCAATGCCCATGGCCACATCCAGGACGCCATCAAGCAACCAGAAATGCCTGGCCGAGTGTAATATCAATGAAGACAAAAATAATATCTGCAGTTAATGCAGATAATGCATAATTAGAGAGTATTAGGTGAAAGTAGCAGAGTGAGGAAAAGTGGTCAGTATGTCCTCCAGTTGCCTAAGCCTATAGCAGCACAATTATAGCGGTAGCGCAGGATATCCTAAGCCACTCTACCTACTTTATTTAAAAGCATAGTTTTAAGTTTAGCCTTAAAAGTGGACAGCGTGTCTGCTTACGTGACAAAAACTAGGAGCTGGTTCCAGGGGAGGCTTGATAACTGAAATATCTTCCTCCAATTCCACTTTTTGAAACTCTAGGAACCACCAATAAACCTGGAATTTGAGAGTGCTCTGTAGGGAACATATGGAACAATCAGATCCCTGATATATGATGGAGCTTGAGGATTTTAAATTCTGTTATCTTCGATGCAGTGAAGAGAAGATACAATAGGAGAAATATGGTCTCTCTTTTAAATTTGTATTAGAACTCTCACTGCAGGGCTATTGATGAGCTGATAGGTTTTGACTGAATTGTTTAGATTTTCTGATAATAAAGAATTACAACAGACCATCCTTACAGTTTCAAATGCATAACCTAATTTTTCTGCATTACTCTGGAACAGGAAAGTTCTAACCTAACCTTCTATACTGCAGTGAAAAAACAATAAATTCCTAGAAACCTGTTAAAAACAACATTCAAATTGTGTGTCCTGCTGGTAAAAGATGATGACACCATTCTTCTTTACTTTATTACTGGAGGCCTAGTCAATGCCATCCAGAGTAAGTGACTGACTCAGCACTACTAACAAAGAGTGAGTCAAGTCATATGCTGATGCTGTAAAAAGTCAAAACAATGACAAAAAGCTAATTCAAGATCTGTATGGATAGTCTAGATCTCCTGAAAGTGGCAAAAATTTTGAGTTGTAGTACAGTTTATGAGCAAAACAAGACAAAATGTCCAAACTTTTAATGCTTTCGAATAAAAACAAAAGTGCAACATAAAGCAAGTTTACTAATCCACAGGAGGGATTTCAAATACTGTCAGGGTGTGTGATGGCACACTATTCTTTTCCATGAAGGTAAATTTGGAAATCAGAAGGCGCATAAAATCAAAAAATCCCCTTGACTTTTTATTCAGAAAATAGTTTAAAGTGCTGACATGTTTCATTGAGGCCCAAGGGCATGAATTCATTGTGCCTGTAGTTTCAACTCAAGTATATTATATACGTATAGTCCTAACTGTCTGAAGAGCTGCATAATGAATTGAAAATCTATACTACAAAGCAGTAGCAATAGTCTCCTCACTAGCAAGGATGCTGACATGAACAAAGTGGCTGCACTTGAAAACACACAACATGTTTCTGCAGGAAAGCTCCTTTTATTATCACAGTTTTACATTAAACAAATCCCTTAAAGTAACAGAATATATTTAATTCTCTTCACAAACCCCAGAAATGTTGTACCTATGCCAACTAAATCTACCATAAGCACAAAATAAACAACTCAATAGATTTTATTTTAACAAATCAGCATGGTTCAATAAAAAATACTTACAGCCTGTAAAATATGCCAAAATGTAATATGGCATTGTATGGATATGTATGTAATCTTTGGAACAGTTTAAATGGGTTTCCTCATGAATCCATTATTATGGCAACAAACACTAAACAGCAGACAATGCTTCATTGCAATGGAGTGAAATGAAAAATCTCACCCCTGTGCTTTAAATCTCATATTGTAGCAGGGATTGTGCTTTCTAAAAATAGTTCACTAAGCCCACCTTGCAGAGCCCTTTAGCTGTAATTGCTTGTAGCAGCAAAATTTTGCTGCAATAACAGCTTGCTATTGTGGTGAGGTGAATTAGAAAATTGCCCAAATAAAATATTGACCCCGCCAGGCAGTGAAAAGGATAAAACCACATGCAGAAAGACAGACTGAAAACAATGTTTCCTAATTGGAGGATCTCCACAGGGAGAAACCAAAATATGTTAGGTGTTAATCATAGGCCCGACACATAATGATACTGGAATACTGGAAACTGGTAAAAAAAATGTATTTCTGTGGGGAAAACTTTGAAAAATTAAAAACCAAGGGACCTGTGTGTGTGGGGAAAACACAAAACCTTTTGCAGGTCGACAGTAGAATACTGAAGGCTCTCCATTTGGGAAACCATAAGCCTGCATGTTGCAGGGTTCTGTGTATGGATGATTAAAGCACAAAAGAAAGAAGGAGTTACTGCAGAAGAACAGTGTGATTTGACACATATAACAAGCTGCACAACTTCAAGGTTTATTTTTTATTTATCTGTATAATTTGTTAACTAATTTAAAGTGTGAAATTGGAACGAGAGTGTAACAGGTGGTTGTAAAAAAAATGCTAATATATGTGAAAATTTGACATATGGAGCTCTCAATCTAGGTGCCAAATTGGCACATCTGAGTATAAAAAAAGATTATTCTGTGATTTTGTGAAAAATATTTTAGGCACCGAAATTAACTGGATGCAAATGATCATATTTTACTTAATAGTAGCTGCATTTACCAGCTCTTGTATATGTATCCTGATGTATTAGTATCAACTGCTTACGTGATCTTTTACTGCATTCATTTAAAAGAGTTTGCATAGATAAAGCAAAAGTAACTGAGGCTTTTAATGTAACTTACTGCACTGGCAAACAGTTAAAGTTTCTAAAATCAAAATTTTGAACAAATTGCTATATTTTCCAAAAGCAAATCCAGTGCCTTGCACAAGTATTCTTGAACCTTTTCAGATATTGTACTCGTACTCGTACTCGTACTCGTACTCGTACTCGTCGTCTTCCGCTTATCCGGAACCGGGTCGCGGGGGCAGCAGACTCAGCAGAGACACCCAGACGTCCCTCTCCCCAGACACCTCCTCCAGCTCCTCCGGGGGGAGCCCAAGGCGTTCCCAGGCCAGCCGAGAGACATAGTCCCTCCATCATGTCCTGGGCCGTCCCTTGGGCCTCCTCCCGGTGGGACGAGCCTGGAACACCTCCCGAGGAAGGCGTCCAGGAGGCATCCGGTATATATGCCCGAGCCACCTCAACTGGCTCCTCTCGATGTGGAGGAGCAGCGGCTCTACTCCGAGCCCCTCCCGAATGGCCGAGCTCCTCACCCTATCTCTAAGGGAGTGCCCGGCCACCCTACGGAGGAAGCTCATTTCAGCCGCTTGTATCCGGGATCTTGTTCTTTCGGTCATGACCCAAAGTTCATGGCCATAGGTGAGGGTAGGAACGTAGACCGACCGGTAAATCGAGAGCTTCGCTTTTCGGCTCAGCTCTCTCTTCACCACAATTACTGCGGCAGCCGCACCGATCCGTTTGTCGATCTCCCGCTCCATTTTTCCCTCACTCGTGAACAAGACCCTGAGATACTTGAACTCCTCCACTTGAGGCAGGAACTCCCCTCCAACCTGAGGAGGACAAGCCACCCTTTTCCGGTTGAGTACCATGGCCTTTGACTTGGAGGAGCTGATCTTCATCCCAGCTGCTTCACACTCGGCTGCGAACCGCCCCAGTGCATGGTATAGGTCTTGGCTAGAGGGGGCCAGCAGGACCATGTCATCTGCAAAAAGAAGAGACGAAATCCACTGGTCCCCAAACCAGACCCCCTCCGGCCCTTGGCTGCATCTAGAAATCCTGTCCATAAAAGTTATGAACAGGACCGGTGACAAAGGGAAGCCCTGCCGGAGTCCAACATGCACCGGGAAAAGGTCCGAGTTAGTGCCGGCAATGCTGACCAAACTCAATTCAATTCAATTCAATTCAGTTTATTTATATAGCGCCAATTCACAACACATGTCGTCTCAAGGCACTTCACAAAAGTCAGGTACATACATTCCAATTAATCTTAATCATTGAACAGTGCAGCCAGATTCTGTTATTTATTCAAATTGGATAAAAAGTTTTTCTATCTAAGGAAAGGAAACCCAGCAGATTGCATCCAGTCAGTGACTTGCAGCATTCACTCCTCCCGGATGAACATGTAGAGACAGTGGACAGTCACTGGCGTTGACTTTGCAGCAATCCCTCATACTGAGCATGCATGTAGCGACAGTGGAGAGGAAAAACTCCCTCTTAACAGGAAGAAAACCTCCAGCAGAAACCAGGCCTCAGTGTGGAGCGGCCATCTGCCACGAACGACTGGGGTAGAGAGAACAGAGCAGAGACACAAAGAGAACAAAGAAGCACTGATCCAGGAGTACTTTCTATGGGAAGGAAAAGGTAAATGTTAATTGGATGTAGCTCCTTTAGCGTTTTCACCTAGAAAGAAGGAACAGAATTAACTCTGAGCCAGTTTCAAGTTTAGAGTTGGAAAAGAGCACATAGAGTTAGTTACAGTAAAAAGCTCAGTCAGTAGCTATGTCTAGGAGAGAGAAAGGGTTAACACTGAAAGACAGGGCCATGTGGATCATCGGTAGAGGGTGAGCATTAAGTTGTTGCCAGCAGAAGCTTGGAGGATTCCCCTCTC
The DNA here is from genome assembly GCA_036173005.1 of Crenichthys baileyi. NCBI lineage: Eukaryota > Metazoa > Chordata > Actinopteri > Cyprinodontiformes > Goodeidae > Crenichthys > Crenichthys baileyi. The sequence continues at coordinate 550,105 of JAHHUM010001453.1, read as the reverse complement.
CAGAAAGGTGTTACAGGTAGACCAACAGAGTCATGGCCAGTTGTAGCTTCTAGGAATGAGAAAAAGAAGAGAACAAGTTAAAAGCTGAAATAACAGCAAATAAACAAAAATTGAAGAGTAGTGTGAGAAAAGAGCGAAGAGGGTGAAAGGTGGTCATTATGTCCTCCAGCAGCCTAAGCCTATAGCAGCATAACTACACAGAAAGTTTCAGTTCAGATTATTTAGTTAAACGGCACTTATTTTCAACAATGTACCACAAAGGGTCTCACTGATGGTCATTGTTATACTAAAAACCACAAGGATTGGGATAACTCTCTCTGTCAGACTGATTATAACCATTGGAAAAGAGAAGGGGTCATACAGGTGAGGTGTGTTTGCACCTCAACCATAACTGAGCCGGTTTAGGCTAAACCTGACTCCCCCTGACTCCATTCATCCGGGAGGGAGGAAGGCTCTCTCCCTGATAAAGTAAGCCACTCTAACTATAAGCTTTATCAAAAAGGAAAGTTTTAAGCCTAGCCTTAAAAGTAGACAGGGTGTCCGCCTCACGGACCAAAACCGCGAGCTGGTTCCACAGGAGAGGAGCCTGATAACTAAAGGATCTGCCTCCCATTCTACTTCTAGAGACTCTAGGAACCACCAGTAAACCTGCAGTCTGAGAACGGGAAGCTAAAATAGGAGAAATATGATCTCTCTTTTTAATTTTCATCCATATAATCCAATACAAGGCAGGCTGAAGTCAGCATCCAAAAAAAGATTACATTTCTCAGCACTAACAAATTGCTTCCATTAATTGATTTAATGTAGATTGATGCCTTGTTATTTGTTACTGACTTGTTTCAGAAAAAAATCTGTTCCAGGTTTAATGTTTAGTGTTGGAGCTGGACCCTGTTTGATGTAATATCTTCTACTACATATGCTCTGCATAAAATCTGCACCGTCTCAGCAACTACAGAGGAATCTGAAAAGTGCTTTGATTAGTTTACATTTTTTGAAAATTTACTTTATTAAATGTCCAAGGGATAATTTGTTTGCAAATTTGCTTTCATAAAGGCTTTAGCGAGTGTTAAGCTTATCTACATTTAATCATCCACTGTCTTTCTTGATACTGTTTTAGTACAAGAAGTTTGCTAATGTTAGCTCTTTAGTTTAAAAAAAATAGTAATGTGGCTGAGGACATGACTTTGGTTTGATATTTAGAAATGGATCCAAATAAAATAATCTGAAACATGTTTCATGTAGTTATGACAATTACTGAATTTCTTAGCAGTACTTTGGAACTTTTAATATGGAGTAAAAACACCAACAGTCAGAGCCTCAAGTTTACTTTAATATAAGCCAGATAGAAGTTTTATAAATGGTCGGGTGATCCTGTTTCTGAGACACAGGATAAGCTCTTAAGGGTTCTACAAGGGCGCAGCCTAACACCAACCTTATTTTCACAGTGCTATCTATTGGAGACATTTTCGGAAGCACTAGATGCATGTCTACATTTCTGCTGATGACACCCAATTGTACATATACGTTGAATCAGACAGTACTGTCAATTTGAGCTATTTGAACTATCTAAAGACAATAAATAAATGGATTAGCAGTTACCTTCTGAAGGTAAAGGTAAAACAGAAATCCTAGTCAACTACACCCCAAAATTATGGAATTTTTTCCCTACCATTAGAGAAGCAATATCAGTAAATAAAAAAATAAAATAATGAATGCTTAACAAACTTATGTTTGTGACACTGGCACATTGAGTTATATATATATATATATAGGTGGTCTATAAATAAAAGTTTACTCCATGAACTTAATCCAATAGAGATGCTGTGCCAGTACATGCAGTCCATACTGAAACATTCAGAAGAAAAAGTGTAAACCTTGACTTGACCCACAATCCCTTGGTACAATCTGACTCACAGAAGCCAGCCAACTTCAAAACTTGTTGGCTCACAAGCCAAGCAACTAGCCATGAGACACAGTGTTTTTAGCTGACTGTAAGGCTCCAGCTCTTATCTCATTTTTAGTGCTTGGATATTCAGTGTTATTACCATGTTTATTACTCCCTTTCTGGCAAGAAAAACACTATGCATCATTCATCAGAAAGATTGCTTGAAGTCTAAATTGAAGTAGATAAATCAACATCCACCATGAGAAAAAGAAATTATGTTCTAGTCAGTCTTTGCCACAGCGCAATGGCACAGAAACAGCAACTGGAGGCTGAAGACTGCTGTATTTGTAACGATGCTAACCGCTGTAATGAATAAATAACTAAAACTTGATGTATTATGCATGAAGCACTTTCTGAAGCAGGATTGAAAACAGTATTAAAATAGGGAGGAATGCTTTTAGTTTTTAATATTTCTGTGGTGGAATACAAATCAACAGACAGACATTAAGAGGGAAGCCATTGATCATCTGTGCCTGCTGGATTCACAAATGAAAATGCCAGAATTATAGATCACTTATCACAATAGGAAAAAAAACACTTGGCACACTTTCTATGAGCTAATTGAGATAAATGAATTAGAACAATGGATAATTATTCAGCCTTTATCGGCCAATAAACATATTAATTGTACCAATTATTTCACGTAGAAGAAACATTTTTTTTTTTACTTTGTTACTACACTACATAAAGGCCTACATCCAATTTAAATGAATCAGTCTGCATACTGAACACTTTCCTGCCATTTTCACATCATTGTGAATAAGGAAGACTGGGGTGTTGTCATGTAGTTATATGCCAGTACAAAGTCATCAGACCATAACCGCTGGTTTAGATCAAAGTGTATTGATAAACTTTGTCAAGACCTATACCAAGTGAAGACCAAAATACAATTACGAATCTGTGGTGAGAACTGCAAATTGACATTTACAGATATTTTTCATCCAGTCTGATTGAACATTAACTATTGTGCAAATAGTAATAATAGATTTTTATTTGTTTAAAACTTCCAAAAATCTTTTTCCTTACACTTAAAAATTTAACAGAAAAAGACATTGAAGTTCAAGGGGTTTTGAATATCTTTGCAAGATATTATATTTTTCAAACAACTTCAGAACTACCTTCTCATTGTATTCTTTCACTGGTAGGAACATAGCATAACTGCCTCACTGGTGGACTTCACAATTGATTTTTGTCCTTCCTAACGACTATTATTTAATTTTATCATTTAGTGAAGACTGACTTGTTGGCTACTTGTCTGATCCCTAAATTCCTATTATGGCTGGACATTCAGAACTCAGCATGTTGTTCACTATACTAACCTTCAAAAAATGTTAACATTGTGAAGCTTTTAAATACCGTAAACAGTAAAGTAACATTCGTGTGTCCTCCAGATCTGTTCAGTAATACAATCATAAGCAATTGCTTCCATCTCTATGTGCTTTCATTTGACATCAAAGCTTGCTTTTAGGCATGCATACTGTCCTCATAAACTAAATTTTTCAACTTGTCTTTATGTGCATGAGCTACATATTGTGTATTATTTCATGTATCATAGTTGGAGTCTGCCTCACTTACAGAAGAGGCAAAAAGAGGAACTAATGACTCATGGTAAAATACACAAGTTTTTGGTTCAATTCAATGATAGTGAACATTACATTTGCTTTATCACAGGATGACATTAATACAGAGGTGCTTTTGGGAGGTTGTAAAACACACAGGAAAATCAGTTCCAACACAAGTATGACTCTGGAGAGGTTTTAAAAATGTGTGCCTTACATTGGGCTTTATTCAGTCTTTCTTGCCATTGCCATACTCTCACTGTGCTTGATGGCTCATTCTGCATAAAACTACTTTCCAAGATGATACTCTAAAGTCATTCCCCTGTCAAATGAACAGACCACAGTACAACAGCAGTCAGCTCTACAGGAACACAGCAGCCTGCAGCAGTGATTTTAAATCAAATGCTCTGAGAGGGATGAAACAAGCATTGTTATGATGTTTAAGCATGGGTTGGAGAGGAAAAAGAAAATGGCTTCATATGAACAATAGAGGGTACTTAGAGTTTAAATTTGAAATATAAAAGAGCTGTAATTGAACTACCACTGATTGTTTTATGACTAACAAACAATTACATAATGGGTGATATTTTATCTAAAAATAAATGTGCTGAAGTATTTGCAGTGGCTTTAAATATTGTTATTCAGGAGTTATTAAGGTGAGTCATGAACCTCATGTGTTAACTAAATATGCATGGGATAGCATAATAATCACTGTCAAATACCAGAGCACATGGTCTCACTTGTCTTTTGTGTGAACGTTTATCACCAGAATACAATCCATACTGGGAAGGCATGCATTTTAGATCAAAGACCTGTTTAATATGTATAAAGTAATTCTCAGAACTAACATCCCACTATGTGGTAGTGTAATCTGAGCACCTGGATATAAAAACAAAAACTGGACACAGTGGAACATGAGCATTTGCGATTCATTCCAATAAAGAAGTTTCATTTGCTGCAAATAATGACAATGGATGTTTAGAGACTTTTGTGTTATTGGCTTATACAGCAGTTGCTAGAGAGAATTTGCTGTACATGGAAAAACTTTGTTTGGTACAAATAACACCAATAAAATGTGAGTGTTAGAAATCTGTTGGACCCAGCGGCTCTAATTATGAGGATTTAGAGGGTAAGGTTTCAGTGCATTTTCAACAACTGTGTGATATTAGTGAGGTCTTATATTAGATTGTGAAATATTCAGTTATTCATGCAAATGGAAACCAATTTTGCATTTTAACTGTAACATTATCCCAAACAGTTCTGGGCCTTGAATTGATCATAAATGTTTTTAATAATAAAGTCATGACTGTCAGCTCAATACACTGAAAATGGAAAGCATCAAGATACTGAAAATATATTTAACAAAAAAGGCCTGAAATCATAATGATCACCATATTCGAGCATAATTAGAACCTTAAAAACATAGAAGAAAAAACACTAATAAATTACAACTGAGACTTCAGCTATTTTTCAAAGCACAATATTTTAAACCACAATTTTCAAACCCAGGAAGAGATTTTTGATTCAAAACCAATTACATTTTACATATTAGAAAGACGATCATATCCTCAGTAATTGCACTGTCTTGAAACCCAAGCTGTTTGGCCATGAAAGAAAATTGATAATTTTCTTGAAAAACTACATCAAATGAAAATGTTTAGATACGAAATGTCAAATAGATATGTCTCTACTTGTTGGATACACTGAAAAATATACAAATACAAAGATGTAGGAAGCAAGCTATTCTGGTGGAGAAATGGGAATGCTGCCTTTCGAACCAGAGTGACACTACTGGTCAGATCTGGAGCAGTAATCTATCTGAGTGCTGAGCGAGTTTTAGTGTTTCGAATTACTGCTATTGTCACAAGCAGCCATTTGCTGCTGAATTACAGACAGACTGTGGTCATGATAGTGTGCTTTTAAATTTCTGGATAGGGTGCTGGTTTGTAACATCTGCAAGCTAATGCCTTTTGACCACATTTCTTCCGACTTACTCCTTCACACCGGATACCTTTCCATGGAAATCTTCTCTATATTAACTCAGATATGAATTTGAGACTTTGTTGTCACACCTTTCCACTTGGATGGGGCATTCCAAATGTAACAGCATATCTCCATATCTGCGTTTTTGGCTTCTCATTGTTTTTCTTTCTTATTTTTATCACATATTTCTCAATTTCAGAAATGGCATCTAACTATGGTGTGGCTGAACACAACAGGAAGGGACAGTTGTAAAAATAATGATATATGACCTTCAAACTTCTTCCAGCTAAAATAAAAAAAATAAAATCTGGATCTCAATATCATTATTAAACAACTACAATAATTCACAAAAAGGTCAAAACCTTCTAAATCTTAATTTTCCATAAAAAATTATTTATTTTAATTTACTTTAGTTTTATTTTATATTGTCTTATCTACTTTTAATTGCATGACTTGTTTCAACTGTGTTTTACATGTTTTAGCTATTTTATTTTTATTTTATACTTTGTGTTTGCTGTTCTAGCTTTTAGTTATGTCTTTCATTTATTCTTCTGTATGACACGTTGATGTTGTATGGTAGTTTCAAATTCCTTAATAATAATAATAAAACTAGATTTGATTGGAATGGATTGTGTTCTTTAGACACAAAAGACAACAAAATTATAGTTATGGGCCCCTGATTAAGTTACAAAATGAGGAACAAAGTATTAGATAATTTTCTGCACTCTTAGACAAAATGTCCACCTGATTAGAGGAGAACTACTGTTATTTATTGATCATTAACATGCTTTCATCTGTAAATTGTGTAACCACAGCTCCTTATCCTAATATCCCAGTGAGCAACAGAATCAATTATAACTCGCAGGTGAAATATAGTCCCCTTTAAATACAGACCTTCAAATACAGAAGTCTTGGTATAGCTCAGTCTGTGTTTATAACACAGAAACCTGAGCTTTACCAGACAGAGACTATTTTTCTTTTGTTGCAAATCTCAGCTTTGCACAGATGTTTATCCAATGTTTAAGACAGAGTATAGCCAAGACCTAACTGCTATCCTGTTACTATGGACAACAAGGGAGGGTTAAAGCAAAAGAGACGCATTACAGACAGTTTTTCACTCCCCTGCCTGATTTCACACAGCACTAAAAGCAAGAGTATACACCGCTGTTGTTGATGCAGGCTGCTGACTTTGTTTTAGCATCATGCAGGGTTTTATATTACAGTTAATATAAACATAGACATGTAATTTTCTTTCATCTTGAAAAGCTTGCTATTATGCAAATTATTCTGCAATGTTGTGTATTATTGCATGTTTTAGCATTTAAAAGAACTACTCTTATTCATTAGCTTTGTCTCTTGTCTTTATGGCTGAATCCTGGTGAGGCAACATGAGGAGAAAGAGATAATACACTTCAAATAGCTTCAGGACATGTTTGTAATGCATTTTAGTTTTAATTCCTGTTTAATCTATAATCATTTGAACATTGTCAGGGGGCCCAGTGCGTTCATTTGGGATACATTTCAGGATACACTGGTTAATTCGTATGTCTTCTCAGTCTTTTCAGTCAATTATTACAGTGATGTTAATTACCAGGTAACTTTTTTACCCTCTTAATAAAGTCAACCCATTTTCAAATGTATATATACACACACACTAGACACTTTATTGGGTATACCTTGCAAGAATCAATATGGATCCTGCTTTTTCTATGGTTTGACAAGGTATGAGAAACAGTCCCCTAGATGTTTTGATCCTTATTTCCATGATAGCAGCACACAGTTGGTGCAGTTTTGATCACTGCACATCCACGATGGAAATGTCTCGTTCCACCACATCCAACATCAGCTCTATTTCACTGAGATCTCGTGATGGTGGAGGCCATTGGATTATAATAAACTCACTGTCATTTTCAATAAACCATTTTGAGATGATTTGAGCTTTGTGACATGGTGCCCTGCCAGAAATATATATATATATCTGACATATATCATACATATTGTTTCATAGTATGCAATACTATACAAACTGAGTTATACAGTTTGCTGTATATCTCACTTTCAAGGTGGACAACTAATTTAATTTTTTTCAAAAGTTGTTCATCTTAAAATAAGCATAAATGTGACAAAGCATGCACAAGTAAGAAAATGTGGTACAAACTTTACAACTTATTTGGATCCGTTTAAAACATCATTTGGGTCTTGGTCTTTGGCATACTGTATGTTCTCAGTAGAATAGAAGCAACTTGTATGTGAAGTAGTGCAGATTCAGAATTAAGGAATTATTTGTTGAAATGTTTACTTTCCTACCAAAATGTAGAATGGTAATTGCTAAAGGCTATGTAATCCTTTGTCATTGCAGTGTTGGCACATGTGTTTCCAAGTGAAAAAATGGGGGAGCAAAAACAGAAGGCCTCTGTTGAATTTAAACTTTAAAACAGAACAAATGGGAAACCTTAAATGTGTTTAATGAACTTCTCACATCGGATATAATTATACAGCACTGTTCATAGTTATCAAGTCACAGAAAAACAAACAAAATCAGATCTAATGGCAAATGTGCTGTGCCAATAGGTTGCTCCTTGTGACAGTTCAAGACAGCAACTGAGGTCTTCATTTGCTAGTGAGATGAGAACTGAGATGAATGAGGTGGAGTCTTTGAATTAATTAGTCAATTTAACAGCAAAACTGAAAACATTTAAAAACAGAAACTCGTTCAAATTATCCACATTTTTATACGCCTGAGTACAAGCACGCAGACATAGTGCACAGGTGCTCAGATCTGTACCAGCCTGTTGTCTAGGGGACGGTTTTGACCTCAATCTACACGGTATGAACTACATCAGGTCAAGGTCCGCTCAACATTCATACATTAATGCCACATGATTATTCAGATGTGCGACTGTCATCACACCTGTCATTATTCTGGTGAGAGTATACCTCTGCGGACCCTCTGCTGAATGATGTATCACCTGTCGGCTTGGAAATCAGCAGCACTTCCATCACAGTCTCTCCCTCACCTTGGAAGAGTCGGGCTGCTGTCCACAGGTGTACTACCTTATAGGAATTTACGTTCCCCTCTACTTCCACTGTATCCTTGTTCATTGCTGTCATGGCAGCTGTCATCATAGGTATGTCAAACTTCATTAGAGTAGGGATTTTGTGTGGTGCTTGTTGTGTCACTGGCGGCAGGTGGCTTTGGGTACTAACATTAACTGTCCTCGTGTTGTGCCCCCAAGGGACATCTGAGTGCTCAGCGGTGCATTTGCTGCTTCTCGCACCTGACTTTGACCTGTCTGTTGTGCATAATAACACCACAGCAAACCTGTAACATTCCACCGTCTTTTTTATGATAAGTAATCAAAGGCCAGCAATGTTTGTGACAGCAGGTTTAGTTTTTAGTTTATTGTAACTGCTACAAATAAAGGATATAAGTTTTTACTTCAAGTTTGAAAATGTTGACAGTGATTTGCAGTTTTTCTGTTGCTAAAGCTCTAAAAAACATGAATCATTAATTAATAAACATTAATTCACAAAAAAGGTTCACTTTGTATTTGTTAAACTTTATAAGGAGCATTTTTTTGATTCCTAATATTTCAATGATATAAGATTTTAGATAGCCAATTGCCATCATCTTATCTGAGACATAAACTGAATACAAAAATACACCATCTGTTCTTTCATTGCTGTTACAAGGTGAGTCCATGTAAAAGCTATTTTAGCATATTTTCTGTATTTTACTACTGAAGGAGGCAGAAATAGGACAGTGTTAAGACATGTTCAGAAAATAGTGTCGGAGTCTGGGAGTTTTCATGTATTGTTTTTTGCTTGCTGATAACACTTACTCACCACTAGATGCCGCCAAGAACCTCTGGTGTGGAGGGTAGCAGGTGTTCCTCATTTCCATCAACCTGGAGGAGTATAAGAAGGTGGAGCTGTCAGCACTCCAGTGCCTGAGTGTTAATCTCTGTGGTAACTCCTAATGGCCAAGCTATGAGTTATTAGCCTAAAGTTAAAGTTCATAGTCTCTTACCTTTTTTGTGCTCCTTTCTAGGAAACCTCAAGTCCTGGTCTCACGTCCCTGTGACCTTCAGCTCTGGCTCTAAGTCCTCAGTTTGGATCCTGCCTCAGCCTAAGAACTAAAGCCTCAGAAGAAACCCAGTTTAGTTCAAGCTCCAGCTGACAGCTCAATACCGACTCCGCCAGGCAAACGAACCCTGCTCACCCTTCACCAATTGTTCACCAAAACCTCACCAGGTAACCTCTTCTCAGTAAAATTGATCTGGATTATTCAACTGCCAAATACTCACCCAAAGCCTCAGCAGAGTACTCGGCGTCAACCTGGCTTGCTCACCGTTTCCGCAGCAGCGTCTGTTCAGTCCTCCCAGGCTCCGCATCATTCCTGCACTCCAACCACCTTTCATCAAACAGTAAGCAGAAGATCTTGCTCCAGTTCCCGGTGGCCCCCGTTTGTCTCCAGAGATCTTACCTGTCCTCCTTTCCTGCACAGTGCTGTGCCTCCAGTCCCGGTTCCAGTTCAACATCCATTACCCATCAAAATAAACACTCAGGAGGCAAAATAAACCTGCCTCCTGAGTGTCATTCTGCATGTGGGTCAAATCTGTATAGAAAACCATGACAGAACACTCAGGCCAATCTGACCCAGCAGAGACACTCAGGAGGACTTTAGCCGAACATAGCCTCCAGATACAATCACACGGATCCACACTTCAGACCCTCCTGGAACAACAACGACAATCAAGTCAACAGCTAGATCAGATGGCCTCACTCCTGCAACGCGCCCTGAACATCCGGACATCCCAGACAACAGAGGGAGCTGCCGAGTCACAAGTTTCTCCTCCAGTCTCACAACGACTTCAGTGCTCCGTGGCGTGGCCTCCCTGGGCCCGGGGGAGTTCTCCGGTGGGATTGGTGGTTGTGGAGGATTTTTGTTACAGTGTTCATTGGTGTTTAACTGTTCCCAACAGTCTTTTCCCCATGATAATGCTAAGATAGCATTCATTTTAGGGACATTAACTGTTAAAGCGCTTCGTTGGGCAGAAGCCAGATTTACAGACTGTTGTCAATTTGGTTGTTCATTTGACGTGTTTATCCAAGAATTTAAACAAACTTTCTCATTAGATTTAGATTAAACGAGAGTGGCCCGTCGCCTGATGGTGCTAAAACAAGGAAATAGACCTGTGTCAGAATTTTTTATTGAATTTCATACCTTAGCAGCAGCTTCTGGCTGGAACTCCTATGCCCTTAAGTCAGCTTTTTTCCAGTCCTTAGATGAGCCCTTGAAAGATGAATTAGCTCTGGTTGAAGAGCCCAAGACCTTGAACGAATATATCACCCTGGCCACTCGGATGGACAATCGCATGAGAGAAAGAAAGCGTTCAAGAAGAGAACAAGTAGTTGATAGAACCCGTCCATCTGTCCCGTCACCACGCCCCCAGATGAGTGTAAATTCCTCTGACCCGCAACCTATGAAGTAGGGCACACCGGTTAAACACCTGAAGAAAAACAGCGGCGCAAGCAGTCTAACCAGTGCTTATATTGTGGATCATCAGATCATTTTATGATAGCCTGTCCAGTTCGACCAAAAGAGAGGGTCCGCCACCTTTAAAGGGGGAGATGGCGGACCAAAAGATTAACAAGAAGACCCCTAGACTGACCTTGCCAGCAATCCTCCTATTCAATCAAGATCAGTTAAATCTATCTGCGCTCATAGACTGTGGATGTGAACAAAACCTAATCGATCAGTCCCTAGTACAACAAGCTGAAATAGCTGTAGAACCCCTGGATCTACCCCATCACGTCCTTGCACTTGATGGGAAAACACTCCACCGATTTACTCATCGCACTCTACCTATTGATCTAATCATATCTGAAAATCACCGTGAAAAGATAAAATTTTTTGTCTTCCCCATTTCTCAAAGCTCACGGGTTTTAGGTTTTCCTTGGCTGTACAAACACAACCCCCATCTAAACTGGTCAGAAGGTCGGATCAAAGCCTGGTCCACTTAGTGTTTATCTGTTTGTTTACAGTCAGCCGCGTCACCCATTTCCACCCAGGTTGATTCAGTGGAGACTGAGCCATCTGATCTGTCACAAGTTCCCGAGGAATACCTGGATTTAAGACAAGTATTCAGTAAATCAAAAGCCACATCACTTCCACCCCATCGCCCTTATGACTGGGCAATTGACCTTCTTTCTGGGGCACCACTTCCGTCCAGTCGTCTTTACAATATTTCACGTTCAGAAAGACAAGCCATGGAAAAAAACATCTCTGAGTCTCTAGCTGCCGGAATCATCCATCAGTCCTCCTCTCCGTTAGGTAAGAAGGATGGTTCATTTCGTGTCTGTATTGACTACAGAGGACTTAATCAGATCACTGAAAAATAAATATCCTCTTCCCCTGGCATCTTCTGCATTTGAACCAGTCCAAGACGCTATAATATTCACCAAACTAGATCTCTGCAACACCTACCATCTAAGACACCCCTTGGCCATTTCGAGTACCTGGTGATGCCATTTGGTCTCAGCAACACTCCAGCTGTTTTCCAAGCCTTGGTAAACAACGTGTTAAGGGATTTTTTAAACATCTTTGTTTTTGTGTATCTTGATGATATCCTCATTTACTCCAAAGACATCACTGAACACCAATGTCAGGTCCGCTTAGTACTTCAACGCCTCCTAGAGAACAAACGTTTCGTTAAAGCAGAGAAATGCGGGTTCCACAAACTATCTGTCACCTATCTGGGCTTCATATTAGAGGGTGGGCAGGTTCGCTCTGATCCAGAAAAAATCAAGACAGTACTGGAATGGCCCACTCCAGATTCTCGCAAACAGCTTCAGCGTTTTCTTGGCTTTGCAAACTTCTATCGACGTTTTATAAGAAACTTCAGCCTGGTCGCAGGACCTCTAACAGCCCTTACATCTACCAAACAACAATTCAAGTGGACTCCAGAAGCCGACACAGCCTTATCCCGTCTCAAAGAAAGCTTCTCCCAGGCACCAATTTTGGTTCACCCTGATTCCGCTAAACAGTTCACCTTAGAGGTGGACGCCTCAGACACAGGTGTAGGGGCCGTATTATCACAATGTCTCAGATCTGGATGGCAAGCTTCACCCATGTGTTTTTTTTCCCCGCAAGACTGTCACATGCAGAGCGAAACTACGATGCTTGGGACCATGAACTCCTAGCCATTAAGCTGGCTTTGGAGGAGTGGTGCCACTGGCTGGAGGGTGGAGTTCAGCCGGTGCTGGTATGGACCGACCACAAAAACATTGCTTATATCCAATCAGCCAAATGTTTAAACTCCCGTCAGGCTCGCTGGTCTATGTTCTTCTCCCGGTTTAACCTATCTATTTTATACAGACCTGGAGATAAAAATGCGAAGCCCGATGCCTTGTCTTGCCAGAACTCACCAGATGACTCAGGTAAACAACCAACCACCATACTTCCCCCCAGTTGCATAGTTGGTTCCCTAACTTGGGAGATTGAGAGCATTGTCACCCAAGCCCAACGATCAGAACCTGACCCTGGAACTGGTCCACCTAACCGCACCTATGTCCCCTCAGCAGTCCGTTTAACTCATCCACTGGTTTCATTCATCCACATTTTCTGCTCATCAAGGCACTAGTCGAACCATTGCCCTCATCTCACGAAGGTTTTGGTGGCCCTCTGTACATAAAGATGTGAAGGAGTATGTCAAAGCTTGTTCTGTTTGTGCTCGTAATAAATCCAATAACCAACCCCCAGCAGGCTTGCTCCAACCTCTTAGCATCCCAAAAAGACATTGGTCCCACATCTCGTTGGATTTTGTCACCGGCCTTCCAAGATCTTAAGGTATGACAACCATCCTAACCATTATAGACCGTTTCTCCAAATCCTGTCACCTTGTGCCTCTCAGGAAACTCCCCTCTGCGCTCCAAACGGCCCAGCTGCTGGTCAAGCATCCACCATCTCTCTGCCAGGCTTTCTGACCATATGAGCAGATAGAAATTTAAAAAGGAGTGGCAAGCACAAAGGAGGTGGACTGGCAGTACTTGTGAACAACAGATAATGTCATCCAGGACATGTCACTGTATCAAGGACTCATACATCTCTAAAGCAAGATCTCTGCTAGGCAAATCAGATCACAATCTTGTTTCTTTCTGCTCGAAATATAAGCCCCTGTTCAGAGGCAACGTGTAATAAAAAGAATTGTGAGAAAATGGTCACAGGAAGCTGAAGAAGCCCTGCAAGGTTGCTTTGAGGCTACAGACTGGGACGCACTGTGCCAGCCACATGGAGAGGACATCAATGCCATGACTGAGTGTGTAATCGACTATATAAACGTCTGTGTGGATACTACCATCCCCACCAGAACAGTGAGATGTTTCCCCAATAACAAATCCTGGATCACTAGTGATCTGAAGGACCTGCTTATCAAGAGACGGAGACAGGCAATTATTAAGGAGTATACAGAAGCAATTGAAAGGCAAAATAAGAGACAGCAAGGAGGTGTACAAGAAGAAGCTGGAGAGCAAGCTCCAGCAAAACAATATCAGAGATGTGTGGTCAGGGATGAAGATCATATGCTTCAAGCAGAAGGTCGACTGGACCGATGGATGTCTGGACAGAGCTAACAAACTAAACACGTTCTTCAATAGGTTCAGTTCTGAAACAAGCTCAGCATCCTTCTCTCCTGCTCACAGCCAAACAGACATCCAACCCACTTTTGACTCACAGCTTTTTCGTCACACCTTAAATGTTTTATCTTCCACTTCAGCCATGGATCCTTCTGTTTCTACATGGTTGCCTTCAACCAAATTAAAGATGCTGATGCTCTATAAATACCTTGGGGTTCACCTGGACAACAGACTGGGGTGGAAATGCAACAGTGAAGCCACCTACAAGAATGGACAGAGCAGACTGTACTTCTTTAGGAAGCTTAGTTCCTTCGGTGTTTGCAGCAAGATGCTGCATATCTTCTATAGGTCTGTTGTGGAGAGTGTTGTGTCTTCTGCCATCACCTGCTGGGGTAGCAGCATCAGAGCCAGGTACTTAAAAAACCTCAAAAAGCTAATAAAGAAGGCTAATCATTCTGGAGAACCATGAGCATCTTCTTCATGAGACTGGTATACAACAACAGAGTGTCTTCAGTCAGACGCTTTTTCAGATCTGCTGTGAGACAGACCGCTACAGGCGAGCCTTCCTGCCCACAGCCATCAGCATCTACAACAGCTCTTTGAAGAAACCTGTATAATATGAGCTACAACAACATTTATTTTTCTTTTAGGATGAATAAAGTATTTTTGAATTTAATTAAATTGGAATTGAAAAGTGTCAGACAAATCTAGAAATTTAAGTCTAGAAATGGACAGAATCTTGATATGTAATATTTGTAGAAATGCTGTTGAAAAAAAACCAAAGTCTACAGTGGCTCAGTGGGAAGAGTAGTCATTTAATTGGGAAGTTGTAGGTTTGATTCAAGCTTTCTCTCTTTCCACATGTTGATGTGTCCTTAGGTAAGGCACTTAACCCAGGGGTGCACATTTATTGTTGAATGAATGTTTTGAGTGGAGGTGGGTGCATGCGGATCTTATGTAAAAGTATTTTGAGTGGTTGGTATGGCTGGAAAAGTACTATATCATTTCAGTCCATTTATCATTTAACATTGCGACAACAGGTTAACAGATATCATCTCTTTTTCTGTTTTGCACTTTTGTATAGTGTTGAGAGTATCAGAAAAAATTGACAAAAGAGAAGAAGCATTGGTCAGGATATATTGTGCCTTCACATATTTGAACTTTGTTTTGAGTTGAAGTTGTGCATTGTGGAAAGAGGTTTCAGGTCCTGGGTCCCCAGAATCCTGAAGGTATATGCCCACTGCACTTGGTTTATTAATATAGGGTTAGAGGTGTAGATGTCATGATTCATGTGCTCAAAATTCCCACTGTCATCTGGACAAAGCAGGCAGTAATCTTCATGTTCTATGATTTCTCTGATGTGTTTTACTCAATTCAGCCTGATTTACTTTGTAAGAATTTTCAGAAGATACAGGTGCATGCATTACTGGGCAACCGCCCACTCCAGTTTCTATTAGAAATAGCTTGGGCAGGAAAGAGTAGGATTTTAGGGGGATTTAGAATCGCCACTTATAGTCCAATGTGTTCTAAGTTGTATGTGCATGCAATGTCTTATTGAAACTTTGATTGCTGCTTATTTTGAACTCTGAAAGCCGCCCCGCTTTGAAGCTGTGCGTGTCTCACTGTGTTTGAACACCTGAGTGCAGACTCAGGTGAACTTAAAGTTGGACTGCTAGAACCTCATGGTGGAATACTCACTATTCCTTTGTCTTGACTCTTCGTGTTTTTCCACTGGTTGCCGCCTAAAAGTTTGATGACCCTTTGTGTTTCACTGAGCTCCAACTTTGGGGATTTTATGACTGCAGCCTGGTGGAGGCCGCTCCCAAAGCTTCGCCCAGTACCATATTTTCTCTTGTTTTTGCCATAACTGCTGGCTTGACTTTCATACACACTCAATGTTGTTTTATCTTGTTTAGTTAGTTATTTTACCCCTTTTGTGTAGAATGTTTGCATGCTTGATTAGGTAAAGATTATTGAATCAGAATAGCGAGGTGTATCAGGGCTGTTGATTTAATAAATATTCACGTAGATAAAGAGAAAGCGTTTGTGTTTTTTTTGAGCAAGAGTGATTTGTCTTTCAAAACAAGGTCAAAGTTCCCCCACCTTCGGTGAAGCGGTCAGAGAACATCTCTTTCGAAAGTAATGATTTTTGGTTAAGAAATAAAAAAATTTCAAATTATGATTTTAAATTATAATTCTTGTTAAATATTAATTAATCAATAATCATAATTCTTACACCTTGGTCCAAAATAAAGTACAGTCTGCTGTCTGTGTAAGCGGTAACCCTACGCCAGCAAAACATAAGACTGGCGACCTGAACTTAGCTATAGAAAGAATCTGACAATAGATTCTCTGAGAAGAGACGGTGTCTCTGATTACATCAAGGAAGTGGTTTTTCCTCACTGCTCGGAGAAGACAGCATTGAAGCCCCAGCTCTCTGTGCTGAACAAGCATACCATTACTGGGCAACCGCCCACTCCAGTTGCTAGATCTGGCAACTCATTGTCTCACCGGATGTGTTGAACCCTCCGCTGTTCATCAGAACGGTCACAGGAGGAGGTTGTGTCTGAGCAGAGAAAATTAATTCAGGATATAACTATTTAAATATTGTTTATTTCATTGTGCTTTGCTTTGTTAATGGTGCTTAACTGCTTGAAAGCTACCGCTAACAGGCCACTGAGCCTAATGCTACAAATGTGTTTTGTAAAGCTGGTTACTGGCAAAGCGTCAATTTACTCATGTAACATGAACTCATTCCATTTTATTTGTTATCCTTTCATCTCCTCTCACTAACCTGCATAAAATATATCTTCATAGTCTTCATAAATGTTGTAAATTGCGTATCTGTTTTGTCAACTTCTAATGTTAAAGCTAAATCTCTGCTAATGCCAAGACAATAGCCATCATTGGTTCTGCTGTGTTTACTACACAGCCCATTCTGTTCATGCAGCGATTGGCTGTAGCACGCGCCAGCGCTAATAAACACATTAATTTTTGTATTAGTGGTACTTAAAGGTAAACATGGGGCTGCTAAATAGTGTGGAGTTGCTAAATAGCACCATAGCCTTTATTTTTCTTTGTTGTCAGCTAAACCACTAATTACTGTTACATCACTGTCATCTGTCCGTTTGTTCGTCTTGTTAGTCCATAAACATTTTTTGCCACCACCTTGGTAGTCCTTCACTCCAATCGATCAGTCACTGTGATGGCTAGTTGAGACAACATTAAGAATCAATTGTCCAACTTGTAATTGATTTTTAATTCAGCAAATTATTTTTTAAACATTATGTTATTAATATAGTGTTATATTTATGTTCTTTGCTAGCTTTTAAAGCTAATTTGGCCTCATTCCAAATCCCTGAAAACAAACCTTGGTACTTAAATGTACATATTTGCACTAAACTGTGTTATCACAGCATTGTTTTATTGGCCTATGGCTTCAGTTTATTCTAATTTGATCCTTTTCACATTTTTTTTCCATAGTTCCAACATCTTTCCATTTGTACTTAGTAGTTTAGTTGAATGTTACAAGCCCAGTTTAAGAGTTTCGGGTATTTTAACTAGAAAGTGAATTATCTTGGTAATAATTTTCTGTACCTTGGAGTGAAGCTGTTTATTCAGTATATGTATGTAGGGCTCGCTGTTTGATTCTCTCCTTCTCTTCTCCTTCTCCTTCTCTCCTATCTATTGTTCTATAATACCACACCTCACCAGGCAGGTATTCATAAAACAATAACTGATAGAGACTGAGAGCTGTTTGGCTGTTATTTACTGATAATCAGTTGGTGCTCTGATTTATAAATTTTGATTAAAATTACTAACTTTGTTAATAATTACCTTTGACACCTAATATGTATTCATAGCCAATCCAAACCTATTGTTGCACAACATTATTCAACTGGGTAATGTTAAAGCACATGTCAGACAGTTAACATTAACAATTTTTTTGATTTTGGATGAACTGGCTTGAATATGGTTTCATAGTCGCACGGTTGTTAGCACTGTTTTACTGTAAGAAGGTCCTGTATTCCTGGCCAGAAGCGTTTCTGAATCCTGTGCAATGCATGTTCTACATTTAGCATTTGTGCGATCCTCACACATTCCAAAGCATCTATGTTGGGGTCATCCATTTTGGTCGGATAGACCGACTGGGCTCCGCAGGTCAGCATTTGTTGCAATGATGGACATCGAAGCTGACGTCATCTATGCTGTAAAAAGTTGGTGTATTTAGAAGTCTGGGAAGGGTGAGGCATAGTTTAAGGTGATTTAGAATGACCGGTAGTTAGTCCAAGGTATTAACTTGTTGCATGCAATACTGATTGAAGTGTTTAATGCTGAGCTGTTTGATTTATGTGCAGGTGTAGCTTGATTGCGGAGCGCGGATGCGATCAGCAAGGTGCATGTTCATGTTTTTGTCTGGCTGATCTTAAATGAGCCAGGAGTTAGAAGTTGGACTTTTAAAAGTTTTTCATTCAAAGAAGCTGCGGTCTGGGCCTCGTGGCCTGACCACTCCTTTCTCCCAGTTTTACTAGTTTTTTCCCACTGAGTTCCCGCCTCAGAGTTTTATGACCATTTGTTTGAGATTTGCAGCAATCAGGTGCTAGTGGCTAAGGGCGCAGTCCCACCATTCTACCAACTGATCGCCGCCATCGAGATATCAGCACAACAGGAGGGCTTCACTTTTCAATTAAACCCAAACTGCACATTTTGTCCATAAAACTGCTGGTTTGATCTTCATAGACACTCAATGCGCATATGTTTGTTTTATTATTACTTAGGTAATCATTTTACTCTGTTTGTAGAATAGTGCATGTTATATGGTTTCAATAAATTTCCACATATATAAAGAGAGGCGTTTGTGTTTATTTCATGCATGAGTGATTTATCTGTCAAAATAAGGTCAAAATTCCTCCACCGTTCGGTGAAGCATCTGATTAAACAGTGACATTTAGCGTGGTTTTGGTTAACTAATTGTAATTATTAAGTGCTTTGAGTCCATAATCACCACACCAGAGTGCATCACTGATTTATATTCGTAAGTAATGATTTTTGGTTGAGAAAATCATTTTTCTGAATTATGATTTTTAATCATAACTTTGATAAATGATAATTAATCAGTGATCATAATCCTTACATATGGTAAATTGTCCACAAGTTTGAGTGTGTGCGTGTGTGTATGCATGGTTTTATGTTTTGGTTTTCTTTCATTGTGTACACCACCTCTTGCCCATTGACCAGTTAGATTGGCACCAGCCCCAACAAAGCACTCATACCCTTTAAACACTCTTAAATTTCAACCATGTAGTTCAATATGTTTAATTAGGATTGTATGTGTTAGACCAACACCAAGTAGCTGTATAAGATGCTTTAAGGATACTGTTCTATATACTGTAATAACTTTGAAGTTGAAAGAAAATTAATTATATTACTATATTTCATATATGCAACGCCTTTGAGATTTTCATTTGTAAAAAATATTCAAAACTATGTCTCGTTTTTCTTTCAGTTTACAATAAAATATGAGTCACTCAAACTGGATTGTAATTTGAAGAACGTGTTGGATTAGAATTACACCTAATTAGACTGAATCTGGCTAGATTAAAACTGTTTACTTTTTGTGCAAAGTCCCATGGAGTGGATTGTGTTGTGAATTGGTGCCGTAAAAGATGCTCAAAACAGAGAGCTCAACATAAAGAATCCGATTATTTTTGTGCTTTAAGACTATTTCTTGCTGTTGGAAAGTCTGGCTGGTGCCAGTCAAGCTATATTCTCAGGCTGCCTGAAACAAATCTTGCTATTGATTTCTTCTTCTCTTCCACTGATTTCAGGTGGAAATCTATATGTCCACATTCCTCATTGCTGCAAAATGAAAGTGAGCATGTGGCTGGTAAAAGAAAAGATTGATGACAGAGACGTTTCTGTAGTTATTGAAAAAAAGCCACGTCCCATAAATATTTAATATGGCACCTCCTTCCAATAAATCAAAGAAGGAACAGGAGTGTCTTATTTCCTATTTTGCTTCTGATGTATGAACTGGACAAGTAACAGCACTGACCAACAACCTTCGTAATGAACCTTTGTCCAAAAGTAAATCAAAATAGAGCACATTTTTTTGCATAGCAGAAAACACAGCTATGGATTACAGTTTAATTTACAAAAGGCATGTTAAATTAGTTCAGGGACCACCTCCAAGGTCTTCAAGTGCTTCTCATTATTTACTGCCAGCTCACTTTATCTGTCAGCTGTAGGCAGAGTTAGAGCTTTCTGACGGAGGACCTAGCATTGTAAAGCAAAGTCTTTGACACAGCCCTGAGTCAAATGTCCATAATCACAGACACTGGCATAAAACTGACCAGGGCTCCTCATCTGAACCTACAGGGGTTGGACAATGAAACTGAAACACCTGGTTTTAGACCACAATAATTTATTAGTATGGTGTAGGGCCTTCTTTTGCTGCCAATACAGCATCAATTCGTCTTGGGGGAATGACATATACAAGTCCTGCCCCATGGTCAGAGGGATTTTAAGCCATTCTTCTTTCAGGATAGTGGCCACGGGTCACTACGTGATACTGGGGGAGAAAACGTTTCCTGAGTCGCTCCTCCAAAACCCCAAAGTGGCTCAAAAATTTTAGATCTGGGGACTGTGCAGGGCCTGGGAGATGTTCAACTTTCCTTTCATGTTCATCAAACCAATCTTTCACCAGTCTTGCTGTGTGTATTGGTGCATTGTCATCCTGATACTGGGCCCCCCTTCAGGATACAATGTTTTTAACCTTGGATGCACATGGTCCTCAAAATGGTTTGGGAGTTCTTGGCAGTGACGCGCCCATCTAGCACAAGTATTGGGCCAAGGGAATGCCATGATATGGCAGCCCAAAACCATCACTGATCCACCCCCCCTTCACTCTGGGCATGCAACAGTCTGGGTGGTACGCTTCCTTTGGGGGTCTCCACACCGCAACTCTCCCGGATGTGGGGGAAAACAGTAAAGGTGGACTCATCAGAGAACAATACATGTTTCACATTGTCCACAGCCCAAGATTTGCGCTCCTTGCACCATTGAAATCGACGTTTGGCATTGGCATGAGTATATATTGCCGTGTATATTGACCCTGTGGAGCTCACGACGGACAGTTCTGGTGGAAACAGGAGAGTTGAGGTGCACATTTAATTCTGCCGTGATTTGGGCAGCCGTGGTTTTATGTTTTTTGGATACAATCCGGGTTAGCACCCGAACATCCCTTTCAGACAGCTTCCTCTTGCGTCCACAGTTAATCCTGTTGGATGTGGCTCGTTCTTCTTGGTGGTATGCTGACATTACCCTGGATACAGTGGCTCTTGATATATCACAAAGACTTGCTGTCTTGGTCACAGATGCGCCGGCAAGACGTGCACCAACAATTTGTCCTCTTTTGAACTCTGGTATGTCACCCATAATGTTGTGTGCATTTCAATATTTTGAGCAAAACTGTGCTCTTATCCTGCTAATTGAACCTTCACACTCTGCTCTTACTGGTGCAATGTGCAATCAATGAAGACTGGCTACCAGGCTGGTCCAATTTAGCCACGAAACCTCCCACACTAAAATGACAGGTGTTTCAGTTTCATTGTCCAACCCCTGTACATAAAACTCTTTTAACACTGGTAATTTAGATACTAAAGGACAGATGAGACAGAAATTTAACAGTAAAAGGAATGTTTATTAAAGGCTACATTATGAGGAATGGCGTTAAGCAAAATTAATAACTTTATTAGGAAAAAAGTCTGAAATGAGAACACTTAACTGTACAATCCTTGAGTGGCCCATTTCTGTTAGGTGTCCTTCAGTGCTTGACCTTGGCTAGCTCCAGCAGTTCCTGCAGAGTTTATCCCTAGCCATAATTGCCAATGACAGTGTTTAAGGGAGGAAGTTGTCTTTTTGACAGATAGACAACAACATCCATTCGACAGGACAATGGAAAGCTGAAGGAGGAAGGAAAAGGGAAAGATGAAATGTCATACTGGACTGAGAAAGAACGTTTACATTGTGTTGAGCAGACAGTGGAGTCTCTGGGAGGGTGAATAGAGCATGGTTATTTGTCACGAGATTCTAAATGTAGTTTTGGCTACAAGCAGAAGGTTTGGCAGGAAACAGCTGAGTCATTGCATACGTGAAAGTGAAAATGTATTTCAGTTCAATAAAAAGATTTCAGTTCTTCTCAATGCAAATGAAGAGAGATAATTGAATCAGATGCCTGAACCACCTCAACTTTCCTAAAGAGGTAGTTCATTTCAGTCAGTTGTATCTAGGACCATTTCTCATGGCCATAAGTGAGGGTTAGAACATAGAAAGGCTGGCTAATTCAGAGCTCTGCTTTTTGTTTCTTTCTTCATCACAACAAACTGGAGCCCCCATCCATCTATTAATCTCCTGCTCCATCCTACCACCTTTGTTGGACAGCTCAACAATACTTGAATTTTTCCACTTGAGGCAGAATTTCATCCAGAGGGAGGATTCCAACTTTTTTT
This sequence comes from Crenichthys baileyi, assembly GCA_036173005.1. Taxonomy (NCBI): domain Eukaryota; kingdom Metazoa; phylum Chordata; class Actinopteri; order Cyprinodontiformes; family Goodeidae; genus Crenichthys; species Crenichthys baileyi. The sequence continues at coordinate 527,471 of JAHHUM010001453.1, read as the reverse complement.
GGAATAAAAGTATGGCTCCAGACTCAGAGGAGCTGACTCTTATTCCAGCCGCTTCACACTCATCTGCAACCCATTGTAGTAAACGTTGAAGGTCAGGGCTTGAAAATGCAAGCAGAAACAGATACCAACATCATAGAAATAGAATAGAAATAGAAAGAACTGTTCTGCATGGAGTTTGCATGAGTTGTCTCTTGGTGTTAAGGTCCTGGAGTCTGAAACATCTCACAGTATGCACAACATATGAAGTCCAGACCAAATTATATTTTAACATAATAGTTTTATTACACCCACGTCTGGACACTATAAAGGAACTGGGAGTCTTGGCAAAAATAAACAAAAGAACGGGAGAAGTCACAAACCAGCCAGCAGTTGACCGTCGGATTTGAGCCGCTCCCCTCACCTTGTGTTTCAGGACCTCACCCTGCAACCAAAAATGGAAAAGCCAACACAACCAGTGGCTCCCAGACCAAACAGCAATTTCTCAACATGGCCTTCAGGTGCAAGGGATGGCATCTATTAAAGAAGGAGCAGGAGCGAGGCCACGAGTAACACCAACAGTCAGATGCTTGTCAGGACTCCCTCCCTCCCCCGGTGGGTGGAGCTTATTCCTTTTAAACCCCTTCCAGCCAATCAGCTATAAAGAGAAAACACAGTCAGGCACTTATTCATAACCGTCCATTCACAGGGACACGTCACACCTCTACCCCTAAATGCTGCCTGTTATATTTACATCCACCAGCCAGCATCAATAGAAGGAATGGGACAATGTGTCAGCCAAGATGTTATCTTTGCCTTTTTTGTGTTTTACCTCCAGATGGAAGGACTGAAGATAGAGGGTCCACCGCAGCAGCCGCCAGTTGGAATTGTGCATTTGCTGAATAAAGATGAATGGTTTATGGTCTGTGTAAACCACAACTGAGCCGTTAGAGGAGCCACCATAAAACTCGAAGTGTTTCAGAGCCATGATCAGTGCAAGTGCCTCCTTCTTGATAGTAGAGTACACCCTTTGGTGTTTATTAAACTTCTTTAAAAAGTAGCACACAGGGTGTTCTAACACATCTGGACCATCCTGCAAAAGCACGGTGCCAGCTCCTGCATTACTGGCATCCAGCCAGTATGAAGGGCAACACATAAGATGGTGCCGCAAGGAAGGGCGCATTGCTCATGAGCGCCTTACTGCACTCAAAAGCATGCTGACAGTCCGACGACCAAGTAAAGGGGACTTACGGACTTACCTGGTTATACCGGACCAAGTAAAGGGGACTTACGGACTCACCTGGTTATACCGGACAAGATATTTGACAAGATATTTCTCCAAAACTGTATGGTAAAATATTAAATATTTATTATTTTTCATAAAACGTGAATGTGAAAGTTGTAAAGATGTAATTAATATAAATGTTCTGTAGGTTCCTTTTCTGTTTTCCTCTTATTTTCTCAACAGTTGCCAGGATCGGGTCCTTTCTGCTCCATCACTGTAATGCACCTTGTATGCGCTACGCTAATCTTGACCGCGTATTTCTGACTGTCGGCTCACTTAACCGCAGTTTTCTTCTGTACAAGCCCTGCAGTTCGAGCAGGTTCAGAGGTGCGGGGGATCAGAGTTGCTGCTTTAGTCAGTGCTAACCAATAGGGAAATGTCTTTTATCGTTTGTCTTTAGGCTCCGCCCAGGATGTTCATGTTCCCAGCACTCAAAATTCTTTGAGTTCAATCAAAAACAGAGAGCGTCAAAACCAAAAGAGCGAGAGTCGTAACCAAAGATTTTTGACGAAGTTTATGTTATGCAAATAACTTTTTTCTCTTCATGAGGAAAAATGAGTCATTTTAATCAAAAAAAGTTTTTTCAAACAATTTTTTTTCTCCCCAAAATAAAATATTCCATAAAAAAAAAAAATTGTTACAACTCTGAAAGTTTTGATCACAACTTAATATTTTTTGATTGAGATTAGTTTTTTTTTTTGATTGAATATTCCAAAAGTTTTGACCACAATTTATTTTTTTGATTGAGATTAGTTTTTTTTAATTTAGATTAGTTTTGTGTTTGATTGAATAATATTGAGGCAAATTTACCTCCATAGGAGTCTTGGCAAAAATAAACAAAAGAGTGGGAGAAGTCACAAACCAGCCAGCAGTTGATCATTGGATTCTGGCCGCTCCCCTTACCCTATGTTTCAAGACCTCACCCTACAACCAAAAACCGGAAAAGCCAACACAACCAGAGGCTCCCAGACCAAACAGCAATTTCACAACATGGCCTTTAGGGGCAAGGGATGGCATCTATTAAAGAAGGAGCGGGAGCGAGGCTTCAAGTTCACAGGGACACGTCACACTTGGTACTTCAGCTTCTTCTGACAGTCCAAAAATATGCATGTTGGAATTTGAGTATGTTACCCTGTTATGGACCTGTAACCTCTCCAGAATAAACTCTACCTCTCACCCATTGACTGCTGGATAAAGGCACCAGCACCCACCCCGCTGTAGGTAAGCAGGTATAGAAAATCCAAAAAGGCAATGATCATGAGCAAGCTTTAAAAGCTTTAGGGGGTGGTGGCTGCTGATGGTGAAGGGGCACTAAAATGGTAAAATTTGTTGTATGATTTATAATTTGCTGTTAAAAAGTAAAAACTATCCTATTTGATTTTATATATGCATCTAGCTGTATCCATTTGACAGTAGTGTGTGTGAGCACCAGGTGCAATCAGTGTATGTGAGAGCATTATCTTTATACTGTTACTTTCTTTTTGATAAAAATATTTGAAACTTCATCCACTGACTACTGATTCCTCACACTACCCCTTTGAGAAATATGTCTTTGCTTGAGTTTTTTTGGCAATAGTTTCACTGTCTTCCCTCTCTGTTGGCTCATCCACAGCTGACAGTTTTAGCTTTCATCAAACTACAGCACTTCCTTTGATCTGATGATATTTTTACATGGTTTTGTCATTTAATCTTTCATAGCTTGGAAACGTCTCTTAATAAAAGTTTCATCTTGAAAGCAGACTAATTTAAAGCATTATTGTATATCAAGCGAGGTCATTTTGGTGAGGCTTATTAGGTTCATGAGGTTTGTGCTTGGAATATTTTGTCCTTGTCAGGGGTAGACTAATAAAGCTAGGATCCCTAGATCAAGCTGAAGTACACCAACCTAATAATATGTGGTGATATACAGCAATGTTTTGTTAAAAAAAAAACACTGTCATTTTGGCAGAGATTTTAAAATGCTTAGTTCAAGAGATTATTAATGGTTGATCATGGAAAACAAGAAAGAGCTACTACTGATAGTGATTTGTTTATTAATTGTTAAACCAAAGTAGCATATTCTCACTGCAATGCTGCTTCTGTACCCTCCACTGGAAGATCTTGCTCTGATAGAAGTGTCACTGTGATCGCATTTAAATAACAGAGACAGAATTCTATGAACATGCGTGTTTTATGCATAGTCACTTTGTAGTGTCCCTAAAAATTGAAGCCCTCTGTTCTGCTGTTAGCTTTTATGTTTGTGCCCCAGGAGAGCTGTAATAAACCTTTATCAGTTATAATAGGGAGAGCATAGAAGAAGGGCATTTGGACCTACACCCCTGTCTTGAGCTGTCTTGAGCTGCTTTCCTTGTTAAAGTACTAAAATAAACATATACATATATAATATATATATAATATATATATATATATATATATATATATATATATATATATATATATATATATATATATATATATATATAATATATTTAATGGTCAAAGTTTTTAGAACGCCTTTCTCAATGCATAGTTTTCTTTATGTTTATGACTATTTACATTGTACGTAGATTCTCGCTGAAGGCATCAAAACTATGACTGAACACAGAATTTTGTAGCAAACGAAAAATTGCAAAAAAAACTTTAAGCATGTTTTACATTTAGATACCTTAAAGTGTCCGCTCTTTGCTGTTATAACGGAAATATTAACCTTCGTCCATCCATCAATAAACCTCTCGGAAGTTCTTTGAAGACTCTTTGGAAGACCATTTCAGGTGACCACCTCATGAAGCTCACGGAGAGAACGCCAAGAGAGCAAAGCAGTAATCAGAGCAGAGGGTGGCTATTTTGAAGAATCTAAAATATAAAAATGTTTAGAGTTATTTCACACTTTTTGTTTACTACATAATTCCATGTGTGTTCATTCATAGTTTCATTGCCTTTGGTGAGAATTTACAATGTAAATAGTCTTGAAAATAAAGAGACCCATTAAGTGAGAAAGTGTGTGTAATGTATATTAATTATATGTAATGTATATTATATGTAATGTATATATATCAAATGCTACACAAGGCAATTGGTTGAAATGGATTTTATTTAGGGGAATCAGAGAAGAGGGGCACACCATACTTTTCAGATTTTTATTTGTAAAAAGGGAATCAGAAATATGTATTATTTTCCTTTCACTCCTCTTAAGTGGAGACTGAAACGGGCGAAGACAGACTACGAAAAGTGGGGAGCAGGCTGCAGCAAAACAACATCAAGGAGGTATGGAAGGGAATGAGACACATCACAGGCTTTACATAGATGAATAACCAGGTTGTAGATGGGGATGGGGACGGAGCCAACAACTTCAACTTGTTTTTTAACAGGTTTGATTGTGGGAGCAGTACACATACCACCCTTGTACCAAAACCGCTGCCATTTCCTCCCTCTCCTCCCATCAGGAAGGTTGCAGCTGATGCCTCTTCCAATGTTCCACTGTCTCTTCATAGCAACCCACTCCTTTACAGCAGTGTCTACAACAACTACTCTCGGTCAATTACCTCTGTCTTTTATGGCAGATGATGTGAAGATGGAGCTTAGAAGACTGCGTACAGGAAATGTAGCAGGTCCAGATGGTGTGTGACCATGGCTTCAAGACTGTGCAGATCAACTTGCCGCACCCCTCCAGTGGATCTTCAACAGGAGCCTTCAAACAGGCATAGTATCGGTGCAATGGAAGACATCTCATCTTGTGCCGGTGCCTAAGGTTAGGCGCCTGGCTAAGCTGAATGACTACAGACCAGTGGCCCTAACATCACACAATATGAAGACCCTGGGGCGTCTTGTCCCAACTCCAGCAGGGCATTCGAATGGAGGATGCAGTCTTCTAAATGCTGCATCGTGTTTACACCTAACTTCAGGATGGGGGGTGAGAGTCCTCTTCTTTTGCTTTTAATATGACCCTGCTACCTGTATGACCCCTTCTCTTTTCCAATGGTTATAATCAGTCTGACAGAGAGAGGTATCCCAATCCTTGTGGTTTTTAGTATAACAATGACCATCAGTGGGACCCTTTGTGGGGTGCCTTGAAACGACATTGTTTAAAATAAGCGCCGTTTAACTAAATAATCTGAACTGAAACTTTCTGTGTAGTTATGCTGGTATAGGCTTAGGCTGCTGGAGGACATAATGACCACTTTCACCCTCTTCGCTACATTCTCACACTACTCTCCAATTTTGCATTAATTGCTGTTATTTCAGCTTTTAACTTTGTTCTCTCTCTTTTCTCTTCCTAGAAGCTACACCTGGCCTGACTCTGTCTACCTGTGACACCTTTCTGGAGAGGTGCATCGTCCGAGCTTCTGCTGGCAACAACTTAATGCTCACCCTCTACCGATGATCCACATGGCCCTGTCTTTTAGTGTTTAACCCTTTCTCTCTCCTAGACATGGCGATTGACTGAGCTTTTACTGTGACTAACTCTATGTGCTCTCTTTCAGACTCTAACCTTGAAAACTGGCTCAGAGTTTATATGTTCTTTCTTTCTAGGTGAAACGACTAAAGGAGCTACATCCATTAACATTTACTTTTCCTTCCCATAGAAAGGACTCCTGGATCAGTGCTTCTTTGTTCTCTTTGTGTCTCTGCTCTGTTCTCTCTAACCCCCAGTCGGTCGTGGCAGATGGCCACTCACACTGAGCCTGGTTCTGCTGGAGGTTTCTTCCTGTTAAAAGGGAGGTTTTTCCTCTCCACTGTCGCTACATGCATGCTCAGTGTGAGGGTTAGCTGCAAAGTCAACGCCAGTGACTGCCCACTGTCTCTACATGCTCATCCGGGAGGAGGGAATGCTTCAAGTCACTGACTGGATGCACTCTGCTGGGTTTCCTTAGACAGAAAAACTTTTTATCCAGTTTGAATAGATAACTAACTCTGACTGCACTGTTCAATGGTTAGGACTAATTGGAATGTATGTAGCTGACTTTTGTGAAGTGCTTTGAGACAACATGTGTTGTGAATTGGCGCTATATAAATAAAACTGAATTAAATTGAATTGAATGACCCTTATCCTGAGAGATAGGTTAGATGTGATGGGAGTAGATCGCTACCTGACCTCCTGATTAATAGACTACCTGACAGAGCAGCTTCAGTATGTCAGGCGAGGAGCTGTGTCCCTGGGACCATTAAGAGCAGCACCAGGTGCTCCATAGGGGGACAGTTTTAGTTGGAATTAGAGTTTCCGTTTACACTAAACTTTCAATACAACACTGAGTCCTGTCACTTACAAAAAACTGGTACAACAAATGCTGTCTTCACCTGAACATAACCAAAACCAAAGAGATGGTCTTTGATTTTGGGAGAAAAAGAGCACAACGTTAGCCAGTTTCAGTCCAAAACGTTTACATCAAGATGATGCATACCAGTTAATACTTGGGGGTTCTCCTGGATGACAAGCTGGACTGGTCTCCTAACACCGAGGCCCTTTATAGAAAGGGTCAGAGTTGCCTGTTCTTCATGGGGACATTGAGGTCATTTGATGTATGAGTTGTTGACCTATCACACTGTATGAGTTTGGGAAGCAGCCTCACAGACAAGAACTCCAAGCGGTGGGACAAGCTGGTTAAAAAGGCCAGCTTAGTGCTGGGCCAGAGTCTGGACCCTCTAAGATCTTTGATGGAGAGAGGTATACTGCACTGAATGCCATTTTGAACAATGGCAGACACTCTCTCCATTGCCTCCTGCAGTTTTAGAAGAGTGGTTGCAGCAGTCAGCTCCTCTCTTTGCAGTGCAGAAATGAGCGATTCAGGAGATTATTGTTGGTTTGTTATTATCATGGTTGTAACTTTCAATTTTGGCAAAATCCAAGAGAGATAAATACTTTTGCAAAGAACTTCAATAACTGTCACACTATTGACTGACATGCCCACACTTCCTTTAAAACACCTCGTGTATAAATGCATTGCAGCTAATACAAATAAGATACCTAAATCAACATTAGGTATCAACATTGTTTTTCTTATTTCCTCACAGACTTTTATCATCATATTAAAAAAGTCATTGTCCCTGGATGACTCTCAGTGTATTGATGATCAAAAACATATCAGCACAGTTACTACCTGTCAGGGATGAGAACATTTGTCTGTCTCCCATGTGTACGTTGTCTTTAACACATGTCAGGCTAGGATTCTGGGAAGCTCTCATAGCAACTTACCTGTGTGATACTTCATATTTAACAAGAGAAAACAGAAACAGAATATTCTAACAAGTAGAAATCTATCTCAGTTGAAGATCACTAGCCTGCTATTAACTATTAAACTAGATGGAATTGTAACTATTTATAAAAAAACAGCCTATTTCTATGTCTTTTTTATGCAAATGAAAGAGTGCTTCTGTTTGGTAAGCTCTCTGTGGACTGAATGGTCTTAAGATCAGGTAGTTTTCAAGTAGAATGCCGACTTTTCTTCTTCAGATACAAGGACAGAAAAACCAATTGCTTGGAGACAGGCTAGACATTTGACACAGTGAGAATATCAGAAATTCATGAAAGCCCAAACAATTCATATCAAAAATGAGTAAAAACACAGAATGCACTGAAATTTCACTGAAGTTGAACACCTTAAAACATGAAAACAGCTTCTGCAGACTCCCACTGTGTATCTGGACCAGTGACAATGTTATTGAGGTGAGTCATCATCAATTTTGTTCAAATCTCAGCTAACTGCTGTCTAATTCAAGAGACATTATTGTGTGTGAAAAGTGTACAATACCTGATACATAAAGCCTTTATTTTATCTTTATGATCTAGATTTTGTTGGCATATATCACTAATCAATTGCAGTTTTGATTTGATGAACTTAATCTTCCCAGAAAACCAAAAAAAATTACTTCAGCTTTTTTCTCTGATTCAGAATCAGAACCATGTTTATTGGCCAAGATATTTTGCACAAACGAGGGGTTTTATTTCGGTTTCCAGCATTCACATGATACCAACATTAACTTTAAAGATATAAACTTTTGATGAAAAAAAATAACAATAAAGGAGCTATATGTACATGTATGTTTATGCACAGAATGTTTTTTTTTTCTATTAGAAGACAGAATGACCGGTTATTGTAGTGCAAATATGCTCATTTTGTTCAACAGCAGAGTAGCCCACCACTGTGGCGGTAAGGTGTTCATTGTGTTCATCAGAGAGACAGCCTGGGGGAAGAAACTGTCTCTGTGACAGCTGTTTCTCTTTAACGCTGATATGAGGGTAAAAGTCTGAACAGATTTTGACCAGGATGTGTGGGGTCTGCAGAGATGTTAGCTGCCCTTTTCCTAAGCCTGTTTATTCATTTTAGGCTGTTTACACTACACTGCCTTGTTTTAAAGCATGTATTATCCTGTGGGAGGCATAATTTCTCTTGTTCTCTAAAACAAAAGCAGTAACCAAGCAGGAGTGGCCATTTTATCAGCAAGTGCTATTTCTTTAGCGGAGGTTCCTTTAACACTCAAACAAAACCAAGGTTGGACTGAAGCTGTATCAATGAATCAGTGAATAACCCTGTAATCACATTCTCTTTTTTTCTTGCCAACTAGGACTCCCAGAGAGGTTGCAATGTCTTTGAACAGAGGGGGTGCTACAATCTTGTATCAAGGACGGTGTGTTTTCTGAGGGGTCATTTGTGGAAGCCGTTATCAACACAGTGGGGGAAGACTGTTGTTGGTGCAAAATGAGATGGGGTGGGAGAGACAAAGCTGAACCCTGAAAGAGAAATGAGCTAAAAGAAAATCCACCTTGGAGTTTTCTACACAAATCTTTATCAATAGCTTTGTTAAATCCAAAATATGACTCACAAATTTTATTTATAGTGTTTCTTCAAAGCCCATACTTCTTAGTGGGTGCTGGTCTTTTCACTCCTTTACTTTTTGTACCATTATTATTAGTATTATTAGTTATTATTTGTATTACAAATAATAACTATGAATTAAGAAAATGAAGTTTTAGGATTCCAGTAAAATAACATCTTCAGCAGGAAATGGCTTAAAATTATTTTAGACTGATCAAATGGGCTCAATATAAAGCATTTAAAAAATATTGTACAATTAAATTTATTAGATTTAGATTAGATTGTACGTTTTGTGAGTTTATGAATATTGATCTCCATAATTCATAAAAATAGTTCACTAAAACAAGAAAATAATCGAATACACATAGGTTTAAGTACATTGGTATGAAACAGAAGTAGGAGAGATAAAATGGTAACATGTCTGGGTTTCAAATGGTGAAGGGGATAAATCCAAAGCAGTGGTGCTGATGACTCTGAGGTGAACTTCAACAACTCCCAAAGAGGTCTGCTGAGAGTCCACGCAGACGGGAAGCTTTATTTTAACGGGCACACGGTGTGGTCAATCAAATGCAAAGAAGGGCTAGGATTATTTTATGATGTGAAAGAAGAAAGGAGCTCTGAATACAGCAAGTGGAGTGGTACAGGTCAGGTACACAAAGCCAAAAAACGAAATGGGTCATCCTGTATTTTAATGACACCGAAGACAGCATAGCTGACAAACCTACAAACCTACAAAGAGATGGGTGGGTCTGTATTTAGCTGTTTATTGAAAGGTTAAGCTAAAATGTTAAAGATCAATACATTTGTACATTTCTATAACAAAAATATGTTGTCTAAATATTTTTGTTATAGAAACTAAACTTAAATGTATTAGTTAACCATTAATAGACCAAACTTAGTACAATGGACATTTCAGCATTTCCTGCTGCTGCCCTGACTCTGAGACACACTAGAGGAGAGGCTGCTAGCACTGCAGACTGTGGTCTGTTTAAAAAAAAAAAAAACAGGTTATGACCTTTGGTTTAAAGGGAGGCTTATTAACAGCAGTGCTGCTATTGTAACCTATGTTGCGTCCTGATTTTTATTTATTTTTTTCTGTCTTGTTTAATCTTTTATGTAGCAGTTGGAGATTAGTTTGATAAGTAAAGTGCCTTATAAATAGATAGAAGTAGTAGTACCAGTAGTAGTATTAAAACATCGTCTTTTATAAAAGCACTGAACTAAAAATATATCAACCAACACACCAACCATTTCTAAGTTGTAAATTAGACTATATTCAAGACTCTGAATGATGATAAATACTGAGCTCCTATTACTACTTTATATATTGGAACTGTGCAAAGTATTACCAGTCTTCTTTTTTAGATTTAACTTACAAAAACCAAAACAGAAAATTTCAGTAGCCATATTTTAATTACAAAGATAGATCATTACACTACTTTGTTTTTTTTTTTGTAAATATGAATTTAAAGAATTTCAATTTCTGTTTTGCTGCTTTTAAGACAAAGTTTAGAGAAAGAACCTAAAATATTGCAGCTATCTCGTTGTTTGCTTTCTTCATTCATCTTAAAAATTATACTATGGAAGTCCTTGCAATGTTCTTTAAAAGTCTGTTAAGCTAATCATCTCTCAAATATTCACTACAGAGAGTCCCAACATGTGTGAGGGTCCTGATGGCAGAGTGCCTAGAATCTATTTCCAGGCTGTTACCTTCGTGTTGCATGTTATGTGCATTTTTAGGTGTACATTCTGAATTTTTATTGGCCCCTAAATGCACACAGTTAAAGGGTTCAACAGTGGTCAGCAGTCAAAACACAGATTGGTTTGAGTAATAGATCCACAGAGAAACACCTATTTTGTTCTTTCTTTTGTTTTGGGAGGATTATAACACAATATCTGTGCTGTCAGCAGGTTGTTTACAGTGCTCCTTCCTCCAGCGATTCACTGCACCAGTGTTTTAACAACCTAGACCAGTTTTACTACTGAAGAGCAACAACAATGTCTCAAGACACTTATTTTCTATAGTGCTTTAAGGGTCATGGAGTGCTATTAATATTCAACAGAGGCTCGCTGTTGTTGAGAAATGAGTGGAAAGCAATCAACTGGCTCAGACCCTTTCCTAAAACCAGCTGAACAGATGCCAACAGACATGGTCAAAATAAATGAAAATAAAAATAAATTTTGCATATGTAGTTGTTATGATAGAAAATAGAAAGCTCTTTAATTGTTATTTGTATGCAAAATATAGACTAATTCTATGTTAGACTTATGGCTAGACTAAAGCCTTTTTTGTTTGCTTTATTAGTAGTAGTAGTAGTAGTAGTAGTAGTATTTATTATTAGCTGTAACATTTACTCATTTTCTTTCCTACTGTTTTCAATTACAACTGTATAACTATTATATACAGTGTATATAATATAAAATATATATTATAAAATATATATATATTAATATATATATATATAATATATATATATATATATATATAATACACATTATATATACATACTATATATAATTAGTTATACAGTTGTAATTGTGTGTGTGTGTGTGTGTAGTTTTTAATATATTTCTAAATTAGATTTTAAAATTGCTTATTCTATTTTTTTTATATAATAGCCTATATTTGAATTTTTATTTTTTGCATACCTGAGCAACTATACTATAATATTACTTCACAGTTCAGTCATCTATAGATTTTTTCAAGTGTGTCGAAGAGATGTTCTCGTCGGCGACATCTTAAACCAAGATGGCGCCGACGATGGCAGCCTCGGAGCTTCGCTCTCTCTTTGTTTTTGTAGTTTGTGTGTTTATATGGTTTTCGAGCCATAGTACTGTGGTCTCGGGCCACAATTCGGTGGTCTCATTCAGTAGAGAGGAACTTCTCAACATCAGAGAGTCCTCTTTTGGGTTTTTTTCACCATCCTTCATTGATCCGAGGTTCACTGAGCTTCTGGTAAACGGAGCGGCGGCGCTCTACAGGATACTGCGCCGGAAGCATCGGAGGGGAAAGCGTGCTGGCGCCCTGGTAAAGCTCCGCAAAAGAGGACTTTGCACACCACTGCCTTCAATACACCTGGCAAATGTCCGCTCTCTAAGCAACAAGATGGACGAGCTACTTCTTCTCACTGGTAAAAACTCTGACCTCCGCAGATCAGCGGTTCTCTGCTTCACAGAGACATGGCTGAGTGACAACATCCCGGACCGCTGCTGATACCGGACTTCCAGCTGTTCAGAGCGGATCGCAGCGCAGAGCTATCAGGGAAGAAGCGAGGAGGCGGAATCTGCTTTTATATAAACGAAGCTTGGTGCAGAGACATAAAAGTGCTGGGGAAAACATGTAGTCCGGATCTGGAGTCATTTTCCATAATCTGTAAACCGTTTTACTCACCAAGAGAGTTTTCCTCGTTCATAATAATCGGCTCATATTTTCCTCCGCATGGCTGCACTTCTGCCGTGGAAAAACATCTTGCTGAGCTGATTACAGACGTGGAGAAAAAACACCCTGACTCTTTCATCATAATACTGGGAGATTTTAACAGCGCATATCTCTCTAATGTGCTCCCAAAATACAGACAGCATATTAAGTGTCCCACCAGAGACAAAAACACACTGGACCACTGTTACACAGCTTTTAAGGACTCATACCATGCTGTTACCAGGGCTGCTCTGGGACTTTCGGATCATTGCCTTATCCACCTCATCCCAACTTACAGACAGAAACTAAGAGCTTCCAAACCCGTGGTTCACACTGTTAAAAAGTGGACTGAGGAATCGAAGCAGATGCTACAGGCCTGCTTTGAATGCACAGAATGGACTGTTTTTGAAACCTCAGCCACTGATTTAAACGAACTAACTGATGTGGTGACATCATATATCAGTTTCTGTGAGAACATGTGTGTGCAGACCAAGACCTTCTGCACCTTTGGGAACAACAAGCCGAGGTTACTCCACATCTCAGGAATCTGCGCAGGGACAAGGAAGAAGCTCACAGCAGTGGAGATTGGGCACGGTACAGGCAGGCCAGGAACAGACTAACAAAAGAGATCAAAGCAGCAAAGAGAAGCTACAGTGAGAAGCTGAAAAAAAGCCTTTCTACTGGTGACACTTCGGCTGTATGGGCTGGTCTGAGAAACCTGACTGCCTACAGAAGCCCCACCACCCTTCCTGAACAAGTCCTCGCCTGGCTAACCGTCTGAATGGCTTCTACTGCAGACATGACAAGAAGCCATTCACACCTCAAACCTCCACATCCCATTCAGGAACAAATTCGACCAGTAAAGCAACTAACCCCCTACCTTCAGATCCTCTGCCTGCACTAAAGATCTCTGAGGATGATGTAAATAGGCTCTTTCAGCGCATGAAAACAAAGAAAGCTGGAGGACCTGATAACGTCTCCCCATTATGCCTGAAAACCTGTGCACATCAACTCGCTCCAATCTTCACCCGGATCTTCAACAAGTCACTGGAGAAGTGTGAGGTCCCCTCCTGCTTCAAACGATCCACCATCATCCCAGTGCCCAAGAAACCCACCATCCTAGGATTAAATGACTACAGGCCTGTAGCCCTGACGTCTGTGGTCATGAAATCCTTTGAGCGGCTGGTGTTGAAGTACCTGAAAGACATCACAGGCCCTCTACTGGACGCCCTGCAGTTTGCTTACCGAGCAAACAGGTCGGCAGATGATGCTGTTAACTTAGGTCTACACTTCATCCTGCAACACCTCGACCGCCCAGGGACCTACGCCAGGGTCCTGTTTGTAGACTTCAGCTCGGCCTTCAACACTATCATACCAGACATCCTCCACCAGAAGCTCACCCAGCTCAACGTCCCAGCCTCCACCTGTCAGTGGATCAACAGCTTCCTGACAGACCGACAGCTGCAGGTGAGACTGGGGAGCATCTCCTCCCGAACCAGATCAATAAGTACTGGTGCCCCCCAGGGGTGTGTTCTATCCCCACTCCTCTTCTCCCTGTACACAAATGACTGCACCTCAGCGGACTCGTCCGTGAAACTCCTTAAGTTTGCAGATGACACCACTGTCATTGGACTGATCCAGGACGGTGATGAGTCTGCATACAGGCAGGAGGTGGATCGCCTGATACACTGGTGTAGTCAGAACTGCCTGGAACTAAACCCACTCAAGACTGTGGAGATGGTGGTGGACTTTCGGAAAACACCACCCCCATACACCCCCCTCACTATCCTCAACAACACCGTGTCAGCTGTGGATCACTTCAGGTTCTTCGATAGAAGGCCCAGCAGAGACTGTACTTCCTGAGGCAACTCAAGAAGTACAACCTTCCACAGGAGCTGCTGGTCATCTTCTACACTGCCATCATTCAGTCTGTCCTGTCTTCATCCATCTCAGTGTGGTTTGGTTCATCCACAAAACAGGACAGGTCCAGACTGCAACGAATAATCAGGACTGCAGAGAGAATCATCAGGGCTGACCTTCCCTCCATCCAGGACTTATACAGGTCAAGGGTCAGGAATAGAACTGCTAAAATCTCTGCAGACCCCACACACCCTGCACATAAACTGTTTAGAGTTCTGCCTTCAGGCCGACGCAACAGAGCTCTGTTCACTAAAACCAGCCGCAACAGAGACAGTTTCTTCCCCCAGGCTGTTTCTCTGTTGAACATTTAATAGAGTACAAAACAACAGCATACAGATGTTGCAAATGCACCTTTTTATTTATTTATATATGTGTATATTGTACATTGGAGATATGTATATTCCGTAGTGCAAAAACAAAAACCAAAGAGCAAAGTGTACCGGAGTCAAATTCCTTGTTTGTATGTACAAACTTGGCAATAAAGCTGATTCTGATTCTGATTCTGATTCTGAATGATCTGCTTTTGCCTGGTACTGATTTCCTCATCATTTAGAGAGAGTGAATGACCTCAGAGACATTTTTTCTTTTGGACAGTAAAGATTCAGAAAGTAATTACTTGCTGAAGGCAATTGGTTTTTGTGTTTGAAAAAAGGTAAATAGACAATGGATGAATCATTGATCTGATATTCTGCCTGTTCTTTAAAAATACAAAACAAAGAAATTATATTTAACGCTTTAACCAATTCAGCACTAATCTGTTTTAGGGCTGCAACATGAACCTCTGGTGTTAGTACACACAATATTTTCAAAATACCATGCATAAGTATTTATACCCCTTGAATGTTTTTGTATTTGGTCACTTTATGACCCCAAAGATCCATGGTTTAGTCTGAAGGGGTTAGACTATAAGACAATATTACAACATTTGGATATGTCACAGATCAGTTTTCAATTCATCACCTGAAAAAGAAAAGAGTATGTCGTAATTGCAAACCTAACAAGAGATTGCCAATAATCTAAAATGAGAAGCTTGACAAAGAAAGCATTAAATAGAGAAGCAGCAAAGAGGCTCCTGTAACTTTGTAGGAAATTCAGATATCCTAACAATGCACATCACCCTGCATAATTCATCCTTATGGTTAAACATGGTGGTGGCAGCATCGTACTGTGGGGATGCTTATCTTCAGAAGGGACAGGAAGTTCAGAGGCATGGAAAGGTGGGTGGACTAAATACAAGGCAATCCTGGATGACAACCTGAAAACTTGAGACTGGGGCAAAGGTTCTCTCCAGCAGAATGACCCTAAACACACAGCCAAGATCAAAGCATCTCCATTTGGTATGATGGCCCAATTCAGATTCATTTCAGTTAAGAATATGTGCCAAGGCCTAAACATGTGAAGCACAAACTCTCTCCATCCAAGCTGACTGAGCTTGATCTACTTACAAGATTTTCTTTTCCAAAAATGTATCACAAAGCTTATTCACAATATCAGTATTATTTACAGAAAATCTCACAGTCTTGTTTCCCTCATTAATTAAATTCACATTAATTAAATAGATTTATTGGAGAAATGCTTTATCTGGAAGATGTCTCACAATAGTGACACATAACGAAGACTCCGGAACATGAATCATTGTCTTTCAGTCTGTCATTTTTCGGCTTACATTCAGTACTCCCAAAACTAATTACAAAGGAACTGCTTCACACAATCAGCAAAGGGCTACTCAATCCCTGTATACTGTAAACACAAGTACAGGCCGAAAAATTCTGGCCATGAAGAATATATTTAAAATCAGTCTGCTAATTTATTTTCCTACTTCCTCTTGGCTGTTTGAGAGTATTTGATTTTTCTTCCCTCAGTTGTCAGACCTGCAGTGGTCAACTCAGCCTTCAATTGTCAACCTTCCAATCACCAGTCAATGATACACTTCTAAGCCATCAATCTGGGAAAATTGCATAGTATGGTAACAACAGAAACAAAGCCTAAAAAACTATTCCAGAAGTCAAAGTTTTCTGATACTCAGTGCCTCCAAAAAAAAACTTTTCTGATTTAGAGATGGAAATAGGCAACAGATGCTTGAGATACTCACTGCCCTCTGATCTGGTGAAGCAATTATTTGCATCCTAATTTTAGCTTTAACCTTATGATAAAACAGAAGACCATTTGGATATTTTCGAATACCCGTACATTCCAGATTTATTCTAGTACTTGTTGGCTGAATAATAGTTTATCAGTATGGTAATGTGATGTTTTATAACTTACTTTTTGGTTTTCTCTTTGCAACAGAAGAGAGTATAAACATTAGGACGAACACCAAAAGTATTTTTTTAAATCTCAAATAAATGTGTGTAAACCAAAAATTAACAGCTCCCAAACATTATGAAATATTGTACTCAAACCATTTTAGTCACAAAATAATTACAAACATTGTTCTCACACTGAGTTTGCTAAAGCCTTCCCAACACTGATGCACTGGAGCTGTAACTTAGCAACTAACTGCTGGATTTTAATGTGGTTTAATGTGAGTGTCTGTTCTATGAAGCTATAAATCTAGCAGGCATGGTCAGTGATATCACTTCTTAAATTAATCATCTAGTTGATATTTCACAGTTTAATTGTATACATAGGCTGTGGGATTATAGATCCAGTTAAAATAAAAACTTTATTTAGAATTGGCACATTTACAGTCCAATATTTGGTACTCTGAGTTTACTTCAGCGGACAAAACACAATAAATAATGAAAAGTGACACCTCATAAAACAGAGCAGCAACAAGAAAAATTACATACAAAACATGGGCAAAAGTGCCACATTTCAGAAAACACATCTGGGGTAAAACAAAAAACATTACATAAAATACATCATGTTTATATTGTAAGTAAGTTCACATTATGGAAGGCAAAACAGAGGGTTAACAAGTTGGCTGTCTTTTAACCTTAATGAGCATGTTAAAATACCTATTCTGGGACAGTTTGCTGTCATTGTTTAAGGAAAGCACACCCTCCACCAATTCTAGAGTTTATTGTACAAATGATTAGATCTTTACCATGGCAAAAATTATTTAACATGCATTGTCAAGTGTACAAAAGCTTCGGCTCAAATTGCACGCAACCATTTATTAAACCAAAAGAAAGCCAAAATGGAAAAGTTGGTGGAAAAATACAATGCAACCCAAAAGCCCAAGAAATTTACAATATACAAGAAACCTTTAAAGCAATGTCACATTGCTGTGTATCTGCCTTTCATTTCAATGGGCTAGGAATACAAGATGCCACAGGAAAATTCGACTCTGGGTTTTCCTTCCTAATCAGGCATTTAAAACTGTAACATACATAATTTGGTCACCACATAAGCAAATTTGCCACAGAGTTTCTGGACATGTCAAAACAAATCACCACATGAGCGCCTCAGTTTTCACATGACACTGCTACAGAAACTGCTTAATATTGATACAAATATTATAGCAACTATTCCATGGCAATTTACTCAATCACATTCAGTTCAATTCAATTCAATTCAGTTTATTTATATAGCGCCAATTCACAACACATGTCGTCTCAAGGCACTTCACAAAACTCAGGTACATACATTCCAATTAGTCCTAACCATTGAACAGTGCAGTCAGAGTTATTTATTCAAATTGGATAAAAAGTTTTTCTATCTAAGAAACCCAACAGATTGCAGGGTGTCAGAGATTTTGTAGCAGTCATTCCCCCCGGGATGAGCATGTAGAGACAGTGGACAGTCACTGGCGTTGACTTTGCAGCAATCCCCTCATACTGAGCATGCATGTAGCAATAGTGGAGAGGAAAAAAACTCCCTTTTAAACAGGAAGAAACCTCCAGCAGAACCAGGCTCAGTGGTGAGCGGCCCCCCTGCCACGACCGACTGGGGGTTTAGAGAGAACAGAGCAGAAGACACAAAGAGAACAAAGAAGCACTGATCCAGGAGTCCTTTCTATGGGAAGGAAAAATAAATGTTAGGGTTTAGCTCCTTTTTGTCGTTTTCACCTAGAAAGAAAGAACAGATAAACTCTGAGCCAGTTTTCAAGGTTAGAGTCTGAAAAGGGGCACATAGAGTTAGTTACAGTAAAAGCTCCGTCAATTGCCATGTCCCTTGGGAAAAGGAAAGGTTTAAAAACACTGAAAGACAGGGCCATGTGGATCATCTGTAGAGGGTTTTGAGCATTAATTTGTTGGGGCCAGCAGAAGCTTGGGGACGATGCCCCTCTCCAAAAAAGGTGTCACAGGTAGACACAGAGCCGGGCCAGGTGTAGCTTCTAGGAAGAGAAAAGAGAGAGAACAATTTTTAAAACTGAAAATAACGAAAATAATACAAAATTGAAGAGTAGTGTGAGAAGGTAGCAAAGGGGTGTAAAAGTGGTCATTATGTCCCCCCCCCAGCAGCCTAACCCTATAGCAGCCTAACTACAGAGATAGCTCAGGATAACTTAAGCCCCTCTAACTATAAGCTTTATCAAAAAGGAAAGTTTTAAGTCTAGACCCTTAGCAGTAGACTTTTTCCCATCTAGAGCCCACTGATGGCCATTGTTATACTAAAAACCACAACGATTGGGATACCTCTCTCTTTCAGATTGATTATAACTATTGGGAAAGAAGGGGGGCCCATACAGTGGGCAGAAATGGAGGGGTGTTTTTTGCACCTCAACCATAACTGAGGCCGTTTTTTTAGGCTAAACCTGACTCCCCCCTTCCCAATCCAACAGGGAGGAAAAAAGACGGGGGTAAAAATAAGGAAGATAGCTCAGGATAACCTAAGCCCCCTCTAACTATAAGCTTTATCAAAAAAAAGTTTAAGCCTAGCCTTAAAAGTAGACAGGGTGTCTACCTCACGGACTAAAATTTGGGAGCTGGTTCCACAGGAGGGGACCTGATAACTAAAGGATCTGCCTCCCATTCTACTTCTAGAGACTCTAGGGAACCACCAGTAAACCCTGCAGTCTGAGAACGAAGTGCTCTGTTAGGAACATATGGAACAATCAGATCTCTGATGTATGATGGAGCTAAATTCATTAAGGGCTTTATATGTGGGGGAGAGTTTTTAAATTATATTCTGGATTTAACAGGGAGCCAATGAAGGGAAGCTAAAGTAGGGGGAAATATGATCTCTCTTTTTTAATTTTCATCAGAACTCTTGCTGCACTTTTTTGAATCAGCTGAAGGCTTTTTAAACTGCATTTTGTGGACATCCTGATAGTAAAAGAATTACAATAGTCCGTTTTGAAGTAACAAATGCATGGACTAGTTTTTCAGCCTCAATCCTGGAGAGGATATTTTTCTAATTTTGGCAATGTTCCGGAGATGAAAGAAGGAAATCCTAGAAACCCATTTTAATATGGGATTTAAAATTTACTTCCCGGGTCAAAAATAACACCAATTTTTTTACTTTATTACCGGAGGTCAATTTAATCCCATCCAGGTTAAGTGATTGACTAAGCAGTTTCTTTTTTAAAGACTCCGGTCCAAAGACGACAACTTCTGTCTTGTCTGAATTTAGAAGCAGAAAATTTAAGGTCATCCAAGTTTTTTTTCCCTTTAAAAACTGCTTGTAAGTCTATCTAACCCGGCTGGGCTCATCAGGATTTATGGATAAGTAAAGCTGAGTATCATCAGCGTAACAGTGAAAATGTATTCTATGCTTCCTGATAATTTTACCTATTGGAAGCATAAAATTAGTAAAAAGAAATTTGGGCCCAAGTACTGAACCCTGTGGTACTCCACAATTAAAACCCTGGAGTTTTTAAAGATGATTTTTTCATTTTTCTGAAAAACTGGGAATCTGTCAGACAAATAAGATTTAAAAACCAGCCTAGTGCTGCTCCCCCGGATCCCTACAGCATATTCCAGCTTTTTCTAAGAGAATATTGTGATTGACTGTATCAAATGCAGCACTGAGATCTAACAGGACAAGTACAGACCAAATCCATTATCTGAGGCCCCCAAAATATCATTAGTGACTTTCAGCAGAGCTGTTTCAGTGCTATGGTTAGCTCGGAAGCCTGACTGAAACTCTTCAAACAGGTCATTGCTGTGTAAATGCTCACACATTTGATTAGCAACTATTTTCTCAAAATTTTAGATTTTAAGAATGGAAGATTGGATATAGGTCTGGGAATTTTTTTAAGTCATCTCGATCAAGTGAAGGGTTTTTTAAGCAAGGTTTAATTACAGCTACCTTAAAAACTTGTGGTACATATCCATTTACTAAAAGGATAAATTTTAATCATATCTAAAATGGGGGTTGGTAATCAAGGGAAACACTTCCCCTTAAATAATTTGTTTTGGGGATTTTGGGTCTAACATACAAGTTGAAGGTTTTAGATGAAGCTAATATTTTTTGATAACTCAGAAAGCTCCACAGGATCAAAGCAGTCTAAGCACA
The DNA here is from genome assembly GCA_036173005.1 of Crenichthys baileyi. Taxonomy (NCBI): domain Eukaryota; kingdom Metazoa; phylum Chordata; class Actinopteri; order Cyprinodontiformes; family Goodeidae; genus Crenichthys; species Crenichthys baileyi. Next base: position 506,677 of record JAHHUM010001453.1, on the reverse strand, counting down.
GATCCGGTTCTTCAGTTACTTTCAATGTTGTCTCACTTGCTGAGGATGAAGTAATCATCTTCGGGAGTATATCAAAGATTTTCTTTTTAATGCATGCCATTTGCAGATATTTCACTCACCTCTGCATGGTGGATACTTGAAACTGAAAGAGATGGTTTGTGATTGCTTTCTGATTAACTCCACAAATAAATATCTGACCAATTGAAAACACTTATAGAATAATAAAGTTTGATTCCCAGATTGGGGGATTTAAATAAAAAAAAAAAATGACCATGACATCACAGCAAAAGTAATATACCCTGTCCGGATGCAGTTGAACACTGAATTCTACACAGTTGCTCCCAATAAACACCTTTTAGAGTACACTATCTAAAATATAAAGCAGAAAGGTATATACAAAGTTCAAAGATGTGACATTACTTAATGTTCCACAAAATACCCTTCAGGTTTTATGATGTCATTCTTAATTGTTAGAAAAGACCTGAAAGATTTAAATTAATTTTTTAAGGTATAGTGCTGTGAAACACTATTAAATAAACCTGCAGAAACAGTGAGTTATCCCTCACATTAAAGTGAGAGTTTTGGTTATCTTACTTTTTACTAAACTTTTCATTCATTTTTTGTGTTATCTACAATACTTTTCCACTTACAAGCACATTTGCTATACACCTGGGCTCTGTTATTGATTGTTTCACCCACATCCTGTCATTGTTGTTCCCCTTTGTATATGTAGACTTTGGTTTACTTTGTTTGTTGCCAAATTATCAGCATTCTTTGTTTGCTTAACTCCATTCCATGTCAAAGTCTGTGTCCTGGATCTGTTTTTAGACTCTTTGTATGCTAGAGCAACCCTCCTGTTTGCAAAGAAGAAATAGGTATTTAAGAAGTTAGTGTATATAAAATGTTGTTTTGCTATAAAACTTCTTCTCCTTTCTGAACAATATGTTTTATTCTTTGTCCAGATCTGATGACATGTGTGTTCTAGATTGCTCCTGCTACATTACATTAACAGATTATTCAATTAAGTAGGGTATTTGCAGATACAAACAATGTTTCACCTTTTCATTTTAAGGCAAACGGGTATAGATAAATTGTATAGAGACAGGTGTGAACATGCACACACATCTTACAAAATATTATTCTGGATTGTAAAAAGATAACTGCTAATGTTGGATTATTTCTGATTTGGATATAGGAATTAAGCCACATTCAAGCAAAGGACATTGTAGCTGCCAGTGAGAAAAGCAGTGGAATTTGCTAACGGTGATATTGCTAATACTCTTAGGAATACAAACCTAAGTATTTCTCCCAATAGAATGTGTTCAAATACCAACTGAATATGTATACAAACATATTTGTGTCATTGGTTTAGTGAGATGTTGTGGGGCTGTCATGGTTGACAGCATTCAGGTCTCCAATGAAATAAAAAAAAAAGATTCAGAGAAAAAGAGAGATTCAAATTCAAGTTTCAGATATGCCCTATGTCTCTGTTAATTAAACTGTCGAATATTTGATTTTCAGTGAAAACTTTTTTGAAGGATGTAATTAAAATACAGAATGCTACTTTCTACTTTTGCAGAAAGCCTCTCCCCTGGGCCTCTCAACCTTCTCAAGGCTGAAGCGGGAGAGATTACCACTCATTCAATCCAGTGAGCTCTTAAAAAAGTTGGGATTACATAAAGTAAAAAATTACTTTCAACCATTTGTTTATAGTAGGTAACACATTTATTTAACGTGAATGTGTACAGTGATATTAATAAGTATTTTTTCATTGGTTCTTTCGTTTTTTTTTTACCTTTTCTTACTAACAGTATCATAAAATTGAGTACACCCGTCACATTGTTGTAAATATTTAAAATCTTCTCATGGGACAACACTGAAGATATGTTTGATACAATGTAAAGTAGTCAGTGTACAGCTTGTATAACAGTGTAAACTTACTGTCCCCTCAAATTAACTCAACACAGGCAATAATGTCTAAACCACTGGCAACAAAAGTGAGTACACCACTAAATGAAAATGTCCAAGCTTTAGGTCTGGAGACATGCTTGGCCAGTCCAGCCCCTTGATGCCTGGTTAACACGGCAAGATAATTCTGCTGATTTTCGACCTGATCTTCCCGTTCCGTCAATCTTAAGGACACCCCGATTATCTTGTTGGCTGTAAAGGTAATCTTATGAGATATTCCTGCTGTGTGTGGTGTATTAAGAGTGATCTAGTCTGCTCAGAAGGACTTTGGAATCGCTCTGACCTCAGATCGGGGATATTCAACATGTTGGATTGTTTTGGCCTGATATCCTAATGTGTGGATTGTTCCCTAAAGACAAATGAGCACGTAGCCTGTTGAATGTGATGCGTAACCAATAAGAAAGCGAGATGATGAAAACACAGAGGGGAATCCAAAATGCATGCGACAAAATTTATGGCGCACCAGAAATCTATGCACATTTATTTCAACTGGAATTTACTAGGAAAGCTCAATGAAATATCATAACATAGAACAATGTAAACACAGTGTAAAACAAACTCCATATTATAGTGTAGCAAGTAGAGCCCCTGCTTGTGCTGTGTCCACTCCTTTAACCAACACCTTTTCTTTTTGTAATGTTTTATCTCTGTCGAAATTAGTCCACAAACAATTGCCATTGCTTCTTCCTCATCAGCCATGTTTATTTAGCCTGAAATCATGTTTGATCTCCATAGGTTTTGCCTGATTTCCCACCTGACATCTGAATGTTCATGAGTAAAATCTGTCAAGGTGTGGTGTGTTGTGTTTGCTGTGTGGCTGTACACCACACACTGTAGGACCAAACCTGTTATGTCTGCGATTTTTTAATGTCATGTTATCATATTGGAATACTGCCCTAAGGCCTAATTTCTGAAAGGAGAGGATCATGCTCTGCTTCAGTATTTCACAGTACATGCTGGCATTCATGGCTACCTCAATGAACTGTAGCTCCCCACAGTCGGTAGCACTGATGCAGCCCCAAACCATGACACTCCCACCACCATGCTTGATTTTAAGCAAAACACACCCGTCTTTGAACTCCTCACCTAGCTACACACGCTTGACACCATCTGAACCAAATAAGTTTATCTTGGTCTCATCAGACCATAGGACATTGTTCCAGTAATCCATCTCTTTAATCTGCTTGTCTTCAGCAAACTGTTTGTGGACTCTCTTGTGCATCATCTTTAGAAGGAGCTTTTTTCTGGGACGACAGCCATACAGACCTATTTGATGCAGTGTGCGGTGTAAAGACAGACAGAATGACCCCCCACCCCTTTAACCTGTGCAGCAATACTGGCAGCACTCATAAATCTATTTTTAAAAAACTCACTTTTGTTGCCAGCAGTTTCGACATTATACATCGACTACATTTTGTTGTATGAAAATGTTGAATCTTCAGTGTTGTCCCATGGAGCAAGGAAAAAAAAAAATTGGAGAACAATGGGCCTTAAAGGACCAGGATTGGAAAACACTGAATCAAAGATACAGTTTATTGAACCCCATTTCTGGTCTTTGGTCTTTTTTCAGAACCCTTAGCCAGTGCTATCCAATATAGCAATACTGAAAGTCATTCCTGAACTCTTTAAATGATCAGTGAAAAGTCAATTGATAAACAATTCAGGTTTCAGATAAAAGAGGGTGGTACATTGTGTCGAAACAGAATTAGTACAGAAATGTATAACCTATGTGTTGGTGTAAAGCATAAAAACTTCATGTCACTGTGTGGTTTAAAAAATCAGGTCAGTATGTGGGAGTGTAGCTGCTAGAAAGGCATCAATCTTTCTATTCAAGCACACCTTTCATTTCCACTGTGAGAGCACACTAAAATGTACAGGCTGAGAGTAAACATAAAAAAACTGCCAAAAACATTCTCAACACCGGTCCTTCAGAGAAACCATTGATATTCAGGTCAGAACCATAAGCCTCTCCCATATCTCCATATCTTTTTTTCACCCCAAACTAAACTTAGATTCCTAAGCAGTGAGAGGCAGTGATACACAAATGGGGGTACCTTTCTCCTTTTCCTTTTTGCTTGCCTTAATTGTTTGTCACTGCCCACACCCAAGAAAACTTCTCTAAATAGATCTCATCGTATGCAAATCTTTACATTAATCCAAACATAGCAAATTAAATCTCCACACACACACACACACACACCCACACACACTCACACGAACACACACACGAACATGAACACTCCATACTCAGGCAGACTGTCCCCCTTCTTGCCTTGTCAAAAGCCATGCTCCATTTTGTGCTGCAGTAGTCTTTCTCTCTGTTCTATGGCCAGAGAGAAAGGAGTGAAGGAGGACATGAGAAATAACTAAAATCCCAATTTTCTTGTTGGCTCTAAAACCCACAGCATGAATGAGGTGTGGGCACATCATTAAGTGTATCTGGGTCTTGTGCAAACCCCTAGGCACTATAAATGAAACCTCTTCTAATGGTCCAGGGAACCATTTACAGCCAACAAATACATTGTGTGTGTCAACTGAAGGCGACATTTCCTGGGTATCTGTTGAGTCTCATTATTTTGCGCCGGTCATAATAAATGAAGCCACACATTAGGGTACTGATTCATTCAACGAAGAGTCTTGTAGGTTACCTTAGATTTGATTTCCTAGATGCCTCCACTCCAGGGCAAAATTTAAATTGGTTTCTCCAAGCTGAGAGCTAAATAAGAAACTATTTTATTATTTTTGTAATTCAAGTGTCAAATATATTGTGTAAACTCTTATAACAAACACACCAAATAATTAAAGCTGCTAGGATCCATTTAATTAGAGATTGACATTTCACTTTCTTTTTAAATGTCTGTCCAGCAAACAATTTCACGATACTTGTCATAAGTGCATGTCACCAAACTGTACTAATTTTCTCAAACAGCATATACCATAATTAAAACTTCCTTTTCAACTGTGTTCAGGCTTGTAAAAGCCAACACAGACATAGCTGGAAGTTTCCGAAGAGGGATGACGGACATCATTGCATAAAAAATCGGCACCCTATGGAGTAATATAAAATACTTTGTAATGAGTTAAGTCTGCTTGTAATCCACAACAGTGACAACATAACTCTTTAGACAAACATCGTAGTTGAAAACACAAACATTCTGATAACATTCAGGTTGTCCATTTCAGTTTCTTCCTCGGTTCTGATTCTTTGTTTCTCTCACAGTCTCAAACAACTGGTCACCAAAATACTATGGAAATATGATGTGGTTGTGCAATTTTGATATTTCTCTACATAATTAGTCAGGTGTTAAAAAGGAGGGTTTATCAGCTGTCAGAACTATATACAGAGAACACCATCTGTCACTTAAAAGTTAATAAGTCTGGCTCCAGGTAGTTTTCCCAGTGGTTTGGGCTAAAAAGTGACTTTCAGCTAATGCTGCACATGTAGTGGTTGGAAGGGAGGCTAAAATACACAAACAGCATCTGCAGTAAAATGTTCTCTCCTTAATTTGACTCATTTGGCTGAGTCACAAAGCAAAAATAACACTGCTAGAGCTAATTATCTGTAAAAGAAAGCAACTATTTTTGTGACCTCGTGTTGTGCCGTGCTGTCAGTCTTAAAGTAAAGGTGCTCACTCTATCCTTTTTCTGTTTTACTAATAATCAGCCGCACATCTGCTGGGGAAATGCCCCTTATGGAGCAGTTTTAATACAGGTCCGTAGGAACTATTTTAGTTATCAGAAAAATAGGGTTGGGGGGCCAAAAAAACAGTTAGAAATTTTTTTAAAAAAGTTTTTAACAATTTAAAATTTCTTGGTCCCAAAACCCCGGAAATAGGGAAAACTAATGCCCTAGCTTTAATACTATCAGTTTATTTTAAAGGGCCTTTTTGTGTCATCTCTACCAAAAATGAAAACCCAAACAGTAAAGGGTTTAATTTTATAAATTTAAAAGGCTTTCCAACCAGCAGGTACCCACAACTTGACAAAAATGAAAAACCCTCTTTTTTAAAAAAGACTCAAAAAAGGGGACTTAAAAAAACCCAAAACCCACCACAGCAAAAACCCCTGCAGCTCCGATGAAATTAAACAACCATTCAATAACTCAGCAGTGAGCTGGAAAATTCATTTTTCTATATCATGAACAAAAAAAAAACATAACACTATTTTACTTTTATAACTTTCTCAGTTTTTAATTAATTAATTTATTTTAAGCATTCAGTGCTGCAGCAAGCTAGCACCAATATCACTTATGAAAATTTAACTGAAATTTTACTAAATGAAATTTTTTTCTTTTTCCCTTCGGCACATGGAGGAGGCTATAAAAAAAAAGGGAAATTAATAAAAAACCCAATAGATGATTTTTTAAAAGCCCACCCTTAAACACTTTTAAAGGTTTTTGGAAAATTTTGTTAGGGATTTTTAAATTAGCAGAGGTGTTTTAAAGGAAGGCCAGAAAAAAAGCAATTCTAGACCTTCTCACGAGAAAAGTCTGAACCTCAGACATGGTCCTCCACAATTGCAGCATGTCGCTGTTTCAAGTACGTAGTAAGCTCAGTTGTGCCATTTCATAGTTAGCTGGTGTGTCAATTTTTTGGCATCAAAACTTTCTTTTTGTTGTTTGTGAAAACCATCTTAAAACCCGGTCCCCCTTTTTTGACTGTTGTCAACAAGGGGGAAAAAACCCTTTAAAAACAAAAAATTTGGGGTGGGAAAGTGTTTCTAAAAAAAACATAGAATTTCTCATTATTTAAGTCATTTAGTTTTATCTATGCATGGGAATGAACATCACATTTTAAACATGGGCATCTGGGAATCGATCCCCAATAGTTAATCCTAAAACCCCCTGGGTGCCCTACCTTTAAATATGGAAAACATGCATATTTTTATTTTAAATGGAAAGGGGCCCCACCAAAAAGAAAAGGGAAAAACCCGAGATGGGGAATTAGAGGGGTTATTAGTGATTTTTGTTTCTTTTTGGGTTTAGACCCCCCGGGGGGGAAATGGAAAGGATAAAAGACTGACTTGAATAAAAAAAAATTAGGGTTGAATTAAAGAAGTTTCGCCCCGGGAATTTCCCGATACGGGGGTGGAGTGTAGCCCTGAGGAGATAAGGGAGGCGGAAAGGGGCCCCTTTAAGCCTGATGGTGGAGATGGGGGGGAGGAGGGTCGAACTCAGCTGAAGGCAGGGGATTCGGTTCTATGAAAGGTCTTTTAAAAACAAAGCCTGGGGGATTTATTTGGTTTAAGGGGTGTGGATCAAGGGGCTCATTGGGGGTTTTTGGTGGAGTAATTAGACGAAGACGGAAGTGGAGGTGAGTCTTCCAAGTTGAATTTTCGTCAAAATTCAATTATTCCCTTTGGAAACCCCCTTTTAAAAACTTAATAATACGGGGTTTGTACATATTTTTTTAAACTATCTTGAAAAAAATTTCCCCTTTTTTTAAAAATGGATTTGGTTTTTTGTGATCTAGGGGAGGTTTTGGGGAAAATATCTTGAAGATTTCAAAGGGTTCAGGGAAAGGCCGGGGTTTTTTTATAACCCTATTTACCCTGGCCCCAAAATTTTTTCCATACAGAGAAGCTGGGGAAGGGTTTGTCAAGCAGTGCTTTCTGTTGGTTAGACAAATTGGGGTTTAAAAATTTTTGTCTTTTGAAAAAAAAAACAGAAAAACAAAACTGTGAATTTTTTTTATGTTATCTCCTTTTATTTTTTGGGTTTCCTACTTTTTGGGGTTTCTGGCTCCTTTAATATATTTAGAGAATTGAAAATTTAAAACTTTTTAAAACCCCCTTTTTCAAAAACTCGCTGATAAAAATAAAATGCAACTGAAGCCACAGGTCACAGCATCTTTTAGACATAAGACATTTTTTGCATATTCTGTTCTTGCTGTCTGTTAACCCTGAATATAAACGTCCAAAAAACCCCCAAAATACACCAGGGCCCGAAATAAACAAGCAACCCTCAATTCAAAAACTCTGGGATGTAGTTTTTTCGGGTCAGCGGGATTCAAGAAAAACGCACTGGGCTCTGGTTGCAGCATATCCCCTTTTAAATCTCCATGGGCTTTACATGGGGTCTCGCTGTTCGTCGTTCTCCCCTTTTGGGGGCCGCTTGATTGCAACAAAACCCTTTTTCTTCACTCTTTTGAAAAAAGTTTCTCAGGGTTTTATCATCCAAAAAGTTAATATTTGGGTTTAAGTATAATTTTCATTCTGTTTTTTCTGCGCAAATACTTGTTTATTTTGATGTAAAGCTGAGTTTATAATTAATAAAACCTTTTTACAGACATAAACTAACCACAGATGAATTGAAAAAATATATATACTTTTACATAGAGAGTGACAGAAAATCTTGTGTAGAATCTGCATTTTTGCTCACGTCAACACTGGCAGCTGTTTATACATTTCTTGAATCCCCGGGCTAGGCTTTTGCCTGAATTTTACTGTACAGTGCACTGCTAGTATATTATCTGAGTGTTTGAAGTGAGAGTTAAAATGTAGAATGCACTTTAAAGAAAACAAAAAACATTGGCTGTCTATTGTTTTTTACCAATAAAACAATTGAGATGCGCTCTAAGGGGAGATCTACATGATCTTGTAATTTATCAGTGATGAGACAAGTAAGAATGATAAACAAGTACAAAAAATTTGTAATGTCTGTAGACCTTTTCATTAGCAGACATTTTGAAGTTGGCTCTAACAAGTTATAACCTAAACTTTCAAAACATCTATTGTGATTTGATATCATAGAACAACACTAAGTAGTGTAAAGATGCAAACTAGAAAGAAAACAACCCGTTGATAAGTTTGTTACAATGTAAAACACAATACAGGTAAACGAGAAAGAACCGTAGGCTATAAAACAAAACCAAAAGCTTTTGTTGGGATTTATGATTATTGATTTAAAATATTTATTAAATTATAATTAAAAATCATAATTCAGAAGTAATACATTCCAACCCAAAATCATACCTTACAAATAGAGACCAGAGATACACTCTGGTGATGTGATTATTGGACTCAAAGCTCTTAATAATTACAATTAGTTAATTATCATAAAAAGATTATAATTATTTACCCAAAGCACGCTAAATGTCATTGTGTTATCAACCGTTTTACCGGATGGTGGGGAACACTAACCTTATCTTGACAGATAATCACTCTTACACAAAATAAACACAAATGTCTCTTTATCTATGTGAAAATGTATTAAACCAATAGTCCCTCTTACAATCAACTATTTTGGTCCAACAACGTTCACCTAATTAAGCATGCACTATTCTATGAAAGGGTAAACTACCAATCGAAAATAAAGATGCGTACTAAGTATAGATGAAAATCAAATCAGCAGTTGTTGAACTGAGTGGGAATGAGACAACAAACTGGATTCACTTGGAAAAACGGAGCAGAATTAATAAGTTAATTTATAATAAGAAGTTTTCGTTTTGGTCCGTGGATGCGTCTAGATAGCAGCTGTCTGGTGTTATATGGTAATGCCAAGCCAGCTCAGACGTGGTAAAGCACCTAGGAGCCGGCCCTTTAGCCTCTAACAGCTGATAGACGGCTAATCTCAAAACTAAGAGTAATAAAACTCTGAGGCGAGTACCCAGTGGAAAAACACAAAGGCCATAAATGAGATAATGGAGATGAACACGAGACAATGGAGATGAACACGAGGCTCAGTTTGCAGCCTCAAAGTCCACTTTAATTCCAACTGAGTCAGCACTCAGTTGATCAAAAACACGGTGAACCCTTTGCTTCTCAGCCACGTTTCAGAGTCTAATAGTAATATAACAGCAATCAGACAGTTCAGCATAAACTTTAAATGATATTGCATGCACACCAATGAGACATCGGATTAAATGTGGTGATCCCAGATCACTCTGCTTTCCTACCTCACCCTGCCTACCCCTTATCAAGAAACCCTTCCTATTAATAACAAAATAACAAAATTACTGATATTGGCTTCTTCACTCGTCCATGAATCTCAACATGGTCAACTTCTCCATGATTCATACGGGGAAAAATAAAATGAACCTTGACAGTTGACTGGAACAAACAAGGATTAAACTCGTCTCATTGGAAAAAAACTTTTGTGGGTTTTCACCTGTGCCTGGATAGCGGCTGACAGACTTCGATTGGGATATGAATCTTCTGGTCTTCAATTATCAGACAGATTTCCAGCTTTGTCATGCTCTTCCGGGGATAGCCAGCAGGGAGACAAGTAAACATGTCTGCAAGCTTCTATTTCTCCAGAGATCGCCTCCGAGCGCAGTATCGGCAAAATACCACGGCTGGAATGGTGCCAAGCAATGGCTTCAGCTGGTATTTATCACTTCTGGCGTCAGAGCTGAAATGCATGTTGGAAGGTGCAGTAGTTTGTTTGTTCCCTGTCCAAATGGACGATGGCCCAACACTTTACACATCCCATGGTTCAATCCATCATCAAAAACAATATAGCACAACTTCAAGTCAAGACATGGCCTTCAACCTAAACTCATAGGCAAGGTTAGCAATTATTAGAAAAGCAGCCAGGTCTGGAGGAGCTGTAGAGATCCATGGATCAGGTAGAGAATCTGTTGACAGAGCACTTATTACTCATGTACTCCACAAATATGGCCTTTATAAAAGAGCAGCAAAAAAAGCCAATATTTAATAGAAGGCCATGAGAGGTTTGCCTCAAGCCATGCTGGATACAGTAACCATATCGAAGAAGGTGCTCTGGTCAGGTGGGACCAAAACATGCATGTAGGACAAACCAAATGTTTGGCCTACATACACAAAGCTGTGTATGACATAAAACTATAACCTTACACATCACTCTGAACACGCTATGCCTATGGTGAAGCATTGTGGTGGCAGCATCATGTTGTTGGGATGCTTTACTTCAGCTGGGACAGGGGAAATAAATGACAGAGCTGCCCTAGAATAATCTCCATGAGCTTGAGCTATATCGCAAAGAAAGATCAGAAATGTCTGTCTCAAACTGTACACAGCTACCAGAAACATACGCCAAAAGACTTTGTAGTAATGATTGCAGCAAAAGATGGTTCTAAATTGTATTGACTCAGGAGCTCTGAAAAGAAATTGACAATCAATTTTCAGATTTTCTGTAAAAAAAAAAAGAAATACATTTTCTTAAAGTAACATTTTCCCTCTGCTCAACAATATGCACTACTTAGTGGTGGTCTGTTTCACAAAATCCCACTACAATACATTCTAGTTTATGGTTATAATTTGACCAAATGTGAAAAAGTTCAAGCTGAATGAATACCTACAATACTTTGCAAGGCACAGTAAGTAATGTAATCGTTACTTCTGTTTATTCTATCTGTTTTTGTCCTGCTGTGACAGGTCTGTGAAACAAGCTCCAATGAGAAAACAATTTGATTTGCATTACACTTTAAAGAAAGTCAAATTTACTACCAATTTAGTAAAATTTGTACTTGAACACAAAAGTCAAATACGTGGAAAAAAATTGCTTATTCAAACTAAAACCCAAATTTAACAATTTCTTGTTAAAGTTTCTTTTGGAGCAGAATTATTTGAAAAGAAAACTGCAGACAGAGCAAGTTAAATTATTATGTTATCTGCAGATTATTGCCTTCAGCAAAACATATAGAAAATGTGTTTTCCAGTAGTGATAACCATCATTTGTGGAGCAATCCTTGTTTTCCCTCTTGGAGAAAAATAGATGTTTACATTTCTTCTTGATTAGACATGGAGCAGACAAAAACACAAACACATGTAATAAATGCCAGATAAAGCAGGATGTTTTCATATTGGGTTTTTTGTTCTTATATGCATGCACCTCTTAACTATTTAGACTTACTGAGTGCTGTAATATCTAAACAGCATAACATGTTTTACTGTACATTTAGTTTTTTATCGTATTTGAAACAAACTGATTTATTTTCAAAATGAATTTCAATTAGGAGCTTTAACTTTAATATGATCTGATCAACTGATAGCTTCCCATTCAAAAATGATAAAACCTGAAAAGGGATTCATATCTGGGCAAATTGGAGGTCAGCACAGACTATTATGAATGTAATTGGTTAATTATATTGCTCATTATAAGTGATGAACACTGAGTGCCAATATTAATTTGACTCATGAATGCAACTTTGTGTAAACAACAGCCAGAGAGAGTTGCATCAGTGCATCAGCCAGTGTCTGCATGGAAACTATGAAAGGTTTTATCTTTGTGTAAAAAATCATCCAAAGTTAATCTGGTTGACGTCTATGAGATATTTATTTAGTTAAAGTTAGCTTTCATTAATTTTTACCACGTGTAGCAAAGGCATTCTGTGTTAACTTGTGTTAAGATTATAAAATAAAAATATGAATGCTCTAAACTGTGAATTGCAGACATTTCAATTAAATGTAATTAATTCTAGTAATGCTGAGCATGGAGTACAAACGTTTGGAGGCCATTTATCCCCTTAAAAATCCACCAGGACAATTTCCAAAAAGTTTAAAGCATTCTTGATATTTGTTGGTCTCTTATTTTTGTTTTTGATGAAGATTTAATGTGTTGGTAATAAATGCTTGCTTCTGAAGCACTGGCAAGGTTTCACAGACCACTTTCCCATTTATCAACTTTTAGGCAACAGTTTTGATTTAACTTTCCTCCTATATTACATAATATCAGAGTATTAGTATTTTATTGTTTCAGTCATCGTTTTGGAAACCAACTTGACCCACATGCAGAAAACGCTCAGGAGTAACAGGAAAGTTTGCAATGAGTTTTATTGTGCTCAGGAATACAGGGAGGTACGCAGCACAAGCAGCAGCTGTAAGGAGGAAACGCACAGTGAGTAAGGGTTGCGAGCTAGGAACGAATGCTGACTGTGAATGTGTTCCTACTAGGCTGGGTGTGAACTCCGCCAGGAGGAGAGGGACTCGGGGCTGACCACAACGAGGAGCACCGTGGTGGTAAGTACGAGGGCACCTAGTACACAGAGTAGCCAGCTGTGCTTGGTCGAACAATGCTGGGGCTGGGATGCTTGAGAGCGATGGAGGGCGGATAGGTCTAGCAGTAACAGTGTGAGGCAGAAGTCGCCTGGCGGCAGCCAGCACTGCTGGGTCCGTTAGATCAGCAGCAGCTAAGCGTCTGAGATGCTCAGGGTTCTTCAGCAGTCTGAAAACGAGGAAGCTCAGGGAAGCAGTCCGTCGGGCCAGCCTGGGTACCATCCAGGTAGTCACCGGTCTAGGCGTACTAAAAGAAGACACAGGCTGGTTAAAGAAATAGTCGAAACTGGAAACACTAAGTAGCAACTAGAAGTTGGTTTGAGCAATACCACAGAAGGCTAACACTCGAGCGATGAGATGCTGGCTGCATGTATACTGTGGTCAAGGGTGTAGAATTCACATATTTGTTAATTTGCAATTTTAAGCATCAACTGACTGTCTGTTGGACTTAAATTTCAATAATCTACAGGTTATACTAGAATGGTCAGATAAGTATAACCTGAATTAATCAGAAGGTAGTCATCAGTTTTACTTTCAGTTTAAATAATCCAGCATTCACGGGTGAGTGAATTTTCATCAGCACAGTCAGGGTTCTTGCATGGTGCATGAGATTAATGATTTTGGTCTCTTATTATTGTGAAATTTGGGTAGCAGTTGTGTAAATGCTGTATGCACATATGCATACATGGCATGTAAGGGCTGCATCACACATGCTTGTACATATCTTCCTGTGGCAAAAGGCAAGCCCAATGCCCAATAGTGTGCTGTAGGTATCATACAGTGCACGAGTAAAAAAAAATATTACTTTAGTATAGACATTTGTATTGAATAAATGCAATAATGAGCTTTGACATTTAAAACACAAACGTTTTTCATGAGGCAATCACGAATTCCTTATATAAAATAGCAATCGATTCCTAACACATTATGTTTAGAAAATCTGGATTGTGTTCCTAATCCAGGATAGAGCTGTACAGCAGATTCCCTCTGTATCAATGTATTTTGATTAACAAAAGCGTATGAAAATCTGGGAACTATCCACCTTGTTTTACAGCATCACCATCCAGCCAATTGGTTCCAAATCATAAAGTCTTCAATAAAGGGAATGATGTACTTCCTCTGGCTTCCAAAGATTAAAATTCTGCAATCGATGGATTTACATTTTACAGCCAATGATCAAGAGACTGATCAATAGCAAGAGAAAGGCTGACCTTGCTGGAGTCACATGTTGCTTTTATGAGTAGAGGTGCTGACGTGTTGCTCTTTGGGTCAGAGGTTAACAGGATTTCAAAGACCAGACAAAATTTACTAGTTGGTTGCATGCACAAACAAACAATGAGTCAGCATACAGTTTGCTGCAGGAGAATAATTCTTCCTTTATGTTGGTATGCTTTTAGTACGTTGTCGAGAATCAATAGATAAATTTTTTTTGAAACTTTAAACACTATTTTGTAGAGGAAAAATCTTAATCTCTTAAGATTTGAGAACATTTGTGTGGGTTCTAATAATATTTCCTTTAGAGTAATAGAAGTCTAAAATTAGTGTAAATTGGAAATGTGCAAAGCACTTCTGAATTGTATAATTAGAATTAACTGTAAAATGTGTCTTCATTGTGTGAAATAAAAAAAAAGCTGCTTTTCAAACAAAACTCTAGGCAAAATTGTTAGCACATATCTGTGTAATACATTACTATAACAATAAATCAATTTAGATAAATGTAACAAAAACAGACAATAATAAATTGTGAAAGAAATTGTGTCCTTGCGGCCCCATTAAAGCTCATTTTCAGACCAGAAGACAAAACTGAATAGATGGTAGAGGAAGAAATGAACTACGCTCAGATTGTGAGTACTAGTGCAGCAAAGACCTCATGATTTCTGCCTCAGGGTAGGACTCAAGGTTACTGAACAAAATTTGTAATTGTTTGGTTGTATAAGGACAGCGGAGACTCATTGGGTTGGAATAAAATGGAGACAAAGCCATGATGGAGATAAGTAGTTTGTGAGCTGCTGTTTTGAAGTTAAGCACTTCAAAAGACAACAATTTAGAACACATCAGGAGCTACAAGCTGCATTAATCTATCATTTTGTCTCTTATTGACAACGCTAGTTAGTAGATACAGTGTAACTTAATATTTAGAGCTTCTGTTAGCAAAATTATTGGTCTAAAAGTGATGTACTTAGATATACATAACATTTGCTTATTATTAGATAGTTTACAGAAATAAGACCTGGACTTGGGTCTCCTTTGTAGTAAGAAACTGTATAAAAGTTACCTGGTATTTTATTTACAAACAAAATAGTTTCTGTAAAGTCTTCAACTAGTGGTTTTGCTATAGATCACCTTGACTGTTCAGTGTGCTCAGCTTTTGGAATCTGTATCATTTTGCTTTTTAATACAGCTGGGAAAACACCTGTGGCCTAAAAACTGTCAGAATGTGGCCATTCTGTCTTTTTCAAGACTTTTATATGGTTGTTTGATTATTTTGTATGTTCTCATGCTGTCAAAAAGTAACTTGTTATTGTTTCTTAAAAGTATCTCAAAATGGAAAATATTGACCCTTCCATACCCTTCAAATTTCAGCGCAGAATAAAAATTACATCATCTGTCTGAACCTCTACAGAAAAAAATATTCTTATGTAACTGCAAACATTCTTGTTAGAAAAACTTTTAAAATAGTCTGTTGAGTCTTATTTTAAACAGTATTCTGTCACTTAAACATCCCTACGCCTTTTATCTTTTTAACTGATATATCAATAAATCCTGCCACACTGGTAGTACTAGTGTTCAAAAGAAGCTAAAATCCTTGAACATTTTCACATGTTATCAAACTAGTCAGGGTTCAATGCTTTGTATTGAGATTTTGTGTGATAGACTAACACAAAGTACCCCAAAAATATGAAGCAAATGGAAAAGTATTCAAGGTTTTTTTTTTTTTACAGATTGATATCCAATAGGTCTACAGATTCTGCCCAGGGTACTTTCATTTAGGAATAAATAATTTCATTTGTAACTTTACCACTTTTTTTCTTGGGCTTTTTGGCCAGCTTTCTTCCCAGTCGGTAACCCTGGGTTGATCTACTGAGTTTATAACCAGTTTTGTTGTGCAACGTAAACAGAATCTTCAGTGTTAGGATTAGTTAGGCCAGATCAATGTTTGGACAGCTCTCAAAGATAACCTGGATTTGTTCAGCTTACCTTGAACTATAAAGCCCTGATCATCTCAGGATGCTCAGTTCTCTTCTCTTGTTTACTTTGTTTAATAAACTGAATTCACATGAATTTCATAAAATCTTCTGTTCAGCTATCAACAGACATATTTTTCTATGGTTCTGTATGACTGAAACAGGTTAAAGCCATAGCTACTTATCGGTGATTTATAAAAAAAAGTGCTTAACTAGGAGCCTTGTATTTTTGCAAACTCCTATCTCCTTTAAGAGATTTGTAAACCGCTTTAATTCTAAAAGGCACTAAATCACAGTGTGCAACATGTCAATGTGTCCTTTAATGGTAACCTTTAGATTTCTTCTTCACTGAGAAAACAGCGATAAAATGATTACATCCCTGTACATCTTCGGTGCAGCAGTTGATATGCAAATCAGTCAATAAAATAGGCAGTAAATAATTTTGCATCATACCAAGGCTCAGAAAATAAGTCTACCTTAGTACCTTAAGTACCTTAGTCACTTCCTAAAGTGTTTGAGCTGTAGAATTGAAACTACAATAAACATATATGCAAGAGATTACTGGGTCCATAAGTCACAGAATAATATAACACTGCAGATGATGATGGTTATAAATAGACAGATACAAATTTAGGCCAATATTGTCAAAATGCACAAAACCTTAATAAATCTTTTCTATAATCTTAGGACTCTTGAAAGCTATTTTAATTACCTCCTAATAAGGTAATAAGCTTTGGATAATTCCCAGCTTCCTAACATAGAAGCCCTTAAGGGCTTGGCTAAGTTATATTATATTAATTAGCTTAAATCAATCAGAAAAAGTCATATAAGAATATATATTCTGACTGGCATGTCATATGGAAACAAATGGTTCTCTTACACTCTTAAGACCTCTAATTTGTTTACTTGAACATGTTGCTAGACTGTCAACATGTCACAGCTTACTCTTTCCTTGCAGATTGGGAGGCATTGAGGTAACTTTCCAGCAATTGTGAGGAGACATGTAAATGGAGCATACAATAGCTGTATGAGTGGAAATAACCTCTTTGCAGTACTACAAGAAGCAATTCTGACACTGATGGGAGTCTCTTTTGAATTAACCTTATTTCCAATCCCTACAGATGCTTATATGCACACTGTGTTATAAAAATATTAAAATTTTACAGAGGCAAACATGCCTTCACTTGGATATTATTGGTAACCATTTTGTGATAAGTCAATTCAACCATTTATGGAAGTTCAAAAAGAAATATTTTGAGCACTGCATATGTAAGGACATTTTAGTAAAACCGCTTGAAACTCGAAGGTTCTGGTCTTATTCAGGGGAACTTTTAAACAGTTTCATAGAACACACCACCTTATTGTAGATGAAGGAAATAAAAAGAAACCTAACAGCTTTTTAACACCTGGGCATAATGTAGGTGTTCAAAATTTGTGGGTGCATTTAAAATACGATGAGCGCAAATAAAATGATCATTCAGATTATCTTCACTACCAAACAGTATGCACAGCTTGCACATTTATGCACCCAAAACAGGAATGACAGGAAAAGATTAGTCTTTGTTAGTTGGGCTTAAATAATAGTGATGCTCCCCATGCTAATTTAAATGTATTAGTTTGTGGCACAGATCTAACTTTTAAAATAAGACCATCATATTTTATCAGGGTTAAAATTAAGTCAGTCCATGAGCTTAATGTTAGACTGCTTTGTCAATTATGTTTTTATGGAATCATTGTCCTGCTAGAACACCGAGCTGCATCAATGTCATCTGACACTAACTGATATCCTCAGGTCAAAAACGGAAATTGGTTAGGACACTCAAGAACAACACATAAACACGCTTATGAAGAAGAATTGTGGCAACCGAATTTATAAACTTCACCACAAAGTAAAAACTAGATGATTAAAATTTCAACACAAGCTGGGCTTGTACCGCCACCTTAACGTGGTGGAGTGGTTTGAGTGCTCAAATTGATCCTAGAGGCTATGTTGTCTGGGGCTTAAATGCCCCTGGTAGGGTCTCCCATGGCAAACAGGCTCTAGGTGAGGGTCAGACAAAGAGCGGTTCAAGAATCCTTCATGAGGACAAATATATCGAGGCAAGTGACGTCGCCGGTACGCGGAGCCGGGGTCCCACCCTGGAGCAGGGGCCGGGGTCGGGACTCGCCGGAGAGCGCCTGGTGGTCGGGTTGCTCCTCGCGGGACCTGCCGGGCCAAGCCGAATGAGAGAACGCGAGGCCATCCCCAGTGGGCCACCTCCCGGAAGGGGAAACCGTGAGGGGAAGGTGCAAAGAGGATTGGGTGGCGGACGAAGGTGGGTGACCTCAGCTGCCCGATCACTCGGATGCTTAGTTCTGGCTCTAGGGAAGTGGGATGTTTCACCTGGTGGGGGGGAAGGAGAATGAGCTTGTTTGGGAGCCGAGAGATATCGACTAGAAATAGTCGGACTCACCTCACGCACACGCCGTGGGCTCTGGAACCCATTCTCCTTGAGAGGGGCTGGCACTCTCCTTCTACTCTGGAGTGGCCCACGGGGAGAGGCGGCGGGCTGGTGTGGTTGCTTGTTGCCACCCAGCTCAGCCGTCTCCGTGTGTGGATTTACCCCAAATGGATGAAAGGGTTCACCATCCCTGCGCCTTCCGGTTGAGTACCCGGGCCTTTCTTGGTGTCCCTGTCAGGGGGGCTGGATAGTACCCTCCCGGGGACTCCATTATTCTGCTGGGGGACTTCACCTCCACGTGGGCAAAAACCACAGTGACACCTGGAGAGGCGTGATCGGGAGGAATGGCCTACCCCGAACCTGAATCCGAGTGGTGCCTTGGTTATTGGACTTCTGTGCTAGTCACGGATTGTCCATAATGAACACCATGTTCAAGCATAAGGGTGTCCATCAGTGCACTTGGCACTAGGACACCCTAGGCAGGAGGTCAATGATCGACTTTTGTTGTCGTATCATTAGACATTCGGCCGCATGTTTGGGTACACTGCGAAGAAGAGGGGCTGAGCTGTCCACTGATCACCACATGCGTGGTGAGTGGGATCCGCGCGGAGGAGGAGAAAGCCGGACAAGACTTGGCAGGACCAAGCGCATAGTGGGGTCTGCTTGGGAACGTCTGGCGGAGCCCTCGGCAGGGATGTATTCAACATCCTCACCTCCCGGGAGAGCTCCCTTTGACAAGATTCAGGGGGAGATGTTGGAGACATTACAGTCCGAGTGGACCATGTTCTCCGCATCTATTCAGAATCAGAATTCAGAATCAGCTTTATTGCCAAGTTTGTAATACAAACAAGGAATTTGACTTCGGTACACTTGCTCTTTGGTTTTTGTTTTTGCATTACAGAATATACATATCTACAATGTACATAATATACACATATATAAACTAAAAAAGGTGCATTTGCAACATCTGTATGCTGTTGTTTTGTACTCTATTGAATGTTAAACAGAGAAACAGCCTGGGGGAAGAAAACGCGTCTCTGTGCGGCCTAATTTTAGTGAACAGTGCATTGTAGAACGAGACCTTGAGGTAAAACTCTGAAAACGTCTATGTGCAGGGTGTGTGGGGTCTGCAGATATTTTTAGCAGCTCTTTTCCTGACCCTAGGCGGGGGGGGGCGGGGGGGGACCTGTATAGTCCTAGATGGAGTGGAAGTGTCAGCCCCTGATGATTCTCTCTGCAGTCTCTGATCTTCGTTATTATTATTCTGGGACCTGTCCTCGTTTTGTGGATGAACCAAACCCACACTGAGATGAATGAAGACAGGGACAGACTGAATGATGGCAGTGTAGAAGATGACCAGCAGCTCCTGTGGAAGGTTGTACTTCTTGAGTTTGCCTCACGGAAGTACAGTCTCTGCTGGGCCTTCTTGTCGAACAGGCGTCTATTGTGTGAAGACCATCTCAGGTCCTCAGATATGGTGGTTCCTAGGAAACCTGAAGTGGTCCCACAGCCGACACGGTGTTTGTTGATGGATAGTGAGGGGGGTGTTATGGGGGTCGGTTTTTCCGAAAGGTCCCACCACCATCTCCACAGTCTTGAGGGGTTTAGTTCACAGGCAGTTCTCTGACTACACCAGTGTATCAGGCGATGCACCTCCTGTCTGTATGCAGACTCAATACACCGTCCTGGATCAGTCCAATGACAGTCGGGTGTTGTCTGCAATTAAGGAGTTTTCACGGACGAGTCCGCTGGAGGGCAGTCATTTGTGTACAGATAGAAAGAGGAGTGGGGAGAGGACACACACCCCTGGGGAAGCACAGGAACTTATTGCTCCGGTTTGGGAGAGATGCTCCCCATCTCACCTGCTGCTGTCGGTCCGTGGGAAAGCTTTTTATCCACTGACAGCTGGAGGCGGGGACGTTGAGCTGGGTGAGCTTCTGGTGGAGGATGTCTGGTATGATGGGGTTTTAAGGCCGAACTGAAGTCCTACAAACAGGATCCTGGCGTAGGTCCCTGGGGGGTCGAGGTTTGCAGGGGTGAAGTGTAGACCTAAGTTAACAGCATCATCTGCCGCCTTTTTGCCTCAGTAAAGCAAACTGCAGGGCGTCCAGTAGGGGCCTGTGATGTCTTTAAGTGCTTTAACACCAGCTGCTCAAAGGGTTTCATGACCACAGACGTCAGGGGTACAGGGCCTGTAGTCATTTAATCCCGGATGGTGGGTTTCTTGGGCACTGGGATGATGGGGGTCGTTTTTTAAGCAGGGGGGGACCTCACACTTCTCCAGTGACTTGTTTTAAGAGCCGGGAAGATCGGAGCGAGTTGATGTGCAAGGGCTTTCAGGCATGATGGGGGGCTCTCACTATAGCTTCTTTTGGCTGCTTTTATCCTTTTTTTTTAGTCTGTTTCCTGGCCTGCCTGTACCGCGCCCAAAAAACCACTGCTGTACTTTTTTCCTTGTCTCTGCGCAGATTCCTGAGATGTGGAGTGAACCATGGCACAAAAACTGATGTATGATGTTCACCACATCATTTAGTTTGTTTAAACCAGTGGGGAGGTTTTTAAAAACAGTCCAGTCTGTGCATTCAAAGCAGGCCTGTAGCATCTGCTTCGATTCCTCAGTCCCTTTTTAACAGTGTGAACCAAAGGGTTGGAAGCTCTTTTTTCTGTCTTAAAATTTGGGATGAGGTGGATAAGACAATGGTCCGAAAGTCCCAGAGCAGCCCTGGAAAGCATGATACGAGTCCTTAAAAGGTGTAACAGTGGTCTAGTGTGTTTTTTTTCTCTGGGGGGACACTTAAATTTTTTTTTGCTGTCTGTATTTTGGGAGCTCATTAGAGAGATCTGCGCTGTTAAATCTCCCAGTATTATGATGAAAGAGTCAGGGGTTTTTTCTCCACATCTGTAATCAGCTCAGCAAGATTTTTTCCGCGGCAGAAGTGCAGCCATGCGGTGGAAAATTGAGCCCATTATTATAAAAGAGGAAAAATTCTTTGGTGAGTAAAAAAGGTTTTTCAGATTTTGGAAATGACTCCAGATCCGGACTACATGTTTTCCCCAGCACTTTTATGTCTCTGCACCAACCTTCGTTTATATAAAAGCAGATTCCGCCTTCTCGCTTCTTCCCTGATAACTCCGTGCTGCGATCCGCTCTAAACAGCTGGAAGTCCGGCAACTGCAGGGCGCGGTCCGGGATGTTGTCACTCAGCCATGTCTCAGTGAAGCAGAGAACCGCTGTTCTGCGGAGGTTCGTGTTTTTACCGGTGAGAAGAAGCAGCTCGTCCATCTTGTTGCTTAGAGAGCGGACATTTGCCAGATGGATTGAAGGCAGTGGTGTACGAAGTCCTCTTTTGCGGAGCTTTACCAGAGGGCCAGCACGCTTTCCCCTCCGATGCTTCCGGCGCAGTATCCCGTAGAGTGCCGCCGCTCCGCTTGCCAGAAGCACAGTGAACCTCGGATCCATGAAGGATGGTGAAAAAAACCCAAGAGAGGACTTTCTGATGTTTAGAAGTTCCTCTCTACTGAATGAGACCACCGAATTGTGGCCCGAGACCACAGTACTGTGGCTCCAAAAACATAAAAACACACAAAATACACAAACAAAGAGAGCGAAGCTCCGAGGCTGCCATTGTCGGCGCCATCTTGGTATTGCCGATGCCGTGCCCGTAGCTGCGGCCATAAGGTCTGCGGTGCCTGTCTCGGCGGCATTCCCAGAACCCGGTGGTGGACACCGGCAGTAAGGGATGCTTTCAAGCTGAAGAATCAGAATCAGAATCAGCTTTATTGCCAAGTTTGTACATACAAACAAGGAATTTGACTCTGGTACACTTTGCTCTTTGGAGTCCTATCGGCTCACAGTCCTATCGGCTGTGGCTGGCTTGTGGGACTCCTGAGGCGGCTGACGGGTACCCTGAGGCCGAGCGTGCTGCGGCCCGGGCTCTGGCAGAGGCAAAAACTCGGGCCTGGGAGGACTTCGGTGAGACCATGGAGAAGGACTACTGGTTGGACTCAAAGCGATTCTGGCAAACCTTCCGGCGCCTCAGGAGGGGAAAGCAGTGCTTCGACTGGGGACATTATCGGGCGGTGGAAGGAGTACTTCGAGGATCTCCTCAATCCTGCCATCATGCATTCCGTGGTAGAAACAGAGGCTTGGGACTCGGGGTTGGACTCTTTCATCACCCAGGCTGAAGTCACCGAGGTGGTTAAAAAGCTCCGCGGTGGCAAGGCTTCGGGGGTGGATGAGATCCGCCCTGAGTACCTCAAATCTCTGGATGTTGTGGGGCTGTCATGGTTGACACGCCTCTTCAACATTGCATGGCAGTCGGGGACAGTACCTCTGGACTGGCAGACCGGGGTGGTGGTCCCCCTTCATAAGAAGGGGGACCGGAGGGTGTGTTCCAACTACAGGGGGATCACACTCCTCAGCCTCCCTGGTAAGGCCTATGCCAGGGTATTGGAGAGGAGAGTCCGGCCAATAGTCGAACAACGGGTTCAGTAGGAGCAGTGTGGTTTTCGTCCTGACCGTGGAACACTGGACCAGCTCTATACCCTCTACAGGGTACTCGAGGGTTCATGGGAGTTTGCCCAACTGGTCCACATGTGTTTTGTGGACCTGGAGAAGCATTCGACTGTGTCCCTCGTGATGCCCTGTGGGGGGTGCTCCAGGAGTATGGAATCGGGGGCCCTTTATTAGGTGCCATCCGGTCCTTGTATGAGCGGAGCAGGAGTTTGGTCCGCATTGCTGGCACTAAGTCGGACCTGTTCCCAGTGCATGTTGGACTCCGGCAGGGTTGCCCTTTGTCACCGGTCCTGTTCATAACTTTTATGGACAGGATTTCTAGACGCAGCCAAGGGCCTGAGGGGGTCTGGTTTGGGGACCAGTGGATTTCGTCTCTTCTTTTTGCAGATGACGTTGTCATGACTTTGGTTAAAAGCTAGTTCTGTGCCAAGAACCCAACATTATAAAAAGAGCTCATCCAGTTCTGGTAAGAAGAATGGTCAAGTTTTCAGTTCGATATATGCGGACTTTCTTGATGGCCAAAAAAAGTGTGTGTCTTATTCAGCTTGCTAAGAGACATTTAGCAAAATATTAGTGGAGGTATATGGAAACATTGCCGCTAGTATGTAAAAATGTAAAACTGCTTGGATTAGATAAAAGCCAAAATACAATGAAAATTTTGCACCCAATTCTTGTTTTAAGGTCTGTTGAAGCTGAGTGCATAGTTAATGTTGTATTTTAAGTTTAACCCATAAAAAAAGGAAGAAAATTATAGAATGTATCATATAAATTAACATGACCTTCATGCTTATGAGTCTATGTAAGTTTCTGACTGGAACTGTATTTTAACTGTATCTTCTTTGGCCAAAAGATGACTGTTAGGCTATTCTTCCTCACTACTTTCTTCAACAGATATTCTAAAACATAACAGAAAAATAAATAATGCAAGTATTTTTGGAGAAGATATGCAGTGAAGTGTAGATCAATTGTTAGATCCTATTCACGTCTGGTTACAGAGTATAGATTTGTTGCTAAACTAACTTATCCTAAATAACATCAAGTTTTCTCTAAAGTATTTTCTGTTAATCAGCCAGATTTGAAAGCCATGGATGCGTCTGTTTTGTTTTCTGCAGAAAAAGCAAAGATCTTGTCTTGTTTTAGTTTAAATGATTAAAACCAAAAGAAGGAAAATACAACATGTACAGAAACTTTTGACCATAATTTCTCAATATATAACATTGTGGTACTGTGGTAATTAGACCCTTTCAAAATAAAAAAAGAAATCTAAGTCTTCCAGAGATCCATTTAAATGTATTGTACAATTTCTCACTTCTCAATTCGTTTGACAGCAGTACGTGTTTGCATGTTTATATTTAAAACAGGTTACTCTTGAAAATTAGACCTTATGTCTCCATGAGATTTACCTGTATAAGTAAAGGATAAATTAGAAGAAGATACTTAAAAATATAACATAAAGACATACTGTACAAAAAAGCTTCCACCTGTTCAACAATGACTATGGGTTTAAAATAGGCAAATGAGTTATCTGGTTCTATCAGGCTAAAATACTAAATTGTGCTTCCTTTACAATATTTTTTAATAGCCCTAGTGTTGCTGTGCTCGTCCTGCAAACATAAACTGTAAGCAATTAGAGCAGTACAATGGGACAAAGGCCACTCACAAAATAGTAATATGTCATTTATGCATTGTGGACAACACTGGAAACGAGGGTATCTAGGGCAGACTGTGCAGAACATTTCAGACCTAATAACTCCCAGCATGGCGCTCAAATAGTTCAGTACAGCAGCACAGTGTCATTAGTCAGTGATGGGCTACAACCAGCTCCTCCACAATGGAGTTCAGCAATCATTATGTTGCTTAGCAATGTAACGTGCACAGAAAATAGAAGGAGTAGATTCATTCGAGGGCGGCACCACCTGTGGTTTTTTACACAGTTTACACATCAGTATGTTGTCTGGCACTACGATGCTCGCTTCAGCTGTAAGAGGTATGAACCTGTTTGAGACATGTGGGATGCTTTATGCTCATTTGATTGGATGTGTTTTGGTTATTAGACATTTTTCTAACAAAGCGATAGTTGGCAACACTGAATGCAATCTTTATGAAATGTATTTGGAGCAGATTTTGGTTCATAGTTCAGTTTGCTCCCAGTGCAGGTTGGACTCTGCCAGGGCTGTGTCTTATCTGCAACCCTGTTTGTGGTGTTCATGAATGGCATTTGGGGGTTTAGTCACAGATGGGGGAGTTTCTCGTTTTAGGAAACTCATCTTTGCCTTGTGCAAGTGATGTGGTTTTACCCTTAAAGCCATGACCTTAAGTGGGCACATTGTTCTAAGCCAGAAAAAGGTGGAAAATCAGTCTTTGTCTTAAGTTGAATCGTTCAAGATTCTTGATATTTTGATTATTAATGATGGTAGGATATATCAGGAGACCTATTAACCCACCAGCCAGAGTGGGTCCTAATGATTAGAATTCAAAGCTCAAGACTACTGACTCCTGATAGAATAATTATCCACATCTATGAGACTTTGTTATTTCTCACATAACAAAACTCACCTCACTACCAATACAACCCACCTTAAAGAACCCCTATTTTAAATAAGAGATAAAACAAAGACAAATATGAGGGATTTCACCCTGGTTACACTTTTTCGAATAGCCAGAACACCAATGTAATGTCCTCATTCCCCTATTTAGATCTGAAGATACTTCTTGTTAAATAGGTGTCAGTCTGAATAAAAAATGTATTACTCATGTGGGTCCACTTTTTTTTTTATTGACTGTACTCTAATGTGAAATTAATGTAGAAAGGTAAAAGTAAAAGGCGGCAAAAAATCACACAACGCAGAGACAGATCAAACTGTAGATTGCCTGTTATTACTTTAGAGCTCATTGCAGAAATTTTCACAGTGCGCAATAAATCAAGGCCAATACATTTTCACTCCCACAGTGTGCTCAAACCACATGCTGAGTGGTTGTTTGGAAAACGGGTCATTGCCTTGATCATGAAAGCTTGTCCATGCTGTAATAGACCGTGATAAATTAAACTCACTTTAACCGCTTTCAGGGCATCATGTGAGTTTCAGCGACATTCTCTAAAAATGGCTTCTGTCTTCTTATTCATTACAGTAATCTACATCCCAGTCTTCTGGACTGAGCGCAAAAAAGGTTCATTAAATTGTAGTTTTAGTTATTGGATTACATTTCTTTTGCGTACCTGGTTGAGTAGAAAAAAAAGATGAGACCTGATTGCTAACTGGAATATTTTTAACTCACAAAACACTAATTTTTAACAGTGTGTTGGAACATTACTGAACCTGAATAGCGGACATAGAAGGCATCTTTAGGTTCTCAAAACAATAAAAACTAAGCCTATTTTATCCTCCACAATCCACCTAATGCCCGATGTCACCAGTTACCTTCACAGTGCATGCTTGTACATGTCTTTGTTTCTCGTACTTTTACAGGTAGTAAAACGATTTGGGGCCAGAGTCATCTACAAGTTACAGCATTGTGCCAGCTGTGATGTTTTTAAGGATTACAACTATACCAATGTAAAACCTTTTGGCATAGCTAGAACAAATTCACAATTTAAGATTGTTACAGTCTTCGCTGCATTGTTCAATGGTTGTGTGTCTTGTTTGTTATATGTGCTATTCCCGGGATACACTGGAGACCTGTTTAGGGTACACACCACTTTTTGACAATTGACCGCTGGCCACTGGTGGTCAGTAGCTATGGACAATAAATGGATTAATAGATTTTTTTAAATATTATTTTTTAATCTTAATTTAAAAATATTTTGCCAAATACTTTTTTCAAACAATAGTTTTTTACAAAATATCTCTATTTTGTTCATCTTTTATAAAGAAGTTTAACTCTGGCCATGGCCTTTCTGTGTGGAGTTTGCATGTTTTCTCTGGGCACTCTAGTGCCCAAAAACATCCATGCAGAGCTAGTTATACCTTATGTGACTGTGTCTGTCCTGCGTATCGTTGTGTTTACCTGTGAATAATTAATATTACCTGTCCAGGGTGTACTCTCCTCTCCCCTATTGACCACTGGAGATAAGAACCAGTCTCACCACCCCTATGACCCTGCAAGGAAAATATGTATGGATGTATGGATGGATGGATGGATACATACATTCCTAAAGCACATATCTGCCATGCTAAACTTAAAAATTTAAACACAACTGCTATTTTTGTCCCCAGATGGCATAAACTTGATTCTTTTCCTGGAGAAAAAGATCTTTTGAGACATGTCAATAGATTTTTATTGGCCAACCTGAACATATAACAATGTATGATAACTGCAAACCAATGTACAACTATCCCTCTGAGAGTGACTGGGAATTCCTTTTGCTGAATTTCTGAGTAGAAAAGGTTGTATTATTAAACTATCCATGTTTATTTAAATTATGTATGAAAAGACTGCATACTGACTCTTTGCCTTTGGAACTGCAGTTTGCTTACAAACTGGTACAAGTAAAATGTTTATATATTTTATACTATACATCCATCTATGTGCTGTAGCTGCCTTAGTAAACATTAGAGGGTGGCCTTTTATGTAACCCTTTTACAGTTACTTAAATTAAGTTGGGATACCTCAGAAACTCTTCTAACAGCCAGAGGTGCTTCATGCTACCACTACACAGACGACGAATAATACAAATGGCAAAGAACTGCTAAATTTGAGGATTCATAGTTGAGTCGTAATAAGTTCCTGAATTACTGACTGATTCATATTTTATTCTTAGTCAGTCATTCTTGAGCCATCTGGATTTTTTGGCAAAGGTTTTGAGCTATTGAAAGTGTTGGTGCAGAACCCCTGAATCCAAATAAGTCTCAGTTAATTCTTAACAGATTTGTAGTTCATTCTTAGGTATTGTTAACGATTCCTAATTGATTCGTAGGCATTCCTATGGACTCTTAACTTAATTGGGGATTCATAAGCAGTGTCTTGACCACAAAACAAAGGCATTCTCATTGTCCGCCCTCAGTTCCAGCATCAGTCTGTTGTAGTGTACAGCCTACTAGCTGGTGTCAGCCACTGTCTAACCCATCTGCTCCATTGAAGTGGGGTCACCAATAGTCTGGACAGTTTTTATGTTAGAATTAGGGGCTTAAACGATTTCTGTTTTATTTGTTACAACTACACTCTTTCAGGTTCTGTTGTTCCTGTTGGTGCCAATCACCAGATTGAAGAACATGTGTCATGACTTATTTTTTTGGTTCTTAGTAACATGAAGTTGTGCCTTTTTAAAATATATTCCACTCTCCCTTGAACCAGTATTTGATTACAAGGTCCAGGGGCTACACTAAAATAGCACACCATCACTCCTCGAATGTGTTTGTATCGTCATCAATTGGTTGACGCTATAAATAAACCACTGCACAGTTGTCTAAAATCCACTTTCACTGCAGCATAATGTTCATCCCTGGAATATATATTCAAAAGTTTTTATTCCAGGAGGCAATTGACTTAAAAAATGCCATCACGCCTTTCATGATAAAACATTATGTGGAAATTATTTATGGACATCTCAAAAAATCAGTCAGGAAGTTAAAGGCTTGATGCAAACGAGTCTTACAAATGGACAATGACCCAAACCACACCTTCAAATTAGTTACAAAGTAGCTTACGGACAGCAAACCTAGCTTTTTGGAGTTGCCATCACTAAGCCCTGATCTCAATCCCATAGTAAGTTTGTGGACAGAACTGAAAACATTAAATGTGCTGTGTGTTTGCGAAAAAGATACACAAAATATTTGACCCAACAATTCTAACAAATACTAGGCAAGGCAAGGCAAGTTTATTTATATAGCACATTTCAGTAGCAAGACAATTCAAAGTGCTGTACATAAAAAAGAAGAAAAAGAGACATAATAGAAAAAGTACATTGTAGTGGCATAAAGGTAATTAAATAATTAAAGAGAATAAAAAATGAATAATTAAAAAGATAATAAAAAAATAAATTAAATAAAAAACGATTTGTACTAAGGATTTGTATGGACACTTCTGAATTTAAAGAATGTCTTAAAAAACCCAACAAATATCTCTCTCATTTTTATGGCATTTAACAAACAGTAATAAATTGGTAATCTTAACTCACCTAAAATATGAAACATCTTGTTGGTTTTAAGGTCAGATAATGAGAACAAGGGTTTTTTATTTAGTGCATATAAATATGTAATTTAAACAATATTTAGGAAGTTTTGGTGCTAAGATTTCCATGTCCACATCTGCCAGACTCAAATGAGGAGCTACAGCTAGAAAATAAATACAATCAGTGGCAAATGTCTTAAATTCTGACTTTGTGACATGTACAGAGGTGTGGTAAATCTATATCTGTCTTAATACAGTGCTGGAGGCTTTCCGTTAATCCTCAGACTGTTGCTTCCTTGTGGGAACACATTTATATTACTACTGCATATTTAAGAAGCCAACCTTGCTCATGGCTAATTATATATATTAAGTGGGTTTCATTTTAAGATAATTATATGCTCTACTCTGATCTGTTTAATTGCTTAATCACCTTAAAAAGCAACACCTGTGTTGAAAGGGCATTTGAAAGCTATTACAAATCCAGAGGACAAAAGATAAAGCACGTAAGCTGTTAAGAGACAAAACAGGTATGTAAAAGACAGATGAAAGTGTAGAGCAACTTTGCAGAGAAACACATTTTGTGCCGACCTGAACCATTAGCCTAAATTTGGATTTTTATGTCATCAAATACTTTTTTTTAACTATATCTAAATGGATTTCACAAAAAAGCTAAAAACAGAGAAACATTAAAATGAAGGATATATAAATTGCGAGCTAAAATGTTCAGCAGTGTACCAGAACACTGCACTGAGGTCCTGGCGTTATGTGCCATGAGCTTCATCAACAACCTTTAATTAAAGAGTCTCCCAATGAATCTGTTTTTTGTAATTTTTTGAAAATTGGATTTTCTGAGTTGTCATTGCAGTGTGCCCTCGGATGTTCCTAAATATGTATGAGGGAGGACGTGCATAGTTTCTAGCATCATATTAGAGCAGGAAGATAATCTTAATATGTTTTCAAGTATCAAAACAGTCTGTCAGGATGGAAAAGGGTAATTGGTGTTACTTTACTTAAGATAAGAATGAACAGGTAGACTGACAACAGTAGCAAAAAAATAATTAGATTTTATTAAATCATATTCTATATAAAGGTGTAACTGGATAACACTTTGCTAAAGTGGAATCCATTGTCAAACATTTTCTGCTCCTATGCTGTTTCAGTATATACATATCATTTCAGGATGTGGAGGCACCTATTTATTTTTACACTATATTTTAGGAATGCCAGAGTGTTTTTCTCTTTCTATGCCTCCTCCCTTGTAGACTCACTAGTAATGTGTATAAGTGATGAATACTTTAAAATCTATCACAAAGGAGAGAAATCCACCCCTATCTTTGTACAAAGTGCTTAAGTCTAACGTTTTAGTAGGCTGAGAGGAACAACATCTACATCACACCCACATTTATTCAATTCAATTCAATTCAGTTTATTTATATAGCACCAATTCACAACACATGTTGTCTCAAGGCACTTCACAAAAGTCAGGTACATACATTTAATTATTCCTAACCATTGAACAGTGCAGTTAGATTCAGTTATTTGTAAATTGGATAAAAAGTTTTTCTGTCTAAAGAAACCCAGCAGATTACATCCAGTCAGTGACTTGCAGCATTCACTCCTCCTGGATGAGCATGTAGAGACAGTGGACAGTCACTGGCGTTGACTTTGCAGCAATCCCTCATACTGAGCATGCATATAGCGACAGTGGAGAGGAAAAACTCCCTTTTAACAGGAAGGAACCTCCAGCAGAACCAGGCTCAGTGTGAGCGGCCATCTGCCACGTCCGACTGGGGGTTTGAGAGAACAGAACAGAGACACAAAAAGAACACAGAAGCACTGATCCAGGAGTACTTTCTATGGGAAGGAAAAGTAAATGTTAGTGGATGTAGCTCCTTTAGTCGTTTCATCTAGAAAGAAAGAACAGATAAACTTTCAGCTAGTTTTCAAGGATAGAGTTTGAAAGAGAGCACATATAATTAGTTACCGTTAAAGCTCAGTCAATTGCTATATCTAGGAGAGAGAAAGGGTTAAACACTGACAGACAGGGCCAAGTGGATCATCTGTAGAAGATGAGCATTAAGTTGTTGCCAGCAGATGCTTGGACAATGCCCCCCTCCAGAAGGTGTCACAGGTAGACACAGAGTCAGGCCAGTTGTAGCTTCTAGGAAGAGAAAAGAGAGAGAACAAGAAGTTAAAAACTAAAATAACAGCAAATAATGCAAAGTTGGAGAGTAGTGTGAGAATGTAGCGAAGAAGGTGAAAGTGGTCATTATGTCCTCCAGCAGCCTAAGCCTATAGCAGCATAAATACACAGATAGTTTCAGTTCAGATTAATTAGTTAAACGGCGCTTATTTATAACAATGTCGTCTCAAGGCACCCCACAAAGGGTCCGGAATGGCGCAGGGCCGCCGGGGAGGCCAGACCAAACCACCGAGTGCCAGAGCCCGGCCACCCCAGAACGGGCCACGTGTAGGGGAACTAAGTAAAATGATAAACTGATAAAGTTTATCCATCTAAAGCCCACTGATGGTCATCGTTATACTAAAAACCACAAGGATCTGGATACCTCTCTCTGTCAGACTGATTATAACCAGTGGAAAAGAGAAGGGGTCATACAGGTAGCAGAAATGGAGGGTGTGTTTGCACCTCAACCATAACTGAGCCGGTTTAGGCTAAACCTGACTCCCCCTTACACCATCCAACAGGGAGGAAAGAAGACGGAGCTAAAAATAAGGAAGATAGCTCAGGATAACCTAAGCCACTCTAACTATAAGCTTTATCAAAAGGAAAGTTTTAAGCCTAGCCTTAAAAGTAGACAGGGTGTCCGCCTCATGGACCAAAACTGGGAGCAGGTTCCAAAGGAGAGGAGCCTGATAACTAAAGGATCTGCCTCCCATTCTACTTCTAGAGACTCTAGGAACCACCAGTAAACCTGTAGTCTGAGAACGAAGTTCCCTGTTAGGAAAATATGGAACAATCAGATCTCTGATGTATGATGGAGCAAGATGATTAAGGGCTTTATATGTGAGGAGGAGAATTTTAAATTCTATTCTGGATTTAACAGGGAGCCAATGAAGGGAAGCTAAAATAGGAGAAATATGATCTCCCTTTTTAGTTTTCATCAGAACTCTTGCTGCAGCATTTTGAATAAGCTGAAGTCTTTTAACTGCATTTTGTGGACATCCTGAAAGTAGAGAATTACAATAGTCCAGCCTTGAAGTAACAAATGCATGGACTAGTTTTTCAGCGTCACTCCTGGACAGGATATTTCTAATTTTGGCAATGTTCCGGAGGTGAAAGAAGGAAATGCTAGAAACCTGTTTAATATGGGATTTAAATGAAATGTCCTGGTCAAAAGTAACACCAAGGTTTTTTATTTTATTACCGGAGGTCAATTTAATGCCATCCAGGTTAAGTGATTGACTAAGCAGTTTCTTTGTTAAAGACTCCGGTCCAAAGACAACAACTTCTGTCTTGTCTGAATTTAGAAGCAAAAAATTTAGAGTAATCCAAGTTTTTATGTCTTCAAGACATGCTTGTAGTCTATCTAACTGGTTGGGTTCATCAGGATTTATGGATAAGTAAAGCTGAGTATCATCAGCGTAACAGTGAAAATCTATCCTATGCTGCCTGATAATTTGACCTATTGGAAGCATATATATAGTAAAGAGAATTGGCCCAAGTATTGAACCCTGTGGTACTCCACAATTAACCCTGGAGTTTAAAGATGATTTCCCATTTACATGAACAAACTGGAATCTGTCAGACAGATTAGATTTAAACCAGCCTAGCGCTGTTCCCATGATCCCTACGGCATATCCCGTGCCTTTTTAAGAGAAAATTATGGTCAGCTGTATCAAATGCAGCACTGAGATCTAACAGAACCAGTACAGACACAAGTCCATTATCTGACGCCATAAGAATATCATTAGTGACTTTCAGCAGAGCTGTTTCAGTGCTATGATGAGCTCTGAAGCCTGACTGAAACTCTTCAAACAGGTCATTGCTGTGTAAATGCTCATAGATTTGATTAGCAACTATTTTCTCAAGAATTTTAGATAAGAATGGAAGATTGGATATAGGTCTGTCATTTTTCAAGTCATCTCGATCAAGCGAAGGTTTCTTAAGTAAAGGTTTAATTACAGCTACCTTAAACGCCTGTGGTACATATCCATTTACTAAAGATAGATTAATCATATCTAAAATGGGGCTGGTAATCAGAGGGAACACTTCCTTAAATAATTTGGTCGGGATCAGGTCTAACATACAAGTTGAAGGTTAAGATGAAGCTAATATTTCTGATAACTCAGGAAGCTCCACAGGATCAAAACAGTCCAAACACAGATCAGGTTCTAAAGTTATTTTCAATGTTGTCTCGCTTGCTGAGGATGAAGTAATCATCTTCGGGAGTATGTCAAAGATTTTATTTTTAATAGAATCAATTTTATTTAAGAAGAATCCAATAAAGTCATGACTGCAGAGAGCTAAGGGAATGGATGGCTCAACAGAGCTATGACTCTGTGTAAGTTTAGCAACTGTACTAAAGAGAAACCTAGGATTATTCTTGTTCTCTTCTATTAATCATGTAAAATAAGCTGTTCTGGCTTGGCAAAGTGTCTTTTTATACAACAGTCGGCTATTTTTCCTGATTAAGTAGGAATCCTCAAGGTGTGTAGAGCGCCATTTTCTCTCCAATTTTCTAACCTTGTGCTAAAAGTACGCAAATCTAAATTAAACCAAGGAGCCTGCCTCCTATGAATAATTACCTTCTTTTTCAAGGGGGCTGCATTGTCTAATGCATCACGCAATGATGAAGAAACACTATGAACAAAATAATCAATTTGTGAAGGGGCAGAAACAGAATTATTGCCCTCCACTGTGCTTTTCAGTGATAATGAGGAAATTAAAAGTGGAACAGATTCTTTAAAGGTTGTTATGCCATATGTCAGCACAAGGTCTAGAGAATGAAGACAAAGGTGGGTAGGTTTGTTAATGTTTTGAGCAAAGCCATTTGAGTCTAAGATAGCATTAAATGCAATATTTAGGCTATCACTTTCAGGGTCAACATGAATGTTAAAATCCCCCACTATAATAACTTTATCTGTATTTAACACTAAAGCAGATAAGAGGTCTGAAAACCAATCTAAAAATTGAGATTAAGGGCCTGGTGGACGGTACAAAACAACAAACAGAAGTGGTTTTAGTGCTTTACAATTTGGATGAGGAAAACTAAGGATTAAATATTCAAAAGAGCTGTAGCTATTGATTGGTCTGGGACTAGTCAATAAATCGGACTGAAAGATGGTTGCTACTCCTCCTCGCCCAGTATTTCGAGGAATGTGAAAATTTAAATAATTAGTAGGAGTTGACTCATTTATAGTAACATAATCCTCTTGCTGCAGCCAGGTTTCTGTGAGGCAAAACATATCAATCTGATTATCACAATTCAGGTCACTAACTAGCAATGTCTTTGAAGAGAGAGATCTCACGTTCAGTAGGCCAAATTTAATTGTTTTATTTTTCTTTTTAGTCTGAGTTGTATTTATTTTTATGAGATTTTCCTGATTTCCTCCTTTTAGATTATTTTTTAATCTATTAAATTTTGGACGTGGGCGAGACACTGTCTTAATAGGGTAATGGGTGGGTAGCAGTACAGAAGCTGTAGAGAGGAGTATTAAACCACGACCCTGCTTCCTGGTCTGAACCCTGGGTTGTCAGAGTTTTGGAGAACTAATAAATTCGGCCAGATTCCTAAAAAGAAGAGCTGCTCCATCCAAAGTGGGATGGATGCCGTCTCTCCGGATCAGACCAGGCTTTCCCCAAAATGTTCGCCAATTATCAATGTAGCCCACATCGTTTTCTGGACACCAACTAGACAGCCAGCGGTTGAATGACAGCATGTGGCTAAACATGTCGTCACTGGTTAAATCGGGGAGGGGACCAGAGAAAATTACGGAGTCCGACATTGTTTTGGCAAACTTACACACCGAAGCAACACTAACTTTGGTGACCTCCGATTGACGTAACCGGGTGTCGTTACTGCCAGCGTGAATAACAATCTTACTTTATTTACGCTTATCCTTAGCCAGCAGTTTCAGGTATGATTTGATGTCGCCCGTTCTGGCCCCTGGCAGACATTTGACTATGGTCGCTGGTGTCTCTAGTTCCACGTTTCTGACTATGGAGCTGCCAATTAACAGAGTTGGCTTCTCAGCGGGTGTGTCGCTGAGCGGGGAAAATCTGTTAGAAACGCAGATGGGTTGGTGGTGACCTGTGGGCTGGGATCTAGGACTATGCTTTCTACGTACCGTCACCCAGCCGGCCTGAGGCCCCGGCTGTGCGGGCTCTGCTGGAGGACTGCTACAGGGAGCTACCCTCGGTGGCTCCGCGCTGGCTAAGGGGCCTCGGCTATCTGCTGGTTTTTCAACAGCACGGAGCCGGGCCTCCAAAGCTACAAAAATGCTACATTTATTACACATACCATTATCACTAAAGGAGGCAGAGGAGTAACTGAACATCTGACACAGAGAGCAGCAGAGAGGAGGAGACTCGGAGAGAGAAACAGCAGAACAGGTAGCCATGGTGGAGCTAAAGCTAACGCTAAGCTAGTGACTGCTTACCACTACTAGAAAAAACCGTGTAAGAGCCGGAGAGTCCCGAAACGTTAAATACAGCAACAGAAGTAAGTGTTTTAACGTGCTTATGTATTAGAACAAGTAAGAGATATCACAGTAGAGAGAAATCAGATCAAATGAGAGAGTCTTCACACACCAAACAATTCACCAAGTGCAACAGCGAAAACAGGAAGTGACGTTACCCAGAGCTCCAGCCACCAGCCACATTTATGCCTGTAATAACTGATTAGGAGACTGACCAAATGTGACATCCTCAAATAAAATATAAAGAGGTTTAAATGGATAATGTAATCCTCAAAATTTCTTAGAATCTGGCAGTTTACCATTGATGTCCTCACACCAATGATATATCTGATGTAACTAGGAAGCAGTGGTTTGATAGTATAAATGTCACGTTCAAGCTAAGTCTCTCCATCTGGTCTTTTTTTTAATGCTACACGCTTACTTTGCATGGTTTCAACTTTGATGTCGCAACGCTGGTGCTCTTTCAGAACACAGAAGGGGATTCATCTCTCAGTCATTCAGCAAGAGCCCTGTGTAACTCTGTGTTCTCTGTGTCACTCAGGAGGGGTTTGCCCCATTTTTCTTAAAAATTTGGTGAAATGAGCAACAGAAAAAAGCTCTATTTTCACTGCCTCACTGTCATTTACTAGCACAATTGCGTAAATGTGCTTAGACTGCCTCAGATGTTTTAACTTTACATAAACTTACAGTGGCAGTAATAGTTAAATAATTATAAGTTTCAGTAATAAGTCAGCTTCGAACGATGAAGACATTTTGTTCATGAATTCTTTCTTATGGGTCTCAGGTCATAAAGAAGTATTAAGCACATTAATGTTTTTCTTGATAAAGATTTCTCTAATGGCCCTGTTGACATGTCGTTCACACCATATGTCATTAACAACACAGGTAAACCCCCGCATACAAGGCAATCAAAATAGTTAAGTCCATAAATTACGTTTTTTGAAATTGAATATAGTTATATAGGGAAACAACTGAAAGATGAGCTGTGTATGGAGAAGCTATTTATATGCATTGAAAATGTGTGATTTTGAACCATTCTTGTACACAAACTGTCTTCAAATTCTGAATGTTCTGGGGGGGCTCTTTCCTTGTATCTATCGATCCTTTATCTATACCCACTTGTTCTTGTAGGATTGAGGGTGGGGGTCTATTTCCAGCAGTCATACGGCAAGAGGCGTAGGACACCCTGGACAGGTAGCCAGTCCATCACAGGGCAACAGAGATACACACGGGACGACATCTATGCGCGCACACACACACACACACACACACACATGCACTCTCATAGCTAAGGGCAATTTAGAGAGACCAGTAAATCAAAGTGGCATATTTTGGATTGTGGGAAGAAGCTGGAGTACCTGGTGACAAGCCAAGCATGCATGGGGAAGACATCTGTTTGTATTCTTATCATTATTATATGTCTTTTGGTGATTTCATAGTTTTGATTAATTTTTATGATTATGTATGTATGTGTATGTATAAATGTAAGTATAATGTGTGAAAGGGTATGTATTTTTACATGTATGTATAAATCTTTTCTTTTATTTAAATCTATTTAATTTCCTTCAGTTTTTTCCTTTTATTCTCCACTTAGATGTCTTTCATACTGGTTAAAATATTATTATTAAGGTGCACCAAGCCGTATTTTCACTTGTCACACTCATATGGAGGGGTTTAACTTTATTTGTCTCTTAGACCTCTCCAAAGGCCATTGAAGGTCATATTATGGGTTTTTGCATTTTGTGTAGTGGGCTTCGCGCATGCCATTTAGGGAAATGCTTCTGCAAGATGTTCAGTGTGTTTACTATGTTCTTTGTGCAAAGTGTCTCCAACTCTTTTCTGCTCTTTACATCCGTTTGTCTTGTCAACCAAGTGACCAGATTACACACTACATTGTTAAGTAAGACTCTACTATGTCTCCATCTCTGATAGGACAGGAATCAACAAGATGTTTGTGTGTTTTGAGTTTGTAATTTATGTCATAAATGGAGTTGAACGGTTTGTTTTATATGTACAGTGTTGTAGTAGTCTTACATGACTATAAAATCTTTGTGGTTAAAAAACAAAGAAAGCCTGGAAAAGTGTTCTGTGATGCATCCCTGTCTGCTAACCAACTAGCAATGATACTAAAGCTGGAAAACACACCATAAAGCTATGGCACAATGTGTCATTTGGACCACGTGAATTTACACCACAGATGTCAAGCTGAAGTGACTGTAATAATGATTATTTTTTCTTTCTCAACCACATAATTTATGCTGTGAAATTTGTGAGATATTTACTTTTTATTATTCAGACAAATAAATATGTGAGATCTTTTCTTCCCAGTGCAGAATGGAAAACCAAAGTGGTAGATCACGGGCTGAGGTAGGATTTTGACACAATTGTCCTCATTTTTATCAGTGTATGGGTGTGTACATGTCTTGTGTTTAGTTTAGTCATTTTAAATTGTACATCTTGTGCATGAATGAAATAGTATATTAGTTTATTTTATGTCTTTTGCTGTGTTATTACATTACAGTGGTGTTCACCTTATTCCTATTCCACTATGACTGTAACAGTTCAACAGAAGCAGCACAGCACTTTCTGGCATTTCTCACCTGAATATTTCCTCACACTCCTAGAGAGGGACAGAGCTCAACCCTGGAGAGACCAATGAAGCTTAAGTTGGCTACCAATTCAGGAATTTTTCACTACCTACATCTTTAAGTTGCTCTAGTTTAAAAAACTACAATACCTTGACTCTTCAAAACTGGACTAGATTATTTAAAAACTAATACCACAATCTGTTAAACCCAGACTGTAGTTTGTAAAAACTCTTTTTATTTGTGAAACTTCAATAAAGGGCCATGTAAATGTTTTTTTGCTTCTGGACCACATTAGAACTGATCCAGCTTAAAAACTACAATCCTTAAACTCTTTAAACCTGAACTGGATTATTATAAACTATTAGCTCATTTAGAGCAAAATTTAAAGAATACTTAAAAATAGGCCTAAACGTGTGTGTGTGTGTGTAGGTTAGGGGTCTCTACAATAAAATAGACCCTAGTTAAAAATGTAAAAAATATACAACTTTTAACTTGTAAACATTTTCATTGATATGGCAGTACTTTTTAAAACTTATTTTGTTCTATTTCAGAGATGTGTCTCAACTTATGCTCTCAGTTACATTAGAAGCTCATGTCAGACTGCAAAAAAGGAATTCAGCTATGAATTATTCTGAAATTATTTTTATTCTTTATTTACATGATTATTTTTGATGCTCCTGTTTTGTTTTACCTATACTCCATCTAGCTACTGTCAATGTGGTCCACTGCTTCAGAACTGGTTAGTGTTTTGACTTTTTCCAAAGCTGTTCTCAATGCCTGAATTACATCACAAGTGAAATGTTGAAAAACATTTGACCAAATATTCTATTTACTCTAAATTTTATTAAGTCATTGAAAACGTGTAATTTTATAACATCTTTTATAATTTCACACCCTGCTTCTCTTCGCCTAATACTAGCCAGAGCTTCCAGCTGATAGGACACCCAGATCTTGTAAAAACAGCTTTCTTTTTTTTACCTTTTTGTGCCACTAGTGGCCTTTATTTTTTGGTAGCTGGTCAGGAAGAAAGGCAGATAGAGAAGGGGAAGACATGCAGTGCATGACTTGGGAACTGAACCCAGGACATCTGCATCCAGGACTATGGCTTCCTTGTATGGTGAACCTGCTCTATTACTGTGCCACTTGGCCTGTCAGTGCTATTAATGGTCTCTTCTTTTAATTCAATTACTGCCATTGATGTAGATGTGTTTTGTCTTGTCTGACACCATACTGGCTATCTGACAGTAAATTATTTTTTTCCATGAATTGGTCTAATCTTCAAATGAACAGCCTTTCCAGTATTTTGAAGAATTGGCAGAGTAAAGATACAGGCCTGTAATTAGTGAAGTGATAATTGTCTCCAGCCTTGTACCGTGGAATTACCTTGACGGTTTTCATTTT
Organism: Crenichthys baileyi; assembly: GCA_036173005.1. Classification (NCBI taxonomy): domain Eukaryota; kingdom Metazoa; phylum Chordata; class Actinopteri; order Cyprinodontiformes; family Goodeidae; genus Crenichthys; species Crenichthys baileyi. The sequence continues at coordinate 466,836 of JAHHUM010001453.1, read as the reverse complement.
GCTTGGAAATTATTCAGTTGGGAATGAACAACTATAGATGAAGGTCAATAATTTGTGATAACATCAGTGACAGTCTTGACTAAAGTCTTAATAATTCCATTGCAGGCAACAGATGTCTATTTCTTAGATTTAATAACTAAATCTAAAATTTTATTTGTATCTACAGGTTTCAGATAAATTAAGAATTTATTGTTGTTCATCCTCATTTTTCCTCAAGTTATAACTTGCTTAAAATTGCTTAAAATCCCATCATTCTGAACAAGAATATTTGGGATAATCTATATTAGGTAAACTCTTTCTATTATATTATTCAGTTTTTCCCATATAGTTTTAATATTGTTTAATCGTTTTTTAATACAAATTAGATACTTATTTTCTCTTACATATCATCATAATAGTAGTCAGTTTATTTTTATAATTTAATTCTATTCTGCTCCAAAGATTTTAGATTTTATAAATTCTCTATAAATATATTTTTTTCATTTACAAGCATTTTGTAATAATTTTGTGATACATGGCATATCTGTATACAGTTCTCTGTTATTTAATATTTTGCAGCATTTGATTTATAAAGAAGTCAGCATATTCAAAAATGTTTCAAAAGCTCTATCTACATCCTTTTCTTCATACACCCCATTCCAGTTTACTAATCCAACTTTAGCTTTGAAGACCTTTTCATTTTCTGGTATTTTCCTTTTGTGTATAAAGGCTCTCCCTCTTCTTCCTGCAGAGACAGGAATAGATCACAAAAATAGGAAAATTCAGAGTTCTATAAATAATCAGCAGCCCACTTCTTGAACTGCATTTCAAATAATTTACTGAATATACTGTCGGTAAGTGTGGCTAAGTGAATTGTTATTCTGCTGGGTTTTATAATTTCTGGATAATGGCTCAAACTATACATCATAAAAATGAAATCTTTTTAAGTTCTCTTAGATTTAGAAGATCGATATCAAAATCTCCAAAAAACACATGACTTTGTGATTTACACTGGCAAATAATGTCTATATCACCATTCCATTACATAATCAATACAAGCTTTCATGTTATCACGACATTATATTTCAGAGCTGTTGCAGGGGGGTGAACACCACACAATGATTTTTGCTTAAAATATTATTTAATGAGTTTATATAACTGAAGATACTTGAAAAAAAAACTGAAATGAAAAGCCAAATTGCAGGTTAACCAAAAACTCCATCAATAACTAAACTAAACATATCTACCACAGCCTAAACATAAGAGACAAACCAAACAAATGATCTCAGAGGGCTGCAGAAGCATGTGTAGCAGTTCTTGACAAGCAGGCAGCAATCAAGCTAGCCACAGCACCTGCAGAAGGCCTCTTTTCAAACTCTGCAAGGAAGAACAGCCAAAACCAAACTAGGGCTGTAACACTGTTGTCCTATTGATTCATGCAATAAAAGAAAAATGTGTTGACATAAAATCAAGTCAAAATTGTAGCAGTTTCAAATACGCACAACTGTAAATATACTTTATACTTACATTTAATTTATTCATTATAAGAATTTGTTCACAGTATGTTTAAAAACCATTGTTATATTATCACACAGCAAAAGGCATTGAAATAATGAAACTAAATACAAGACACATACATACGCAAACACAGATAAAAATTTGGAAAAATGTGTCAAAATCCTACCTCAGCCTGTGATCTGCCACTTTGGTTTTTGATTCTGCATTGGGAAGAAAAGTACATATTTAAGACTCACACATTTAACCGCAATGATTATGTGAAAAAATAATCTGTAATTAAAGTCACTTCAGGTTGACATTTGTGGTGTAAATTAACATAGTCCCAATGAAACATTGTGTTACAGCATTACGGTGTGATTTCCAGCTTTAGCATTGCTGCTACTTAGTTAGCAGAAAGGTGTCTCACAGAACATACTTATTAACCAAGGATTTCTGATATGTGCAAAACAAGTTTTTGTTTTGTGAATAACTTTTATATTCATGAGAATAAATAATGATAATTTGGATTTAAGATAACTGGTTTTCTACGCAAAATTTTACTTTCAAAAATAAAATATTTCCTTGCAATTTTAAAAGTTTTGATCACAGATGGATTTTTTTGATTGAAATTATTTTGTTTGATTGAATAATAAAAAGACAAATGTCCCTCTGTACTTGCACTACCTGCGCACAAACCCCTGGCCAGGATTCAAACCCACAACCTGCTATCAGCTGTGTCACCATGTAGCCCTTTCTCTGTAACCAACTGAAATATTCCTTGATATTTTTTTTGGGATGACTGTCTTGTTGAAGAATTTCCTCTTCACATTCTTATCAAGAATGTCTCCATTGATCCGTTCTTATACAAAGCCATGTGGCGATGATCACCATCCCACGCCAAATATGGAGTGTGCAATGACACCTAAAGAGTTAAGTTTTGGTCTTATCTCTTATCTCTTGTTTTTCTGATGTATCAAATACTTATGTCAAGCAATAAAATGCTAATTAATTACTTAAAAAATCACACAATGTGATGTTCTGGATTTTTGTTTTAGATTCTGTCACTCATAGTTGAAGAGTACCTATGATTAAAAATTAAAGACTTCTACATGATTTGCAAGTGGGAAAGCCTGCAAAATACTTGTCCTCGAGCTGTAAAAATCGAGGGTGGTGTGGGGAATGACATTCAAGGCTGGTAAGTTAATCATGAGATCATGTGGATGTCAGGACTCTGTGTTGGTGAACAGTGTATGTGTGTGTGTGTGTGTGTTTCTTTCCACCCTCTGCTCTAGAGCGTTTCCTGGCAGGTGCTGCTGATCAGGGCCTAATCACTGGCCTTCTTAAGGAGCTGAGACCAGGAGGGAGACGTCAGCCCGTTGCTACATTTTTGTGGTACTGACCGTGATGTGCAGTGCTTGTGCATACATTTTGCTGAACCTAATCGGAATTTTCTCTTGTCTTTTTCCCAAGACCTTGCCTGATGGGTTTTTAAGGCTCCTAGTCCTGTGATCTGTTTCTGAGCGAGCTTCAAGGTTCCGTTCCTCATCTCCCACCGTGAGTCTCCCTGCCTTCTCAGCTTCTCAGCTTCTGCCTTCTCACCCAAGCCCTGGCTTACTTCTGTTGTCACCTGCCTGTCCACCCTCCTACGTGGGAACGCTTAAACTGAGTCATCACTTGAGAGCTAAAGGAAAGAAAGGAAACTGCCGCCTACCACACTCATCGTGCCTACCTCCATCTCAGAAGAAAGACTTAACTCCCCAGCTTAACCACAACCACTCTGGCTGTAAGTTCCTGAACAAACCCTTCTAAAAGAAAACACCTTGAAATTTCCCTGGGATATCCATAACCTTGTCACCTTCCCTTCCAAAGAAGAACCAGTCTCCTGCGATCATTGCCTGGGTCCCTGCCTTGCCTTGTTCCTTTTCCTCTACTTTTTTCTTTCTTTCCATTAAAGAGTGGTATAGTTGTGGACTATCTCCAGCAGTTGGAATCTTTGCAGTTTAGAGGTCATCCATAAAACGAGCAAGAAGGTACAAACATTCTGTAAGAACAGAAACACTTTTCTTTAGCATTTTCAGTTTTGCACAAATAATATAAGACATATTACCTCTAAGTACAATGCCTGGTTTCCATCAGGTGCAACTGGACCAGCTCCAACAAGGCTCCATACCGTCTGTCTTGCATAATCATGTCATGCCTTAAGGGATATTAGAGTGGAGCCTATTGTTTGCTTGTCTCTGCAAGTCCCATTAACGTTTGCAAAAACATGTTTTAATAAATTTGTCATGTACCTCTAAAACTTAGACAAACAACTAACACTACATCTCCTTTGTGGTGTATGTACTGTAAATTATAGTCTCTTTGTAAAGTCATATTAAACCACTCTGCATGGTTCAAGTACACTGACTAGTTGATTTTAGTTATGACTGTGATTCTTGTTTTCTTTATTGTTACTTTTTTAATATTTGAATTGCACAGTGCGATGGTTGGGGCAGCTTTTCATCTGGTGAAAACTAAGGAAAAGTTCAGGAAAAAGGCAATCTAAGTAGTACCTTTAAGCTTCCAAAAATGAAAAGAGTGAATAGAGACTACTGCATATTTATGTGGCCTCTGATAAAGCAGAAGCTGGAAACTGTGTTCAAAGCTTAGAGTGACCCAGTGCCAATGTCTCAATTGGTTCGATCTGCATTTGACCTGTACCTGATTTAAAAATTTATGAACAATCTGTGAGCAAAGTTTGTATACATGGCTCACTTAGAATTTCAAGCCCGTCACACTCTAGCCTGTCTGGCTGTCTGGCTGGCTTTGACAAATAATTCTCCAGCACATCTTTCTACACATTTTTATTTTATTCAACCTTTATTTTATCAGTAATAATCCCATTGAGGTTCAGAATAGGGTGACCAGATGTGCTGATTTGTGCAGGACTGTGCCACATTTTTTTTTTTCCCCTCCTTGAACCGCCACCTTAACGTGGTGGAGGGGTTTGAGTGTTCAAATGATCCTAGAGGCTATGTTGTCTGGGGCTTAAATGCCCCTGGTAGGCTCTCCCATGGCAAACAGGTTCTAGGTGATGGGTCAGACAAAGAGCGGTTCAGGAATCCTTCATGAGGACCACTAAATCGAGGCACGTGACGTCGCCCGGTACGGCGGAGCCGGGGTCACACCCTGGAGCCAGGCCTGGGGTCGGGACTCGTCGGAGAGTGCCTGGTGGCCGGGTTGCTCCTCGCAGGACCCGGCCGGGCCAAGCCCGAACGAGAGACGCGAGGCCATCCCCCAGTGGGCCCACCACCTGCAGGGGGAACCGTGAGGGACCGGTGCAAAGAGGATTGGGTGGCGGACGAAGGTGGAGACCTCAGCAGCCCGATCCCCGGATGCTTAATCTGGCTCTAGGGACGTGGAATGTTACCTCACTGGGGGGGAAGGAGCCTGAGCTTGTGGGGGAGGTCGAGAGATATGAACTAGAAATAGTCGGACTCACCTCCACACACAGCGTGGGCTCTGGAACCCATCTCCTTGAGAGGGGCTGGACTCTCTTCTACTCTGGAGTGACCCACGGGGAGAGGCGCCGGGCTGGGGTGGGTTTGCTTGTTGCCCCCCAGCTCAGCCGTCTAGTGTTGGGGTTTACCCCGGTGGATGAGAGGGTCGCATCCCTGCGCCTTCGAGTCGGAGATAGGTCTCTGACTGTCGTTTCGGCCTACGGGCCGAGCGGTAGTGCGGAGTACCCTTCTTGGTGTCCCTGTCGGGGGTGCTGGATAGTGCCCCTCCCGGGGACTCCATTATTCTGCTGGGGGACTTCAACGCCCACGTGGGAAACGACAGTGACACCTGGAGAGGTGTGATCGGGAGGAATGGCCTCCCCGATCTGAATCCGAGTGGTGTTTTGTTATTGGACTTCTGTGCTAGTCACGGATTGTCCCTAATGAACACCATGTTCAAGCATAAGGGTGTTCATCAGTGCACTTGGCACCAGGACACCCTAGGCAGGAGGTCAATGATCGACTTTGTTGTCGTATCATCAGACCTTCGGCCGCATGTTTTGGACACTCGGGTGAAGAGAGGGGCTGAGCTGTCCACTGATCACCACCTGGTGGTGAGTTGGATCCGCTGGAGGAGGAGAACGCCGGATAGACTTGGCAGGCCCAAGCGCATAGTGAGGGTCTGCTGGGAACGCCTGGCGGAGCCCTCGGCCAGGGATGTATTCAACTCCCACCTCCGGGAGAGCTTTGACCAGATTCCGGGGGATGTTGGAGACATAGAGTCTGAGTGGACCATGTTCTCCACATCTATCGTCAATGCTGCTGCCCGTAGCTGCGGCCGTAAGATCTGCGGTGCCTGTCGCGGCGGCAATCCCAGAACCCGGTGGTGGACACCGGCAGTAAGGGATGCTGTCAAGCTGAAGAAGGAGTCCTATCGGCTGTGGTTGGCTTGTGGGACTCCTGAGGTGGCTGACGGGTACCGTGAGGCCAAGCGTGCTGCGGCCCGAGCTGTGGCAGAGGCAAAAACTCGGGCCTGGGAGGAGTTCTGTGAGGCCATGGAGAAGGACTACCGGTCGGCCTCGAAGCGATTCTGGACTCTTTCATCACCCAGGCTGAAGTCACCGAGGTGGTTAAAAAGCTCCACGGTGGCAAGGCTTCGGGGGTGGATGAGATCCGCCCTGAGTACCTCAAATCTCTGGATGTTGTGGGGCTGTCATGGTTGACAGCCCTCTTCAACATTGCATGGCGGTCGGGGACAGTACCTCTGGACTGGCAGACCGGGGTGGTGGTCCCCCTTCATAAGAAGGGGGACCGGAGGGTGTGTTCCAACTACAGGGGGATCACACTCCTCAGCCTCCCCTGGTAAGGCCTACGCCTGGGTATTGGAGAGGAGAGTCCGGCCGATAGTCGAACCTCGGCTTCAGGAGGAGCAGTGTGGTTTTCGTCCCGGCCGTGGAACACTGGACCAGCTCTATACCCTCTACAGGGTACTCGAGGGCTCATGGGAGTTTGCCCAACGGTTCACATGTGTTTTGTGGACCTGAAGAAGGCATTCGACTGTGTCCCTCGTGATGCCTTGTGGAGGGTGCTCCAGGAGTATGGAATCGGGGGCCCTTTATTAGGGGCCATCCGGTCCCTGTACGAGCGGAGCAGGAGTTTGGTCCGCATTGCCGGCACTAAGTCGGACCTGTTCCCGGTGCATGTTGGACTCCGGCAGGGTTGCCCTTTGTCACCGGTCCTGTTCATAACTTTTATGGACAGGATTTCTAGACACAGCCAAGGGCCGGAGGGGGTCTGGTTTGGGGACCAGTGGATTTCGTCTTTTCTCTTGCAGATGACGTGGTCCTGCTGGCCCCCTCTAGCCAAGACCTACAGCATGCGCTGGGACGGTTCGCAGCCGAGTGTGAAGCGGCTGGGATGAAGATCAGCTCCTCCAAGTCAGAGGCCATGGTACTCGACCGGAAAAGGGTGGCTTGTCCTCTTCAGGTTGGAGGGGAGTTCCTGCCTCAAGTGGAGGAGTTCAAGTATCTCGGGGTCTTGTTAACGAGTGAGGGAAGAATGGAGCGGGAGATCACCAGACGGATCGGTGCAGCTGCCGCAGTAATGGGGGCACTGTGCCGGTCCGTTGTGGTGAAGAGAGAGCTGAGCCGAAAAGCGAAGCTCTCGATTTACCGGTCGGTCTACGTTCCTACCCTCACCTATGGCCATGAACTTTGGGTCATGACCGAAAGAACGAGATCCCAGATACAAGCGGCTGAAATGAGCTTCCTCCGTAGGGTGGCCAGGCACTCCCTTAGAAATAGGGTGAGGAGCTCGGCCATTCGGGAGGGGCTCGGAGTAGAACTGCTGCTCCTCCACATCGAGAGGAGCCAGTTGAGGTGGCTCGGGCATCTATACCGGATGCCTCCTGGACGCCTTCCTCGGGAGGTGTTCCAGGCACGTCCCACCGGGAGGAGGCCCAGGGGACGGCCCAGGACATGCTGGAGGGACTATGTCTCTCGGCTGGCCTGGGAACGCCTTGGGCTCCCCCCGGAGGAGCTGGAGGAGGTGTCTGGGGAGAGGGACGTCTGGGTGTCTCTGCTGAGTCTGCTGCCACCGCGACCCGGTTCCGGATAAGCGGAAGACGACGAGTACGAGTACGAGTAAGAGTGTGCCACATTTTTCACCCCTGTCCAGGTGTCCTTCAAACAGAAACAATGTCCCGCATTTGACTGGGTCAAATTCTGATGAGTGGGTCAAATTCTGATGACTGGAGCTTTTCTGAAATGTAAAGAAAGCAGAGTTGCTGTCATCATCACAGAGCCGCATCAGCTGTAAATTTAAAAACTGAGAAGCGTCCCACATCATGACCAACCTGCGCGCCATGATGCTAGTAAAATAAAACAGAACAAGAAAAGGATTTTCTTGTATAGCTTATATCAGTAAACTATACAGAATCTAAAGGAAAGTATGTCACGGAAAAGAAAATGCAGCTAAAACAAAGACTGAACTGGTTAATGACTGGATGAGGCCAATGAAAGGTAATCTGAGGGATTTTTGTGAAGTTTGCCAAAGTTATTTTTCATTTTCACACGGAGGGGAGCACGATGTGAAGCGACACTGTGAAAGTGAATCGCACAAGAAATCCACAGCTGAAAAAGGCACTTGCTGATCTATGGACTCATTTTACTCCAACCCCGAGATGACTGCCAAACAGACAAGGTAACAGCAGCCAAGCTTACCAATATTAAGCTTTAAAAGATTGTAATTTTGTTTTTCAAACTTGTGCTAATTCATTGTTGTGCACTAACAGGCAAAGCAGAGATTGATGAATTGACACTCTATAAATTTTTGATAATCAGCAAAACCAAGTTGAAAAGGATTTTTTTTCAAGAAAACATTTTGCCATGAGTGTTTCGGCTCTGAGATACCGTTTATACCAACACATATTTGGCACTGCTATGGAAATAATACAAGGGCTCCCCAAAGTTTGCAGCAAGAACAAATAATACAAATACTCAAGCACAGAGACTCAAGCTGTGCTGATGAAGATTTGCTTTCAACATAATTTAGTAAATAATTAATTGACTACTTAGGGTAATGCAAAGACGGTGTATAGTGCATTAAACATTTAGCCCAATATCATTGGGTATGGTAAAATCCCTGTTCTAACCTAGAAAAACACTGAATGTTACACCCTTCATCACAATACATAACAAACTATACAAAAAATCTGTGGTTTAGAAGTGACACACATGTCATAGATGTGATAGGACTTGATTTTCCAGAACATGCAGCTAATTTTTTCATGTTTCAGATGAATGCAAACTCGTTTTTATTTATACCAACGTGCATGACAAGATAGGCAACATGGTGACAGCAGCTTTTAGTTTATCTTTATTAAGTCGAGTAATAGTGTTTAGATTTAGCTTTTATCCCAAACATATAAAAACACTCATATCAGTTTGATACAGTGAAGACTAGATTTCTTCCCAAAGAGTTTAACATGACAGGTGAACAATTTTGCAACTAATTACTCCTTTGTAGGTTTCTAGAATCTAGAAGTAGTTTTTCTACTGGTTCATATTTGTCTCTTCTTACTAAATTTGCTGATATAAATCACAATTCTTTCACTATTTCACTATTTATTTTTCAAATTCAGATTATATTCCATTAAGGCAAAACATATTCACTGCATTGTAACTCTTATTTTAAGGCTATATTTACACAAGCATTCAATTTTGCAGAACACAAAGCTGCATAAGTTCCTGTGGCCATAGTTTTCTTTGGTTTCATGCCACCTGGAATGGTAAAGATGACCCAGTATCCATTCCCTGCCCTAGTAACTACATCCCAACAGTTTCCCTCTGGGGTCAAGCAGCTATGAATAATGAGATGAAACACCATGCATTAATGTAATAGCAAGGGCCCTCAAGGAATGTGTGGGAGCAGATGATTGTTCGCAGCCTCTTTGGGGCTGTCAGTAAACATCTGCCCCCTGTAGCGAGGGGCACTTTAGCTGCACCAATGCTGTGGTCCAACACCCCTTCCCCTGCATCCTGGGAAATAAATGATGAGTTTCTATCTAACCCCTAAGCAACATGCTAGCTTTGTGGCCACCTCTGGGTACAAGTGATTTATGAGTACACATCATCATGAGTATTGCTTATAATACAGTGACATTTAAATGATTGCAGATTCTTCATGGCTAATTCAACACATTAAGTATTTGTACAGTTGAATTTAACATAAATTACTCACCAGGGGAGTTCTTTAGGCAATCCACGAGCAATGCCTGAAAGTCTTATGTAACTGACACATGCTTAACCTTGTTTTCAAGAATGCAAGTTAATATTTCAAAGATGATCCTTGAAATTATAAATGATCATCCAGATTAATTTAAGAGGTCCTTCACTTGCCTCCAAAAAAGCTGCGCGAACATAGTTAGAAATATGTCTTATTGATGCCACTAAAGCAGACAATTTAAACTAATTCATCAGAAGCTAGTGATTGTTCTGGCTTTAATGATGAATCAAGAAGGTAAGCAAAACCTTATTTCCGACTCTTTAAACTTTTCAACTAAGCAAATGTTAAGTTGTGTTTATTTGGCAAAACATTTCCTATTTCCTTTTTTCTTTGTACATATAGACCATATGTTCTCCAGCTTTCTACAGAAAGGCGTAGAAAGCAGAAACTTGCTTCATTGGAAATGACACATTCTGCTGAAATTAACCATATGTGTCTCATCTTGCTAGGATTTAAACTTATCAAGTTATGACGCCTCAAACCTTGGTACTTTGATAAGATTTTTATTGCAAAACACTGTCAGGTGATCTGCAGCTGGATATTTTCGGTCATAACCGGAAGGCATAGAAAGCTAAGACTTGTTTCATTGGAAAGGACACGTTCTGCTGAAAATAACCATGTTATATGTAACTTGTCCACAGCCCACACCTTTGTGTCATATTAAAACAGAATATGAGGAATTTCTGTCTTTCTCACACATAAATTTTTTAATTAAATCTATGTTAATATTTTATTTTATTTATGTATAAGTGCATGCTTTAAAGGTATAATATGCTGTATGTTTTGTCCATCTACAACATATAATTTCAGAGGTGATGTTCAAAATATTCCTCCTAGTAACAGTTTGATAATTAACACAAACATTGCAGCAACAAACAGTAGATTTCACATTTGCAGGAATTTTTTAAGAGGGTCTTTTTCATGTAATGTTTTCAGCTTTTCATTGTATTATATAAATTCAGGGTATGGCTAAGCAAAACTTTTAATCGCAGTTTTTTTGTTTGTATACAGTGGTTCAAGTCAACTGACAAGACCATGAACCTTTCTTAGTTAAGCTGTGTTGGCCCCAAGGCCACTGAAGGCCTCTAATGACACATAGAAGGCCTCTCCACCATGATTCTGTTTTTTTAATTCATGCAGTTCTTGCATTCCATTAGCATTGTGTCTCTCTCTCTCTAATAAGAGTAAAAAACTTACAAAAACTCTGCAGCATAAAGAAGTGAGACTGGTAACACTGGAAGCAAACAGAACATGGAGCAACAGAGAGCATGAAGTCAACAGAAGAAACCTGTGAGGAACAAAGAAAACCTGTAAGTATATAAACTGAGGCAGGGGTAGAGACATGACAGGCAATCCAGATGAGCTAATCGGTGTGAATTGCAGCTGAGGCAGAGAGAAAGCAGAGCAATCAAAGGACAAGTAGAGCAGCTGAGGCAGAAGTGAAGCAGAAACACAAAGAGACCAAGGGAAGTATGTAACAGAAATAATTCCAAATGTATAAAGAACAGAACACAAGAATAAACTAGTGTAACAAGATAATACTAAAAATAATTAACAGAGAAAACAAGAAAATGATTAAAACATAAACACTAAAGAAATCAAAACACAAATCATCAAGGATCATTACAGAAGGCACACTTACATGTTTTGTTTCTCAACTGCATTTAGTTCTAGAGTTTGACTGGGTCATTCTAACACTTGATTTTCCTCTGATTTAAACCATGGAAGGTGAACCTTTGCCCATGTGTTAAGCCTTCTGCATTCTGCAACAGTTTTGCCTCTAGGATTGCCTTGCATCTACCTCCATCCATCTTACAATCAACTCTGACTAGTTTTAGTTTCCCTGTTGAAGTGCATCCCCACAGCTTGATGTTGCGACCACCACATGGATGGTGTGCTAGTTTTGCATGTAAGCCAAAAAGTTACATTTTGGTCTCACATGACCAAACAACTTCTTCGCATTTTCAGTGTCCCCTTGAGGGCTTGTGGAAAACTAAATATGACTCATATGGCTTTTTTTCAATAATGACTTTGTTCTTGCTGCTCTTCCATAGAAGCTAGATTTGTAGAGTGCATGACTTTTAACAAATGATTAACAGCTTCTCCCACCTGAGCAATGGATCTCTGCAGAGTTGCCATGGCCTCTTGGTTGTTCTTCATGTCCTGAGTTTAAATGGACATCTATGTCTTGGTGGGTTTACAGTTGCACCATATTTAGATGATGGATTAAATAGTGCTTCAGAAGATGTTAAAAGCTTGGAATGTTACAAAGCTGTGTATGTGTCTGAACAGACCATAATGTCTTGAAAGCTTCTTTCTAGTACCAAAAAATAAAATGTCTTGAAAAATTCTATAAAGAAAAAAGTATTGTCAACATAATTTTGCCAAGTGTAATATGGTTTAAAAGAACTACCATCCACCTTTTGTGTTTCCTGATATGCTACTGTAGTGACTCCATTTCTGGGCAAAATTTTAAGACATTCAGCTTACCTTGTAACAACATTTTAATGATGTAATGTGTTACCACACAGGCAAATATATCTAATACAAATTTATAATGCTTAAACTAACAGGAACAAAATCAACTTAAATGCCCTGACTAAGTAGTTAGAAAAGTTAAACCAGTATTAAGTTTACTTCCACTAATAAAGGAAGAAACTATAATTCTTGTTGCTCAGTTGCTGTGAAAACAGACATGTAGAGTCTCTTGAGTACAATAATTAGGCTTCTGTGATGGCATTTCAGACTGCTGGAATTGTTTCCTACTTAATTTTCTAGCTATAAAAGCCAGTGCTACCTCAACCAGGTTATTATAAAATTACAGTTCTTGCATTTCATTATATTATTTTAAATCTGGCATACATGTTCCACTTACTGTGCACATAAAAATAATACAACTAAATTGTTTGCTAATTTATCTGCAAGAGTTTAGCTACCGCATATGAGATGCAGCCCTACATTATAGTGGGAAAGCTTTTTCTACTGAAAAGAAAATACATTGGAGCTGCATGGTAAGTTGTAAATAGATACTTAATGACTTACTACTGTCACCGCATGTACAACTGCTTGTTTGTATTATTTAGCATACCTAATATCTACCAGTTATTTTTGCTATAAATTATTTACATGCCCTTATTATCAATAAAACTGAAGTGGGAACAGCATTGAACCAAGATTTTGTTGTTATTAAAGCCATTTGTCTACAATGTTGACCTCATGACAATCAAGAACTTTATTTATGCAACAACACTGCATGTGCCTTCTGGGGAAAAAAAAAGTGCCCTATGATATTTTCATTTTGTCATAATAGAAAAAAATAATATCATTCCTTATTTATGGTTTACAAAAACTTTTTCTTAGTTGACAAAAACATATTTAGTGGCTACTGCTTAGGTTTAGCACGCAAACATGTGTAGTTCTCATGCTTAGTGATACTAAGCAATGTATATCTCCTCTCTACTAAGGTAGGGGAGGAATCTAAAAAGGACAAAAATTGGGTTTTGTAAGGAAAAGATCCCCTAATTTAATAGAATCTTTCAGTCAACTGTATGTTATTGAACAAAATAGTTCATGACATATTTGCAAGAGTCTCATAAAGACCATAACACTTGACACAATCAAGATGGCGCCGACGATGGCGGCCTCGGAGCTTCGCTCTCTCCTTGTTTTTTTTATTTTGTGTGTTTTTTATGTTTTTCAGCCACAGAATGGGGGTCTCGGGCCCCCAATTCGGTGGTCTCCATTCAGTAGGGGAACTTCTCAACATCAGAGAGTCCTCTCTTGGGATTTTTTCACCAAACTTTCATCCATCCGAGGTTCACTGAGCTTCTGGCAAGCGGAGCGGCGGCGCGTCTACGGGATACTGCGCCGGAAGCCGTCGGAGGGGAAACGTGCTGGCGCCCTGGTAAAGCTCCGCCCAAAGAGGACTTCGCCCCACCCACTGCCTTCAATCCACCTGGCAATGTCCGCTCTCTAAAAAAACAAGATGGACGAGCTACTTCTTCTCATCGGTAAAAAAATCGGGCCCCCGCAGATCAGCGGTTCTCTGCTTCACTGAGACATGGCTGAGTGAAAACATCCCGGACCGGCCCCTGCTGATACCGGACTTCCAGCTGCCTTTTTCAGAGCGGATCGCAGCGCGGGGCTATAGGGGAAGAAGCGAGGAGGGGAATCTGCTTTTTTATAAAAAAGGTTGGTGCCAGAGACATAAAAATGCTCGGGGAAAACATTAAGTCCCGGGCTGGAGTCATTTTCCATAATCTGTAAACCGTTTTGAGTTCACCGAGAGAGTTTTCCTCGTTCATAATAAAACGGCTATTTTTTTTCCTCCCCATTGGCTGCACTTCTGCCGGGGGAAAAAAAATCTTGCTGAGCTGATTACAGACGTGGAGAAAAAAAAACCCTGACTCTTTTTTTATAAATACTGGGAGAGTTTTTAAAAGCACAGATCTCTCTAATGAGCTCCCCAAAAAACAGGGCAAACCTATTTAAGTGTCCCCCCCCGAGACAAAAAACACACTGGGCCCCTGTTACACAGCGTTTTAAGGACTCATATCATGCTGTTACCAGGGCTGCTCCGGACTTTCGGATCATTGCCTTATCCACCTCATCCCAATTACAGACAGAAACTAAGAGCTTCCAAACCCACGGTTTACACTGTTAAAAAGTGGGGCTGAGGAATCGAAGCAGATGCTACAGGCCCCGCTTTGAATGCACAGACTGGACTGTTTTTGGAAACCTCAGCCAAAAAATTTTAACGAACTAACTGATGTGGTGACATCATACATCAGTTTTTTGTGAGAAAAATGTGTGTGCAGACCAAGACCTTCTGCACCTTTTGGGGGAAAAAAAAGCCACTGTTTACTCCCACATTTTTCAGGAATCTGCGCAGAGACAAGGAAAAAAGCTCACAGCAGTGGAGATTGGGCGCGGTACAGACAGGCCAGGAAAAGACTTACAAAAGGGAGATCAAAGCAGCCAAGAGAAGCTTTAGTGAGAAGCTGAAAAACACCTTTTCTACGGTGACACTTTGGGTGTATGGGGCTGGTCTGAGAAAACCTGACTGCCAAAAGAAGCCCCCCACCCTTCCTGAAAAAAAGTCCTCGCCTGGCCAACCCGTCTGAATGGCTTCTATGGCAGACAGGACCCAAAAAAAGCCATTCCCCACCTCCAAAAACCCAAACCCCCCACATCCCAATTCAGGGAACAGGTTCGACCCAGCAAAAACAACCACCCCCCCCCTACCTTCAGATCCTCTGCCTGCACTAAAAGATCTCTGAGGATGATGTAAACAGGCTCTTTTACGCGCATGAAAAAAAAGAAAGCTGGAGGACCTGATTAAAGTCTCCCCATCCTTTTGGGGAAAGGGGGCCTGTGCAAATCAACCCTCCCAAAATTTTCACCCCGGATCTTCAACAAGTCACTGGGGGAAGTGTGAGTCCCCTCCTGCTTCAAACGATCCCCCCATCCCTCCCAGTGCCCCCGAAAAACCCACCATCCTAGGATTAAATGACTACAGGCCTGTAGCCCCGACGTCTGTGTCATGAAATCCTTTGAGCGGTGGGTTTGAAGCACCTGAAAGACATCACAGGCCCTCTACTGGACGCCCTGCAGTTTTTCTTAACCCAAGAAAAAGGTCGGCAGATGATGCTGTTTAACTTAGGTCTACACCTTTCATCCTGCAACACCTCGACCCCCCAGGGACCTACGCCAGGATCCTGTTTTTTTAGACTTCAGCTCGGCCTTCAAAACACCCCATACCAGACATCCTCCACCAGAAGCTCACTCAGCTCCAACGTCCCAGGCCCCCCACCTGTCAGTGGATTTAAAGCTTCCTGACGGAGCCGACAGCAGCAGGTGAGACTGGGGAGCATCTTCTCCCGGGAAAACCCGATCAATAAGTACTGGTTGGCCCCCCCCGGGTGTGTTCTATCCCCCCCCCCTTTTTTTTCTCCCTGTACACAAATGACTGCACCTCAGCAGACTCGTCCCCTTTAAAACTCCCCGAAGGTTTTTCAGATGAAAAACCCCTGTCATTGGGACTGATCCAGGACGGTGATGAGTCTGCATACAGACAGGAGGGGGTCGGCTGTTACACTGGTGTAGTCCGGAACTGCCGGGGGCTAAAAACCCCCTCAAAACTGTGGAGATGGTGGTGGACTTTTCGGAAAAAAAACCCCCCCCATACACCCCCCCTCACCATCCTCAAAGAAAACCCCTGTCGGCTGTGGATTACTTCAGGGTTTTTAGGAAACCACCATCTCTGAGGACCTGAGATGGTCTTCACACATAAACACTGTTCGGAAGAAGGCCCAGCAGAGACTGTACTTCCTGAGGCAACTTAAGAAGGTTACAACCTTCCACAGGGGGCTGCTGGTCATCTTCTACACTGCCATCATTCAGTCTGTCCTGTCTCCATAACCCATCTCCGTGTGGTTCGGTTCATCCCCAAAAAAAGGACAGGTACAGACTGCAACGAATAATCAGGACTGCAGAGAGAATCATCAGGGCTGACCTTCCCCCCATCCAGGACTTATACAGGTCTAGGGTCAGGAAAAGAGCTGCTAAAACTTTTGCAGAACCCCCCACACCCCGCACATAAACTGTTTTTGAGTTTTTGCCTTCAGGCCGACGCTTTCAGGGCGCTGTTCACCAAAAACCAGCCGGCCACAGAGACAGTTTTTTCCCCCAGGCTGTTTTTTTCTTTGAACATTCAATAAAAATACAAAAAAACAGCATACAGATGTTGCAAATTTCACCTTTTTAAATTTTTATATGTGTTTTATTGTACATTGTAAATATGTATATTCTGTAGTGCAAAAACAAAACCAAAGAGCAAAGTGTACCGGAGTCAAATTCCTTGTTTGTATGTACAAACTTGGCAATAAAGCTGATTCTGATTCTGATTCTGATTCTGAACACTGAGTCAGAGTTAACAATGCAAGATAAAAAAAAGGTGTCAGGACTCTGTGTTGGTGCGCAGTGTATGTGTGTGTGTGTCTTTCTTTCCATCCTCTGCTCTAGAGCGTTTCCTGGCAGATGCTGCTAATCAGAGCCTAATGACTGGCCTTCTTAAGGAGCTGAGACCAGGAGGGAGACGTCATCCCGTTGCTACATTTTCGTGGTACTGACCATGATGTGATGTGCAATGTTTGTGCATACATTTTTGCTAAACCTAATCGGAATTTTTCTCTTTTCTTTTTCCCCAGAAATTGCCTGATGGTTTTAAGGCTCCTGTTCCTGTGATCTGTTTTCTGAGCGAGCTTCAAAGTTTCGTTCCTCATCTCCCTCCGTGAGTCTCCCTGCCTTCTCAGCTTCTGGCCCTAGATAAGGTGAGGTTTTGGAGAACCTTACCTCTGTTGTCACCTGCCTGTCCACCCTCCTACGTGGGAACACTTAAACCGAGTGATCACTTGAGAGCTAAAGAAAAGAAAGGAAACTGTCGTTTACCACACACTTCCTGCTAACCTCCATCTCAGAGGGAAAGACTAACATAACTTAACCACTACGGCTCTGGCTGTAAGTTCCTGGACAAATCCTCTTTTAAAGAAAACACCTTGAAATTCCCTTGGAATATCCATAACCCTGTCACCTTCCCTTCCAGAGAAGAACCTGTCTCCTGCTGTCATGCCTGGGTCCCTGTCTCGCCTTGTTCTTTCACAAAGAAATAAATCTGTTAAAACGCTGTCCTGAATCTGTGGTTGTGTTCTCCTCAGAGTTTAAAGAAACGCTACATTATGACAAAAGGTTGACGAACACTCAGTGCATTGTTTTTAACACAATTTTGGCAGGCTATGTTGCCTAGCTTAGTGTCAAACTTGCCAAAACTGACACCAACCACTTACATTTCAACTTTTTAGCAGTCTTACGTCTAACACATCTAGTGAAACAAACACCACCAGATTCAGACACCGAAGGTTTGTTAATAAATTGGCCTGCTTTTGGCATCAGTAAAACAACAATTACCCTAAAATGTTGGGGCCTTGTCAACAAATTGGATAAAAAAATAACTTTGAGAGAAGTGGTTACATTATCCACCTCATGTTCTACAAGCTTGTTTAAAACAGAAGAACCAAGACAATACAGCCTTGTTGGTTTTATTGGTGCTTGTACTTTCAGCACATCGTGGCAGCATGATATACTGAGGTGTTGTCATATTACATATTTCTTTGGGACTGGGCTGTTTCTGACCTTCATGCATGCCATGGAAAGAACTGCAGTCTATGTAAAGCCACATTCTGTCCTCCATAACCTCTGCTGAGAGAAAGAAAATGCCATGTAAGAAAAATATTTGTGATGGATAAGTCTAATTGTTTTGTCTTGTTATTTGTTTGTCTTAGCTGTTGAGTGTATTAGTATACAAACACTTCTAAGCTGGTGGTTGAGAGCGTTACAAGTCCCTGTCTTGTCCCATACCTGTTTGACACATAATTTCTGGTCAGCAAAGGCTGCTGTAGCAGACTAAAATGGTGCATTTAAGACAAAATTATAATGGAAGGCATTACATCATTGAGATAGATTAATGACCAGGAGTTTTAATTAGAACTCTAGGTACACATTCTTCTTCATTATTTAGTGGAAATATTGCGGCCCAGCAGCACTAAGCTGGGCTGCTCAATAAGCACTCTGACTATGATAAGAGCATTGTAGTTTTTAAATGACATGATAAAAAAGTTGTAATATTCTGTTAAAGGGGGAAGAATAAAATTCAAAGATTAAAACAAAGCTGGCCTGTTCAACAGTGCTCTAGTCATACATTTCCTATAGTAGACAAATTTCCTTGAGCGTCCATTTTCCTGGGTTAGTCTGAGCAATGTCTCTTCTTATCCAATCCCTGGATCTCAAAAATGTCTTAGCAGTTTAAATTGATGTCTTAATCATAAATGGTAAATGGCCTGCACTTGTATAGCACTTTATCAAGTCCCAAAGACCCCAAAGCGCTTTACTACAATTAGTCATCCACCCATTCATACACACACTGACAGTGGTAAGCTAGCATTGTAGCCAGAGCTGCCCTAGTGCAGACTGACAGAAGTGAGGCTGCCATACAATCGGCGCAACCGGGCCCTCTGACCACCATCATCAGGCAACAAGGGTAAAGTGTCTTGCCCAGGGACACAACAACTGAGACAGACAGAGGGGGACTTAGAACCAGCAACCGGTTAAAGGACAAACTCCTACGACCTGAGCAATGGTACCAGATATACATACCAATTTAAAAAATCTGTTTCAAAGGACTGTATAGAAACAATTGGGAATGGCCTACACCTTTGTAAAAAGGAGTAAAATTTAATTTGGTTTTACTCCGTCTTGTAGCTGAAATCTGTCATGTATGTCTCCATGAAAAAACGTTTTTAAAAAACAGTTTTTAATTTTATTCCATAGATATGAGAAGCAGTTGTAAGTAAAATCTCTATTTGTGAGTCCATAGAGATGGTGAAAATTGTTAGTGCAAACAGTAATTAAGAAATAACTTTTTTTATATGCACTTAAATCAACTGAGCCATTTTGATTATTGCTGTATGAACAGAGTAATGAACTCTAACCAACAGCGTTTCTGACCTTTAAAACCCCAACTGCCATTGTGTGCTGCAAAGGTAAAATAATTCCTTTAATTGACACTAATTGTGACAATTCTTTTATCATGTACCATTGTTCATGCAATACTTTGTATTATGGCATTGCAGAGTTGTAATACTGTGCAGAGACTGCCAGACTCTGACATACAGCATATCCAGCATGTTTTTTGGCTCTGTTTTATGAATAAGTAGTTTAATATCAAAAACAAGGTTAGAATAAAGTGTTGGTAATTAGTTGGGAGTCAGATGATGGCATTTTAATTGCTCACTCAAGCACAACTATGATGAGGAGCAATAGGCGAGTGCCACTGTGTCCTCGTTGCAGATGCAGCATTCTGTTACATTGTTTGGATTTCACTATAATGTGAATGTGACAAGGCTGTTGTGCTTCACCTTAAGATGTTAGAGCCACCACTGCTTCATTCATACTTTTCTCTAGTGAACTGTCAACCAAACAGTTGTCAGAGTTGTTCATATCCTGTTTCTTATTTTGGAAAACATGAAAATTACAGGACCAGTTTGTGTCCTCTTAAACTGTGAAGTGGGACACATACCTCAGCCCTGTGACACACTAAAATACAGCTGTTATGTCTCAAAACAGCACTGACAGACTGATACATATAAACAGGTTAGTGCTGCACGCGGGGAGAATTTATTGTCACTCATCAGCAGGGCAGGATCGGTGGAACATCTTAAATATTTATGAGTGCAAAAGTAACACTGTAGTGTAGGAAGAGATCTCATTGCTCTCAGGTAATGTATTAGATGGAGAGAGGACAGAAGGAGGCACCTTTACCCACGAACAGAAATGTTTCACTATCATACCAATTGTTGCAATTGATATGAAGCACCTCAGCTGACACCCTGGTTTGGCAACCATTCAAAGCAAACCACATCAGCATCTTACAGAACAAACTAAAATAAATAACTCTGACAACTGAAACCCACATGCACCCTAGGAAAGCACTGTCCGTTCTGAAATTGCAGTGAAATTCATGATGTGCTTGTTTCCACTCATGAAGATGCCGACTCCATAACTGTAAACATGCCAACTTAGCACTAATTCTTTATTGGTCAGAGGAAAGAACCACTGTTGTTAGAGGACACAGGTAAGCTCATGGAGACAAACAACAATTTAAAATTTTATCATTACAAACTCTTAAGTTTACATTTTATTGAAACTAATTTAACACAAAACACTAAACTTGTCTTAGGTTACCACTGGAATAACTCAAGTCCGTTTGTTTTAAATGGTTGTCACCTGTCATAATGAATTTAGGTAGAAAACTCAAGGACGTAGTATTGTAGTACATGATGATGTCACTTCCCAGCTAAGATCTGTTCCCTCGTTTCAATACATGGTCCTGTTTTACTTGGGAATGTGAACATTTTCACATTTATAATGTAATACAAATTAAAAGTGTAAAAGCAGATAAGGAGACAGTGGGTGGACTATGGCATGACAATAAATATGCCCAGAAGTTCTCTAGCCAGCTCTGCTGATTTATTGGCCTTGTAATATGGTCTATAAAGCTACTACATACAGTAACAAAATTCCTTGCTAACATTGTAATTTAAAAAGGTCTCTTGCTGTTGTGGAAAATGACTTTTTTTTAATCAGCTACAACATACAATATATATTGTGTGTACATGAGAGATTGAGAGAACACAACTACAATAAAGTAGTAGTTCAGTGAAATAAACTCAGAAACACAGAATGGGACATTTTTAACTTTTAACAACTTCTGGTAGCGATTACCACATTACTATGGTTAACATTGCTAACTAACTGCAGACTGTATATGTTTTGTAATCTTTGTGGATAGAGATGCAAGTTTAAAACATCTCTTGTAATCCAATTAGCCTTCTTGTTGCTGCTAAAGCTCCCTCTTGCTCCTCTGTTGAGCTTTGGATTTCTTTTTCAGAAAAACTGGAACAATCAGAAAAAGGTTCAACCTTCTCAAATGTTTAGAAGAAAAAAACACTTATCAACTTCTAACTTGTGTTTTCTCTGTTCACTGACAGTGATCTTTCATTCTCCATGCTCAACCCATATATTTAAACTTTTAATAATCAAATAAATCAATACAGGTATTGATTTATTTGAAACATCTGTGTATATACAATTTATGAGGTTACTATGTGTTTTAATTATTTAGGTGTGAAACATATCAACTTCCAGAGAAAAATCCTCAAAATATGATCTCTAGCAACACAGGAATATGGAGTCTGAAGCTGTGGTCCATGCCCGGCGCCAGCAGGACACAAATAAGAGTGTGTATATGACATGGCGGAGAGGTTCATTTGTCTGACTAAAAAAACACAACAACCTATAAAAAAAACCTCACATTACACACTTCAGTTAAGAGAGAATATATTTTCCAAAACAATGCATTGCATTTAAAATGTACCACCCACACACTGGCACAGCCATATTTGTGATTTAAATTTACATAAGCACTGGTTTCAAAGGTACTTCTGTGTTTGCAACAACCTTAAAATGAAAGCAACAGCATACGCTCACAATCACAAATAACTTGAAATCCGAAAGATTGCTTTTTTAACCTTAGTCATTTTAACAAGCATTAGTCACAACTTTAAGAATATATACTGGTTACAGAAACATTTTCTATAAAAACATAAAGACAGTAATCCTTAAATTAATATCACAACTTTCTCATTTTTTAATCCATCCTATTGTTCAGTAGAACTCCAGTCTTCATGTAGGATGACAAGTTAAATCTCATCAAAAGATGATTCTTCCACTCTATTTTACATTTAAATGAATAAATCTGAATATACCATTTATATGTGTGCAAAATTAAACAATCTGATCATGACGTGTGTTTACATGCACCACGCTTTATTCAGAATAGAAGCACTTTGACATGCGCCGAGTTGTCAGATTTCCCTAAACCAACCGCAGAAGAAGTTGTACTTCTGCCTGTGCTGTAAAAAAAGATAACAACTAACATGGAAGTTCTTAGTGTTCTGAGCATCCAGAATGGAGCCATGCCAGGTTCTGAGGGCGGTTGAGGTGTTATTAGGCTACAGGCTTACTGTGGCAACAAACTAATTGTTTCCCTGTGATTACGTGTCTTGCCACTAAAGGCGGAAATACATCACGTTGACATTGGGCACACATGCACAGTCAGGTCAGTTAGCCACAATCGAAATAACATGACTTGAAAAAGGGTTTACATGCCCACTGTTCTGAATACTTATGTCCATGTAAACATTCCTATGGAAGTGTGCCTCTATCTCTACAAGGAAAGTGTAAGAATTATGATTATTGATTAATTAATATTTATCAAGAATTATAATTTAAAATCATAATTTGAGAAAAATTGATTTCTTAACCAAACCTCTTTACTTATGAATCGAAATCAGAGATGTCCTCTGGTTTTGTAATTGTGGCTCAAAGCCCTTGATAATTATAATTATTAAATTCTCAGTAATAAGTGATAACTATTACTAGATGTCACTGTTTAATTAATCGTTTCACCGAACATGGGAAGCTTTGACCTTATTTTGACTGACAAATGACTCTTGCTCAAAATAAACACAAACCCTTTCTCTTTATCTACGTGAATATTTATTAAATCAACAGTCCTGATACACCTCGCTATTCTGATTCAATAATCTTCACCTTATCAAGCATGCAAAGTTCTACACAAAAGGGGTAAAATAACTAACTAAACAAGATAAAACAGCATTGAGTGTGTATGAAAGTCAAACCAGCAGTTATGGCAAAACAAGAGGAAATATGATGCTGAACGGAGCTTTGGGAGCAGCCCCCCAAAGTGTAGCTCAGTGGAACACACAAAGGGTCATGAAACCCCCCAAAGTTGTAGCTCAGTGAAACACAAAGGGTCATAAAGCTTTTTGCGGCAACCGTTTCCACCATTAGATTCTAATGGTCCAACTTGTAAGTTTATCTGAGTCTGCATTCCAAAATACAGTGAGACACACAAAGTGTGGCGGCTTTCAAAGTCCAACAGCAATCAAAGTTTCAATAAAACATGGCATGTACATACAACTTAGAACACATTGGAGTATAAGTGGCGATTCTAAATCGGCCTAAAATCCTACTCCATCCTGCCCAAGCTATTTCTAATAGAAATAAAACAAAATGGGATTACTTGGTGTCGGGTCTCCTCGTCTGGAGTAGGGGGAAAGAAAGGGGGGAATAGTTACGCATCCGTAACTAACTCCAAGAAACGGTCAATCTTCGTCCTGGGCCTCCTTGGGGAAAGGGAGAAATATGACGGACCGTCAGCAGTCGACTGGAACAAACAAGGATGGAAATTTTGTCTCCTTGAAAACCTCCCGGGGTTTTGGTCACGTTTTAAATCCACGTCTTCGAACAGTAAAGTAAAATTTACAAGTCTTCCTATTCTTGTAAGCTTAATTCGTTGAGTTTTCTGGCCAATGGGGAGAATGAATGAAAGCCCACGTGTGAGTTTCTTCTCCAGAATGATGCGCTCCAGTTGTGTGATAAACTGATCTCGATTTCCAGCGTGAAAAGCAAAGGGGAGAGGCCTCATATTTGTTATATAGTCCACTGTGACATCAGAGCTGCGAAGCCCCTTCCTATCAGCTGCAATACCTGCTGGGAGTTGTGGTAGCAGCTGCAATGCCTGCTGGGAGTTGAGGTAGCAGCTGCAATGCCTGCTGGAAGTTGTGGTAGCAGACCGTACTGGGGTATGTAGTAGCAAACAAATGGTCCAACATTCAGCAAATAAATGGTCCAACAAAAAAAATCAGTAATTACAAAGAAGGCCTTTTCTGGCTGCTTGCAGATTGACTGGTGTGTCAACAGCTCAATGTATTAACAGAACAGATGTGGATTAGATTTATCTGTTGCTGGACAGTACAAGCTAAACATAAAATTGCAGCAGACAGACTACTTGATGTGTTCAACAAAGCTTTATTTAGTTGAGATTATGAAAATATAAAATAATCCATAATTCACTGCATTTCTATAATTTTACAGCAGCTGCAGTGTCTACAATAGCATTATTAAGTAACTTTACTTTATTTTAATTAAGCTAAGAAAATCAGACTCTTGGCAACCAGATCTGCAAAATACTATATCCCAAAAGCACAAATAACATCAAAAAGGAGATGTTCATTCCAAACAACATTCAGAGCAGCTTTGTTCTTCTCAAGCAATAAAGGCACAGTACAATAATTCAATCTGCAACTATTTTGTATAAAATATTTCAATGTTTGCAAAAAAATATCTTTTTTACTAATTTTATCAAAGCATTGTTATCCTATATATTTAAGAAAACAACAGGTAAGAGAAAAGGTGAAATGGTTCATATTTAGCTTTTTTTCAAGTCATTTAAAAAGTGGAATACAGTGTTCGATTTATTTGCAGCATCACACTTATTTCTCTCTAAAACAGAGTAAATAAATAAATAAAGAAAATTTACTCTGATCAGAGACTCACATTCTGTTCACATTTAACAAGACCACAAGAATTAAATGTAACTTTTGATGATACAAACTATTAATATTAATGAGAAAAAAAAGATATTTATAGGTTTAAAATAACAATAATTAATTTAATTTCTGCCTTGTATGCCCTTTACCTGGCCTGTTCACAGAGGAAATGCAGACAAGCAGCCATTCAGCTGGTAAACTAATATAAGCCTGTTCTAACACCAGTTCACAAGTGTTTCAGGTGGAAAACTTGACAGAAAGGGCTCCATCAGAAACTACAAGTAAATATAAAATTTTTCTCTTTCATTTGTTGTCTTTTTTTAGTAGTTGCGGCAGCGCCCTCTTCAGCAGTTGGCACCCTAAGCAACTGCCTGTGGGGCTTATGCAGAGCTGGGTCTGGTAAGAATTGTACTTATCAGTTCAATCGGGTGGTTTTGAATGTCATGTGAAGTCTAAGTAGCATTTTTGGGATTTGTGTGATGAACTCAAGCAAGCTCTTCGTTTTGTCTTAAAGTGAACTCAAACAAGAACAGAAAAAGTGGACTGCTTGCTGGATCTTGGTCATCAGCTGAGTCTATAGATCCCCTTAATGGTCATTCTATATAGAGAATAAATTCAATTGTGTCAATAATGATGACACATAGCTGCGGCTTCCACAGAGCTGGTCAGCATTAACCTGTGTTCAAATTGCTTGTGGAAGACCACGTCTCTCTTTCTTACCAAAAAAAACCATGCATATCTGGTGGGGTTTACTGTGAGCATGTCTGCTGAAACCTGTTTTCTTTTCTGTAGTATGTTTTCAGTCGTTCAAGCCAAAACAAGTAAATACACTGTCCCTCCCCCTGTGTTTTCTGCATGGATTGTAAAAAGCCAAGTATGCATGAATGGAATACTTAAGTCAGTCAGGATGCTCAGGGTTCTCCATAATTTTCTTCATTTTATTAAGAATTCTTCATTGCACAGTGATCTACAGAGGTTCCAGAGGAGTCCCCAGAACAGAGCCACCCTTCTTTATTAGCTTCTTTATTGAGCTGGAAGTCCCTGGCTCTGATGCTGCTACTCCAGCAGATGATGGCAGAAGAGATCACACTCTCCACAACAGATATATAAAAGATATGCAGCATCTTAATGCAAACACTGCAAGCTCCTAAGCTTCCTCAAGTACAGCCTGCTCTGTCCCTTCTTGTAGATGGCTTCACAGTTTCATCTTCACTCTACTCTGTTGTCCAGGTGAACACCAAGGCATTTATACTCCTCCACCACTTCACCCTCTTCTCCCATGATGGGAATAGTGTTTGACCTATTCCTGTTTCTCTTAAAATCTACAATCATCTCCTTTTTTTTATTCACATTCAAGATGAGATGACTGTTTCCACACCATGCCACAAAGCGGTCCACCAGCTCCCTGTACTCAGCCTCTTGTCCATCTCTGATCCACCCCACGACTGCAGAATCATTTGACTATTTCTGCAGATGACAGGAGTCTGTCTTATACTGGGATTCTGAGGTGTACAGAGTGAAAAGGAATAGTGAGAACATCTAGATTGTTTACAATGGAGAACAAAGGTTTTAAATCTAGATTTAGGAAATGGTTTCCCAAAATGGTAAAACAAAAAAAAGCGCTCCAAACCTACAATATATAAATGGAGTGGACAAACAGGTGTTAACTAAGTTATTGCAAAGACAAAAAAGCTCTTAGTTTAATTCATTCAGAGATTCACGATTAACTGTTTTAAATCATTCAAATTTTTTGGAAATATGCCTGTTTGTATTTCTGAAGGGGTAAATATGTCATCTTATTAATTTTCAAAATAATATGAACCAGCTTTTTGATGATTTAAAGATAACTGTTATTGCATATTAAAAGACTGAAAGATAATAAAATGTTATCTGATAGTTTAGGCCTGAGGACACACAGTGCAAACCTACATGTGACCTTAACATAGCAGAATGGGGACATCCTGAAGGTGTCCTTGAGCTAAATACAAAGTTACGATGTGCCTTCTGGGCTTTCAGCAATAGCAGCTTAGTAAGGGGTACAACATGACAAGTGTGCAAGGGAGTAATAGAAATTCTTGATTTGAATTTTGTAAGAACATGTTGATCTTCAAAACACAGGTAATAAATACAAATTAACTACGAAAACAATGAATTTGCTTTCACATTAAATCATGTGTCTTTTGAGTGATTAGTTTTAAAACATACAATGAGACTAATGAATGGCAACTGCTGATTTGTTTTAAATACAACTTTTCCTGTCAAGTGATCTCCACATCATGAACTTGATTGTGAATGGTACACATGAACCCAAACATGTAAAAATTGCTGCTGGCTTTTGTACTCTACCACAATGGTCTTTAGGAACACTCACTCCACAGCACTCAACTGCTGAAGTAAAAAGCATGCTACAGCTTATTTAAGGTTTGCTGCCGAACATTCGGACAAGCCAAAGAAATAGTACGTGAAGGAAGTCGGGTAGAAAAAACAGAACTCTTTCAAGAAAAGCACATCACCCAAAACAACAGACTAACAGTGAAGTTTGAAGCTAAGAACATCACCATGTAAGGCTTTTTTCAGTGACAGACTTCATAAAATTGAAGCAAAGATGAATTGAGAAACATTCCAGGACAATCCTGATAATAACCTAAAGGGGAAACAAGGGGGGATTTTTTAATTAGACATTGATCCCTCGCTCAAAGCCAAGGAAATTCTCAATGGGTTTCAGAAGTAGAAAAGACAGCTGCTAGAATGGACCAGTCAGCCAACTAACAGGAATCCAATTGAAAATCAATGGAAAAAGCTAGAGGGTAAAGTGCATAGTAGACGCTCCCAGAACGTTCAAGATTTAAAGACAGTTTGTGTAAACAAATGGGTCAGAATCACTCTTGCAGTGCATGTTGCTAGATGTCTTGAAGATGTCATTGCCAAAAAAAAAATGTTCAGAGATTTTATAATTTTCAGTAAGCATGATAACATGCATATTCCCCATTCTTCCCTCCTTTATTACACAAAATTTCTGGTCTGAATTTAATTTTAGTAGCCACAATGGAAAGATAATTCCTGGAGAAAAAGGTTGACATGATCAATACTTTTCCTCTGTGTATTTGCCAGTGTTTGTGTCTTATTTCTACCCACAGTCTACCACCTTGAATGAAAGGTCTGGGTCACTGGTGTTGCCTGAGAGGAAGTAGTATCAAATGATACATAAAAATGACCTAGATTTTATTGAGCTAGCTTTTCCAACAAAAACCAGCCCATACTGAACTCGTTTCCATGTACACCCTCAGGCCATTTACTTGTTTTTTGGACTGCTTGAAAGCCCCTTAAAGTTACACATTTAGGTCAGAAGTGTATAAGCTTATGGCAGCACTTGGACCTCTGGAAATAACTGACTTGGCAAAAGAAATACACCAAGTTCACCAGAGATTTAGATAACAAAGAGCGAGAAGATCATTGACCTGTTTAACTGTACAAAAATTAAGCATTTCTACTTGCTTTCAAGTAAAAAACTGCTGAAAAACAGCAGGTACTCCAAGCTACACTTATTCTAAAATAATTAACAAAAAAAGTATTAGATCATATGGCTTCCTTTAAACAAATCAAATAATAATAATATTTTTTTCCGTTCCTTTTTATGAAAATGTTGATACTGTATCATATCTCTATTGTATCTTTCATGCTACAATCAGATAAAGGAAACAGTTACTACATTATCTACAGTGTCTGTCCACACTGTGTAACTGACTGGAACATAGATGACTATAGTGAGATAAAGATGCTTTTGTCAACTTGCCAGGTCTTGTGGTAATAATGGTGACTTTATTTTGCCTCACAGAAACCTGGCTGCAGCAAGAGGATTATGTTACTATAAATGAGTCAACTCCTACTAATTATTTAAATTTTCACATTCCTTGAAATACTGGGCGAGGAGGAGGAGTAGCAACCATCTTTCAGTCCGATTTATTGATTAGTCCCAGACCAATCGATAGCTACAACTCTTTTGAATATTTAATCCTTAGTTTTCCTCATCCAAATTGCAAAGCACTAAAACCACTTCTGTTTGTTGTTTTGTACCGTCCACCAGGCCTTTACTCTCAATTTTTAGATCAGTTTTCAGACCTTTTATCTGATTTAGTGTTAAATACAGATAAAGTTATTATAGTGGGGGATTTTAACATTCATGTTGACACTGAAAGTGATAGCTTAAAATATAGCCTTTTAATGGTATCTTAGACTCAATTGGCTTTACTCAAAACATTAACAAACCTACCCACGTTTGTCTTCATTCTCTGGACCTTGTGCTGACATATGGCATTGAGTGTAAAGACATAATATTTTCTCACAACCCTGTGCTGTCTGACCATTTTTTTAATAACCTTTGAGTTTAATTTAACAGAGTACTCCACACCTGAAAGAAAAATTTCATTATAGTAGATCATTATCAGACAATGCTGTAACAACCTTTAAAGAATCTGTTCCACTTTTAATTTCCTCATTATCACAGAAAAAACAGAGTGGATGGCAAAAAATTTTGTTTCTTCCCCTTCACAAATTGATTCTCTTGTTCAGAGTGTTACTTCATCATTGCGTGGTGCATTAGACAATGCAGCCCCCTTGAAAAAGAAGGAAATTATTCGTAGGAGGCAGGCTCCCTGGTTTAATTCAGAGCTGCGTACTTTAAAGCACAATGTTAGAAAATTGGAGCGAAAATGGCGCTTTACACACCTAGAGGATTCCTACTTAATCTGGAAAAATAGCCTACTGTTGTATAAAAAGACACTTCACCAAGCTAGAACAGCTTATTTCTCATCCTTAATAGAAGAGAACAAGAATAATCCTAGGTTTCTCTTTAATACAGTTGCTAAACTTACACAGAGTCATAGCTCTGTTGAGCCATCTATTCCCTTAGCTCTCAGCAGTCATGACTTTATGGGATTCTTCCAAAATAAAATTGATTCTATTAAGAAGAAAATCTTTGACATAGTCCCGAAGATGATTACTTCATCCTCAACAAGTGAGACAACATTGGAAGTAACTGTAAAACCTGATCTGTGTTTGGACTGTTTTGATCCTGTGGAGCTTCCAGAGTTATCAGAAATATTAGCTTTATCTAAACCTTCAACTTGTATGTTAGACCAAATCCCAACCAAATTATTTAAGGAAGTGTTCCCTCTGATTACCAGCCCCATTTTAGATATGATTAATTTATCTTTAGTAAATGGGTATGTACCACAAGCTTTTAAGGTAGCTGTAATTAAACCTTTGCTTAAGAAACCTTTGCTTGATCGAGATGACTTTATAAATTACAGACCGATATCCAATCTTCCATTCTTATCTAAAATTCTTGAGAAAATAGTTTCTAATCAAATGTGTGAGCATTTACACAGCAATGACCTGTTTGAAGAGTTTCAGTCAGGTTTCAGATCTCACCATAGCACTGAAACAGCTCTGCTGAAAGTCACTAATGATATACTTATGGCGTCAGATAATGGACTTGTGTCTGTACTTGTTCTGTTAGATCTCAGTGCTGCATTTGATACAGTCGACCATAAAATTCTCTTAGAAAGGCTGGAATATGCTGTAGGGATCAGGGGAACAGCGCTAGGCTGGTTTAAATCTTATTTGTCTGACAAATTCCAGTTTGTTCATGTAAATGATAAATCATCTTTAAACTCCAGGGTTAATTGTGGAGTACCACAGGGTTCAGTACTTGGGCCAATTCTCTTTACTATATATATGCTTCCAATAGGTCAAATTATCAGGCAGCATAGAATAAATTTTCACTGTTACGCTGATGACACTCAGCTTTACTTATCCATAAATCCTGATGAGCCCAACCAGTTAGATAGACTACAAGCATGTCTTGAAGACATAAAAAATTGGTAGACTTTAAATTTTCTGCTTCTAAATTCAGACAAGACAGAAAGTTGTCGTCTTTGGACCGGAGTCTTTAAAAAAGAAACTGCCTAGTCAATCACTTAACCTGGATGGCATTAAATTTGACCTCCGATAATAAAGTAAAAACCTTGGTGTTATTTTGACCAGGACATGTCATTTAAAACCCATATTAAAAAGGTTTCTAGGATTTCCTTTTTTCAATCTCCGGAACATTGCCAAAATTAGAAAATCCCTGTCCAGGATTGATGCTGAAAAACTAGTCCATGCATTTGTTACTTCAAAGCTGGGACTATTGTAATTCTTTACTATCAGGATGTCCACAAAATGCAGTTAAAAGCCTTCAGCTGATTCAAAATGCTGCAGCAAGAGTTCTGATGAAAATTAAGAAGAGAGATCATATTTCCCCTACTTTAGCTTGCCTTCATTGGCTCCCTGTTAAAATCCAGAATAGAATTTAAAATTTCCCCCTCACATATAAACCCCTTTTAATGATTTTGCTCCATCATACATCAGAGATCTGATTGTTCCATACGTTCCTAACAGAGCACTTCGTTCTCAGACTCCAGGTTTACTGGTGGTTCCTAGAGTCTCTAGAAGTAGAATGGGAGGCAGATCCTTTAGTTATCAAGCTCCTCTCCTGTGGAACCAGCTCCCAGTTTTAGTCCGTGAGGCGGACACCTCCTGTCTACTTTTAAGGCTAGGTTTAAAACTTTGCTTTTTGATAAAGGGTTATAGTTAGAGTGGCTTAGGTTATCCTGAGCTATCTCTGTAGTTTTGCGGGGTATAGGCTTAGGCTGCTGGAAGAACATAATGACCACTTTCACCCTTTCGCTACTTTCTCACACTACTCTTCAATTTTGTATTTTTGCTTTTTTTGTTCTCTTTGTGTCTCTGCTCTGTTCTCTCTAACCCCCAGTCGGTCGTGGCAGATGGCCGCTCACACTGAGCCCGGGTTTTGCTGGAGGTTTCTTCCTGTTAAAGGGGAGTTTTCCTCTCCACTGTCGCTACATGCATGCTCAGTATGAGGGATTGCTGCAAAGTCAACGCCAGTGACTGTCCACTGTCTCTACATGTTCATCCGGGAGGAGTGAATGCTGCAAGTCACTGACTGGATGTAATCTGCTGGGTTTCCTTTCCTTAGATAGAAAAACTTTTTATCCAATTTGAATAAATAACAGAATCTGGCTGCACTGTTCAATGATTAAGATTAATTGGAATGTATGCACCTGTCTTTTGTGAAGTGCCTTGAGACGACATGTGTTGTGAATTGGCGCTATATAAATAAACTGAATTGAATTGAATTGAATTGAATTGAATTGAATTGAAATTGACTCAGTGCTATATTGACGTTATATTTGCTCTGAGATAATTACTTTTTAAAGATAGGCGAAAGAGCAGCAAAGCATCCTATAATGTTTTAAGGTAGTGACAGTTTCAGTTACACATGCAGCAGTCACAAGAATACACTTCCTTCTCATTTACCAAATGAATTATAAATTATGACCTTTTCACTAGAAAAAGCAAACAAACACAGGAAACAAGGTCTTAGATTTCATTTGAACTTGTGGGCAAAACCTGATCATCCAGTTACAGTCCACATTCCTTTTTCTGTCTGTCTCCATTTTTCACTTTAATGCTGAGCAGCAAGACAGAATATGTGACTATTGGTCCTATTACTGATATGTAGTGATATAAAACTGAAATGAAAAAAAAAAACTTCTTTGACATATTACCACATATAGAGAGGGTCATGTCCTTTAAGCCAATCCATTTGTCCACTACTTAGTTTTTCTTAAGGAAACCCAATTTTTTTTCAACTCAGTTTGACTTTGATATGAACAGAGTGGAAAATAGAACGCAGAGCTGTAATGACATACAAAACATGCAAAAATGTTAAACTGCTGTCACACAGTTTCCTATCTTGCCATGTAGGCTGGTGCATTGAAAAACGCATGGTGAGTTTGAAAATTAGGAAATTAAGTAGATTTTGTAGAACTTAAAGTCCTTTCACATAAGTAAGATAAGTATCAGAGTCCTTGTTTGATGTTCTCTCATTATGACTCTGCACATATATATTGGGATCAAAGGTGTGGAATCCACAGTGTTCTGCTGTTTGGGAATCGGAACATCACAATTGCAGTGAATTCAAACTCATTTTGTTTTATTTTGATATGCTATTTAAGGTTCAACTAACCTTTTGGGAATGCAGTGTCAATGTTCTATGGATGCCCCCAAGTGGTGAGATAAATAGTAGCCAGAATAATCAGAAGGGAAGTCAAGCTGTCAGTTTCTCTTTCAGTTTCAAGTCTTCAGCAATTAAGTTATATTATTGGGTTACTGATATGATACACGAGTCACAGCTGACTTAATTCTGTAGAAGTAGTGCACATGTGCAGTTTACATGGAGACTAAAGCAATGAGTTTACCAAAGCTAAACAGAAGAGCAGACTGTTGGAAAAAGAACCTGACTAGTGTTGAGATAAGATATGCAAGAAGTATTGCATACAAGGTGTTTATGAACCTTGCTCTTCCATTGCCAAACTAAAAAACAATTATTGAAAGAAGGGTTTCTTCATCTCATGAAAATCCACCAGAAAATACTGCATTTCCCAGAGAATACTGTGAATTAGCAAGCCAGGGTTGTTTATTAAAGAATGTAAATGTTGATTTAGCCTAAGAATAGCTACCACCGGGACAGTAGAATATTCATCGTCAAATGTTTAGGACAAAATAAATGGTTTTGTCAGTGGAAACATAGACACTGTATTTCTGAGGATAATAAGAGGCCAGACCTTTTTTGTTCAACTTGTTTAGATTGATAGATTGATTAAAAGTAGACATTTTAAACAATCTGTTCTTTGATAGCATGTCTTAACACATGTTAAAACTGAAATATATTAAGATGGTAATATATGTCTGGCTGGACTACAAGGTCTGTGATTGTCTGCCCATGCAATAATGTTTAAAGAACTCCATTAATCAATCCATTCATTATTTTATCTAGATTAGAGTCAAAACTTCCTGAATCCAAACAAAATTTGACAACTGAAGTGGGGTAGCCAACAGATTGTCAATCAGTTGGCATACAACTTTGGTGTCCAAAGTCTCTCCTCTGGGCCACTGTCCTGCATGTTTTTGATCTGTCCCTAGTTCAACACATCAGAATCAAACGAAAGGTTCATGACATGCTGAGGAGATAATACAATCACCTAATTTTGGTGTCTTGGATCAGAGAGACACCCTAACAGGCAGGACATTGGCCCTTTAGGACTTGAGTTTAACACCTTTAGCTTATACAAATATACCCAGATATAGACAGACACATACATGAATATCTGCATTCACACTTACACTGATACCTATTGCTCATTTAAAACAACCTATCTTTCCTGCTTTTTGACAACCTGTAGAAAATAGAGCACCAAGACACAGACATAACAAAGAACCCATAAGGGGAATGTTCCAAACTAACGAGCAGGTAAAAAGCTTTGCACCCTTTTTGCTGTCATTTGACAATACTAATACTTCTAAGTGCCAACAGTTTAAATATCAGTCTTAAAAACCAAAGAAAGACACATGGATACTTTCTTTCAGGACCTCAACAAGTCTCTTTTTGTTTTACCTATTGAAGTTTTAAGTATCCACCACCATCCACCACCGTGGACATCAGAGGCCCCATCTATACAATGAACATATTGAATTTGGCATGTAGCTTAATGGTGTTTCCAGCTTTGATTAGCCTGATTGGTTTTATGTTGTTTAATAGTAGTAGATAGCATAGTATTTTGTATTATGACCAGTTCTAGTGATAATGTCTAATTATTTTGCAGTCATATTATTTGCCCCTTATACTGACATATACTGGACCCATTGCTCAAGAAATATATAATATGTATATTTGAGACTGACAGATCAGAAGAAAGTTGATTTTGTTTCATATTGGTTTCTTTCTCAGCAAACCCACTGTTGCAAGATCTTGCAACACATATATTTCAGCTCAGTCACACACAAGAACCTGCAATAGGTGAATTTGTCCACAGTGCTTAACTGTAGTGCTATCACAGAATAGCACTACAGGTTTTGTGAGATATTATTGTATTTTTTGGCAGTAGTTTGTCTTACTTTGTATTTCAACACTTTATTTTTAATCTTGCCCACATTTGTTTTCAAAATATTACTCTTGCTATTTTTTAATTGTTTAAACTGTGAGAGTGCAAAGTAAGAAAGTGAAAGAACTGTATGAAATGTTGGGTCAGAATGGTTTTAGAGATTTCAGGTTTTCCCTGTGCATTAGCGTACTTTCTCGGGGTACTCTGTTGTACTTCTGTAGTCCCAACACATGCTTGTTAGTTTAATTGGACACTCTATATTGGACAAATCAAAAACAATGAAACATATAATTTATCAAACTATTACCTTTACTACTGAATCACAGAAGTAATATTTTAATGTTACCAACATGTGTAGTCCTGACATTTTGTATTTGCCCCAATAGAGTCCCGACTAGAATCTGGTAGAGATTCTGTTGAAGAAGCTCAAAATTAGGATGACGGCAAGGATACCTTTCAAACTCAAAACCATGGATCTTGTCAAAAATGATAAATAGTCCAAATACCAGTGGAAACATGCACAAAGCTGGTCAGTAATTAAAAGAAGGGTTCGACTGTTTTGCTATAATGTAATACCATCTGGTATCTATGCCTTTCCATCGCTGAAACATCTTAAACTTCTTAAACAAGTACAAATCTGCTTGAAGATGGTAGGTCAACCAGTTGAAAAACTTAACAATAATGATATGATGAAATTGGCTAAGAACATCACCTTAGCCATGTTCTGAATCATAAATAAGGGTTGCTAGCATCAGGTTGAAGATACACACATTGGGTTCCACAGTTTAATAATCTGAAACTAAAAAACTATTTTCTATGTGCTTAGCTCATCTCATATGAGGATTTTCTGTATTTGTAAACAAAGGTAATATGATGTTAGACAGGTTTTATGCACTGTCTGAAAATATGCTTTTGTCAACTTTTCAATATTGTATCACATCACATCATGCTGCTGTAAAACCAATAAAAATTTTTTTGATTGACTGCAATTTTTTAATAAAATAAAAAAAAAAAGTTTTTTAATTTGGACTCCTTTTACATCTATTTTGAGAGGCACCTGTCTCATTTGCTATCAAAACCAAACTTCTTGGTCCAATGAAAGTAATTTTAAATCCTTTTTTGCCAGGGGCATGAATCATAACTGTATAAAGTTCTTGATTATATCCATTATCAATTTTATCTTTCGTGTGAAATTAAAACGCTGAATAGATCTACATTGTCGAATCACTGTTAAAAAACGTATGACAAATGCTCAGTTGAAGAAATAATGAACTTGTCTAGCCTGTACAATGAGTCTGGAAAGAGATGCTCACCATTATTATAACTGAATTTTTAAGACTTTTCATCATCACTGTCAGTTCTGAGGATAGGGAGAGCAAAGCTTTGGATGTCAAGAAAATTAAATAGGGAAAAAGACAAACTCTCAAGTGACACATTCAATGTTCTCGTAATATCAGTGCTTAATTACTTGCTGATGTGTATGTTTACTCTAAAATACAGAGAGGACCAATGCAAAATAAAATCTCTTATGTCATTGATCCAAGGATATTAAATATTGATTTCAGCATTATGATGAATCCCAGAAGAAGAAAATAAAATTTATTTGAACAAAGATATTTAATTCTTAGAACAAAGATCGCACCCTCTGGCACAAATCAATCAGCTGTCCTCCAGCTTCATCACCCCCATCATCAGTACCACAACAAAGATAATGATCTCCTCCGTCTCAAAGGCAAAGAGACTGTGGCTTGTACTAATGAGAGCCTTCCTCTGAGGCAATGATTAGGAATTGGCTGACAAAGAAAAACTATATGTGCTGTAACGAAAAGACAACAGGTATGCAGCATGAGTCTATTTGCATTATGATCCGTGGTGCATTTTATAATCGTTGTCTTTGAAATTCTTAAAGATTTTTGAGAAAGGAGATTCTTTGCATGATACTACCCTTTCAAATAAACCTTTCTGGCAAAGAAAAGTGCAACTTGACTGTTGTCAACTTACTGAACTGTAGACTTATAATGACAACAAAATAAAAGAAATCAGATTGAAAAATTATTATTCTCAGTGCGGTCTGTGGTGCAGGGGTAAAGCACACAACCCAAAGTTTCCGGTTGGTTACCTTAGAAAATAAAGGCCATTAGTGCCACAAAATTAAAAAAATTAAATAAAAATAAACAAAAAATCGTATTCTAAAATAAAGTGATAAGACACTTGGCCAGAAACAGCCATCCAGTCACCGTCCGTTTGTCCATCATCAAAACGTGGGGTACACCCTTGACAGGTCGCGAGTCCATCACAGGGCAAGCTTTCTCCATTATCCTTTAAAATATATTTAAAATACTTCAGTTTTATTAAGTTGCACTGGTATTTGTTTTACAAATTGAAATTATTGTATTACTGCTGTATGAATCTGTATTTTTACCTCTCATTCATCGAAAACAAAATGTAAGAAATTAACACAATTTTAAAAAGAGGTATTTAAAACTAAAGTTTTGAGTTTCTGTATATGGGAACGTAATAGTTAAAAATATGATGTTATTTTGAAATACATTTATCTTTATGCAGACAGCAAGTCCCTGCTGCATTGATTTAGCCTAAATGTTTAGATAATTAAATATAAAAATCTTTAAATAAAAAATGAATAGATAAAATGCCAGGGCATTTTTTCTGTGGCCTTACAAGTCAACCAAACATCTGAAAGAGAGAAAGGAAAAAATGTCACCTTTATAGTTTGGCTGCAGTTTTTCACTGAAGTCAGTCTCAGAGGACAAGTGCTAAGGAAAACATCATTATGTGGCGAGAAATGTACCGGTAATAAACTCAAATGGCACTGAGAGGTGCAGTTGTCAGCCATGATAAATGGCACCTATGCATCCTGGATGTGTTCAGTGCCCTTGCTATGTTGACTCTTTTCTTCTGAGGTTTGGCTCTCAACTGCTGGGTTTGGTCTAAAGCGCCAACTGTGTAACCTCCCCACCAGAGGCTCAGCGCTGACAGAGGGGAGGCGGTCCTGAGACAGGGTGACACATTCATTCAGAATACTTCACTAGGTTATGAACTTGTAAAATGAAGTTTTGAAGTTTTTCACATGCACACACTATAAAGATTTTCCATTAAGGCATAAGCATGTGCAACTTAAGAAGAAGCTATCAATATTTTGCAATCGGTTTTTAACATCACTGGAAGGATTTTGGCTCGATCTTCTTTTCAGAGTTGTTTTGATTAAGCCACATTGCAGGATTGTTGAACCTGAACGAATGATAGAGCATCTAAGTTGGATTTAAGTCCAGACTTAGCCACTCCAAAACCTTCATTTTATTTTATCCGAGACATTCAGAGATGGACTTGCTGCTTCAAATCATTGTCTTGCTGGTGCATAACCAGTGTGCTGTGGCTTGAGGTCAAAGACTGATTACAGGAATACTCGCTTTCTCTTTTTTTCTTTTAGAAAACAGATTTCATGGTTATATCAATTACAGAAAGCCTTCAAGGTCCCGAAACAGCAAGGCAGCTCCAGACACTCAGACTGAAGTTTTTACCCAATGAGTTTCTTATTGTTGAATAATGAACAATGACCTTAGCTGAAGCAAGTAAGGACTTCAGTGCTTTATATGTCGTTCTGGGTTCTTTTGTTACCTACTGAATAATTGGTGGATCATCTTTGGAGGAATTTTGGGCCGGCTATCCATGGATCTTTTTGCAGTGACATGCTTTTTTTCTGTACTTAATGACTGACAAGCTTGGAACCAAAGTTAAAAAGGTCAATACACAGTTTATGAGAGCCTCTGAGAGGTTAAATAATTATTGGCTGAATGAAACAGAAAATGCTGTGTCAACCACCTCAAGCATGCCAAAGTGAAGAAATCTTCAACATTTGCATAACTTTTATGTACAGTATGTCATCACATGCTTGCTCTGGATTAGGGATTGATGCAAGGGCAAAGATCTACTCAACAATAACTTGGTAAAACAGGCATTATGAACTGAAATTAAGTACATAAGCCCCTTTTCCACTGAAAGCCCCAGGATTGTTTTACCCGGATAATAGGATTTCCAGGAAATTCTGTACTTACTTTTTCCATTGCCTAGAGAGGCACAGACCATTTATTTAAATTAGCCTAATGACGTATGGGGAAGCTGTGAAGAAAACTGGACCATGCCTTCATTTCAGCAGAACTATGTTACTCTGTTTTTAAGACTATTATCCAATAATTGTTTTATAAATAATAAGCAACTTTAGAGTTAACAGTTGATTAATTCATTCCATTATTGCTAAAGTTGCACTGTATCCATAAGCAGGATAAGTTTAAATGATTATTTTACATTTAATTCTTTACACACTTATTTTTACACACTTATTTTTTTATTTTGTTATCATCAGGCAAACTCATATCAGATAACTACAGAAAATAGCAAATTGGTGCACGTCTTGCTGGCACATCTGTTAGTAAAATTTTTATTTATTAGAATAAAAATAACTGATTATCAGTCCAGAAGTACCACAGAACTGTGGTCTCTTCTCCTGCAGAGCCGTCTGCATAAAACTAGGAAAACATTTAAAATATTAAAGAGTTCACACTCCACTAAGTTAGGTTTACATGATAAGACAATCTTATAGAAATGTATATATTTTATGTACAATGGAAAAACAAGTTCTCTGATCATCAGTACTGCATTAAAATATTTGTCTTACAGAACTGTAACGAAACAATTTTTAATTAGCGCTTTATGTTCACTTTCAGCCACCACAAAGAGATAACAGGTAGCGGGAAATCCCAGAGTGCCGGGGCCGAGATCAAGCAGCGGTCATCGGCGAAGTCAGTCCAGCTGCCCGGTTAGCTTAGCTAACCATTTACCATTTACCCGTGAAAGTAAAGTTACCCGGGTACATTTTTATCGAAACTCGACTTGGGCTTTTCAAAGTCTGGGGCTTTCGGCAAGCAATTGAGAAGGGGTTATTGTTTTATAACCAGGATCTAATTATTATGTATACAACTGAATTTAAATTGGTCTGTTAGATTGAATTGCTTTGCTTTGCTTTGAATTGATTTGATTAGATGTCTGTATTAGTTGGATGTATTTGTCTTGTAATGTGACTTGGAATGATATTTGTTGTGAACTGGTTTTATATAAATAAGTTTACTTGAACTGGAGTTAAGTAAATCTAAATGCACTGCGCATTCAGAATAAACACTACTAATAGCTATGAAGGAATGAGGTAGATTTTAAAATACTTTTTATGTTTTATTAAATCCAGTTCAACCTAATTGTTTTTAATTGTTGAAATGCTGAATGCCAGCAATTAAACACAGTCGAAGTTTGATTAACTGTGACTTTTTGAAGAACTTGGTCTTAAACCAATGATTACAGATAACTAGAAAGGTGTTGCTGTTGGGTAGACTCATTAAATACTATATTGATATATACTGCCTGTAAGATAAATGCTCCTCTCTAATCTTATCTAATCTTATCTGTATCTTATCTTAAAACTAACTGCTTTTTCAGTAGAACCTCTGAATAATTTTCATTAGATTTTGAACATTAACAATAACTTGCATAAATCCATGTTATGGCATAATTATATTCACTTTAACCTGGTCAGCCAAGGTTCCTTCAATAAAGCAACACTGATTCCCATCAGACCAGCATGGGGCTTCTAAACAAATACTAAAATAAATTGGAACCTGGTGTACTGCTGTGAAATACAATCCAATAGGCTTGTCTCAAGTTCTGGGAGAGGGCATGAAAACAGAAAAAATGAATGATTATAGGGAAGGCATATTACATTAGTGTGTCGAATTAAAGGGACGTCTGGTACATCCAGCTGAGATGGAAGCACAGAGCCCGAGTAAGACGGGAAAATGGTGCAGGATGAATTCAGAGGACAGGGACAAAGAAATTGCGTGTGAAAGTGAGAAATGCAGCGGAGGGGGGATGAGTGGCGAGGATAAGCTTGTTGCCAAAAATACACCTCCAGCCAATGAGCAGTTTTTTGTCTGTCGCATAAAAGATGTGCCCTGAAATAAAGGTGTGAGCTTGCGGTATTTCATTATTACCTATTCTTGTGAACAGAAATCACAGTGTTTCCCCAAGAGGAAGCTCTTGT
Organism: Crenichthys baileyi; assembly: GCA_036173005.1. Taxonomy (NCBI): domain Eukaryota; kingdom Metazoa; phylum Chordata; class Actinopteri; order Cyprinodontiformes; family Goodeidae; genus Crenichthys; species Crenichthys baileyi. The sequence goes on along the minus strand of JAHHUM010001453.1, from coordinate 425,954 downwards.
GCGAAAAATGGGTGAGTAAGCTGTTGGATATGGGGTTAAGATAAAAGTAAATAATGAAACCATTGAAACAAATATAAGAAAAACAGAGCTGAAATTACACCATTAAGCTTTTTTTTTTTTTCCTGTAGCCAAACACATTGAAAATTCATTGGGTCCATAATCTTTAATTCCAAACCTGATAGCCTGTAGACATTTGACCACTGGTGGTGCTACACATGAACATGTTGTGATAAGCACTTTGTCGTATAATATAAAGCACAATGCATTTCTGCCCTAAAACAAAGCAATTTTTGGCAGCAGCAGTGATAAAAAAGAAGAAACAGGGGGCCTCAAGACAATACAAACAATGCAGGTTTCACAAACAAAGCTTTGTGAATATTTTATCAGTTAAAAAACATGTTCAACCTGAGTGTTAGGCCTCCAAGATACACACAATTAATTTTGCTGAGAAATGCTAAATGTAAACAAAGCCTCTTTTGTCTACATTGCATATGTTACGCAGTATTTAAACATTCTCAATTCTTACCGCCCTTTAAATAAAAGATGAATCACTATATAACAGACCATCTAAAGTATAAAAGCATTTTAAGAATCTTTCCTGCTGTTTAGAGATGCTCTTTCCTAATACCTGAGGCAGGACATACTTTAGAAATGATCCACTTGCCCTTGAAACATTCTGACTTACAGATTGTAGTTAAATTCCCTTTAAAAATATTCTATAAATTACTCCATGAGAACCCTGTTTTTGTAACATAAAACAGAGATTCAAGTTCAAGTTCAGATTGTGACCAAGTAACTCCAAAACTATGTACTGGCTGGAGTCCTTCCTGTTTTATTTTGTACACAAACTTCATGTCTTGTTTCAAGGTTATTCACTTCCGGAGATACCCACATATAATCAGCCTCTGCCACACCCTAATGTTATCCACCTGGGTCTCATTATCTCTTCTTTGTTAGCTTGTCTATTTATATCTCACCCTGTGCAGCTTCCACATCATCTTCATTACTTGTGTCAAGCATTCCAGCCTTAATCCTAATTATGTCTTCTAGTGATTTTGACCCAGCTTGTGTTTTTGGATGTGCTTCTGTTTTGGAAACCTCTGCTTTGATTGAATTTTTGTGTATTAATAGATTACTGATTTTACGCCACTGTTGTGTCTTTCATTTGAGTTCTCTGTTCGGATCGTACAACAGTTGTTTGTTTTATAGTTGTATGTAACCAAAAGAAAGGACAAGTATTACAAATTGATTTAGGCTACAAATCTTTCAGATTCATGTAGTCTTTTTCTGAGCATTTCAGAGGTGGAGCTGCTGTTGTGCTTCAGATTGTAGTTCCATTATGTAACCCAAGTATATTTCAGCATAAGGCTGAACTGATGGCTAAACATTCTCCTTTAGGATTTTCTGGTCGAGATTAAAATTAATGGTTTCATCAATTGTGGCAAGTTGTCCAGGTCTTAAAGAAGCACCAGACCATCATACTACCACCACCATGTTTGACTGTTGGTATGATTTTCTAAAAAAAAAGATGCTGTTTGTTTTATGCTATGTGTAATGGGAGACATGTCTTCCAAAATGTTTTATTTTTATCTAATTGTCCCACAAAATTTTTTGATTTTTGTGTTCTTGTTTTGGTCAGAAGTGATTTTGGCTTTGGACCACTCTGTATCACGACCAGAGACAGAGAACCACATAGGGCTTGATCCGGGACACGTGGAAGGTAGGGTGAACTCTCATGGCACGAGGCAGACGTAAACGAACAGCCACAGGATTGATGATCTTGGATATGGGAAAGGGTCCCACAAAACGAGGTGCCAGCTTACAGGAGTCAACCAGAAGCGGGAGGTCCTTGGTGGATAGCCAAACCTTCTGTCCCACCTGGTAGCTTGGAGCAGGGATTCTCCGACGATTTGCTGTGCGTGCCTGCACCTCTGACATTCTGATCATAGACCTTCTTGCCTTCCTCCAGATGCGCTGACATCTTAGGGCCGCGGCCTGAGCAGAAGGAACCTCAGCCTCTTTCTCCTGGACTGTGAACAAGGGTGGCTGAAAACCAAACACAACTTGGAAAGGGGATAACCCTGTGGCACTACCCGGGGTTTTGACAGCATATTCAACCCAGGGTAATTTTGAGACCAATTTGTTGCGTCTGACTCACATAGTGCCAAAAGTTTGGTCTCCACTTCTGGTTGGCCCTCTCAGTCTGTCCATCCGACTTGGGTGAAATCCTGAGGACAACTAAAAGCATCCCCAGCAAGGAATAAACTCTTTCCAGAAACGTGACACAAACTGGGGCCCTCTGTCTGAGACATGGTCTTTGGGTATGCCGTGAAGGCAAAAACCTCACGTGCCAGAATGTGCCCCCATTTCCTTGGCTGAGCGCAACTTCTTGAGAGGGCTAGGTGAACCATCTTAGAAAATCTGTCGATGATAGTTACAGAACTGTGAAGCCATAGAAACTGGCAAACCTTGTGACAAAGTCCATGGCTTGTTGTGACCGGGATGAGGAGGATGGGCAGGGATGTAAGAGTCCAGCAGGAGGGCGATGAGAAGACTTGGGCTTGGGAACATTGAGTACAGCCCGTGACGTAATCTGTGACATCTTTGACAAGAGATGGCCAACCAAACTGAGTTTCGACCATCTGGCAACCTCCTGCTGATACCAGGATGACAGAATCAGACGTGAATTATGGCATGAATTCAGTACCTTGGTTACGAGGCGCTCCGAACAAAACACAACAGGGGGGTCAGGTGGGCCATGAAGTAGGAATAGGGAGGTCTTTGTGCATCTCTAACCTCTCCCTCCAACCTCCAACATGGTGACAGAGAGTCTCACTGATTCCGGAAGAACAAATTCATCCTCCCAGAGGTTTGTGACTCGGAGGGTTCCTGTATTCTGGACAGGGCGTCTTGTTTTGCCATTTTTGACTCCAGGTCTGAAAGACAAAGAGAAGTTGAATCTTCCAAAAATAAAGCCCCCACCTTGCCTGCCTGGGATTAAAGGCGCTTCGCTGATCTCAGGTACTCTCAGTTCTTATGATCTGTCCATACAAGAAACGGTTCCTTAGCCCCCTCTAGCCAATGCCTCCACTCCTCGTGAGCCAACTTGGACTGCCAACGGGGGGGGGAGTTCTCGGTCCCCCCACATCTAATTGCGCTCTGCTTTGGAGACCAAAGTCCTAGAAAAAAAGGCACATGGGTGAATACGGTCATCAGAGATCTTTGCTTAGGACAGCTCCAACCCCTTGTGTTTGAGGCGTCAACCTCCACAATGAACTTTTATCGCGGTTAGGGGACCGTAGAACAGGAGCAGACGTAAATAATCCTTTGAGCTGACAAAAGCTCTTTCTGCTGTCTCATTCCAAACAACCCTTGTTTTTAGATGATGTGAGAGCATTAAGAGGGCTGCTACGAGGCTATAATTCCTGGATGAACCGTCTGTAAAAAAGATTAGCAAACCCCAAAAACCTTTGAAGCTGTTTTGGGTCGGTAGGAGAAGGCCATTCCAAGACTGGCCTTGACTTTGAAGGGTCCCCTATGACTTGGTCTGGAGAATGATGAATCCAAGGAATGAGGTGGTATTGGTATGAAACTCACACTTTTCAGCTTTTGACAAACAGATGATTTTTGAAGAAGACGGAGGAGGACAGCCACATGATTTCTGTGGGTTTCTAGATCCTGGGAATAAATCAGAATGTCATCAGGTATACAAAAAACAAACTTTCCCACCATGTCCTCAGGACATCATTCACCAAGTCCTGAAAAACTGCAGGGCGATTGGTTAAACCAAAAGGCATTACACAGTACTCGTAGTGACCAGGTGGTAGTGTTAAATGCCGTCTTCCATTCATCCCCCTCCTTGATACAAACAAGGTGGTAAGCGTTTTCTCAAATCCAACTTAGAGAAGATCTTGGCGCCCTGAATCTGGTCGAAAGCAGTGTTCATAAGTGGTAGAGGGTATCGGTTCTTGACGGTGATCTTGTTTAAACCCTGTAGTCGATACATGGTCTCAGGAACCATCCTTCTTTTCCCACAAGAAGAAACTGCCCCTGCTGAAAAGAAGAGGTCTGATAACACTAGCTTTTAGTGACTCATCAACATACTTCCTCATGGCTTGGTTCTCTGGTCCTGACAATGAATACAATCGACCCTATGGGGGAAGAAGTGCTTGGTAGGAGCTCATGCCACAGTCATAGGGTCTATGAGGTGGGAAGTGCCGTAGCCCTGGACTTGTTTGAAACCTCCTTAAGTGCATGATTGTCGGTGCTACCTTAGACAGATCAGGATATGTCTCTCAATGTCATTCTCCGGAAAAATATCTGTAGAGGCAGAAGACAGGCAAGTGGCCGAGCAGGACTTAGCCTAGCCGAAAAAAAAAATTTTTCTCCCCCCTTTTTGGCTGCCAGTCAATATGGGATTGTGGCTTTTGTAACCAGGAGGCCCCTAAAACAATGGGTAGTTTAGGAGAGATGATAATCCTGAATGTGACCTCGTCCTGATGTTTGCCCCCCAGTGTGAGTTTTTATTACCTCCGTCTTGTAGTATGAACTGTTGATACTCATGACCATCCAAAGCCAGGACATTACGGGTGTCAGGACGTGGGAAGAACATTTGATGTCATGGTCCCTGGCGAACGACTCATCCATAAACTCCATTTCCGCCCTCTGAGTCAATGAATACTGACACCTGATGAGAAGTGGAAGACACTTGAATAGTTGCAGGAAATGAGCATGAGGGATGAACAGACGGTTGACTTCGGCTCAGTAGAGTTCTCCTCACCTCTACTGAGCCTGGCTTTTATACGGACACTGAATGCAACATGACCCTGTTCACCACAATAAAAACACAAGTTATTCTTCCTTCGTCGATCTCGTTCCCCCGCAGCTAAAATCTTAGAACGACCCAGCTGCATGGTCTCCGGTCACAACAGTGATCAGAAGGTGGAAGACCTTGGGTTCTAGGTGGGGAACAAGAGCTGTGACCTGAAGGGGAATTAAACCCGTCTATGAAGCCTCTCCCTCCTCTTTCTGTGAGCCGCAAATCGATGCGGGTTGCCAGGTCCTCAAGTTGGTGAAGGGAGGCAGGGTATTCGCGGGTAGCCAGTTCATCTTAATGTTCTCATTCAGACCTTTGCATGAAAGCATCCATTTTAGCATGCTCATTCCAAAGATTGTCTTCTGTCCAGTAAATGAAAGTCAATGATCATAAGATGTAACACTTCTCTCCTCCCTGTTTAGATGAGAGTAACCTCTGGCAGCTTCACGACTAGGAAGAACTGGATCGAAAACCTGATGAGCTCTTTGGAAAATGCAGAATAAAAAGCACATTTGATCGACCATTTTGCCACTCAGCAGTGCCCCCAATTGCTTAGCCTTTCCAAGAGAGCAGGAAATAACAAACGCACACGTTAGAGTGCTCGGGGGGAGGGGGTGGAAGGGAACGAAGAAGGCTGAAGCTCAAAATGAATCTCACATTGAGTAAGAAAGCACGGGCACTGGGTCAGGATCTCCCTAAACATTCAGGAGGCTGAGTCTAGGTTCTCTTACCACAGCGGAAATATCGGGAACTCTGGGGGAAACAGGCTGTGAGGACGCTGGCGTGGAAGCAGGAAGCATGGATCGCAGCATAGAAATCACTTCCCCCAAGGCCGGAATTAAGACGGCAAATAGAGTGATCAACCATTTAGTGCGCCATTGCTGTGCTGGCCGATGGGTCCATCTTTTGGCCAGATTCTTTTACTATCACTAACCGGGGAGACAAGAACCCAAATTCAGCCGAAACACAAGTGATAAGTAAAAAAGTTTATTCAGAAACTCAGGATCAGAGAGCAGAAGAACAGCAGTCAGCTTCCAGGAACCACTTCTCAGTCTGGTCATGAGGCACAGAATCCAGAGGAGGAGAGATCCAGACAGTTAATGAGGAAGCGTCCAACAGACTGAAGTCGGTATTGCCGACTGTGTTACAGGAAACGGCAGAGAGCTGTGATTGTCCTCTGACAATAATCCAGGCAGACTAGAGAGCCAGGCGAACTCAGGCTGAATAAACCAGTGGCTAGGCTGAGACGTAAATCCAGGGACAGAAACAGGGTCGAATTCCAGGGCTAGAGGCGTCAGACAAGGGGCAGGCAGAGACATAAACCAGAGGCAGAAAACAGAGTCGAAATCCAAAATCCAATCCGTCAGACAAGGCGCAAGCAAGAGGGAATAATCCGTAAGGCAAGGCAAGGTCATGGAACGAGATCGGTCAGGAAGGAACGCTGGATAACTACTCACAAATGTTTTCGAAAATCTGGCACTGTCTGCCGGTCAGAGGGGCTGTATATAACTGCAGCTCCACAGGTGTGTGGCATGACGGTGATTGCGCAGCAGCGCAGCAGCAGACAGGTGAAGCAGATGAGTTAACTGCAAGAGTGAGAGCAGAGCAGGCAGACGGGCCAGAATCATAACACTCTGCTTTTCTGTTCAGTCTCTTTCCTAGTGCTGAATACTGAACTCTGATCTTAACTAAGGCAAGTTAGTCCAACAGTGCTTTAGATGTTGTTCTGGGTTCTTTTATGACCTCCTGGGAAAGTCTTCGATGTACTTTTAAAGTAATTTTGGTAGGCAGGTCACTCATGGGAAGGTTCCCCCCGTTCCATGTTTTCTCCATTTATGGATAATGGCTCCCACTCTGGTTCACTGGAGTCACAAAGCCTTAGAAGCCTGGAGTCACAGAGCCTTAGGATCTGTTATCCTTCTCCTTAATGTCAGAAAACTTATATTTAGTCAATTTCTTCATGCCACAGGTCGGGCTTTAATCAAATATAGGTGAAATTTAACTCAGCTGTCCAAAAAAAAACATGTCGTTAATCTATGACTTAACAAATGGGGGGAAATGACATTTTTCCTTAGCTTTTTCCTATCATTTGAAAACTGCTCTTCTGTTATTTTCACTAAGGTCTTTCCATATAGGTTATATTCTAAGGTTCATTGTAACCCCCCCACATTTTGCTCAGAAGCATTTGTCTGTTGCTGTTAGTCTGGTTCCATGCCCTATATTTTTAAGATCATAATTTTTATTTATACAAGTCATTTCATTTACATTTTCTGCGTCCGGTCTGTCTGTGTTTGGGTTGTTTAGCACTGAAACATGACAGAGCACCTGAAAAAAGATGAGTATAATGCTGACACTGAGCCACTGAGTTGTTCATTTAACAAACATATGCACATTTTAAACATCAATATCAGCAGCATATTTCACAGAAGAAGGGAACGAGTTTACAACAGTGTTGCATCATCTCATCTTTTTGGAAACCAAGTGCTTTAACATAAAGTGTTATTTTTTCTGCTGTAATCCTTTAAAAAGTGAAAGTTATTTCCCTTTGCTAATAAGATTTTGCTTGCTATCTTCCATTGCTTAACAGCTTTTGAGCTGCAACTGAGCCATACTGTTCACTTCTATAGAGTGGCAACTTTCCATCTTATCACAATTTCTTTGTTGTTAGTTCTGAAATAATAAAAAAAAGTTTATGGCAGTAGTGGCCTTTATTACACAGTATATGGACAGGAAATGGGCAGAGAGAGAAAGGGGTTAGACATGCAGCAAAGGTCCCAGGATCAGGTCTCTTTGCATATGGTATGCATGCTCTACCTCTACACCATGCACCGTGCTCCCAAAAACTATTGTTTTACCCAGTTACGTTACTGACATGTTGTCAGTGAGCTTAATTGTGAAATATTGAACCTTTTTTCTGGCTTTGTCTTGGATTTAGAGTATTTATTGAGCATACTGATTCCTTTTACCAGTCTCACCAGAGGAAAAAAAATGTTTAAAGAACAAATATGTTGATAGGATGTCTTTGATCAAACTACGGTAGTAGATTTGTTTCTATTGACTTTAGTGTAAATATATTACTTTACTTTTTTATGTCAAGTTGGCAGATAATGAATGCAGTCGATACATTAAAAGCCAAAATCTGACAGGTGAACTGGCTCCAAGAACCCCAACCTGTCCCGTTTTACACTTCAGAGTCTGTTTATATGTCTCACAGAAAAACATTCCAACTTTAAAATGTGCCACATAAAAACTGTGAAAGGTTTTGTAACTGACTGTCTAGCTGATAAAAGTCAAGTGGTGTCACCTGAGTTAAGATTGAAGGCTACACGTTAGAAAATGAAAGACAAATCTGCGGGTGTGAAGGTATACAGCTGTGCGCTTACCAAGTCTCTGTAGCCTGCTGAGTATGTCAGCTTGAGTCTAGTGGCTTGAAGCAACATTAGAAACTACGGGTATAATCCCAGAGGCTGCAGTCATCCAGTCAATTTAAGGGTAATGGAGGTCTCTTGGATTTGGCAAGAAAGAAGAGCAAATAGACAATAATACATTTAAGGCCTGGTTATCACAAGACTGATGGGTTTTGGATGAGGTTATTTAATCACAACTGTGGATGGCCCCAATCCAACCCACTATTGGTACTGGACGCAGTACTGATGTAATTCTTGTATCAGATATCAGGCCCAGGCCACCAATCCTGGGACAGTGTTTCTGGAGGTTATATGTTGGCTGATTTTACTGTGCAGTTTAAGCTTAGACCCAAAAGTTTAAACAGATGTTCAGAGCTTGTAATGAACGCCTACTGTTGGTGGACAATCTGTTGTTGACTCAGCATCACCTCATTTGGAAATATTTTGGTGTTGAAACAGAGAAAACAAGATATTGATATTGGTTGTGTTTTATGCAAAACATGAAAAACTGTGAGCTCTACAAAGAAGCAAGACAGAGTGACAGGAAGGCTAACTGAAATATAGAACTTTGCTTTATTTTATTGTATATTTTTTTTTACAAAAAAGTGCGAACCATTTAAGTCTGCTTGTAGCATTAAAGTGGCTGTCAGGTGGGCGTGGCTAACATATGGGCTATAGTAGTAGTGGTAAAAAATATGCAGCTGTTCGCACTTGATTTCCCATCGCCCGAGCGTATTTTTGCTGCGGCGCTGCGGGCTCGCTTACGACTCTCTGTCTTTAGGTGGGGGGGACAAAATATGAATAATCCGGTGCTACTAGTGGGCTCACAACCTTTAAAAAGGTCTAATAGCAGAGTGTGCCATTACAGTCAGCAGTATTGGTATGGTGTATTTTTAAAACTGTTTTAAAATGTCACCATCATATTTTTGTGGGCTTTATTTTACTGAAATTCTAAACTAATATGTTATAACACAAATGGCAGAAATGCTTGTTAAGATAAGTAATGTTGTCACTGGAAATAGGGGTTTTCAGACTTTTTTACCCTCATTTTATACCAATAATATGTCAGTCATGAGCTTAAAACCGGGCGGTGAGTGGAAGCATAATTAATAAAAACTATTGTTATTATTACTTGAGGATCGGCATTATAACTCCCAACGTTTCTCTCTGCAGTTGTGTAGCGTTTGGGTACCTTTAACGGCAGGCAAGACAAATTTGAGACTATTTTTTTTTTTTGTTTTTAATTTTTCTTATTTGTTCTAATGTTACAATGGCTGACCTTAGACAAGAAGTAACAGATAAAAAATAAAGTAAAATATAAATGTTTGGAAATTATACCCAAATAAAGAATAACAAACCATTCCTCCATTACCCTAGAGTTATTTAGCAGCTCCATCGCTCAACTACAGAATATTCATTAATAGCAGTAAATGTACAGGGAATCCTGCCTTCCTTTTGGAGGCTACTTTGTAGTTACGGGGCTATTTGGAAAATTAATTAGCATGTTGAAGCATGGATCAACACAAATTGCAGCTATTATTACTTGGAGTGGGTCTGTTGTGGTTTATTGCCTATATCTCCGCTCTTGTATCAAGCCTCGATGGAATTGAAAACAAGGGGCCTGATTTTACCAAATCCTTCGGGGGGGAGGGTGAATAAAAACGTAGGCAAACTGGGATTGTGTGGTGCTAAAGACGTAGTATCTGGCAAACCTTAGGTGGGCAAATCGAATTTGGCTTGTGTCAAAAAATGAGTGGAGACTACCGGCATCAAATACATTTTTAGGGGGTCTGGTCTGTTTTTGACCTATCATTAATATGGGGCTTAAAACTACATGGCTCGACGCTGAACACACGCAAATTTATTGGAGTTAAGGATGGTTTATGCATAATGCAGGTTCGCTTACGACCCACAATGTGTATTATCAATCCTGAAAACAGATTGGCGGGTAAGGCAGTGTTTCTGCTTTTATATTTAGCAGCGTTTGAAAGCAGTTGGGCAATACTGGCAGCTATGAAGGGGGGGTGCTTGACATGAGGAGAGAGAAAACGCATCTGGTCACATGTCAATCATAATAGTTTGAATGGTCAGCGTATGAAATATAGAGATATTCTATCCAGGAGCGACATGCATTATGTCTGGCTGGACGCGTTGGGGCAAATATTCAGTGCTTCTATTACAGGCCTGGAAATGGTGTCTGCAGATGCTTAGTTCATCGTGGGAGTCTTTAAAAAAGAAACTGCTTAGTCAATCACTTAACCTGGATGGCAGTAAATTGACCTCCGGTAATAAAGTAAAAAACCTTGGTGAAAGACAGGGCCATGTGGATCATCAGTAGAAGGTGAGCATTAAGTTATTGCTGTATAATTGGCGCCATATAAATAAACTGAATTGAATTGAATTGACTGCGAAATCTTTGAGTAATTAAGCCAAAGCAAAAAACACCACGACTGAATCTAAATAGTGTGGCATTATTATAAACTAGCATCACTGACCATCAACAGCCACCAGAGACTTGGTGTTCTGGGGTTTTATGATTCATATTAAATCTTTTAACTTTAGCTTTTGTTATTTAGGACTTTTCAAAAGTTTGGTCTATTTTGGTCTTTTCAAATCTTTTTCCTCTTTTTATCATTATCGTTACCTCTAACTCCACGGCTTCAAACTTGATTGTTGTTATACAGCCTCTCTGCTCTCCCAAACTGTTCATGGTGACAGCCAGTTGCACATGCAAAATTCTCATTTAAACAGGGCGGTCTGCATCACTTTTGCACCTGTTATCAATTTTGCATGCAATCTTTGGATCACCTGATCAATTCTTTTTTTTTTTTTTTTTTTGCAAAAGGAATTTAGCGCTCCTCATTTGGAATCCCTGAAGATCGGGCCCTAAAGAGCTCTGGATCAGAAAATGTTGGTATGTGCCAAATTTAAATTCAGATATCATGACTAGACCAGAAGCCAAATCCCTGGATTGAACCAAGTCTAATCACAAAACCTGCAATCACAGAGCTTTTCAGCAGACTAGTTTAAGTTCACGTAGATAATATTTTATTTATTTGAATTTTTAAAACTAGTTTTATAAAAGAAACTTTTTTTAAAATTTCAGAATACAAGAAATAAAGGCCTAAAATTAAACAAAAGAGCAGCAAACAAAGAGAATTTATAATCATCATTTATAGTTCAGGGTAATTTTTCCTCATACTCATTCCAAGTACAGGTCTCTGGAAAGCAGATTTGACAGACAGAATGACAGAACAAACACAGAACAGTTGAAATGGAGGCTTATTTGAGCTATTCTCCGCAGGATTGTTGGTCAGCCCAAGCACACATCGTCCACTGTTTCAGTACCACTTGGGGAAAAAACACACACACAAATTAATTTATCCTAAGCTTTGTCTTCATCGATAATAATCATCATCGTTATCACTCATATTCTTGTTCTTCATGTCACTTATTTAAATCAGGACGGAGGAGAAAGGCAGTGATTCTTTGAAAGAGATTCACACGAGATTCCACTGTCAGTGTCTTGTGTGTTTTTTTGGGAATGGATAGGCTATGACTGGTCCAGTATTATCTATCTCAGGTTGACATTTGTATAAAAACTATATAGGAACACATGTAAAAACGAGGAGATTTCAAATTATTAATCAACTGAGAAAAAAACATGTCCTCATAAAATCTTCTATGTCTAGCAACACCTATTAACACATATGTTTTTATTATTTTTTATTTTAGATTTTATTCCAAAATGGTTGAGGAGCAGTTATATTTTGCATCATCTTTACAACAGGCTATAAAACACCACTTTGTCACAGTCCAGAAAGCACAAATAGATGTGGTTGTACTGTTTATAAACATATGTCCTGTCATAAGATAATTTTGCGTGCATGGCTCCCAGGTGATCACCTTTCCTCAGATCTTCAGAAGTCCGAGGAAAAATGTCCTCCCTTTATGGCCTCCATTTTCTTTCTCACAAAGCAGTTCTTTTAAATCACACTCTTCCATGAGAAACTGCCATCTGTTCTGATCTTTGCACTTCAACAGCTCCGTGAACGAATATGTCTTTGCCGGACTTCACTGCCTATTCGGTGAATGCTTTGGCCTGAAATTTTCTACTATGAGTTTTTTTCGTTTTCCCTTCCCTTCTACAGTCAATGTTTGGGATTTTTATGGTATGTATTTATTTATGCAGTGTGCCATTTTCTCTATAGGAAAAGTCAACCACACAAACACAGGCAATGTATATGCAGAGTTTGTAATGCTGAATCTCCATCTGCAAAGTGCATCTGTAGTCTTCTGTTCCCAGAAACATGAAGGACTGGTGACATTATTCTGGCCAAAGAACAAGTCACACATGGGTTATTATTGTTTGGTTGACATGTTAGATATGAGCTAGTTCATTTTCCTATGAGTCTCTTTCTGGACAGTATGCCCTGTTTGTTTGGAGTTCTTTAGAGTAAAGAAATTAATATTTTTATTTTCAGTTTATTTTGTAGAGCATTGTCTTGTAAGAAAAAAAAATGACTAAATATTGTTCATCTTCGTTATTATTCTGTACACATGTTTATGTCCTGGTCAATCTTTTGGACAGCTGTTGGTCTAGAAGAGACCAAAGGTTCCTCAGTCACACGTAGTACTCTTTGTCTTTGTTCTTCTTATTCTTGCTGGAGGTTTTCGGGTTATTGATGGGTTTCTCTTTGACTACTGTGCCATTGGATTGTGCTGAGTTGCTGATGTAATTGCGGCTCTCATCCACATGATAGGATCCCTCATCTCTGTTACGGTACTTGTACATAGCATAAAGCAGGATGAGTATACAAAGTGCAGCTGCTGCTACAATGCCAACCACCATCCCTGTTGTGCTGCTGGACTCTCGGAAGACCTCTGATGTCCCCGGGTAACCTTTTGGTCCAGCTCCTGTGGGACTGGCTGCAGGTAAAACAAATATATAGAGTTACCAAACAGGCTCTAAGTTGAATTTAATTTAAAATCGTATCATTACTAACAGA